>OX940901.1:17586797-18786797 GCA_954871355.1 Cabera pusaria
TTTTTTATGTATGACCACGAATAACTTTTTACAGAGTAGTCTGATTTCGATAATTCGTTTTTTATTGGAAAGGGTATACCCCATTTAAATTTTAACGAAGTGGGTTGAGCCGTTTTAAATAAATCAATAAAAATAATGGATAAAAGTATTTGTTGACATACATTGATGATTTTATTATATCATCAATGTATGTCAACAAACACTGGAAAAAACAAAGAGCCATAAATCGGGCTCAGTTGTGTGTCTTGAGAGAGGCATATGTCCAGCTGTGGACTGATACCGGCTGATTATGATGATGATGATGATATTTTACAGGTGGTACCATTTAAATTTCATCGAGATATGTTCAGTATCTCCAGAGATATGAAGATAAACACCTCAAACTTAGTATTGAAATTGACTAGCGTGACGTTGGAAGTCGGTATTTTTAGTTTTTTATGTGATCTTAAATTATTTTTATTATTATTATAAATTGTCTATATAACGTTTGTCTAGGCCAGGGGTAACCAATGACGCCTGCTTAGTAGATTATATAATCTATTTTGTGGCCATATCTATATAGATATGGCCACAAAAAATTATAAAATAAAACTTTATAACAAAAAAATTAAACCGCCGAAAAAACTGAGAAGCAAAAAACAAATTAACTTTCTTATTTAACCTTAATAACGAAGTTCTTAAAATATTGTTAGTATACCTAAGTATATATTTTTGTAATTGTTTTAAGTTTTTAACTAAACATAATAACTAAGTTCTTAAACTAATGTAAGTATCGTTTATATACCTAAGTAATTTTGAGTCGGCGGCAAATAATCAATAAACAAAATCACTAAATAACCTTTTAAATTTAAAGAAATAATCAAATTAAATTAACAATGCAAAGTGAAATCTCCAGCGATGAACATAAACATTCCAAAAAATGCACTTCCACACGACCCACAAACGAAATAGAGATGCATGGCCACTCGCAACGATGTGTGCCCGTCACGGGCCGTCACAGATTACTATATATAGTGCCCGTTCGGGTTGCAGTCTCGCTGACATTAACTTCGTCAACACTCGGCATTTTCCGGCGAACTGGCGTGTCGCGCCATGCCTCCGCCGCGCATCACAATTTACGTAATTAATTAATTTGCTTGTTTGGCGCCAACTCAAAATTACTTCACTTCAGATATACATACATACATTAGTTTAAGAACTTAGTTATTATGTTAAGTTAAAAACTCAAAACAATTACAAAAATATATAATTAGGTATACTAACAGTATTCTAAGAACTTCGTTATTAAGGTTAAATAAAAAAGTTTAAGTATTCTTTGTTCTTCAGTTTTTTTGGCGGTTTGATTTTTTTGTTAAAATGTTTTATTTCATATGTATTTTCGCCGATTTTTTTGTCAATCTGTGAACCGATTTTTATCGTAAATTCATAGAAATCTAAAGCTTTCTACTGTAAATACCCAAAAACTGTAAAAATACTTCAAAAAATATTTCGTACCCGTGCGAGACGCCTCTCGAACGCCAACTAATAAACATACACATGAACTCGATCGCACGCGAAGACATGAGTTTGTGCACACATGCGAGCTTTCTACACGATACGTGAATGCGTTCGAAAAGCATTTCTTGTGCGTGTACTCTTATAGTGTCAACCAGCCATTAATATTTTTATTAATAAATAAATATAAATAATTTTTAACCGACTTCAAAAAATTGGAAGGTTTCTCAATTTGACGGTATATATATATATATATACAGTGTGGAAATTAAACTCAGGCCCTGGAGGGAAACTACTTTAAATCCTTAAGCTAGCTCATTTTACTTAAAGGAGACATTCCTTTATATTTGAAAAGAAACAAATCTGCATTAAAAGATTTTTTTAAACTCGCTTGCTTCGCCCGGGACTCGAACCAACTAAAATTAAAAAAAATAAACACTCTTTATTTTATTATACTAATCGGCAGTATTAATATTCAGGATAAAGTTTCTCTAAAAAATGTTTGGTTACTGTTCACTTTTAACAAGTAAAAGACACGTAACAGTTCTGTTATCTCTCCAACACTCAAAGACTTCGTATGAAGTACACGCTTGCTAATTTATCGTTAAGTACCTTGTTGAAATCTTCGATAAGAAAATTGTTCAATGGTGGTAATACCTCTATGCACATTTCCTTCTTACATGATCCGAGGCGTTCAGTGGAGAAGTTTAAAAATGGAACGTTTGACTTTGTTTGCAATGCGGGACAATAATTTTAAAATTCGAACGATTTCAATCAACAGATTTTATTTAAGTAGTGTTGCTTTCCTTACGTAATTAAATTATCTCATAATGGCGTATCAAGAACAATTCGAGTTATTAGAAGCTTACTTTGTTTGCAACAAGAGCTACGATTTAGCTCTGCAGTGGTATCGCGAGAAGTATCCAGACAGAGAACTACCATCTAGAAAAGTTTTGTCTCGAATTGTGAATAATTTACTGACCGTTGGAAGTTTTAAAAAGAAGACTGGACGCCCACAGCAACAAAATTTGGACTATAGCGATGTTGAGTTAAACATTTTGACATACTTCGAGTGTTACCCGAAGGCTTCAAGCAGGGAAGCTGCTCAAGAGATAGGCATCAACCATACTAGTATACTTAAAGTTCTGAAAAAATACAAATACAAATGTTATCGTGATGGGCGATTGGTGCAGAAACTACATCCCGGAGATAGTGACAGGAGATTACAGTTTTGTGAAAATATTCAAACAGAAATAGCCCGCAACCCAAATTTCTTGGACTGTATTGTATGGTCTGACGAAACAAATTTTAGTAATAATGGAATGTATAACAGACATAACAATCATTATTGGTCTCGTCAAAATCTATTCCGTGTCCGTGAAACGAACAATCAGGTCAGATTTTCGTTTAATGTTTGGTGTGGAATCAAAAGTAACATGGTTGTTTTGATGCACATTTACGAAGGACATCTGAATGCAGCAAAATACATTGAAATATTGGAGCTTTTACAAAATCAATTAAACCTTCTGCCAGAAGAGGAACGAAATAATATCATTTTTCAACAAGATGGTGCACCTGCCCACAACAGCAGAATTGCCAGGGCATACCTTAATGAAAATTTCAATGCCTGGATAGGTACAAACGGGACGATTAGATGGCCTGCAAGAAGTCCAGACCTGACGCCCATGGACTTCTTTTTATGGGGTCATGTAAAAAATGTTGTTTATGAAACTTGCTATGAAACCGTTCAAGAGCTAAGGATTGCGATAGAAAATTTTATTAGGGGCATACACCACAACACTTTGCTGAAGGCTACAAGAAATGAATTTCAACGGCGACTAATGTTGTGTAGCCGGAACGACGGGGCTCATTTCGAACAATTTATCAGTTAAATAATTTAAGTGTTACAAAATTGATAGTAAAATAAAGTTGATGTTAGATTTAACGATTATTTTTATTTTTAAGACCTAATGTTTGTTAGAGAAACTTTATCCTGAATATTAATACTACCGATTAGTATATTAAAATAAAGAAAAAAGCAAGCGAGTTTTAAAACATCTTTTAATGCAGATTTGTTTCTTTTCAAAAATAAAGGAATGTCTCCTTTAAGTAAAATGAGCTAGCTTAAGGATTTAAAGTAGTTTCCCTCCAGGGCCTGAGTTTAATTTCCACACTGTATATATTTATATTTATGTTTGTTCGGGGATACCTTCGTCGTTTATGAACCGATTTTGATTGTTCTTTTTTGTTAGAAAGGAGATATTTCAGCGGTGGTACCATAGTAATTTCATTAAGATCTGATTGATATCTCTAGGAATATGCAGATAAACACCTCAAACTTGGTACTGAAAATTAATAGCGCGGCATTTGAAGTCGATAATTTCAGTTTTTGAAACGATCTTATACTGATTGGTGAACACTGTAATTTGAGCATCTTCACGGACTATTCTACGTGAAGTTAAATGCTTACAACGTAAAAACATAATTATGTAATATTAATAAATATAAGTGATATAATTAAAATTACAAAAAAAACTTTATTCGTACAATGTCAAGAGAACCAATCATGTGTGCCAAATTTCAGCCCAATAGCTTTAGTAGAATTGGATGAAATATTGATAGCAAAAGTCCAGGTCAAACAAGTAAAGTCAGATAGATTAAATAAAACCTTTCAATAATATCGTTTCGTTCAACTCTTACTAAACAAATTAAATTATAATGTAAGTATATTACAATGTAATATCATTATTTCATTTTACACATTTAAACATATGTTAAAACACATCTGGGTAAAAAAATCACAAATCACGTGTAATTTTTCGCACAGCAGCAAGATTACTTATGTCCCACAGGAGAATAAAGACTGGAAGAGTGAAACGTATAAAAACGGTAAAATAAGAATTGTAATTGGACAAAATTCCACGAGATTCCAGAGGATAATGTCAAGACCGATGAATAATGTATGTTGCTCTGCAAACTTCGTTAGCGCTTCAGACCTTTCACGCATTTGCTTTGTTTCAGGGTCTTATGCGAGGATTAATGGAACCGTGTAGGCAATAGAATTAAATTATTGACTGACATGGTATTAATAAACCTCATTAAAAAGCAGGGATTTCATCATCACCATCATAAACAGCCAGTATCAGATAACTGCTAAACAAAAGCCTCTCCCAAGGTTAGCTACTGAGCATAACTGCTCAGTGGCGGAGATTTATCACATATATATTTTCGAATTGAGACCGTAAGTGCAATACTTAAAGGTAAAGACTGAAATGAGAGGAAAACACTTTTGTCTGGAGACGAAAGTCATGGTATCAAACAAATATTAATGACCAAAAGGCACATCTCATGAATCAAACAGCTACTACAAATTTTTAACATTAGTTCTCATCGCATTAATGTAACGCAAAACCAAAGGCCTAGATAGCTTAGCTAGGACCAATGTACATACATAATAGAAAATTACTAGTTGCGCTGCGTCTCTTCACATTTGTTATACGTATACAATGGTCAATTTCAATCCACAGACTATTTATTGCCCATTCAGCCGAAATGGGAATGGACCTTGACATCTGCGATATCAATGAGGTCATTAATCTTTGTATATGTCTCAATTTCCACTGCACGATTAGGCTGCAATAACTGTTTTCTAAGGTACCAAGACTATTAGTATTAATACAACAAAGGGTGTTTTTTTCTTCAAACATCAAACATTTCTAAGAATGATCACTCCGGTCATGGCCTTCATTAGTGGAAAAGAATTGTGAGCCTTTCTAGCACTCGAATATTTTTAAAGTTCTTAAAAAGGTTTGAGAGATCGTAGTCAATATTTTTCTTTGTCAAATAAAGTTTGCTATAAAAATAATAATTTGTTTTTAGTTTTTTATTTTATTTTTGTGCTCAGAATACATTTTTATTTCTCTTGATTATTTACCAGACAGAACGGCTTTGCATTTTTAACCGACTTAACAAAAAAGGAGGAGGTTCTCAATTCGTATGTATGTTTTTTTTTTTGTATGTGTACGTTACGCGATTACTCCGTTAATTGTGAACGCATTCAAATGATTATTTTTAATAGGTAGGTTGGTTTGCTATTGCATATACTTTTGAAGACTAAAAAATAAGACCTTGAATAATGTGTTTACATCTTTCTTCTCGTTGATTTTCGAAGAATTAATTTGTCTTCACAGGAATGTTCTACCGGGCAAAGTCTTGTTAGGGTGCAAAGTTTTTGAGCATACCTAATATTTTTGACATGACATGACGTTTGGCGAAGATGGCGGCCATATCAGTCCCGCGACACTGCATAAATAATTAAATAACTCAGAATTATAAACGTACTTTGTACCAACCAACACTGCAAAAAAAATGTAGAAGCATAATTTATAGCGGAGCCCCCCCCCCCCCCCCTCCACCAACACCACCACCGTCGCCGCCGCCGCCCGCTCCGTCCGCCCGCGCTGCACGAGCAGCGGCCCGCAGTGCGAGGTTGAACGCGTCGGCGAGCGCCCCGCACTCAAGATCCTGAAGAAGGCCTCCGGATGAGGCCGAAACATACGTCGATCGCTATATCGACATCGCGTAAGTCACGTTAAATTCCCGTTTTTAAATCTATAAGTTTAAAATGAACGTGAGTTTTTATAATAGAAGCATAATACCACAGATTATAATTATAATAGTTACATACAACCACGCCTTTTTCCCGTTGGGGTAGGTAGAGACTACTTCTTTCCACATGCTACGATCCTGACATACCTCCTTCGCTTCTTCCACTTTCATGAGCGCCTTCATACATGCTTGCCGGTTATATGTGGTACTTTTGACTAGGCCTTTCTTTAAAACGTCTTCGATGTGGTCGTGATACGTTCGCCTAGGTCAGCCTCTACCAACTGGCCCATTCACACTCGTCTCGAGTGATTCAGTACTCTGTGGGCCATATGGCGGCAATTAATGTAAATACTCACAAATAATACTTTTTTAAATTCATTTTGGAATACAACTAGTCCGTGTTATAAAAGTATTTGGAATTATTGTAATAAAATAGACAATTAATTATCGTGTTTGTCAGATGCTTTTATTGTACAGGGCCATTTTAGACATTGTCCTTAGATACCTTGATGACATCATTATGACTAGTGAATATTTTCACTAGCGCGGAATTTAAAGTCAATTTTTTAAGGTTCCGAACCCAAAGAGTATCAAAATAATACTTTCTGAGACTTTGTTGTCCGTTCGTCTGTCCGTCCATCCGTCCGTCCGTCCTAGTGTCTATATGTGCGCACTTTACAGATCTGTATCTTCTTAACCGTAATAGGTACATACTTTAAATTTTCACAAAGTATATATTTGTCAGTTTATAACCGCCCAGACACGAAATTTTATAGATGCATGCAATTTAATTAAAACTTGTTTTGCACTCAAATGGGTAAAATAAATTCTTTTTCAAAAAAATAAAACCGACTTCATAACCACAAACAGGCACTCAAAAGCGAAAAATAAATAACTTAATATAATTATTATAAGCGCTACCCACTTATCTATTTGAAGTCGGTGCCAGCCAAGTCTAATAGGAAGTAGAGAGATACTACCTACATGTATCTACCTACTTACTACTACTGCATACATAGTATCTATCTACTATCCCATAGACTTGGCTGGCACCGAATGCCTATAATGGGAACTAACTCTCAAGAATAGCAGCCGGAACACATTAGATGTTTGGCGACAGATTTTCTAACTGGCCAGGCGGACACTAGATAGTGTCCTACCACCATGCGGGGTCTGTTGGTTTCTTAACGAGGTTTTTCTTCACCGGAGGGCCACTGTGTGAAGCGCACATAAATTTTTCGATAGAAACATCCAGATAATAGTCCAGGAAATTAAAGTTTATGAATAGATCTCGTATAAACATTTTAAAATAAATATATTATCATAAGCCCGCATCGCAACTTTTCATCAGCTAAGACCGTGGATAGACGCAAAGTAATCTCATCTCATAAATAAAATTACCTACCTACTAGTTTTAAAAACTACTAGTGACAAATACCTCCCTACAATCCATTCCAATTCGTATAAAAGTCCAGTCTGACCTGTCTGACCCTACATTTTTAGTTTAGCATCGCCACATAAGGGCAAACAGAACCAACGAGCCAACACAAATACAGTGGCTTTGGGCTCCGCTTGTTCTACGCCCATTGGTTACTGTCGGTAATGCTTGTGACCTGGAATACTGTTTTTACAGTAAGGGCAGTGAGGCGTAGTCAAGACGTTTGTTTGAGTGTACCATCAGAAGCCGTAGTTTATATACCGGGAATTTACATAGGTCAATTTGCACTATCGATCTACTGCGTCACATGGTTCATGCGATCTCAAGATAAAACATATTTGTCTTGAGTGTTTTATATTAAGACCTATTAAAAATATAGTTTTTGAAGTTCCATCATAATTATGGCTAATAAATTAAAACTACTTGTTCTATTATGTTTCTTTGAAGTGTTTCACACTTTATATTTTTGTAAATTGTTTAACACAATCCAAAATGTCATCGTACCGACGGGACTTGAACCCGCAACCTCCGGAATAATATGTTCCGGTGCTTTGCCAATTAAGCATTTATTATTTATTTATTTATTATTTAGCAAAGCAACGGAACATGTTATTCCGGAGGTTCCGGGTTCAAGTCCCGTCGGTACGATGAAATTTTGGATTGTGTTTAACAATTAATTACTTGTTCTGTCACTGTAGTCACGTAACCACGCCTTTTTCCACCTACCATCCCATGAATGCAATAAAAAAAATCCATCGTTCATCGTTTAGGATTTAAACAGTTAGAAGGTAAGCCATCTTTTATTTATATCATATAGACTAGCGTTTGACCACTACCTGTTGGTAAGTGATGATGCGGTCGAAGATGATAAGCACGCTAGGCCTAGAATGGGAACTAGCTCTCAAGGATAGCTGCCGGACCACATTAGATGTTTTGGCGTCAGATTTTCTAACTTGAGGGTGGTAGCTGGCCAGGCGGACACTAGAAGCGTCCTACCACCATACGGGGGTTGTTGGTTTCTTAACGATGTTTTTCCTTCACCATAGGGCCACTGTGAGAAGCGCACATAAATTATTCGATAGAAAAATCTATTAGTGCACGGCGGGGTTTGAACTCGGTACCACGGCATCAAAGCCGACCGTTCTCCCGATTACGCCAACGAGCCGTCCAACATTGTATACAATGACAACTAATTTACCATGTAATTAGGTAGTTTATCCTTCTTCAAAGAATGCAGTAATTCAATAAAAAAATAATGACTAAATCTTTTGCTGAAATCATCGACGTCTTAACCATCCATTATTTGGTTGCAAAAACCTTTGCTACCGATGCTTAACACACCAAGATAGCCTAGCATAGCGAGATCAAGCCAAGTAGTCCATACTTCCTAGGGGTAAATATTGTAGCTCTGTGTATCCACAAATCAAAGTGATTTGTGGGTGGGTTTCGGCTTTCTAGTGAAATGGAAATATAAGATTCATCTACATAAGCAAGGGGATCGAAAGTTTCAAATGATAACATCATTGTGCATTTAGCCAGTTAAAACCTACATAAATAGCCTACATAAATCGAAACGTACATAATAATTTGTTTATGAAAATTATCGTGAGAATAACACACATATTTAAAACTGCTTTACACTCGCGGGTTAAGATGGAGTCATTTCGACAACTTAACCGTTTTAAATAATTATAAGTACCTAATAATATTTGGCCAACTTCACAAAACAATGTGCACATTTTGTGTAAATGATGATTTTATTATGCTACTCGTATTTCAGAACTAATACCACCCTTAGATCGATTTGTATAATAGTTTGTTGGTCGAAAGGTAAAACAACTGCGGAATAGTTTATATTATAATATTTTTTTTTAAGTTCAAAAAATAAGATTTTTTTGCGAAGTCGGTTATAAAGGCTCGCCCGAAAAATGTTTTTTTTTATATATATTTTTTCGAACTATTATATTTGCTTTCTTATTACTAACTGGTCTAAAAAAATAAAAAATCTAATTACTACGTAGCCGAATCTGTGCATACTGGTAAAAGTTCACGTGAGGGCGAAATCCCACGATGCGTAATATCGCACACGGCTGACAACCACGCACGACCACGTACGAACACGCACGGTACAGACAGACCTATCCGAGGTACCACGCACGCTTCTGGATCCCATGGTCCGCCCGTGCGGGCTGGTGTGTGACCGTGCGCGATATTACGCATCTTGAAATCTCACTTTACTTCTCACATTAGAAACAACTCCCAACCTAATTAAATTATTTTATGCAATAATTAAATTCAGAATTTAAAACCTAATTTACAACTGGTCTATTTACAATCTGGTCCTTGAGACCTTTCCAATGAGGCCAAACACGACATTGCTGTAAATTGGTGAGGAGTTGAGTATTCTGCAGATTCCAGGAGATATCCCAGAAACAGGTTAATGCTACCATGTTCTTACAATATCATTGAAGATACCGAAATTTGAATTGATCTGACCTATAAAAGTTTATCTCATAGCGTCATCATCTAGGAAAAAGCTCATAGTCTTAAAACGGCTGAACAAATTCTAAGCTAACAACACCACCTGTCTAACAAAAAAATCAATAAAATCGGTTTATCGCTTTAGGCGCTACGATGCCACAGACAGGCACACAGATACACACGTCAAACTAATAACACCCCTTCTTTTTACGTCGGAGGTAAAAAAATATCTACTGTTCTGACCGAGTAATTTTATTGTTTGATAGGTTTAGCACATGGACCAGTGTTAATTGATAACATATAATAGCGAATTGCTAAGCATCTATTTAAAGTATTGTTTCATTTTATTCGTACACAAGAAGTCAAAACAAAACGCTTAAATAAAATTAAGTGACTAGACCTGTTTATATATTTTATTATATTTTCACTAGCAAGGTTTTCTGTATTTAATGTGAGAAAAGAGAGAACGTATTGTACATTAATCATTCTTTATGATTGTTAAAACGACATAACTTTTGTTATAATGGTCGCAAGTCTTGTAGTTTAATTTTGTGAAACTTACAAAGTAAGAAAATTACGCTTCTTAGCACTTAAATTATGTTTTTATTGTATTGTATTGTTCAAATATTCATTATTATTATCAGGATAATAAGTATTTTGTATATAGTATACTTAACTTTATAAACCATACTTAATATTAAAAAACCGAGAGTAATTCTGTCCCTTTGTCTGTTTGATTTACCTTATTATTAATATGTCTGTGGTTTGATATATTTACAATGACTTGACATAAAATATTTTTACGCGGGCGACGACACCTCGAAGCGCACTCAGTTTGAAGTAAAACTCACATAAAATAAAAACAAAATCTTTAGTAAAAATAGAATTGCGGAAATACCTTACAGCAAATTTTCCAATTGCATCATTATACAAATACCTACTTAACTTGTAATAAACTATAACTCTAAGCAAATTCAAATATTCTTGTAACGAAGATATTTAAGGAAAAATCACAGGTAAGAGGTATAGTAACATTCTTCGATAAAGTTGCACCGAGAAAAGGATAAAGAACAATACAGAGATTCAGACTCAAACATTTTTACCTTTAGTTTTACCTGTTAGGATAAATATGTACCAACTGAATGAACGTAGGAGTACGCTGTAAATATTTATGAGGTTAATCTGGCTGTTTAAAAAAAGTAAAGTTCTGGAACTGTGTAATATTTCTATGGCAAGCGCTGAAATGCGCTTGCCATAGATATAGATATATAGATAGATAATTATACATATGTCAAGTACAAATTTATTATATTATATATCATATTTTTACAAGTAACTACATGTATATAATATACAACTTAAAAATAATAACCTAATTAGACGATATAAAAAAATATATGATACATAAACTATAGATAAAATACAGAACCAAGGTCACTATATACAATTTAAGATCGTTTAAAAAACTAAAAGAACCGACTTCAAACGTCGCGCTAGTCAAAGTAGCCAGTAGACGTTGTAACTATTATATAATCCGTGTCAGTAGTTAGTATTAAGTCGTCGAGATAATAAATGCATCGTAATACAAATGTTGATATATTAAAGTAATCGGTGAACATACATAAAAAAAACGATGAATTGAGAACCGCCTCCTTTTTTGTGAAGTCGGCTAAAAAGTACAAATTATAAACAAGCTACGCGATAGCCAAGGCTAAGTTTGACAAAAATGAGTTATTGAACTGAAATATTTGTATATTATCTCGAGCGGATCTAGCCATCACAGCAAATGTAGATATATACTGTGATTTTGAGGGCCCAATGGCGTAATCGGGAGAACGGTCGGCTTTGATGCCGTGGTACCGAGTTCAAACCGCCGTGCAACAATGGATTTTTCTATATAAAAATTTATGTGCGCTTCTCACAGTGGCCCTCCGGTGAAGGAAAAAATCGTTAAGAAACCAAAAACCCCCGCATGGTGGTGACACTATCTAGTGTCCGCCTGGCCAGCTACCACCCTCAAGTTAGAAAATCTGTCGCCAAACATCTAATGTGTTCCGGCAGCTATCCTTGAGAGCCTGTTCCCATTCTAGGCCTAGCGTGCTTACCATCTTCGATCACATCATCACTTACCAACAGGTGAGATAGTGGTCAAACGCTAGCCTATAAGATATTAAAAAAAAATTTGTTGAAATTAACTAACACTGACGCATCATAGAACCACGTAAATAATAATCATAAAATCTATTATCAACCTAACACATTTTTGTTTATCAGATTTTTTCTGAAATCTGTTTTAACTCTTGTTTAAACACACTGTCTGTTTTAACACACTGAGTGCAGGCACCGTTAAAACTGTCAATCCAAAACTACTATTTATTTTCCTGTTAAGCATCCCTTCAGACTCAAACCATTCTTATAGGCCTAGCGTGTTTACCTTCTTTGATTGGTTACCTACTTTGATCACATCATCACTTACTACTTAGAGACATAGCGGTCAAACGCTAGCCTATTAGTGCTATTAGTGAAACAAAATTCAGACCAAACTGATGACAGATTATTTAGGTGCACGTGACCATTCCATATAAAATAGCTAGTATAAAGCAATACAATACTTGTACTGAACTGGATAAATAGATGAAACACCGTCTTTACGGCCACATTTCGTGATGTATAGAGCAATAAAAGTTTGAGTACAGGGTAAAAAGTATGAAGATCATCTTGAAGCTGATTTATGAGGTGTTTTGTAAATGTACTAAAGCTTTGGGAACATTTGGGAGTTTTTTATTAGAGTAATACTATACATAGAATAGTGGTACAGAGCGAAATAAAAGGCACTGTGAAGTTGAGATCGATAGTCACCTTTTCAATTAAATCGACCGTTGTGGTCCGGTCGTTAAAAACTGAACTGACTTACTCTTACTCTCATACTCTCATGACGTTTAAGTTAAGTATTGAGTCGAAGATTTTTTTGATAGTAGTTTTTTTTTATATCATATAGGCTAGCGTTATGATCACTACCTCACCTATTGGTAAGTGATGATGCGGTTGAGGATGGTACTACGCTAGACCCAGAATGGGAACTGGCTCTCAAGGATAGCTGCCAGAACACATAAGATGTTTGGCGACAGATTAATATTAATATACCACGCCACGCCTCTAAGCAGCGCTTATCTCCGGTGATTCATTTAGGCCTACGCTTCGTCAAACGTACTATTAATTGCAAATAATAATGTCTGTCCAGCGATCGCCACCTAGCGCTAAATCGCAATTGGTAGTACCGAATTCGTTACACTATAACTCAGATTCGGCTCTGCACAGAGCTATGAATTCTGGCCCCGAAGCCGAAGATAATTATTTTAATGTCACAAAGCGGTCA
Organism: Cabera pusaria; assembly: GCA_954871355.1. Classification (NCBI taxonomy): domain Eukaryota; kingdom Metazoa; phylum Arthropoda; class Insecta; order Lepidoptera; family Geometridae; genus Cabera; species Cabera pusaria. The sequence goes on from OX940901.1 coordinate 17,600,195, forward strand.
AAACGCACTCTTGCAGACGTAGCACCCATATCGTTTATGTCTGAAATGAAAGATATGTTTTCAACCATGATTGAATCACAAGACAGAAAATTTGAAGAGATAAATACATCGCTTAGGACTATTATGGGGCAGAACCAAGACACCCAAGAAGCGGTCGCGGAACTTACTCGCCAGAACCTAGAACAGCAATTAGAAATCAAGGAGCTAAAAAAAGAATTAAGTGAATATAAAGAGCGGGTTATTGCCCTTGAAACCCACCTGGACTTCCAAGATCGAAGTCTATGCAGTACTACGGTGGAAATTCGTAACCTACCAAAAGCAAGTGGCGTTTCTAAGAAGGATTTGACAGTCGCAGTTAAGGATTTAGGCATCACTTTGGGCCTCGACTCCCCCATTCATACCTCAGAAATCCGAGATATCTACCGGGGGAAATCCGAAGCAGTCATTGTGCAATTCTCTACAACATTGCGGAAAGAGTCTTTGCTATCGTCTTATAGAACTTATAATAAAAATAAGCGGGACAAGAAAGAACCCCCTCTAAACACAGAACACATGAACATAGATGGTTCACCTCAAACCATATACATTTCCGAATCCTTAACGAAAAAACAAAAGCAACTATTTTATGTGGCTCGGGAGAACGTCAAAAATAAAAAGCTTGTAGCTGCCTGGACATCTTACGGCAGAGTATTTGTCAAGAAAGAAGAAGGCGCTATACCTATTCGGATAAACAATGAATCAGATATTTTAAGCCTTTTCGCATGACTAAACGTAAGATTAAATTTATACCCTGTGGTGGCGAACGATGACTTATCGTTATTATCTCCAGGGTGCCACAACATCTGTCTTAAATTGCTTGCAGTAGTAAATTTTTATTGTTCTTATTATTCTTTCTCTCTGTGCAGCTTATTACTTACATACATCTCACACAATCAACTCACCACACACACATACACAAACCAGCAACGATCTAAATATCTGTACGTCGAAACTTTGAAACGATTATATTCAAACTCAGGGCTGTCAAGTTATACACTACGTCACACAGTACACCGACCCACTACTTGCGTTGGACTAGCACAACTAGCTCTTGGTATATACAAAATTAAAATTTACTTCACATCTCAGTTTTCACGAGGTTGCCGTGATAACTGTCAAACAAACTTAATCAGTATTTTTATTGAGTAGTCACGATGCAAGAGATTGACAGTATATACCAGGAACTAGACGCGGTGCAAGTAGCCAGGGAAATAACTTGTGACATAGACAACGTAATAGTAAATTTGCCTGCTGATAACTGCAGCCTCAATCTCCTCTCTCAAAACATTCGTAGCTTAAATTGTAATATGCCTAATTTCATTACTTTATTGCATAGATCGAACGTCTCGTGGGATATTCTAGTACTCTCGGAATGCTGGCTTCCTTCATCTAAACTAATTCCCCATATAAACGGCTATTTTCATGTATCTACAACTATTCACAAGACGCAAAATGAAGGTGTTGTCATATACTACAAAGATAGCTTACGTGTAATATGTGAAGAACCACAGGTCAGTGATGCAAATTGTCTTGTGATAAAAATAAATTCAGAAACATGTGTCATAGGCCTTTACCGACCCCCCAGCCAACAAAATACCACAAACTTTTTTAACTCACTCGATCTAGTTTTGTCTAAATTTAGCAACTTCAGAAATCTTATCTTATGTGGGGACATAAACATCGATATCGGATCTAATACCCGGGATAAACGCTCTAATGATTACCTCAACTTACTTGCTAGCCACGGCATGTTACCTGGACATACTACTCCCACTCATGGACAAACATGCCTAGACCACATTATCATTAAAACTAAACTCCAAGCCACTTGCTTAATCTTCGAAACTTCAATCACTGACCACGAAAGCGTTGCCATTAGTCTTGGGCAATATCCACGGCCGGACTACACGGCTAAAACTACTCACCGCATCGATTTTGAGAAACTAGATATTTCTATACAAAATATAGACTATTCGTCAATCTTGAATTGTCACGATGCAAACATAGCTACTGAATTATTAATTAAGTACCTTTCTACAGCTATTAAAACAAACACAACAGAAGCGTATACCCCCAGACGAAATCGGATCAGTAAACCGTGGATCACTAAAGGACTAATTCGTTGCCTGAGACATAGGGACAGACTATACAGAAAATTAAAGAAAGATCCCAGTAACGAAGTGCTCAAAATTTCCTACAAGCGATTTAGGAATTTTTGTACGTCACTAGTGAAAAAAGCCAAACGAAAGTATGAGAAAGAGGAGATTGAAAATGCACGTGGTAATAGTAAAAAGCTTTGGGAGGCGATAAATAAGATTAGGGGTTCTACTAAAACAGAAGACAGCTCATCTTGTTTAATAAGTTGTGATACTCCCCAGCAATCCATTAACACAGTTAATTTATTCTTCGCAAATGTGGGCCGCAAACTCGCTGAACAGATTTTAAATACCCCAAATTGTGTTCAACACGTCTTAACTAGTACTATCAATTCCCCCTCCAACTCTATTGTTATCTTTGCAACTGATGAAATTGAAGTGTTCCACATTATGAAATCGTTGAGAGATAACAATACAGCGGGTATTGATCTAATCTCAGCCAAAATTATAAAAAGATACATCCCTCTTCTAGTACCTTCGATCACACATATATGTAACCTGGCGTTATCAACAGGTATCTTCCCAGAAGCCTTCAAAATCGCGCTCATTAAGCCAATTCACAAAAGTGGGGATAAACATTCCGTAAACAACTTTAGGCCTATCTCCATCCTGCCGACCCTATCAAAGATCTTGGAACGCATCATGAAACGCCGTCTGGTCAACTACTTAGAGTCCAATCGCCTCCTCTCATCATCACAGTACGGTTTCCGCCGAGGAAGGTCTACGGCAGACGCAGTCCACGACCTTGTACACTCGATAGTAACCTGCTTAGATGGGAGAAGGAAATGCCTGACTGTGTTCCTTGATCTGGCAAAGGCATTCGACACGGTCTCCATCCCACACCTGCTTATGAAACTTGAACGTCTTGGGGTACGAGATATTCCGCTAAAACTATTCACAGACTACCTGCGGCAAAGAAAACAGAGAGTCAAGGTCGACCATTGGTTAAGTGACGAGCTGACCATGGAATATGGTTTACCCCAAGGTAGCATTAATGGTCCGACCTTGTTCTTAAGTTATATTAATGACCTCTGTCAACTGCAACTACGAGGTGGTAAAATCCTAACATTCGCCGATGATACCGCCCTCTTCTTTAGCGGCAATACCTGGGAAGAAGTATTTAACATTGCCCAAGAAGGGTTCAACAAGGTGAATACCTGGTTGAAATCCAATTTGCTGACGCTTAACGTCACTAAAACGAAATATATTGCCTTCGGTATGAAAAATAATTTACTGCCCCCTCCCACATTTTCCATCATTGTTCATTCATGTGACCCTGAAATTCCCAATTGCTTTTGTCCCAAACTCGAACGAACAGATAACATAAAATATCTCGGTGTGACGATAGACCAATCCCTCAACTTTAAGCCCCACATAAATACACTAGTAACTAGATTGCGTAAACTAATTTATATATTCAGCCACCTTCGCCACGTTGCACACCGAGATATAATAAAAAGGGTTTATTTTTCATTAGCCAAATCCCTGATTGAATACTGTGTCGCTTCATGGGGAGGCGCAGCTAAAACACACCTAATTGAAGTAGAACGAGCACAACGGGCTATCCTAAAAGTTAGCGCAGGCCTTCCGTTTCGACACCCCACACAAGAGGTATATAAGCTGTGGGAAGTATTAACAGTGCGACAGATATTCATTCTCAATATTATCCTAAAACAACATTCAGAGTCACAATACGACCCAGCATTGACCCAAGACCGGAGAAGGAAAGGTACGGTATGCGAAACACATTCAGTCAACACGTCTTTTGCTCAAAAATTCTTCATTTTCCTCGGACCCTATCTATATAACAAATTAAATACACAACTCTCAGTATACCCCCAGAACTCATACCAATGTAAACAAAATGTAACCCATTATTTAAAAGCACTCTGCTATCAAGAAACAGAAAACCTGCTCACTCCACTCGTCTAATTTCCAAGAACCTACATATATACCTACCTACTATAAACAAGATAGCTGATCTAACCACTATTTTGTTTAAGACCTCCAGCCTCGACGTACAAATATTTCACGACACAAACTTACGACACATTTCACTATATTTTTGCTATTCACTATTCTGTGACTATGTACTACTTACCTACCTGATACACACACTTTAGAAACATATGACTCACAAGTACACAAACATTCATACAACCCTTACTCACACTCATTCATTGATACCTACACACTTAACTCCCTGCACTAATTACTTTATTTTATTGTAATAACTTAGATGTGTTGTCTTTCCATTACTTACTTACTACCTACTTTAATTATATTTTTTATTTATTATTATACTAACTTCCATTACTTTCATACGGTTATAAATTATTGACATCACCTTATTTGTGCCACTAGACTATAACTATATGTATGTAATGTTCCGCGGGAGGGTCCTGGTGACCTGCAATACAGGTTTTTACAAAACCTACAGCAGGCACCAGTCTCTCACAACGTATAATTATATGCCTTTATGTTATAATTATGTCCTATAAACTTAAGTCCTACCTATTTGTAATTTGTTTTTTTTTTGTACTTTGTAATTTTTGTGAGAGAAATAAATGGATATATTATATTATTATTATAATATTAGTTAACAGGAATTATAATCCGAAAAAATATCTAAAAGAAATAGCAAATATCTAATAGGTTCCAGCAGCTGTTCTTGAATCTTATTCTAGGCCTAACGTGCTTACCATCCTCGGCTGTATCGTCACTTACCAACAGGTAAGATAGCGGTGGAACGCTAACCTATATAATGTAAATAAAACTAGCCAAGTGCGAGTCAGACTTTTGTCTCGCACACGGAGGGTTCCGAACCGCAGTATAATAATATATAAGTATAATATTATATTATATTACCGTGTCAATACTAAACATGCTTATTAACTACAACGCAATCTAACGAATATCTAACGAACTTCTAACACCAACTAAGTGAACGTTAACACAAAGGTGTTAGGGTAGTTAATTAATATTATTAATAGGGTAAACAATCGTTCATAGATGGCACTATAGTAAAAAACACGTTTTTTGTGCGGAGTCCCCCATTATTATTTTTTAACTTTGTTCTGTTTTTAGTATTTGTTGTTATAGCGGGAAACAAAAATACATCATCTGTGAAAACTTCAACCGCCTGACTATCACGGTCCATGAGATGCAGCCTGGAGACAGACGGACAGACAGACGGACAGTGGAGTCTCAGTTATAGGGTTCCGTTTGTACCCTTTGGGTTCGGTACACTAAAAACATTAATCTATAACTAATATTATAGCACTGCGCATTGTACCTAGACACATATTTAAGTTCCCTAGCTATCTCTTTATTAGTGTAGCGTTGACATATACGAGTAGGTACCTAGCTCAAGTGCGGCTCTCTTTAGTTCAAGTAATTCTCAGTTAGTTGTACAAAGACATTAAGAAATGTCGGTACAAATAACCAATTCACTGGCAATCAGCATACCTACTAAAAATTTTACTTGATAGCTGTTGAAGGCTCAGACTATCATAAAAAAGGCAGACAGATTCGTGCCGAACACCCGAGTGACCGCAAGTTCAGTAATACTAAATTCTTGAGTACTAAGTTTCCGCTCTAAGTCCGGCTTAGTCAATACGGCATGATAACTACGTAAGCAACGCTGCGAAGTAATACTGCACAGAAGCGTCCGACCCTGCTGCCGCTTGGTAGCAAACTGAGCGCGGAAGCGTATTACTCAAGCATTTAGTATTACTGAACTTGCGTTCACTCGGGTGTTCGGCACGAATCTGTCTATCTTTTTTATGCTAGTTTGAGGTTGAAGGTTCTTGACTAAGTAGTGCTTAACCTCTCACTTCTTTACAATTATTCGAAGAAGCCTATAATTTAACCTTAAACCCTTGTATTTTAACAACATTTACAGATAAGCCAATGAGGATTAAAATTATCAAAGCTGATTATTATATGAAATATACATGAGATCAAGAGCCTAAACTAACAAAGTGAGCCATCCACACATGCTGTTGAACTACAGTATTATCTTACGGTAAAGTTTATACAACATATACTATGGAAATACTCATTTATAGCTATACTAGTTGCGTCTTACGACATCAACTGCGTTAAAAAGTATCCTATGTTCTTATCTACCTTGTTGGCTATCCATGTGCAAAATCTCAGCCAAATCCATCCAGCCGTTTGACCGTGAAATGATCACAAACGAACAATTTATGTAACATATTGACTATCATTTTTTTAATATTGGTGTTGAAATGTGTATAGATTTTATGGGTATTTAATTTCTAGCTTTGTATAGTTTGCACATTATTATATACAATCCAAAATTTCTCCCTACAGCAGGGCTCGAACCCACGCTCCCAGGGTAACACGCCCAGGCGCTTTAACCAACTTAGCCACTGAAGCGACGAAACGTGTGGATTCCATTTCAACATTTCGAACCAATTATGCATTTGTGGCGATATCTGTCATTACTGTTTAGGAGTTAATTGCGCCGATGAAACCATTACAGATTTCAGACCCGAGAGATATTGCACTGCTTAAATTTTAGAGTTAATTTCTCATAAAGTACACACTAGTTGCAATATTATTACTTACTCTTCTTCAATGCCACTGCTTTAAAAATTGCCATTAAAATGAATATAAAAATAAATCTTCTTTTATTCCGTTTTATCGTTTACCTGAAACCAAATAACGAGGGCATATTAGATTAAAATTTATCGACATCAAAAAGTATACATTTTTCTAGAAGAAATTAAAATATAAATAAAGCAAGGGATCTCTATGAGATCACCTCGCAGTATTAAATTCTAAGTCTGCGGTAATTAGTAAGGGGCTTTGAATCCAAGCTGAGCCTTATTTAACACCCTCACATTTTGTCGACCCATCTTATTACAAGCTTTATCTCTACTTCACGGCGAATTTGTCCGTCACAAATCTTGCGATTGATTTTAGAGCGACTTCCAGGGGTTCGATTGAGCTGAAATTTTGCATACATGTGTAAATCCCGTGACAATACAATATTAGTATGATGACGTGGTGCTAATCTGATGATGGAGCTGGAAGGTGGCCAAAGGAACTCCTAAACTATAACACATGTTATACCTGTCGTGTTTGGGCTCGTTGGATTTGTCTTGACTTACTCTGGTCCTAGGTTATGTTAAAGCTTGTGTATAGAAAGGTTTTTAAAAAATACTTGAAAAAACTTTAAATAAATAAAAAATATTACTTGTTTTAGACGTGAAAAGGTCTCTATTCGATCTTAAGTACGTTGTACTTAAGTTCGGACAGAGACCTGACTTGCTAATATTTTTACTAGAAAGTTCTAAAATAATTGGTAGAGTGCCACTTGGTTAAGTCCACGAGAAAGCACCCACTCGCATAGGCTCTTCATATTGATATTTCTCGCAACTTGAGCACTTTCAAGTTTCAACGTCTACCCTTGATACTAGAATCAATATTATAATAAGAAATAAACTATCTACCCAATAGAGGGCAATTAATTTTCTAGTTAATTTGCAACATATTTTTACAGACTTTCCTTTTCACAGAATCAGATTAGCAAGGTTAGATTTTGCCTACACAAAAAAATATACATAATTACCAATGAACAAAATAATGTTTGTCATTACTACCAACATCTTACAGACTTTTCTTTCGTAGGAATTAAAATTATGTTTTTTTCAGACATACAAAATATTACCATTATCTTTTTTTTATCTGATGCTATGTGACGAGTCGATCTAATCTTATGTCTCCTACGCAAATTTTTTATCGGTTTATAGAGCTCCACCATGTCCATTATATAAGGCTAGTCCGTTAGACAAGAAGGCATCGAGAATAGCTACGTTAACTAATATCTGGGTAAATTTAAAAAGCTTAGGTCAAATACTTTCATTTGGAACCTCATGTAGTGAAAAATATTTCAAATGACCCATGAAACTTTCAACAATCATAGTACATTGCTGTTGCAAAAACGAAGAAAAATCTAACAAAAGCATCACGATTGTCAACGGACATCAATGCAAGCAGAAAATTCTCAGGAATAGAAACTCCGCACCATTGAAATTGCGAGGAGTGCACGAGGTGAAAATCACAGCTTTGAATAGCGAAGTCCATCTGACCTCGTTTCTACAGCATTGCCGACAGTGGCCACATTTTTGTTATTGTCAGAATTTGACAATATTTTGAGTGAGACCGTGAGGCAGGTTCAAACTAATTCAAAGTCTTGAAACAGTTTCTATTTTACATATTTAAAACCCTACGTATAACTTAGAACCAGATTGGCTGATTTAGATATTTATTTGGAAACAATGTATATTAAAACTAAAGAACAAATTGTTTTATTTTGTGTCGTATTATATTCATTTATCTTTTAAGAATTTTGTAAAAAAAATAAAGTTGAGAATGTCGGTAAGATATGAATTTAATGATAAAAATATAATTTCATCGCTTTTCTAACACACGTCCAGTTTTAGACCACAATATTTTGAGGGTTCCGTACACAAAGGGTAAAACGGGACCCTATTACTAAGACTCCGCTGTCCGTCTTTCTGTCTGTCTTGTGGTATATTGAATCGCATCATTCATTTTTGTCATAATTCATACTCTTTTGTATTAAAACCATATAAAGTCCCCGTCACGAGAAGCTATACATTATGTAAACAAACATCTTTTACTAAGTAAACATTTTATACTGCGAGATAATAATAAATTGACCATATTCAATCGACATGAAATATAGACGGGTTATATGAAAGTAGCAACCTATTTAATTTAGTCGGATCATATTTTAACGACGCAAAGCGCTATCGTTTGTGTTTCTTGGTACCGGACGCAGGGATTGTAAACTATCGGGACGCCATTTTGAAATAAACGCGTCATTCGAGTTTCGAATGCGTACGAGTTTGTTTCATAATGGAAAAAATGGAAATGAAAACATCTGAATCTGACGAATTATTATTCTTAAATAATATATGTTAATTAATATTTGTTACTTAATAATTTATTAAATCTTAAACAACTTCATTTTTTTTGTTAGTCCAAATGTTGTGAACTCCTGAACACTTGTTTACATAATTTATAGCTTCTCGTGACGGGGACTATAGTTATTGTTCGAATGTCGGAACGATTTAAAAAATTGAAAAGGAATGACAGCGCAAAATTGGAAATCAGTCCATACAAAATTATTAAACCGATAACATGTGTTATTCCTTAAAATAAGGAAGGCAAAAATGTTTAAAGTAAAAAATAATAAAGGATTGAGTAGCTGCATAATTAAAATGGATGACGTAGTTAGTAACATAAAAAGCAGGTTTTCAACAGATAATTTAATAGACATGATAAAATAAGCTAACGTGATTGACGCTAACACCGAGGAGGATTTTCGAAGACTTTGGAAAAAGTTGATTTTCCAAATAGCGTAATAGACGTCGAAGAATCGGCAGAAAAATTGAATATGATCACTGAAGAAGCTAAACAAGCCAATACTAAAAGTACTTCAACGATTTCTGACGTCACTGATAAGATGAAGTTAAGCATGATAAATGTGCTAAACAAGACCGGTATTTACGGGAGCATCACTGGGAGATCTTTGTGAAAAATTAGTGACGAACATTTAGTGTAGTGTTTTAAGTTAAGTGGTTTGGACTCAATATAAGTATGCTAAAGTTTCTTGTGTTTTTCCATGTCTAGGTTCTATTCCTATCAGGCGCTCCGTAACGCTACATCAGTTACGCTACAGTCTGTCTGTCTGTCTGTCCATCTGTCTCCAGGCTTTATCTCATTAACTGTGATAGTTAGACAGTTGAAATTTTCAACTATTCCCGCTAGAACAACAAATACTAAATACAAAATAAAGTTAAAAATTAAAGGGGTTCCCCATACACAAAACCTGTTTTTTAGTAAAACACCATCTATGTTTGTTAATCAAACAACCGTTTTAATTAGTTTCGGAAAAATGACATAGATGGTGCTAGTAAAGTAGCTAGCCCCGTCTTTCTAGATCGCGCTGTTGAGATTCTCCGTGAACTCGTATACCAAACAAAATGTTCTTAGTAATATCAATTATTCAAATATGAGGTTAAAACTCTGTTATGTTTCGTATTGTACTGTAGTACGGAACCCTCCCTAAGTGTGCGATGCGTGACGCGACTCTGACTCGTACTTGGCCAGTTTGATTTATTTACATAAGCTGAAATTGTAGTCACATTACTTCCATTTTACGAAAAATAATGAAATAAAAAATATTGTTTCATTTTATTAATATTCTAGATTTTAATAAGACATGGTTACTCTATAGAAAATCCGGTAGTTGCTCAGCGTCCGAACAAATTGTAATAGTTTTCAATAGGGATCGGAAAAGTGGATTAGACGCTGAATTATTTTCGAATTTAAACATATCACATTAAAGTTATTTTTTACTTGATCGAATCTTAGACTTTTTCACACAAATCACTCCTGCCGCTTAGGAATAAAATGGATTTCATACGAGTAAATACATTTTATTAAGAATCTGCTTGGATTTAATGTGCATTTTCGATTTATGGTAAGAAAAAATTCATCTGAAAATTAAACGTTACAAAATCAGATATTCAGTATTCAAAATTATAAAATAAAGTTAGCAGCCAAATTTTGTTGAAAGCAGCCAATTCACAAATATCCTCGCAAAACTATAACGGAAACTCCCACTACTACTAGAGCTCATTGCTTAGTTATGCGCGAACCATTATTGCATACACAGGTTAATGCTAAAAGCACGTCCCGAATCATAAAAGCTGTGTTTGCTTTAAAGTTTACCTTGGGAATAGGGTGACCAACTGATCAAATAATATAAAATCATAAAAATGGACCAACTTCACACGCGAGTACACATGACATAGTGTTCTGTTCAGGGAATACGAACACACCTAGTGTGAGCAAGAACTTTTCAGCGTGTTCATATATATGATATCTGACTCTGACTGATAAAAGTATTATATACTATTTATCTCTATTCCTATTTATCCTACATGTCAAAACTAGGCTAGAAAACTGAGCAGTTTTGGTTTCCATTAAAATCGGTTTCGAGGCACTTTTAGATTTTATTTGCTACTCCCTACACTTTATACTTTATGGTTTAGCCATTCACGTCTAATTAATAAATAAAATCCAATGTACGTATAATTGCATTATCCCTTAACACTCCATGAATCGTCACAACAGTCTCAATCATAGCGACGGCGCCTTAGAACTGAATCGAGACCTAGGCTAGAAGTTTAGGTAACGTAATTTATTTACTAGTACTGTTAATCTCATCATCAGCCTACATCAGCAAGATAAACATGATCTAGCTTTCAAAGTAAATGTCAACTAGAGCATTGCGTAACAAGCCGACGACCAGTCTGCACCAACTTGGTGCCCCAACTACTAACATAGTTATTCCATCGATGTCTAACAAGTACTAGCTCGTATCTATCCACCCTGCTCTAACTATTCGAAATGGACCTTTGTTGCGAGAACCTCATTGACGCTGAATTTTGTAGGAGGTCTAATGAATTGAAACTCTAATGCAATGGACGATGAGACGTTACTTTGAAGTTAGACATTTGTACTCGTTTGCTGGAAATTGAGATAAACTAAATGTATAAAGAAGATCTACAAGATAAAAAGCTAAGAAAGAAGAACGCCAAGTCACACATTTTCATTATGTAGGTATTAATGGTAGGCCTTCTAGTTTGTGTAGGCCAGTGCCATATCTCTGTCAGATAATCAAACATAATAATTGAAATGTAATTCGACAAGGAAAAATTAGCAGTCAAAATTACAAGGTCAAAAGCATTAAAATTTGAAATGTCACAAGAAAGGGCGCAGTACAGTTAAGTTTAAAAAGCAGCCCAGAGTTTTTAGTGTCACTACATCAATTGTGCTACTGTATCTGTCATAGGCAGGTGTCCTCGCTTACCATGATTTACCTGGGTAACCAAACAAGTGTCATGCTGATCCTTTTACTAATTTTATTTTATACCAGTTGCTTATTAATAAATATAAAATTATCATAATAATTCTTCTTTGGAAAATTATATTTTTAAAAACCTCACAATATGCCATTGTCAATGGTACAAGTAACGACCGAAACCTTACAACCTCCAACGATAATTTCAACCAAAATTCCTCGTTCAAAAATGTTGTCAAGTTGTACTCCGTAGACAAACCAGAACGTAGCTTTTTGTAAACCGTAGCTGCGCTACGGTGTAACGATTCTACTCCATAGCCGCTTTGTAATTTTTGGTTATTGTAAGTTTTGAAATTGTAGAGATCAAAAGAACCGTATCAATTAAGATCCGTAAGCTTTTTACAAGCTTTTATTTAACTTGCAATGTATGTATATATATCACTATGTATGTTTGGACTCAAATTTGGTGTACTTATGTATCTTCGGTGACAATACAATGATATGGTACCATGGAGCTGGTCTGATGATGGAGACGGAAGGTGGCCACGGCATCTCTGTGATAAAACAACTTAACCCCACCGAGTTTGGGCTCGATTGATTTGTCTCGAAGAGAACTTTACATCTAGATGATATCCAGGGTCTGATGATGAAGCTGGAAGTTGGCCACGTCATCTCTGTGATAAATCAACATAACTCTACCGAGTTTGGCTCGATTGATTCGTCTTGAAGAGAACTTTACACCGAGATGATATCCAGGGTCTGATGATGAAGCTGGAAGGTGGCCACGGCATCTCTGTGATTAAACAACATAACCCTTCCGAGTTTGGGCTCGATTGATTCGTCTTGAAGAGAACTTTACACCAAGATGATATCCAGGGTCTAATGATGAAGCTGGAAGGTAGCCACGGAATCTCTGTGATAAAACAACAAAACCCTACTGAATTTGGGCTCGATTGATTCGTCTTGAAGAGAACTTTACACCTCAATGATATTCAGCGACTGGTGATGAAGCTGGAAGGTAGCAACTGCATCTCTGTGATAAAATAACGTAACCCCAGTGAATTTGTGCTCAAATTATTCGTCTTGTGGAGCACTTTACACTTAAACGATATTCAGGATCTGATGATGAAGCTGTAAGGTGGCCATGGCATTTCTGTTATAAAGCAACATATCCCCACCGAGTCGATTGATTTTCTTTGAAGAGCACTTTACCCATAATCACATCAAATATCCGTGGAATATTTTAAAACATCACGCCTTCTCTTAAATACTTAGGTAGTAGGTAGGTAGTCGGTATCTATACCTACCTACTAAAAAGTTAAAAATAAATTATAAGAAAAAAATCTTTTTAAAACAAGATTTTATCTGGGACAATGAACTAAAATGTTAAAAATAAATTCTAGTGAGTATTTGGCGTGTAAGTACTTACCTACATTTTTAAAAGCTTGAAGCACTGAAGTATAGTAATTACCTAGCCTGGAAAACGGCTAGTGTTTCATGCTTTTAAAAATATAGGTAAGTAACTACACGCCAAATACTTACTAGAATTTATTTTTAACATTTTAGTTCATTAGTAAATTTTAAACTTTCGCGATTTACACACATAATTATATTGTAATACGGGACTTATCGCGCTAAAAACATAATTTTATTTACCTCGACGTTTCGATCAAGTTGCATTGACCGTGGTCACGAGAAGACTGAAGTTGTGGGTATCAGCATTGTTTTGATTGAGAGTAGTTTGAAACTACCCTCATTTGATCTTGATCGGAGTTGCCATTGCGACACACAATACTGACGACATCGGCAGATTTTTGTTGATTTAAACAACGACTGAAACACTTGCTAATCACTGGGTTCCAAGTTGTGGCCAATCTAAAACCATCCTCCCGGTTGAAATTCGGATGTTTTTTTTATTTCAACCGCTTCACGTACAATACGGGAGTAATAGTAACATTCGGTGGAGAGAATTTTAGGGTCGTGAAGTTCAATCCAGTGGTTAGGTCCCGAATCTAGCAAATGCTCGTCGATGGCGGACTTATTAACCTGGCGGTTTTTTACAGCTGCAATATATGTTCTTTGACTCTTTCTGCGATTGTGCGCTTTGTTTGTCCAATATACGATTTTCCGCAGCTGCAATCATTTTTATACACACCAGGTGTCTGAAACGGTATCACATCTTTCGGTGAACGGATTTGCGCTGCTACCTTCGATAAAGGGGTGAACACTGTCCTAATAGAGTATTTTTGTAACACGGCTCCGACCTTGTCCGTCACTCCCTTCACGTATGGCATGAATGCAGGCTGCCTTTCAACTTTAATGGTCCCTTTCTTCAATCTGCGTCTTGGTTGTCCCCTTCCCCTTACTTTGTAGCCGTTTTTTACAAGTACCTCCTGAACATGAGCGATTTCCTCTTCCAGATGTTCAGGGTCACAGAGGTCATGAGCTCTCTCCATTAAAGACCTGGCTACAGATCCTAAGTGTCGGGGATGATGGTGTGATGAGGCTTCAATCTTCAACTTCAGTCTTCTCGTGACCACGGTCAATGCAACTTGATCGAAACGTCGAGGTAAATAAAATTATGTTTTTGGCGCGATAAGTCCCGTATTACAATATAATTATTATAGTTCATTGTCCCAGAAAAAAGCTTGTTTTTAAAAAAATTTTTTACTTATAATTTATTTCGATTTAAAACATTTTCATGTGATAATTATATTGTAATACGGGACTTATCGCGCTAAACATAATTTTATTTACCTCGACGTTTCGATCAAGTTGCATTGACCGTGGTCACGAGAAGACTGAAGTTGTGGGTATCAGCATTGTTTTTATTGAGAGTAGTTTGAAACTACCCTCATTTGATCTTGATCGGAGTTGCCATTGCGACACACAATACTGACGACATCGGCAGATTTTTGTTGATTTAAACTTCGACTGAAACACTTGCTAATCACTGGGTTCCAAGTTGTGGCCAATCTAAAACCATCCTCCCGGTTGAAATTCGGATGTTTTTTTTATTTCAACCGCTTCACGTACAATACGGGAGTAATAGTAACGTTCGGTGGAGAGAATTTTAGGGTCGTGAAGTTCAATCCAGTGGTTAGGTCCCGAATCTAGCAAATGCTCGGCGATGGCGGACTTATTAACCTGGCGGTTTTTTACAGCTGCAATATGTTCTTTGACTCTTTCTGCGATTGTGCGCTTTGTTTGTCCAATATACGATTTTCCGCAGCTGCAATCAATTTTATACACACCAGGTGTCTGAAACGGTATCACATCTTTCGGTGAACGGATTTGCGCTGCTACCTTCGATAAAGGGGTGAACACTGTCCTAATAGAGTATTTTTGTAACACAGCTCCGACCTTGTCCGTCACTCCCTTCACGTATGGCATGAATGCAGGCTGCCTTTCAACTTTAATGGTCCCTTTCTTAAATCTGCGTCTTGGTTGTCCCCTTCCCCTTACTTTGTAGCCGTTTTTTACAAGTACCTCCTGAAAATGAGCGATTTCCTCTTCCAGATGTTCAGGGTCACAAAGGTCATGAGCTCTCTCCATTAAAGACCTGGCTACAGATCCTAAGTGTCGGGGATGATGGTGTGATGAGGCGTTTAGATATCTGTCTGTGTGCGTCGCTTTTCTAAAAATATATTGGAAAAGTATATTGGACAAACAAAGCGCACAATCGCAGAAAGAGTCAAAGAACATATTGCAGCTGTAAAAAACCGCCAGGTTAATAAGTCCGCCATCGCCGAGCATTTGCTAGATTCGGGACCTAACCACTGGATTGAACTTCACGACCCTAAAATTCTCTCCACCGAACGTTACTATTACTCCCGTATTGTACGTGAAGCGGTTGAAATAAAAAAAAAACATCCGAATTTCAACCGGGAGGATGGTTTTAGATTGGCCACAACTTGGAACCCAGTGATTAGCAAGTGTTTCAGTCGAAGTTTAAATCAACAAAAATCTGCCGATGTCGTCAGTATTGTGTGTCGCAATGGCAACTCCGATCAAGATCAAATGAGGGTAGTTTCAAACTACTCTCAATAAAAACAATGCTGATACCCACAACTTCAGTCTTCTCGTGACCACGGTCAATGCAACTTGATCGAACGTCGAGGTAAATAAAATTATGTTTAGCGCGATAAGTCCCGTATTACAATATAATTATGTGTGTAAATCGCGAAAGTTTAAAATTTACTATTGCTAACCGCTACGGGCCGGAGGTTGCAAATAAAATTCGTCACCTAGAATTTCTTCGGAAGAAACGGGCGCGTTTAAATACATCGCTGGTGTTTTTAATTAAATGTCGTGATTGGGACTTATTACCTACGTGTGTACGTATAAAACCGCGTAGTGGTATTGCGCACTCTGGAGAAATTCTGCGAAGCGCGAGTATCCGCCTACTAAAACAATTAATTCGGAATTGTCATTGTGACTTGGACAGAGTGAATAGTGAATTATACGATGTGCATTCGGATGCAGTGCTGTGCTATCACGTAGTAATTTTGATTTGTGTGATCGGATTACTCACCAACAAGCGGATCGTACTTACGATCTGTGTACCGCAGGACATTGTAAAAAGTTGGAAAATTTACGGGTACGCCACGAGCGTAAGTACTCCAACAATGTAAAGCAATGCTCGTCTGATACACAAAAAGATACAGTATTTAATATATCCAGCTATACGTTAGATGACGCAACACAAAGTATACTAGCTAAGGGCCTGAATTTTGCACTAACACCTACACGGATTCCCTACGAAAACGTAATCAGTAGCGTAGAAGAAACAATATTAAGAAACAAGGTGCCACCTAATGCTGCAGAATCTCTTAGGCAGGATGTTTCTATTATATTAAGGAAAAGCAAGTTACCTAAGAGTAATGTTACCACTGAGGAACGCTTAGCCCTTCGAGACTTACGTAGGAATAAGGACGTTCTGGTGTTAAAAGCTGACAAGGGTAACGCCACCGTGGTAATTGACTCGTCTGATTATGATAACAAGTTACGGGGTATGTTAGAAGACAGACGGCTTTATAAACCTGTGTCTTATGACCTAACGGCTAGAGTAACTCGTCGCATCCGAGCCATCATTAGAGATAACAAAGATCTGTTCACAGAGGACGTGTACGATAAGTTATACAAACCTAAGATTGTGACACCACCGAAACTGTACGGCCTACCCAAGGTACATAAGGCAAACGTGCCCCTGCGTCCAATTGTGAGTCAGATTGACTCACCGACCTACGACCTGGCAAAGTATGTTGCATCGGTGTTGCAACCATTAGTGGGTAAGACTCCGTCTTTTGTGAAAGACTCCCGCCACTTTGTACAAATCCTTGGAGAACTCAAACTGGAACCAGAAGACATCATGGTGAGCTTTGATGTGGAATCGCTTTTCACCAACGTTCCAGTGAAGGAGTGTATTGAGGTGATAAGGACAAGGCTAAGGGATTACGATTTTCCAGAAACATTTTTAGTGCTCTTGAGAAATTGTTTGGAGGGAAATTAT
This sequence comes from Cabera pusaria, assembly GCA_954871355.1. Lineage (NCBI taxonomy): Eukaryota > Metazoa > Arthropoda > Insecta > Lepidoptera > Geometridae > Cabera > Cabera pusaria. Next base: position 17,617,833 of record OX940901.1, read on the forward strand.
TTCCGGTACAGTGGTCAGCATTACCTCCAGATGGATGGTGTTGCCATGGGAAGTCCTGTGGCACCGGTTCTCGCCAACATCTGGATGGAACATATCGAGAAAGCCATAGACCTACAGTCTTCATCGGTGAAGGTGTGGAAGCGTTATGTTGATGACGTCTTCTGTGTCATGACGGGAGATGAACAGACGGTAGCCGCTTTTGCAGATAAGCTTAACTCGATCCACGCAAACATGAAGTTTACCTACGAGCTGGAAACTAACAAGACACTACCTTTTCTGGATGTAAAAGTAACGGTGAGACCAGATGGTTCGCTATCTCACTCTGTTTTTAGAAAAGCGACGCACACAGACAGATATCTAAACGCCTCATCACACCATCATCCCCAACACTTAGGATCTGTAGCGAGGTCTTTAATGGAGAGAGCTCATGACCTCTGTGACCCTGAACATCTGGAAGAGGAAATCGCTCATGTTCAGGAGGTACTTGTAAAAAACGGCTACAAAGTAAGGGGAAGGGGACAACCAAGACGCAGATTTAAGAAAGGGACCATTAAAGTTGAAAGGCAGCCTGCATTCATGCCATACGTGAAGGGAGTGACGGACAAGGTCGGAGCTGTGTTACAAAAATACTCTATTAGGACAGTGTTCACCCCTTTATCGAAGGTAGCAGCGCAAATCCGTTCACCGAAAGATGTGATACCGTTTCAGACACCTGGTGTGTATAAAATTGATTGCAGCTGCGGAAAATCGTATATTGGACAAACAAAGCGCACAATCGCAGAAAGAGTCAAAGAACATATTGCAGCTGTAAAAAACCGCCAGGTTAATAAGTCCGCCATCGCCGAGCATTTGCTAGATTCGGGACCTAACCACTGGATTGAACTTCACGACCCTAAAATTCTCTCCACCGAACGTTACTATTACTCCCGTATTGTACGTGAAGCGGTTGAAATAAAAAAAAACATCCGAATTTCAACCGGGAGGATGGTTTTAGATTGGCCACAACTTGGAACCCAGTGATTAGCAAGTGTTTCAGTCGAAGTTTAAATCAACAAAAATCTGCCGATGTCGTCAGTATTGTGTGTCGCAATGGCAACTCCGATCAAGATCAAATGAGGGTAGTTTCAAACTACTCTCAATAAAAACAATGCTGATACCCACAACTTCAGTCTTCTCGTGACCACGGTCAATGCAACTTGATCGAAACGTCGAGGTAAATAAAATTATGTTTAGCGCGATAAGTCCCGTATTACAATATAATTATGTGTGTAAATCGCGAAAGTTTAAAATTTACTATTTTCATGTGATATTATTACACTGTGGTATATAATCCGCGGGGGATTATACAGTCGTGATTTTTTTTTGCTGTCACTAATGAAAGTGTCTGGTGACAAGTTTCTGTTCTGAGGACTTAATATTTGATATAATTAGATAGTTTACTAGATACTCTTCAGTCATTTGAAGATAGGTTTCTGAATATATACCAAACTTTTATAAATTTATACTTGTTTTAAGTCGGTTAAAAAGTATCTGCTTGCGATTATGGGCAAGAATAAAAGAAGGTTTGATTTGATGAGTATAATCAGCATAAACAATTATGATTAATTTCTAATTTTAAGTCATGCGACGAGCGCTCTGCTCGCCGCCTCCAGAGTAAGTGTTTTAAGAAGGCAGCTCGCCCTGCGCGCCCCTGCACCCGCTAAAACCGGCGCCTGCGCCAGCGCGCCGCCCGCGAGCCCACATCGTGTTGTCGTAGACATACTGGGGGCCCGTTGGAGTAGGCTGAAGGGTCAGGGACTGCTGGTACTGTGGCTGCATCCAACATCTCTTCATCATCAGGTAGGGCGCACACCTTGTTTAGGGCACGCCGTTCAATACCTCTAGTGGTTTTAAAGTCGGCCACTCGGGATATTCCATCGGCTCCAGGGTATAGACGTTGAACCCGTCCAAGTCTCCAGCGCATAGGAGGAAGGTTATCTTCCTTGAAAACCACCATGGCACCTTCTTTAAGCTCTTTATCGGGTTGCCTCCATTTTGTCTTCTGTTGTAGTTCGGCGAGGTATTCATGATACCATCTCTTCCAGAAGACGTCACGAAGCAATTCAATCATCTTGTATCGTGTCTTGATACTCTTCTCTGGACCAGCAGGAGGGTTTGCCAGAGACGTCAGCGGCCGCCCGATGAGGAAGTGCCCTGGGGTTAAGGGAGAAAGGTCGCTGGGATTACATGTAAGAGAGGAGTAAGGGGACGGGAGTTGAGGACTGCTTCGATTTCTGTGCAGAGAGTACTCAACTCCTCGTACGTTAAACTAGAAGTCCCTATCGTTCTCCTTAAATTATGTTTTAGACATTTTACATTTGCTTCCCATAATCCTCCGAAAGTAGGTGAATAAGGAGGGGTGAAAATGAATCGAGTTCGATCTTCAGCTGTAAATTTATAAATGGAACTCATGCCTGCCTTTAAAGCTCGACGTAATTCATTATTTGCGCCCACGAAGTTTGTACCATTGTCACAATGGAGTTGACTAGGTTTACCTCTACGTGAAATGAATCTACGAAGACTGGAAATGAAAGCTTTAGTACTTAAATCAGTAACCGTTTCTAAGTGAACCGCCTTCGTACAAAAACAGATGAATATGCAAATGTAACATTTTGATATACGATTACCCCGACCGATTTTACTCGAAATCTGAAAAGGACCGCAAAAATCGCAGCCCGTAATTTCGAAAGGATAATTAGGAGAGACTCGACTTGAAGGCAGATTGCCCATCATTGGCTCCATAGTTTTGGCTCTAAAGCGAGTACAGATAACGCAATTACGATATATTTTTCGTGCCAACACTCTCCCCCGTAGAGGCCAACACTGATCTCTAAAGTTTGCTAGAAGTAGCTGAGGGCCAGCGTGCAATAACCGTAGATGCTCAGCTCGCATCAATAACTTCGTAAAATGATGTTTACCATGTAGCAACACGGGGTGCCTTTTGTCGAAGTTGAAATTAGTATTATTGAGCCGACCACCTACTCTAAGCACACCTTTATCGTCGAGGAAAAGAGACAGCTGCAACAAGTAAGCGGAAGTAAGTTTCTTTTTATTTTTTATTAGGTTTATTTCTTTCTCAAATATACCATCAAATAGACCGTATACTAAATGATTCGGAGTTACGTACACTAAACACACAAATCAAAACTAATGGAAAATAAGGGCAAAGGAATAGAAATGGGCACTCCCCTGAGGTTGATCGCTGCGTAGATCCACGCCGCTGGAGTCCAAAGGTCGTCGCGCTGGTCTTGTTCCTTTGTCTACTGCTCTCGAACGTTCGGTGTACGCAGTACCGATTAGTCCTGTTTTAGGTCGCCAAAATTCTTGCTTGCGATTATGGGCAAGAATAAAAGAAGGTTTGACTTGATGAGTATAATCAGTATAAACAATTATGATTAATTTCTAATTTTAAGTCATGCGACGAGCGCTCTGCTCGCCGCCTCCAGAGTAAGTGTTTTAAGAAGGCAGCTCGCCCTGCGCGCCCCTGCACCCGCTAATACCGGCGCCTGCGCCAGCGCGCCGCCCGCGAGCCCACATCGTGTTGTCGTAGACAGTATCATTCGATGTTATAAGCATGCACTCAGTTAGGCAATAATATTTTTGTTAACAATTTTCTACTTTGATTCGATAAAAGGGCAAACAAAAAAAATAAAAGGTACATTTTCAGTTACGTATCTAAATTTATTATTCGTAACATAAACTGTAAATTGAGGGAGAAAAAAATGTTTTGGGGTGACATTTCAACAAAATTAATCTCATGTTTTACCACTTAAGCCTCCGACATCAACCACCGGACACATTGTATATCTATTTTTTTAAATATATATCTTATAAGCTAGCGTTTGACCACTATCTCACCTGATGGTAAGCGATGATGGGATCAAAGAGTGCGAACACGCTAAGTCTAGAATACACTGACTCTCAAGGACTGTGTGCTGCCGGAACACCGTAAGGTTATGGTGACAGATTTTTTCCTTGATGGTGATCAGTTTCTGTATAATACTACTAGTCCCTACTAAATCATCTGCTTACAAGAATTATTTGGTGCTGTCGATACCAAAATAGTAGTGGAGAAGATAATAGCCCGAGAGGCTGAATAATCCGACATAATCTCTCCATTATGTTGTAACGTTTGATATATGACTAAGCGTTATCTGTTTGGCCAAGCGTTTGCCGATATGGGGTCAGATTGACCCCTTGTGAGATATCGATATGGGGCCAGGTTAATTTATTGTTACAAATCTGGCAATACTGGCTCGGTATCAAGATTTATTGTAACCTTTTGTTTAGAGGTGAATACTTTATGGTATATTTTGAATACGGACAAACAGTTCATTGGAATTTACAGCGATAATGTTCATCACTTGGTTGTTGTATTGCTCAAATCCTTTCGTTTCAGCATATATTGCATGATAATATTGTATATTTGATAATATTGCATCCCAACTTTGTTTTACATAATGGAATCGCTAAAGAGTAAGTATGTGTTTCTTGCAGTGCAATAAATAGAAGTTTGTAGAAACGTATGTACTACGGTTATATCTGCCTAAGATAATATATTTACTTCTAACTGCAGGAACAGAATATAATAATTAAGATAGTTTAAAAACTAAAACAGCTGACTTCAATGCCCTGCGAGTCAATTTCAGGAGCAAGTTTGAGACGTTTATCGTTATATCTCTGAAGATAATTATCAGATCTCGATGAAATTACAATGGGACCACCTCGAAAATGAACTCTACCGAATACAAAATGAACCATTCAAATCAGTTCACAATTGACGGAGTAATCGCGTAACATACACACACAAAAAAGAAAAAAAACATACAGACGAATTAAGAATCTCCTTCTTTTTGAAAGTCGGTTGATAAATAACACCATATTGTAAATGCGGTTTACAATGTTTCTTACCTCTGCACGGTCAAACAGTTTTACTAATTAGGCTAATATTATTTTGTAATAGCTACCCAATAAGGTTGAATAAGTCATAAAATACTTTTCTTCGCAGTCGAAGCCGCCAGGCGTAGTAAGTATATAACATGTGAAAAGGAAACCTAATATCGCGAGCAACAAAGTTTCTCTCACAAGACTAACTTATTCACGTCGTGAGTAAAACTTTCATCTGAATCAGTTACAGTGGTCCCCGAGTTCTTATTCTCTGCGACTGTGTCACGTATTGCCAGCATCGCTCGTAAAGCGTAGTATCGCTGGGCGGCCGATAAAACGCCACGAACTAAAGAAATAAAATCAGCACTGGCGTATATTACACTCCCTACTGATTTATAAATCTGTTTGTTTATCTGTACAACGGTGGAAATGTTAGGTTTCGGTTTATGGAGGATCTTATAGATACCACATTGTATAATAAGTTATAGCTATACTAAACATATTCTATATTTTTTATTTAAGAAGCTTACTAGCAATTCGGGTGGCACATTACTCCACTCCAACTGAGGTCAGTATGTCAGTGTCTGAAGTGTGTTCACGTCAATAGCGCAATGGGTAGGGATCGACCTCTCGATCGCCAATCCGACACCTTATCCATTGGGCTATTGCCGCTTTTTTGGAAAATGAGATGTACCGATTCAACATTCCGCTAAAGACTATTTAGTTGTAAGTTTATGATTTGGATCATAAGTCATTTCGTACATTTAAGTATTATTCTCTACATATAACATAATCTGTCTATAATATAAAAGATATTAGTTTTTGCGGTTGACCCTTTTCAAGATTGAAAAGGTTTTGGACAGCCACAATAAAGTTTTCACTAATGGAGATTCGTATAAATCAGGGTTGCGTTAATTAAGGCAAAAATAATATTTATTTAAGGTACATTATAATAGGGTTTTGCAGATAAGTACTACTTATACCTACTATTATAGTGTTGAAACCCGAGCAACACGTATAGGCTTTATATACACCTAGCTAGACAAAGAAGTTCAAAAATGTTTTGAACCTATAGTCAGAACGATTCCAGATAGGTATTATATATTTTTTTTTAAGTGAAAAGAATAGCGGCCGTAGCCCAATGATTAAGGCGTCGGGCTGGCGATCGAGAGGTTGTGAGTTCGATCCCCACCCATTTGCACTATTGACGTGAACTCACTCCACACAAAAGCATATTTAGCTTTGTTGGAGGGATTAACAAGACTACTAGCAATGTGCAACTCACATTGCTTATAAGCTTTTAAAAATCAAAATTAAAAAAGGTATCTATATACTTTACGCTAACGGGCCGTCTAGCAAGTATTGTGTAATCATACCACATTGTTAACATATAAACAGTACCACAGATTATATAATAGTTATTACAGTACAATCAATGAGGCATCCGATTGGAATGCAGCAAACGAGGGATTGATAGGTACAGATAGATAGAGGAGACAGATTGTTGAAATAGATTAGTACTTTAATCAGGTCAGCTAAATATAGATCAATTTCAATTTACAATCTGTCAATACACTGTTGTAGTAGATAGTTATAAAATGTATATAGTAAGCATAACTTTGCTGGTTTATTCTCATTCGTACCGTAATGTAACCAGGCAACTTTATATCCACAGGATATACCTAAATACGTAAAATCACGCCTTTTTCCCGTTGGGGTAGGCAGAGACTACTTCTTTCCACATGCTACGATCCTAACATACATCTTTCGCTTTTTCCACTTTCATGAGCCATAATATCCGTGTTTCTTTTACTTGTACATAAATAATTTATTGTATTGTAGATTTAAGGCAGAAATTACGACCGTATTCGTTGCAACTTGCAACGTGAATAGAACCACAAATAAATAAAAACAAATAAATAATGTCAACAACAAATAATAATTTAAAAATGGAAAGAAACTAATTCTTGTGTGAAGGTGAAGTTATCTCATAAAATCGAAAGAATGAGAAGAAATAGCCTTATTCATAACTTAAATAAAAATATGATAACAATGAAGCGGAGTTCATTTTGACTTTACAACAACTAGTTTTATCTGAGAGTAAAGGGAAAGTAATGGGTAAGCTTATTTTACGTGAACATTTTTTTCATGCGTGATACAAATAAATTTTGAACCTTAACTGGAAACACTGCAGCAGTATAAACGAAGATTCCTCAGTCAGACATATTATATTGTAAATTGAGACCGCGCGCATATTTTTCAAGTTTTAACAGCATAGAAAAATGGTTCACTCTTCGCTCACACATTTCATAGGATTGACTGACATAAGGTCAAAATACACAAAACTACTCGTATAAAATTGTACACGAGGTATTTGCAGCAAGATGATCATTTGAATCGTGGATTGTGATGTGGTTTGAGGTTGCAAATATGTGCGGTGCAATTTTATTGTATGTACTTTAATTTTCTGTGTTATTGGCATTGATACGACCTGAAGATTGATTTCGATAACCACCTTATAGGTGGATGGTGGATGAAAATACACTTATTAAGATGATTTTTTTTTAATATCCCGTAGCGTTTGTCTACTATCTCGCCAGGTGGTACTTTGATTCTTGACGGCTGTGTGCTGCCGAAACACCGTGAGGCTATGGCGGCAGATTATATCGTTGGTTTTATTAGGAGAAATACGTAACTCGCTAAATGGTAAGTTATGACGACTGCCTATGCAACGGTTATTGCCTTTAACGTCCTTCACCCATTTTCATAACTCTTAAAGTTTACAGACATTCAACATTATACCACAAGACATTACTTTTACCCATATTAGATAGACTTAAACTAGCCATAAACCACCAAAACAAAATAATAAACCGACCTCACGACCACTTTCATCCGGAACCGGATATAAATACCACCATAAATAACAATGAGACGGAAACCATGAGTGACAAGTTGAATTGCTTAGATAAAAGCAAACCCCACTTAAGTGATTAAGCGAGATATTTACTCGCTTAGTTTACCTAGTTCATTCGCGTTTTACTTATTTAGTGACTTATAAATATAAGCCTTAAATAATAAGTGTTTAGGTTCATATTAGTATTAATCGTGTCAGATAGATTAAGTTCCTTTGTTGAGGTTTTGTGATGAGCGTTAAAATAATCTCTTACTAACGATAGCTACTACATTTGTAATGGTAAATTAAATGTACGAAAAGTTGGTTGTGTTTATCTTTTTATCTCTTTTTGGATTCTCCTTCAGACTTCTTTTCTCGTAACTCAATACAGTCATATGTTACTTAACGTATGACCGTATTGAATGTATGTCTGTATTGCTTAAATAGAGCCAGCGAGACTGATTGTCAGACAAGCATGTTTACTATTCAATAAGATTAGGTATCGGCTTTAGACTTATTTACGAATTTATTATCTCTTGAGGAGGTGAAATAAGTATATTGAATGTTTTTTTATCGCTGTGTAACGAAAAACACGTTATTTTACTTCTGAAACATACTACTATTACAAAAGAGTAGATAACTAAGTTAAAAACCAGTTATTTTGTTCTGTTCGTGCAGTTAAGTTACTTGCTTCCTATCCACAAGTAGCAAGTTCAAACGAGTTAGTAACTCAAGTTAATGGAATATTATAGTTTTTATCTCTAAGTCTTCCATTTGCTACATCATCATCATCAGCCTGTATCAGTCCACTGCTGGACGTAGGCCTCTCCCAAGATGCGCCACTGAGGCCGATTTTCGGCTCTTTTCTTCCAGTCACTGCCCACCGCTTTCCGTATGTCGTCGCTCCACCTGGTCACAGGACGTTCTACGCTACGTTTGCCGATTCGCGGTCTCCACTCTAGGACATGTCTACCCCAACGGTTATCAGTCCTGCGGCAGGTATGACCAGCCCACTGCCACTTCAGCTTGCTAAGTTGAGCTATGCTATCCCATTTGCTACATTACCAAGTATTTACTTTGATGTTAACTTACTACATACTTATTTAATAAGATAATTATCAACCAACATACTAAAAAGGAGGAAGTTCTCAATTTATCTGTATATGTAAAAAAACGTATTTTATTCAAATGATTATTTTTTTTCATGGGTAGGGTACCTATATCTCCACGAAAGTCCTATTACACAAGTAATTGAGATCTGATGAGTATCTCCAGAGATACGGAGAAAATATCTTAAACTTGCTACTGAAATTGATATGCTCGGTAGAAATGTATTGATAATTTATTTGTGTTTGCTCGGCATGTGAAGTCTACCAGTCAAGTTTTCTAGTTTTTTAACTATGTTAATTATTTAATGGGCTGTCTTTTAAAATTTACAAGGTTAAATTATTGTAACTATTGGAGAACTTGATTTCAATGTTACCTGAAAGTACGTAATACTTTTACGTATTCTGTGCTGAAAGGGAGTTACAAAACCTACAAAAATGTACATTTTTCTAGGTTTTTTGTATGTTTGTATGTTTACATGTTTTAGCATAAAAACAAAAACGGGTAGAGAAGCTAAAATATATACCAACTCATACTTAACTCAAACTAATGACACAAGTTTTACCAATTTATGACGTAGTAACTAGCATAGTAATGATTAAGTAATACAATTTCGTAACTTCAATTAGTCCAATCCGATATTAATACGATCCTTTTAAGAAACCATATCAATTGGCAAATAAAAAAGTATGATTTGTCATAGATTTAGCGTAGTCACAAAATAAATAATAGTATAAATAGTGTAGTATAACGTTTGTGGTATTTGTAATAAAGTCAACCCGCTTTTTTGTGGAAAATGTATATGTTTTTCCTTTGAAGACAGCATTTCCATATCTAACTAACGTTTAGTATATACTGAGCCAAGAACGTTTTTCTGTAGTATCTACAACGAATTAGGTCTCGGGCATACAAAAACATAGGTCTAGCACACAAAATGCAACTGTTCTATCCATTCCTCTCTATCTGAGGAATACATTTTTCCTTCAAAGCTATCAATGGATTTTAAAAGAACACACGCGTAGTATTTATGTTTTCTCTTCTGCGGCTTTTCTTTACGATACAGGCAGCCAGCAATTTTCTGCTGGGTTAGAGCTATTAAAGAAAAGAGTTTACGATTAAACATTGCAATGTTTTATTTCATTTTATTTCCATTCCGGAGCAATAAAGGGTAGGATCAAGAGTTCAGAGCAATTAAATGGCTGCAAGGTTTTTAGCGACGTATTTTTTTTCACTTTTCCTATCCTGTGTGATGGCATTTTGAAACGCTGTTAAGGAGTGATTTCTTGGTAGAAAATTCAATCAAAATGTTTTCGAGTATTTGACTGAATATTTGAAGAATAGAAAGAAACTTCATCTGTTCTTTGATGGATTGATATTTGATGCATGTAAAGTACGATACCGGTTGTATCAAGAATAATAATTTTTATACCTACATAAAACGTATAAAACTTTACTTGAGCAACCTGAACAAATACTAATGATATGTTAAATTTTTTTCAATGTAATTAGCGTATAGTTTTAGTGAATCTTCATCCTTAAGACGGAAAATTGTGAAAGAGTATATGCTTCCCGTTTGATTGATGTAAGATGTTACATCACGATAAAATTACAATGGGACCAAACGGGAAGCAAACTCTCTCAATCGAAAAACAATTTTCCAAATCGGTAAATGAATGACGGAGTTCTGAGTTAACAACAAAAAAATAAAGAGGCGAATTAAGAACCTCCTCCTATTTTGAGAAACCGCTTAAAAAGAAGTGACAGCACACATCGCAGTACTCATTAGCAGCTCATATAGCATCTTGGCAGAGCTAGAAAATATCACGATTATTTCTTCTGGGTACATAAGTAGGTATACTTCTCTAAGGTACGGCAACACCGCAGCGTCCTGCGATCTGCGGGCGCGATCTTAGTTTACTTTTCAATTATTTTCTGATCGTGTTTGGTTTGAACCAGCCGATACAAATACTACTGCGCTGTCTGATCGCCGCCTAGATCGCGCACGCAGGACGCTGCGGGGTGTCCGCACCATTAATCTAAAGATCGCAAAATCATAGAAATAACTCAAATAAACACTCGTCTATACGAACTTTCTACTTGAGAATAAGCATTCAAAATCAACCACATTCCAACATGAAGCAAAGATTTGAGAAAACTCGCCAAATGAAATTACCGCAGTGCCCGAGAAAGGGTTTGCTTTTATTGTTTACATTATAGTTTATTAGGGATGCAGTGTATACATTTGGCTGTAGTACGTGACTGAAATATTTAGTTCTCTTCACAGTTCACACAATCCATACAAATTGAAGATACACAAACGCTATATTGTAGAGATACTTTCAGCGGGTCAGTGATCACCATCTTCAAAGATAGGAGAGTTGAGAATGGACTTTATATATGTACCTACATATTTGTTTTACATAAATATTATTAATTTTGTAAATCTGTCGTCATACACAAGTATGAGCCTTCTTGGTACTTTACCACATGGACATCCCTTAATTTTCGTTTAATTTAATTTTTATTTTTATCTCCAAAAATGTATATTATCCAATGAATAATAAATCTTCTAAACAGCTTAAAGAAATATAAAATGAGTTTCAAATCAATAATATTCTTCTACCCTCTCATGGTATTTAACTGCAGTTATACGAATGCCAGATGCATACATACCTAACAATATTTGCACAGTGGTAGCGTAAGCAAATTAGACGAATGTGCCGGAACAAAGCTTGTGCAAATTGAGTGAATTTGCGGGTATCTAATAATAACTTTGCTTGTCGGTGTTGCCAGCGCCGAAATTAGAAGCTGGTGTTGCCAGAGTTACAAATTTATTGGCTTAACTCTTTTGAATGGGACTATGGCCTAGTTTCATTCAGGTAAACATACATGTAGGTATATCTTATTTTATATTACAGATTCGTGCTATGCATATAAAATAGTTTGTAGCATAACAACAAAGATGTAACAATGAAATAATAATATTATAAATAAATGAGCACAGCTTAAGATAGATACCTAAGGCTTTGAATTGAAAAACAAATATTAGATATTTCATAAAATCATCAAGAATTAAAAATAAAAATAACAGACCAATAAACCTGTTATAAGCAGTTAATAAAACTTAGGATGTTGTATTAAGGTACGGCCACACCGCGGCGTCCTGCGATCTGCGGGCCCGATCTCAGTACTTTTCAATTGTTTTCTGTTCGCGTTTAGTGTGAACCAGTCGGTACAAATACTATTGCGCTATCTGATCGCCGCGTAGATCGCGCACGCAGGACGCTGCAGTGTATCCGTACCTTTACGGATTTTCATGACTTATTTTATTCTTTAGAAATAAGTTACGGCAGCGACTATCTCATTGATAGTAGTAAGCTGTTGTTTGGTAGTAAGTCAGGCGGAATATTGATCCAGATCCCCACCTGTGGTCAAACGCTCAAGAATACACATCGATTGGTGCACGGCCGGAATTCGAACTTGCGACCTCTGGGCTTGAAGTCAAGTTATCTATCCTTAAGGCCAACAGCCCGTCCAACCTACATCACTTATAACTATAATCCAGGAAAGATAAATCTTCGAACAATTACCAATGGAGATGTCAACGCAAGGCGTACCCCTCTGCTGGCCATATAGCCATTTTTGGCCATATGAGCGAGAGTAACTACGCTGTATTTTTAATACTGTGTGCGTGTTTCAAGCTAGTGTACGGGATCGTTAAAGTGAATGATTTGTGTGTGTGCAATGTGTGTGCAACCTCGTCCCCCGTAAGTATCGGCAGAAACAAATGTTTGCGGATTACAACGTTAACATCTCCATTGGTAAAATCTTGAAGAGAGAAATAAACAATCTGGAAGAAAGCGCACATCAGTGCTTTATTTGTAGCTTAAGAATGAAAGACAATGCTGTAAGCTTACTATTTTTGGAAATAAATAAAAAATGAAATCATAGCTCAAAAATCTAAGAACATACCTGGTTCAGGCAGAGCACCAGAAGCACACTAAACTTTTATACACTAAAGGTACGGCTACACTGCGGCATCATGCGGTCTGCGGGCGCGATCTTAGTACTTTTCAATTGTTTTCTGATCGCGTTTGCTGTGAACCAGTCGGTACAAACACTACTGCCACAGAATAATGAATAGTACAAGTACAGAAATTGCACTCCCCGAGAGCAAAAATGCGAGATTAAACCTAGTTACAACGCTGCTAACGTTCAAAATACGCTTCACGCCTCGGGTGCGACCTTGAATTTGCGTCACAGTATCAACTAATAGTAACTATGAACCGCATGTTGCGCACAGTAAAATGCACCGTAAGTCCGCACAGCGAGAGTCTGAATAACTCGGTCAACTCGCGGCCTCTCCTATAGGGTTGAATGTTATGAGAAAACTTGTTGAAGCCTTTAATTGGTAGAAAAATACTCTAAGGTAGAACAATGTAATGAGTACATTACTGATAATAAGTGCTACATTAATGTTTAATGTAGAGGTAGGATAAAAGTACTACAGTTATACTAAAATACGTGACGTCCAATTAAAACTGAGTAAATTTTTAGATTGCGTAAGTTAAATAACGCGAAAAAATAGTACTCACTCGCCTAGAATCGTAGGTTGTTTGACTTGTAACATTATAATAGACTAGGAGCTGACTCACGTTTTCGACCAAAAATCATTATGTATTTTATTCATTATAGGAAAACTTTATTTTGTAATAGTTGAATACCTATCTAAATAAAAAAAACAGATAATTTAAAAAAATTTAATTAATTTACTCCCGATTTAAAAATACTTTTTAAAATCTTAATAATTAATGTTCCGAACAACGACGTACACCGACAATATGAACGCACTATGTATAGTTAGTTATAAGTTGTATATAATAAAGATAAGTTTTAGCTTAGTACTCTAGGATAGGTAGGGTACTTTGCCATGTATAGAGTTCGCATTTCGATATAGCTTCGTATAGATAGACATATAATTTGTATTGTATAAACGTTCATATTCGTACAGATAGACAGAGATATAGTTTGTAATTGTATCGCATTCGTAAACAGCCTTATTATAGATAGATTTTGTTAGATTCTTATTAGAACATAGGAATATAACTCGTGTAAGGTTTGTAATAGTAAAATAGGTCTTATAGGACTAAAGACAGGTCATTCGTATAACCTAAGTAGATAGGTAATAGATAAAAAGCATGTTCGGCTTTAATAGATGTAACAGATAGTCAACCTAGACCAGGTTAGGTTTAGGAATAGGGTTGGTACTTGCAAATAGCATAGGTCTGGGAGAGCTCCGCACTCTCTGATGGTTAGCGCTCGACTGAATAGCATCTCGGGAGAGTATATCTCCGAAAAGTCGGCATCTCGTGCGTGCGCCCACACAAGGACACGCCCCGCGAGACAGAGTGCGGGCGCTCCCAGACTATCGACCTCTCGCTCTTTTGCAAGTACCAACAACAATATAAATAGAGCGTCGCTACCGTGCCAAATTGTTCAGTTCACCAACGGCGGCTCTAGAAGAAAGAAGAAAGGAAAACTAGGAAGAATAGTAAATAGTGATAGTGCCTAGTGAATAGCTCAGTAGCTATAAGAAGACTGAAGAAAGAATAAATTAACGTTTCAAGGCTTGAAGACGTGTTTAAATCCCAGCTCCAAAGCTTCACAGTATAAGTGTGGGAATCCGAAGGCCTCTTCCGAAGAAATACAGTCCATTGCTCCACCGCTGTGCTTAGGGTTCCCCACATTTTTGGTCCTTCGAGCAGGATAATTGGGACCTTAACAGTCTTTTTCAAGACTAAACGTTAATTTAAACGCCACAAAAAGTCTTTTTTAAGACTACTTCTCGTCGACTCCGATAACTAACGCCGCAAACAGTCTTTTTCAAGACTTGTCGTTGACTCTTCGATTCGATATCCGCTACCATGCCGGTCACCCGCTCCACAGGAAGAGGACGAGCGCCGGCCTCCGAGCAAGAGTCATCCGCCGAGACCACGACAACGGGTACAACGGCGTCAACATCGGGTACTTCGCGCACCGGGGCAACAGTCATCACGGAGGAGCATCCTTCGACCAGCGGCTACGCGTCAGCGGCTGTGGTCTCACCAATGCGACGGGCATCATACAGCTTCGCGCCCGCCGCGACGGCGCCACACGCCGTTCCAGAGCATCACACCGCGACCGTGCCGCCCCCCGCCGCCGTGATGGCGCCACCGGCGCCCACCTCCGCTTCACTCGCCGCGCCGCACCCTGCCGCCGTGATGGCGCCACTGGCGCCAACCTCCGCATCATTCGCCGCGCCGCACGTCGAGCTACATGCGCCGCACTTCGAGCAACATGCGCCACACTTCGAGCAACATGCGCAACACTTCGGGCAACACATCGAGCGACACATCGAGCATCACTCCGAGCGTCGAGAGAGGCCGCCACGGGACACGAACAGTCTCGCGGAGCAGCGCGCACGCAGCCAACGTGCGGAATCTCGCCGCTCGAAGAAGTCGCACCGCAACGCTACAGCTAAACAAGAACTTCTTCGACAGATCGAGTACGCGACGAGTCGTCTCGCCGCGCTCGAACAATCCGACAGTGAAGAAGACACCGAGGGGGGCTCTGTCGTCACCGAGTCCGACACCCAACATCGAGTCGACACCTGGTTGAGTGACCAGGTACCACCGCCGCCGCCGCCGGTCTTGTTGGCCATGACCAACGATACCCTCCGCCCAGCTGAGACGCCACGTGAGCCGCTACCCTCCGTGCCACCGCCGCCGACCGCCGCCGTGTCACGTGATCACCCACGTGTGTCGCCGCCAGCGGGCTTCGAGCTCCGCGCCGAGCTGAGCTACCATTCGACGTGCCCACCTGAGCCGCGTGGACCGCTGCTCTCCGTGCCACAGCCGCCGCTGCCACCGCCTATGCCACGTGATTCTCCACGCGCGCTGCTACCAGTGGGACCCGAGCTTCAAGACAGAAGCTACCAACAGCTACGAGACTACGAACTACGGCGTAGCCAGGAGCTACGAGAGAGCTACGAGCTACGGCGTAGCCAGGATCTACGAGATCAACAGCTACGAGAGTGCTACGACCTACGGCGTAGCCAGGCTCTACGAGATCAACAACTACAAGAGTGCTACGACCTACGGCGTAGCCAACAGCTACGAGATCAGCCGCTACAGGAGAGCTACGGACTACGCGACAAGCCGAGCTACGTGCATCCACCGATGGGAGGGCAGGCGCCGCCACCGTCCATACCGGCGGGAGCCTGCGACCTCTCACAGCTGTCGACTGCCATCACACAAGCTGTCATCGCCGGACAGCGCCCGAGATTCGCCGAGCTACCGATGTTCGACGGGTCGCACCTCGACTGGCTGCCGTTCCGGGCTGCGTACATCGAATCTGCACCGATGTTTTCACCAACTGAAAACATTAACCGCCTGCGCCGGAACCTGAAGGGAAAAGCACGAGAAGCCGTCAGCAACCTGCTCATCACTAACGCGAGACCGGAAGAGGTCATGGAAACGCTCACAACGCGCTTCGGTCGTCCTGAAACGTTGGCGATGGTCGAGATCGACAATCTTCGGTCTCTGCCGCGCCTCACCGAGTCACCGTCGGACATCTGCCAGTTCGCCTGCAAAGTGACCAACGCCGTGGCGATGTTGCGAGCCCTCGACTTCGGCTACTACCTCTTCAATCCGGAGCTAGTGGCGGCCATCGTGGAGAAGCTACCACCGACGCTGGCGCGCAACTACTACAAGTTCGCAGCTACTCAACCACGTGACACGCCGGACCTGATCAAAATACAGAGCTACTTGAAGAGCGAAGCCGAGTTTTGCGGACCATTCGCGAAACCCGACTCAACAGTGAACTCGCCAGCACCGGGGCCTCAGAGGAGGACGCAGCGAGTACACAACGTCGTCGAACAACCGCAACAGCAGCAGCCACAACAGAAGTCGCAGCAGTCAACAGCTCGTTGTCCCGTGTGTGAACAACCGGGACATTTCACCGAAGACTGCAACAGATTCGAAACAGCAGATGAGCACGAGCGCTGGGACATAGCGAAGAAACAGCGGCTATGTTTCAGGTGTCTACGCTACCGGAGGCGAGATCACAGCTGCCGTGCCAAGGTGTGTGGAGTCGACGGCTGCAAGACCCACCACCACAGAATGCTGCACTACGTGAAAAATGAAAAGGGTGCAGTGACCGAAGCCATCAACTCCGCGTGGACCACAGAGCATCACAGGTCTTACCTGAAAATGATTCCAGTTCGAGCTGTGGGGCCAGCGGGCACAGTCGACACCTTCGCGCTACTGGACGACGGTTCGACGGTCACCCTAGTCGACGAGCGCATCGCCGTCGAAATCGGGGCAGAGGGACCAGTCGACCCGCTGTACATCAACGGCATCAACGCATCGAAGTCGTCCACAAGCAACTCGAAAAGGATACAGATCACTCTGCGTGGCCCGAACAAGAAGGAAATGAAGATTCGAGCGCGCACAGTACAGAATTTGGACATCTCGCCGCAGGAAGTAAACAAGTCTGCGCTACGAGGCTGCAAGCATCTACGTGACATCGGCAGCCTACTGACGTACCAGCGTGCTTCGCCGGGTATCCTGGTCGGCCAGGACAACTGGGAGCTGCTGCTGGCTTCGAGGACACGCCGAGGCGCCCGAGACCAGCCGGTGGCGTCGCTGACGCCGCTCGGGTGGGTGCTACACGGGGGCCACAGCAGAACGCTCGGGAAGAGCATCGACTTCGTGTCCTACGTCACCGAGTCGCCTGAAGATGCAGCCCTGGACGTGATGATTCGCGACTATTTCGAGACTGACGTCATGTATATTAACCCACAGTACACATCGAGATCGGAGCGGCGTGAGGTCAACGAACCACCGGTCACGGACGCGCTCAACGGCGAGCGGCGTGAGGTCGACGGACCACCGGACACGGACGCGCTCACCATCGAAGACAGCAACGAGCGGCGTGAGGTCAATGGACCACCGGACGCGGACGCGCTCAACAGCATCGAAGAGTACGTCGAGGACGTACCCCTACAGAACACAGACACCGGTGAAGAACGGGTTCATCACCTCATCGAACGCCGACAGAAGCCGAGCGAAGCCCTACCCGACGTGTCCCGCTTCTCCAACTGGGACCGACTTCGCTACACTGCAGCCCGAGTACTACAATTCATTGACCTCTGCAGGGGCGCTCAACGGGTGTACTACAAACGCACCAAACAGAACAAGGTCGATGACCCCGCCTGGACTAACAAGAAAACGGCTAAGAAGCCCGCACCGGTACAACATTCGAAAAAGGAAGAAACAGAAAAGTTCCTGCCTGTTCCTGCGCAAACACTGAGGGCCGCGGAGGCGCTATTTATGCGCGCCTCACAAGAAGAATCGTTCGCGGACGACATCGATGATCTGCAAAAAGGAAAACCACTTCGGAAAGATAGCCGCCTACAACAGCTGAGCGTCGTATATGAAGACAACACTCTACGACTGCGGAATCGACTCATCGCTTCAGAGCTACCGAGCCACCGAGACAACCCGCTGATTTTGGACGGCGGCCACCCGACTGTCAAGCTCTGGATTCTGCACGTCCACCGCCGCCTGCATCACGCCGGAGTCGAAGCGACGGTGAACGAGAGTCGTCAACAGTACTGGGTGCTACGCTTACGCCCAGTAACCCGAACCATTGTAAGGCGATGTTTATTTTGCAGACTTCGCAGCGCAGCACCACCGTATCCGAGAACCGGAGACCTGCCGGCGTGCCGGCTGGCTCATCATCAGCGGCCCTTCTCCTGCACTGGCGTCGACTACTTCGGGCCGGTGACAGTGACTGTCGGCCGCACCAACCAGAAAAGATACGTGGCGATCTTCACGTGTCTCACCACCCGGGCCATCCACCTCGAGATCGCCGCATCGCTCAGCACCGACTCCGCGGTGATGGCGCTGCGACGCATGATGGCGCGACGGGGCTGTCCGACTCAAATTTGGTCCGACAACGGGACCAACCTTCGAGGCGCCGAGAGAGAGCTGCGACAGACGATCGACGCAGCAACAGCACAGGAAGCAGCCAAGCGGACCATCGACTGGCGATTCATCCCACCGGGCGCGCCGTTTATGGGAGGCGCGTGGGAGCGAATGGTTCGCTCCGTGAAGACTGCACTCGCCGCTACGCTCCACGAGACCCGACCGCGAGAGGAAGTTCTCGCCACTCTACTCGCAGAGGTGGAGTTCACCGTCAACAGCCGACCACTCACACACGTGTCGGTCAACCCCGAGGACCCAGAGGCCCTGACTCCGAACCACTTCCTTCTGGGCGGCCCTGCTCGTCTCCCATACCTGGGGGAGATTGAGCGCACCGTCTCCATCTCCAGCTGGCGCGCTGCACAACGCCTCGCCGACACATTCTGGGCGCGGTGGCTGAAGGAGGCGCTTCCCGAGCTACAACACCGGCGGGAGCCCCAGGGGAAAGGAGCTGAGGTGAAGACCGGAGACCTGATCCAGCTCGTCGACCCGAATCTACCCCGTAACGTCTGGCTCAGAGGCAAGGTCATCAACACGTTCCCGGGACCCGATGGCATCGTGCGCACCGTCGACATCCAGACCAAGGGCGGAGTGCTACGACGGCCTGTAAGGAAGCTGATCATCTTACCAATCGAAGACGTCGTTCCTACACCGGGCTCTTCTGCTGCAGGCAGCACGGCGGGAGAATGTTCCGGACAACGACGTACACCGACAATATGAACGCACTATGTATAGTTAGTTATAAGTTGTATATAATAAAGATAAGTTTTAGCTTAGTACTCTAGGATAGGTAGGGTACTTTGCCATGTATAGAGTTCGCATTTCGATATAGCTTCGTATAGATAGACATATAATTTGTATTGTATAAACGTTCATATTCGTACAGATAGACAGAGATATAGTTTGTAATTGTATCGCATTCGTAAACAGCCTTATTATAGATAGATTTTGTTAGATTCTTATTAGAACATAGGAATATAACTCGTGTAAGGTTTGTAATAGTAAAATAGGTCTTATAGGACTAAAGACAGGTCATTCGTATAACCTAAGTAGATAGGTAATAGATAAAAAGCATGTTCGGCTTTAATAGATGTAACAGATAGTCAACCTAGACCAGGTTAGGTTTAGGAATAGGGTTGGTACTTGCAAATAGCATAGGTCTGGGAGAGCTCCGCACTCTCTGATGGTTAGCGCTCGACTGAATAGCATCTCGGGAGAGTATATCTCCGAAAAGTCGGCATCTCGTGCGTGCGCCCACACAAGGACACGCCCCGCGAGACAGAGTGCGGGCGCTCCCAGACTATCGACCTCTCGCTCTTTTGCAAGTACCAACAACAATATAAATAGAGCGTCGCTACCGTGCCAAATTGTTCAGTTCACCAACGGCGGCTCTAGAAGAAAGAAGAAAGGAAAACTAGGAAGAATAGTAAATAGTGATAGTGCCTAGTGAATAGCTCAGTAGCTATAAGAAGACTGAAGAAAGAATAAATTAACGTTTCAAGGCTTGAAGACGTGTTTAAATCCCAGCTCCAAAGCTTCACAGTATAAGTGTGGGAATCCGAAGGCCTCTTCCGAAGAAATACAGTCCACTGCTCCACCGCTGTGCTTAGGGTTCCCCACAATTAATCTTAGTCACTTTTAAGGATTTATTCTAAGGATTTTGTTTTTGGTACAAAATTATCCAACACCCAATTTGAACGACTATTACTGCTAAATTAATAAAGTTATCTTAACCGCTATAATTCTCCTTTAGCGTTTATGAAATGCACTATCATCATGAATTTTTTCAGATTTTTCAAGCAAGCAGCTTTGAGAGGTAAGGGGGGGGGGACGCCCTACTGAACAAAAATGTGTACTTTAAAGTTTATTATTTCCTAAATGGAGCATTAAATCTAAAAATAGTATTAGCAACCCCTAAGTCATTTTAAAAGAACTATTCATCGACACCCCATACAATAGGGTAGACGACGAAAAAAAAATTCATCTCTACTTCACATGTAGGGGAGCAAGCACCCTATAAAAAAATTTTTCCAATGTTTTATTTCACCATTTTGTCGGCGTTATTGATATACACATACACAATTTTTTTAGAGCTTTCTAGTACTAACGGTCTCTTAGCAAAACCTTGGACAGACAGACAGACGGACACGACGAAAATATAAGGGTTCCTTATCAGGACTACGGAACCCTAAAAAATAATTTTCCATTTCAAATCGGTTAAGATCTGACAGAGTTCTGAGGTGACAAACATTAAAAAAACCGTCGAATTGAGAACCTCCTCCGATTTTGTGAAGTAGATTGAAAACTTAAAAAACCGGCTTCCATGCCCCGCGAGTCAATTGCAGTAGCAAATTTGACATTTATCGTCTTATCTCTGGAGATACTTATGAGATTTTAGTGAATCTCAGTGATCTGAGATCTTTAAGTAGGTACTTTAATTACATTAACTCTCGGATTATAAAAATCTGACTATAGTATGACACGACAAAATCAAAATAAAAAGATAATTTAAGTAAACGTTAGTAGGTACCTACGCTATTTATTTATCTTAGAACTAATCTATATACTGTTAAAAAATAATAAAATAAAACCCCAAGTAAACATTGTTAACCGTACTTATTTATCTGAGTACAAATCTTGCATCAGCTATACAACTCTCGAACTATACAACTCGTTTGTCTCGACAAAATCGTATTGTAAGGTTCGTTAGTCAAAGAAAAGGCTAAGTCAATTCAAATAAGTAGGTAGGTATAGCTTTGTTGGTTTCAGCTGTGCACTGATATGTCAGTCAATCAGTCAGTCAGATTTATCTTTTTTAGGTAGGTACCTATAGGACCTACGTAACATACCTACAGTAAATAATAAAATAACCTACCAATTTCAAGTAGGTTACAATTAATATTTTGAAAGATGTAATGTTGATAGAAATTCCCTAAAGATCATAACGTGAATTGCCTTGAAACATGAAACTCAGCTGATTTATACCTACCTACCATTTTATGTGTGACATTCTTTGCTTTTTACATAGTTACTCTTTATAGTTACTATATGTTAATATCGTAAGCATATAGCAGGAATATCATATTGAGGTAGGTACGCGGCTGATCGAGAGCGCGCGTGACACTTTACTGACTGAACTTGTACCCTAGCGGGTGCGCGGAGGTACTTGTAGTTTCATAGCTACAGCGCGGAGTGCGACAGGCCTGCTACTGCGCTATCTGATCGCCGCCTAGATCGCGCACGTAGGACGCTGCGGTGTGTCCATACCTTAAGACTATCATTACATTGTATTGTAAATTTTGTAGTAATACAACAAAAAAAACCTAACACTAAAACAAAACCAAATATTTTAATTCCACAAATAAGATACATAATAAACACCTCACAAAATTGACACAAAACACTAACCAGAAGTATCGCAGACCATATGAAATAAATAAGAGACCCTAAACTATTGAACTAAAGGGTCGGTAGAGGTCAGGTCAGGACGATTGGCGAGGGCAGCCTACTATCCCTCAGGATATGAAGACAATTTATAGATGTGATACATCATACGTTACCGCCTCCTGTATTATGGTAATCAGGTATGGAGTCAGGCTTTGAAATAGGGGAGGATGGAGAAAGAAAAGGGAGGGATCGTTTTATATTGTGTTTTTTCACGCTTGGTTTTTTATCTGACTTTTGTATGGAAGTTGCTATAAATTCCTTTGCTATACTTGTTGGTATTTGTATACAAATATTGCGATTTGCGAGCACCCAGAGAAAAAATGTTGCAAGCGTGGTGCAGTAGTATGATAATTATGATAATAACAAAATTAAAAGTGAAATTGAAATCAATAATGATTTATCACAGTTTAGTTTGCACGTGTAACATTATGGTTGAGGTAGCCATAATATATATTGATTTTTTATCTGTGGGATCAAAAATCTACCGGTCTAGTCATACTAAAATCATCATCATCGTCCACAGATGGATATAGGCCTCTCCCAAGTCACGCCACTGAGCCCGATCTTCGGCTCTTTGTTTCCAGTCACTGCCCATCGCTTTACTACGCATACTAAAATACTTGTATTTTTTTTATTTTTCAGCGAGGCTAGCTTGTGGATCTAATGTGCTATGAGTAAAAAATCAACGGATACTTTTATCGTTGGAAAGTTTACAATCCAGTGTGCCCCTTTCTCTTTATTCCTTAATACGGCTACAGCATGTAATACATTGTACACGAAAAGGTTAATGTTGCAAGTTTATAGCTCCTTCGTCGTGTAGTTGGTCGTGTGCATTACATTTTAAGTTTGGAAGCAACATACGAGATGATATGAGTTTCACATTTTGCTCAACAATTTTGATGCTTTACTATCCGATAATCCCAAAAGTATCCGACCTAACTAAGAAAACACAAAATTTTTGGATAAAAATATATTTATTTTTCTACGTAGTCTCCCTCTAGCTCGATACATTTGTTCCAGCGATGTTCAATTGCTTCGATACCATTTTTATTGTAAGAAATGTCAAGCTCCTCGAAGTAGCTAACGACCGCACACTCCACCTCTGCATTATTGGCAATACTTTTACCCCCAAGCCATTTTTTCAAGCTTGGGAAAAGTAGTCTGAAGTTGCTAGATCTGGCGAATAGGAAGCATGGGGAAGTATTTCAAAATGAAAATCATTGATTTTGGCCATCGCAATTACAGATTTGTAAACTGGCGCGTTGACAGGATGAAACAAAACTTTTTTTTTCTCAAATGCGGTCGTTTCGTCTTGATTTCATCACTTAAACGCTGCAATAGTAATAACCATCGAATTTCAAAATTAAGCTGTATTATGGATGTGATTATGGTTGGTACCTTCTACCATAGACAATATTTTCAGGTACCAATGCCATCTATACGCCAGGCCGGGTACTTTTGGGACTACCGCGGTATAATAGGCAACTTTTAGTTTAGTTGTAAACTGACTAGTATTTATTACTAGTCTTTATTGAGTCAATGAATTTACCACTATCTTACCTGGTGGTAAACGATGATGTGGTCTAGGATGGTGAACACGCTAGGCCTATAATTATCTGACTATCGAGGACTGTACTGCCGGAACACCGTAAGGTTGGCCGGTACACAATGAGATTTGCCGGAACACCGGAAGGTTTGCCGGAAAGGCTCTGGCGGTATATTTTCTCCTTCATGTGGTAAGCTGCTGTTTAATAGCAAGTCAAGTGGACCGACGACATAATGTTCTTACCACCTGGGTTTTTTTATTACAACACAATAGTGGTCAAAAGACTAGCGTTTGACCACTATCTCACCTGGTGGTAAGTGATTATTGTTGTCGAAGATTGTGAACACGCTAAGTCTAAAATGGTCTCACTCTTAAGGGCTGCATGCTGACGGAACCCCGTAATGTTATGTCGGAAGTTTTTCTCCTTGATGGCGGTGAGCTACTTTTTGGTAGCAAGTGTGTGTTTTTATTTACATTAAATCTATATCACCCCTCTTTTTGTGGCAAGTGTTAAAAACACTCTTAAAAGTATTATACCCATATTCCTAATTATCTTCGCAGAAAGCATTTTGTTGTAGCCGACGCAACAAAGACCTCTTACGACCAATTTGTTTGTTTTTTCATACATTTTAAAACAAAAGCACGTTAAATTTAAAATTATGATGATGATGCACATTTACATAATAGCACTTTATTATGAACGTGACTGTTGAGTGCATAATTTTACTCTAGCTGAGCCATATTTTATCTTTGCAGCCGCAGTTTGTGATTGAAATAAAATGGTATTATGGATTTTATAACGACTGCAGTGAGGTAGATTATGAATTAATACCTAGGCTTTTTACTACAATTTAGTACAATTAGTCAAAGTTAATGGCGTGTTTATTCCCAATTCGTGATTGATTCATAAAATTAAATTGGAGCATTTTACACAGGACCACATTATATCGATGTTTCGCCTGAGTTGCTGCCAAAAAGTAGCGTGTTCACCACCTTTGATCACATGATGATGTGGTCGAAGATGGTAAATAGGCTACTCGATGAAGCGTAGGCGATGGCTCCTACCAGGCGAGATAGTGGTCAATCGCTAGTCTATATGTAATAAAAATAAAACAATAAATTGCATTAAAATGAAGAGTCTTACTAGAGTATAGTACAGTTTTATCTATCTTGGAAGAGTTCTCTTACAAATAACCTTTGGATGGAGTTGAGAGTACGAACATGTTAAAGGCTAATTTCTATATAAACTTACAAACTTTATCTAAATCTTAATCTGCATAACGTCTGACCTTAACAAACTTGAGAGAGTTGAGCGAGCTAAGATAGTGTTGGCACGGTGAGTATCTACATTAGGGGTTTTGAGGGCCCAGTGGAAGAAAATGTATATGCGCTTTTCACAGTTGCCCCCCGGTGAAGGAAAAAATAATTTAGAAACCTCCAACACCCAGTAATTGTGGTAGGATACATTCTAGTGTCCGCCTGGCCAGCTACCACCCTGAAATTGGTAAATGTGTTGCCAAACATCTAAAGATTTTATTGCAATTCATCTGGATAAAGGTTGTATGAAGTGGAAATCTGTTGAGAGATAGAGTATATGAAAATAGCAAAAAGAATAGTAGATAGAACGCTGCCCTGAGGAACACCTGCAGTCATGTCACACAAAGATGAAAAGCTATTACCAAACGGGACACGTTCCCAACTTCCATACAGGTGAATACGAAACCAGTCAAGTCTGAAGGAAATTTGGTAAGAAAGCTGAGAATTGCCAGTACAATGTCGAAGGCATTGCTAAAACGTAACGACAGCAAACTTACATATACAATATATACATACAAATAAGGTAAAATAATATTTTAGGAGGTAAAATAGAAATAGGAAATTGTCGAATGTCTACCTATTATACGTTCAAAAGATACAGCCCTATGACAGACGGACGGACGAACGTACCCTTTAGGTATGTTCCCAAGCATGTGATTAGGTTAGGGTTCTCTACTCTCATCATGTAACTCAGAATAAAAGAAATATGGTAGAGAAGGTTATAAAAAGACGTTTTTTAGACTGAAAGAGAAGCACAGAGTTCAATGGCATGCATTGGCAGAATTCAGCAATGGACTTATATGGGGTGTTAGTGAAGTTTCTTTTAAACATTATATCTGATACGCTAGCGTTTAAGCATTATCTTGCCAGGCAGCGGAAATGTGGTTGAAGATGGAGAACAGGCTAGGCCCAGAATGCTTTGACTCCCAAAGGCTGATGATATCAATAAGTAACTTGTGAGTATTTATGTACAAATTCAAATTAAACCACAATTAAAATCTTATAGAAAACTAGCTGATACTCGAGGCTTCGGTCACGTATACTAAGAATTTTATCACTGTAAAGCCCTGTCTATCAACATTTTTTATGTGATCTGAGATATTTAGGTTATATGTAAAACTAATAATTTTATTCTCACAAAAAGGATTTTATGTTCATCCTCATGGTATAAAGTAAGGGTAGTTTCTTGTTAAATTTCAGTAAGATCGGATTGTCGGTTTACGCGTGATTAGGTAACAAACAGACAGAGTGACAGAGTTACAAACGTTTTTATAATGTTAGTCTGGATTTGTTAATGACTTAAGTTTACTCGTTAATCATGCCAAGTATTTCGACAACTTAGGTTAAGTTACTTAAATAATGTTTCTGAGTTATTCAAATAGAGAATCTTAAGTTTTAATAATGTTTTAATTTGTTAAGCAAATTCTTTAATAAGTGTAGTAAGTAGCTTTTGTGAATTTAAGTTTTCTACAAGAACCCGCATTAAATTATATTATATTTCATAATTAAGTATGGTATGGCATAATAGGAGCAAAGTTTGTAAATATAATGAAATACCAATATTTAAACTTTTAATTGTTAATGAAATCTTGTTGCTTTTTTTTATATTTACAGTTTTTTAAAGGTTTTTAAGATTGAGCATTGCACATTGTAAAAATTTGCAATTAATTACAATCTATTAACCTTGACAGAAAAGTTTGTTGACTTTAAAGTTTTTAATGTCATTTTGACGTTTTTGTGTCCATAGTTGTAATATAAGACAAAGGTTGACTGGTGGAGATCGCTTATAGCAAAAAGTTTGCGCTTTATTGTTGCCTGTTGTTTTTATTGCGAATAGAAAAGAACTTGAGTACTGTCCCGTGACGATTTGATCGAAAGAAGATTTGTAATTATTCGTATTTTACAAAAAGAAGGGGTGTTTAAGTTTGACATGTGTAACTGTGTATCTGTGTTTCACTGTATCTGTCTGTCTGTGGCATTGTAACTCCCGAACGGATGAACAGATTTTAGTGTTTTTTGTTCAAAGCTTCGATTAAAAGGCGTTTGAATTTTTTTAAATCTTTTTCTAGTTTTTGATTTTAATTTTATAGGTTTTGTCTTTGAGTATACAGCCAACTTATTTATCTGAGGGTTTTATAGATTCGGAAATCGATATCCTCTTTGTTAAACTGATGTACCTGTTGTACCTGATGCTGGGGCATCTCCTTGAATCTGTAGAATACTCAACATATCACCAACATTTAGTAAATATTAGAATCATTGGAATCATCAGGGCTGGTCTCAATGAACAGATTATAACATAGATCAGACCCTTGGTTTTAAAATTTTAAACGTATGTACAAAAAAATATGTATGTATTATTTTGTACTGTATCGAATACAATGTTATTGTTGCGTCGTCAGATAAATTCTTCTACTCAGAACTTGAAGAAGAAACCCTTCAGTTACGCCTCTAACAGCATGTTTTTCTTTAAAAAAATAGACAGATAAAGGCACATAAATTAATGAAAGCGACAAGTGAAAAGACAATATTATAATAAAACATAATGTTAAAGCTTGTAGGAAATGTGTCACAAATTTTACGAATACCGTACAAATGTGCTTCGATACCGAATATAAAGTTATTTTATGACGAACATCAGATTCACATTAACCTGCAAATTTGTTTGCCTATCAAATTGTTTTTAGAATCACTTCTTTATGTTATGTACTTTAAGGCTTTGAATGAGATTGAAGGTCTACAAACAGCATCATGTGATAATCAGCCGGTCGTAGACCTCTCCAAAGATACGCCACTGAGCCCGATCTTCGGCTCTTCTTTTCCCGTGACTTGCGTATGTCGTCGCTCCATCTGATCATAGGACATCTAGCTACGATTGCCGATTCAGAGTCTCAACTCTATGACAAGTCTACCCCAAAGGTTAGTATATTGTAGCTGAAATGATGCTGGAGTATCATCAGTGGTCACTAGTAAACCCCTTGGGTTTTGGACTCTTGTAATTCGTTTTGATTAGTCCAATAGATTGGGCTTGGTAACAAGGGTGTGATGATGAAGCCCGGAGGTGAATAGTGGATTTTTTTAATGGCTACGACTTACATTTTTAGACTAGATTTTTTTTTAATTTTAATAACACGCTGAATCACTAACATCACTGTCACATTAATACTCCATACCTAAGTTCAATCTTCCTAGCGGAACTATCCCAAATCGTTATTATATTACCATAATCTGGCACTGAACATCATGCCGGAACTCAGCTAGCAAAATTTTGGTGACATGTTTTTGTCCGGTTTAGGTTTCATTTGCAGTCAAGCACGATTCCATTTTGATTATTTCATCACTTAACATCAAGTGAGCTGGTGGCATATACTTGTAAATAAGGCGATCGTCTTTCTTGTCTCGTTAAATCTCAAATCATATTTTTACCTCAATATTTTGTTTCTTAAAATAAGTAAGTCAGTATTGTGTTTTACGATCAAGCCCGCAACCGAATAAATTAGATATATTTCATAAATTGAATACTGCGGCGGTAACGAGTTAAGGCACACATGGGACTGCGGTGCCTACAAACATAAACATATATACACAGTACACATACTCATAAAATACGCAGTTCCCATTCCGTGCAGACATTGTCATTTCTGCACAGTAATACGCAGAAGCTAATATTTCTAATATTTGCTTGCTTTTCTTGGTAACCTTCGACGCTTTAATGACCACGGATGATAGATAGATTTTATCCTCCGTGGTCATGACGATCAAATTTTATGCCAACCTACACATGAAATCAGCGATTAAATTAATTGTCTGTTAAAGAAGTATTTACTGTCCCATTCCTTATAGCTCATTGGGTACCCTTAGATCAATTTGATTTAATTGATGCGGAGCCAGGTAGTGCAGAGCGAAGTTGCAGACCTTGTGAAGCGAAACTGCAGAGTTCACGCGACAAGTAATTTCAGCGGGCGGGGGCGATAAGTTCAGTTATCTCCACTCCGCTTCCCCGCCCCACTTCCCCGTCCTACTTCCCAGCCCCACTTTCCCGCTTCGCATCTCTTCTCCGTTTTCCGGTTTTGTATTAATTTTTGAATTAGTCCGCAAATTCCTGTCCATTGACAGGTTCACTAATGGAGCAGACAGTTTATATGCAATTCCATTGGTTAATATTAGTACAACTGCGCTCCGCTCCATTCCTCTCCACTCCAGTGGATAGTAAGCCTAAAAGCGTTGCACTTATTCTAAACTAGCGATGGGTCACTGACGTATTTTTCGTTAACGCAACTACACCGTTGAATTAACCTCCGTCAACTAGTCGATTAACTAGTTGAATTGTTTAACTAGTTAATGCTTTAACCATAGTCCATTTCGCAGTGCTCGTATGAATTCAACCGTTATCGTAGTATTGGTTTATTCAATCGTTTAAATCCAAATAGCGCTGTACGTTAAGTAGGTTTGTTTTAGTTTTACTTACATCATGACGTAAATTTCTAAGAAATTTAAATACTAAGTCTTTGCATATAGAGCTATTAATGTTACTAAATACGTACATTAAATACATTTTTACCTACTTTTTTTTTAATAAAAAATACCTACGAAGTTGTCCCTTTTCTACTATAGAATTTAGCCGTCTAACAACGAATGCTACCGTTCGAAATCAAGTTGACAGTTAATCGCGTTGCGCGCCCCCGTTCGTTGACGTCAACCGATACGTTTCTCTATACTCTTGAATTTTGCGGTCTATGGATTCAACTAGTTGATTGGTAAACGATTAACGGTCGAAACGTTGATAGTCGATGGACGGTTTTTTTTAACTAGTTCGTTTAATCAACGCCCATCTCTATTCTAAACTGCGCAACCTTGGTCACTGCCTACTGAGTACATTATCTGCAGTCCCTGGACGCACAAATGTACCACTTTATATGGTTGCCGGTGCGGTATTTATGCGGAAATGCTTGTTTTCATTTTCTTGAACCAACATAAGTGAACAGATGGTATCGGAAGTTTAATCAACCATTTCAACGATTTATAATAATGCATTTAATTGCTTGCAACCCTGAATATTTATAGTTCTGAAATATAATTACATAACATCTGTTTCATCTTTTTTTTTAAAGAATCTGTACTAAGTAAGTAAGTAACTAAGGCGGTGTCTGTGTCTAGGGATCGAACTGCAATGTTAAGTTTGTCCATCCTAGTTTGAAATATTTGTAGGGTACCCTCGGTGCACGAGTCCAACTGTTACTTAGCCGGTTTTTGTCTATTTCAACCATAACAACAATAAGAATGGTACATATTGCAAATGTTTGTGATAACATATTTTGCCCAAAATTACACTACTAACCCTTTGGTGGTAGGTGATTTTTGTCGTGCTTAAATTTTTCATTAGATGCAAGGTTAGTCAAGTGTTTGTAACAACACAACTTCATCATAAAAAATGAGCTGCCATAAGCCACTAGAAAATCCAATGAGGTCAACCGTTCGATCTAAGTGCAGCAAAGTAATTGCATCCAAGAATCCTGACAAGCGTTTTTAAATGGAATTGAAGAATAAACTTATAAATAGAAAAGTATTTCAGATAAATCATTTGTTTGCAAGCAATGTCTTCTAGATACAAAACGTCAGTCACAAATAAACTTAAAAGTTTTTGTTGACTCCGAAGTTCAAATCAAAAGTTATCATATCCTTTAAAAACGAAATTAAGAAAAAATACTTCTTTATTGTGCCGCGTAAGTAATTCTTAAGGTACGGCCACACCGTGGTGTCCTGCGATATGCGGGCGCGATCTCAGTACTTTTCAATTGTTTTCTGATTGCGTTTGGTGTGAACCACTCGATACAAATACTACTGCGCTATCTGATCGCCGCCTAGATCGCGCACGTAGGACGCTGCGGTGTGTCCGTACCTTTAGTGTCAAGTTTGCGATTTTTCTACATATCTCTTGAGATACTCATCAGACTTCAATAGATTGGTTATAAGAACTAAGTGCCCCTCAGATATACTCTACTCACAAAAAAAACTTGCATTGATTCAGTAGTTTTTGAGTTAATCGTGAACATACAAAGATTAAATGCATTAAGGGCGAATATATAAGCTCCTTTTTTGGAGTCGATTAAACTACCTTTTGCTAAAGCAATATTTTACAAATCTCTTTCCATCAATTACTATGTGGAAAAAATCTAGTTGCCCGTCACAATTTGCTGGTACATTTTGTGATTTGGCCCATCATTACTCTGTAACTTTTAAAGCCTACTTAGGTGTGCAACTTTTCCTTTTAACTTTGACATAATATTATTCTACTCTCGTGTTTTTTCCTCATATACAAATAAAACTTATAGTGATCTGGAAGGGATAATTCGACCTTAACAAAAACAAGCACTTTAAGAGTGCAATGTTTCTAAATCGGTAAAAATAGTTTTCACGCGCCCGCATTCTTAGATGATATATCCAATGCCACACACTATAGGGTAGACGACAAAAAAAATAATACCGCACTTCACGTGTCGGGGATGTACCCAAAAATATTTTTTTGATTTTGTTTTACCACTTTGGCAGCGTGATTAATATGTATAGTCCTGCCAAATAACAAATTCTCAATTCTAAAAGCCTCTCTCATCAACCGCGTATAGGCAGACATAAAGAAAAACAGACAGACGGACAAGGCGAATCTAAAAAAAATCCCTGTTAACTAAGTAACCCTAAAAAGAAAACTACGTAAACCAACTGAAAGTCGTCGTGTAGCTTAATTTGTTTACTCCTCGTTTCTCAAACTCCAACACCTATACATAATTCAGCTTTTATGAAACAGCTACCAAGTCGCAAGATATTGCATAATTTACCAAAAATGTTCGCACGATGAACGCGAAATGCGAACACATTCGGCGGCTTAGACTACGTTCATATAAGGATTAAGGTTTGCGTCTGACTATGGACCAAAGGCCTGTGTGTCTGTAATCGCGTAGTGTATGGTAAGCAGTATGTATGTCAAGTCACATACTGACAGCCAAACACCGTTAAGTTTTACTGGATGCCACTTCAAGTCTGCTGTGAACAGTCAGTGAACAGCATCCCTAAACAAAATCAATTTCTGTTTTCATTCACGTTTGCGCAAGTTCATAATATTGTATTTTATTTAACCTTTTTTTTCGCAAAATAGTTGCCATTCCCATACATTTTTGAACTTGTGTTAGCGTGAATGGAAACAGAAATTCAATTTTGTCCAAGGGCCCTAGTATCTTCTAGGTAAGCGTGCTGTAGCACTAAAGATGTATCTTTACTTAACATCAAGTGAGATATTATTAAAAATGCATAAATATATATGCACGTACACGTATACTGATTTGATATGTAAAGATTCAGATTCTAACTAACACAGCTATTATTTTGCATGGGCCTGAAAACAGTATTGGATGGCAACAAATCACAGTACGATTAAACAATTTTATTAGTTTCATTCTTTGGAATATAGAAAAACAGAAAACGCGTGTAACCGTAGTTTCAAGCCACGCTCTATGTCAAAATCTACACGCTCCCTCGTTTCGTTTAAATTATTTTCAGCCGACTTCCAAAAAGAAAGACGTTCTCAATTCGTCTGTTTGTTTTTTTTTGTATGTTGCGCGTATGTACGGAGTAGTCCTCCGTCAATTGTGAACCGATTCGAATGGTTCTTTTTGTAATCGGTAGGGTACGTTTTCGAGGTCGTCCCATTGTAATTTCATCGAGATCTGATAAGTATCTCCAGAGATATGACGATAAACGTCTCAAACTTGCTACTGAAATTGACTCGCGGGGCATTGAAGTCGGTTGTTTTAGTTTTTAAACTATCTTAATTATTACAGGTAGGAACGGCAGGAGATAGCTTTAAAAAAACACGATTAGACATTTATAAAACACATCATCTACGTAACTATGTTCACGGAGTGACTAATAAAACTATACTAGTGTAGATATAGTGGCTTCATTTTTAGGTGAGTTGACGCCTTCCAGTTTTTTCTGTATTCTGAGTTTCATTACATTTCATTTATTTCAATAAGCTGTTCTCTTTCTATGAACATAGTCTTAGCACGGTCTTATGAATGTTGGAAAAGTCACATTATGAAACGGCAAGCGAGAAAAGCGGAAACAAATACGCAACCGAGAAAAGCGTAATCTTTTTTCGTTAATGCTTTGAGTGTGTGGGAAGTTTAAATTCGACGTAATGGTAAGTGGATACTTTCATCCGCATCTTTTAGCATTTTGCTAAATTGAATGTATTGAAACTTTATTAAACTTCTGTTAAGTTTGTCTAAGTTAAGTTAATACATTTCACAGCTGTTTGATATAAAGGTACTAACATAAACATTAAGAAATCTTTTGCATATAAAATCTTAATATAAAAGACTATCTAATATTGTTTTTCCATACAAACTTTGAACCCCCGTTTCATCCCCTTCAGGGGTGAATTTTGGAAAATCCTTTCTCAGAGAGTACTTACTTCGTAATAACTATCACTATCTGCATGCCAAATTTCAGCGCAATCCCAAACAATATTGATTTTCACACTTTGTTACCCCATTTCACCCTCTTAGGGGTAGAATTTCGAAAAAAACTAAAACACGTGTTTACTTATTTATGTCCTGAAGCACTTGTGTGAAGTTTTGAATAGAAAAGACTATCTAATAATGTTTCTCCATAGAAACTTTGTACCCCCGTTTCATCCCTTTAAGGGGTGCATTTTAGAAAATCCTTTCTTAGCTGATACTTCATTATAACCACCTGTATGCCAAACTTACGTCATAATAACCACCTGTATGCCAAATTTCAGCGCAATCCGAAACAATATTCATTTTCACACTTTATTACCCCATTTCAGCCTCTTAGGGGTGGAATTTCAAAAAAGCCTGAAACAAGTATTTACTTATTTATGTACTCAAGCACTTCTGTGAAGTTTCGAATAGAAAAGACTATCTAATGTTGTTTCTCGATAGAAACTTTGAACCCCCGTTTCATACCTTTAAGGGGTGAATTTTAGAAAATCCTTTCATAGCTGATACTAACGTCATAATAGCCACCTGTATGCCAAATTTCAGCGCAATCCAAAACAATATTGATTTTCAGACTTTGTTACCCCATTTCACACTCTTAGGGGTGGAATTTTGAAAAAACCTAAAACACGTGTTTACTTATTTATGTCCTGAAGCACTTGTGTGAAGTTTCGAATAGAAAAGACTATCTAATAATGTTTCTCCATAGAAACTTTGAACCCCCGTTTCATCCCCTTCAGGAGTGAAATTTGAAAAATCCTTTTTCGAAGGTAACTAACGTTGTAATAATTATCTGCATGCCAAATTTCAGCGCAATCCGAAACAATATTGATTTTCACACTTTGTTACCCCATTTCACCCTCTTAGGGGGGGAAATTTCAAATAAACCTAAAACACGTGTTTACTTATTTATGTTCTGAAGCACTTGTGTGAAGTTTCGAATAGAAAAGACTATCTAATAATGTTTCTCCATAGAAACTTTGTACCCCCGTTTCATCCACTTAAGGGGTGAATTTTGAAAAATATTTTCTTAGTACACCCCTACGTACTAAGACAAATATACCCTTCAAATTTCAAGTCTCTACAACTAGCGGTTTAGGCTGTGCGTTGTCTGTCAGTGAGTGAGTCAGTCAGTCAGTCAGTATGTCAGGACAAAGATTCTTATAGTATTATACAACGCTTCAATACAAAAAACCCACTAGATATTCTATTTAACTAAGTGCTCAGCTTAGAAAAGTTTTGTTTAGATTGAAGGGTAGGAAAGGCAAGTTTGAACAGTGACGAACTCCTGGCGGTTTGTTGGGGAACGCTCTTTACTCTGTTTCAAATTAGAGGGCGAGCTTAGTAGTTAGCGATTTAACTCTTTCTAACATTATTTTAGTTTATTTCTTGCCTTAAAAGGAAAAAGGGAAACTTTGTATTATAACCGCTTTTCGTAAGTTTCTTTGTTTGGTTCCTGATAGCGCTAATAAGAAGAAAGCTGACAGATTTTTGACAGCTTTTATATGGCACCATGTGTCAGATAACTATCTAACGCATTATCAGGAACCGGTGAAACTGGCCCTAAATATTGTGTTATCTGGGTAGTCTTGTACTAACTCTCATTAATAGTCATATCTTATTTTGTATGTCCCTCCTTTAGTTATTGTACCTATTGTATAACTTATTTTTTTATTTTTACAATAAGTATATCATATATGATATTTATGGATTTCAAAGCAATATATTCATTTTATAATTTTAAGTACCTACGTTATCCGTTTTTTCACCCGAGGTCTGTTGACTGTGCTGAAAATCAGCGCTGTAGTCCCGACTGCAGCATTAAGCTAAGCTCAGACCTATTCCGACAGTATGTACTGTACAATAAAAGAATCAAAGAATCAAAGCATTTATTCAGTATGTAGGCAGTATAAATATACGCACATATACACGTCAAAATCATAAATCATAAAATAAATCATAACCAATTATCAAGTAAACATAGCAAAAGCAGAATTTAACGCTTTGAATTAGAAAAAAAAAGTAATGAACCATTCAGCTGTCATCCAATCGTTCACGTCAGAATATTTAAAAAAAATTAAAGTAGGTTAAAACCAACCATACATGTAACTGTGTGTTTCAGTACTTCAGACAATTTTTATATAAAAAAAATAAAAAAGTGAAATTGTGAAACACAACATAGAGAAACGCATACCAATCACAGTACATATCATGATCCAAATGGAACTGATAGTCCGTCTGTCAGCTGCATAATATTGTTTAAATAAAAATAAAAATGGCAAGCCTAGAAAGAAAATCTGCGGACAAAAGGGGAAAACTGAATGGCTGTTGAATCTACCGGTGTTTCGGAAATACTCCCATCAGAGAAGAAACACCAAGAAACTCTATGGGGCTTGTCTTGTCAATTTAACTTTTTTTTTTAAATTAATTGTACATGTCAGCTTTAAAATTTTAACAATATATTAATAATTATAATACAATTTATATTTGTTCTTGGAACTTGGGGCATTCAGGCCATGCATTTTTGTCATCCATATAGTCACCTATTGTATAGTATGATTTTTTCATCAAATTGGATTTTACATAGATTTTAAATTTGCTGATAGGCAATTGATCAATATCTTTAGGTAGCTTATTGTAAAAGCGTACACAGTTCCCCATGAATGAACCACTAACTTTCTGCAGTCTGAAATTAGGTATAATTAATCTATTTTTATGTCTTGTATTAAAATTATGTACATCA
The DNA here is from genome assembly GCA_954871355.1 of Cabera pusaria. Classification (NCBI taxonomy): domain Eukaryota; kingdom Metazoa; phylum Arthropoda; class Insecta; order Lepidoptera; family Geometridae; genus Cabera; species Cabera pusaria. The sequence goes on from OX940901.1 coordinate 17,654,356, forward strand.
GACCTTTTCTTATAATCATTTATATTCTTGCGTATGAACAAAATATTTTCATAAATGTATTGACATGCCACTGTTAGAATTTTATTTTCCTTAAATTTTTCACGAAGTGAATCTCGCGACCTCATGCTATATATAGAGCGAATAGCTCGTTTCTGCAAAACAAATATTGATTGGATTTCAGCGGCTTTTCCCCACAATAAAATGCCATAAGACATTATACTGTGGAAGTAACTGAAATAGACCAATCTTGCAGTGGCTTCGTCCGTTAAAAATATAATTTTACGTACTGCGTATGCAGCGGAGCTTAACCTAACTGCTAGAACCGATATTTGAGAACCCCATTGAAGCTTTGAATCCAGGGTGATGCCCAAGAATGTTGTGGATTCAACAAGTTCTAATGGTTCATCATTTATTAATATACTTCTATTTAGGATACCCTTTTTTACATTTGGTAGAGAGAAATTAATACATTTAGTTTTTTTTGCGTTTAACAATAAGTTATTGGTTGTAAACCAATTCAGAACCTGTGTTATTGATTTGTTTACATCGTCAAAGTTAGGTGTAGTCCTATCTATTTTGAATATCAAGGAAGTATCATCTGCGAACAAAACAATATCACATAGGTTCTGTACGAATCACGGTAAATCATTGATATAAACTAGAAATAAAAAAAGTCCTAGGATCGATCCCTATAAAACAACGGTTACATTATAGTATACACACAACAGTATGTATACTGTTGTTGTAGTGTACAGTACCTACTGCCGGAATAGGTCTGAGCTCAGCTTAATACTAAAAAACAACTTTTGACAGACATACAATGGATCTCTCTGGATCTTTTTTTCTTAGGATTGCGGAGATAGGTATCAAATTTAAATTAATCCAAAATAAATATGGTCTTCTGTCCGGGAGTCCCTTTGCTGCATAGCTGCATAACAACGAACTAGCTAGAGGAATTATCAATGTATGGCAGACAAAAAATCTTAATACAACGTTATATTCAAATATTCAACGAGGTTTATATTGAAGGTAAGAAAGTTTTTTATTTTAGCATTAGTTAGCAAAATTAAATTTAAAAAATATATTTTATCCAATGGTAACTTATCAAGCCGTTATCTTTTTCTCACTTGTTTTTAGCGGATTTATGCTTTTAGCGGCCCTTTCTATCGGCCTTTAAAGATTCATAACAGGTATTCTCTAGACTTAAAAAGTTAACTTTATGTATAAAAATATTGGTTGTAATAGTTGTCCATCACAGGCCTAGAAACTCATAAATGTTCTGCAAAACTGTAGAGCGTTCTCGCAAAAATATCTCTCCAACAGTAAACTCTCATAGCTGGTTGCAGTTTATGGGGTCACATTGTAGAGCAGTGGCAATCTAGCTAGTATATACTCGTAAGTCTGTGGTAGCAGTTTCAGCTTTTTTCGTTATGACATTAACTTGACCTGCAAGGTCATATGATGAAAAACGATGCGGTCTACCTAAAAATAATCCAGTATTATTTATGGTTATTATTGAAGGTTGCAACAATGATTGCATCAGACGAAAATACGGCAATAAATTATTGAGAATTTCTGCACTGCGCCTGTAGTGTTACTGTGAATAACTGATAAAGCATTAAGCTAAAGCTAAGCCTATTTTATGCCCTTCTTTGACCGACTTCACAAAAAGGATGGGCTTATGGTACGCTATTTGTGCAAGACGGTTGAAAAAGAGGAGCGTAAAATTAAACTTGAAATTACTATCTAAATGGCAGGAAATACCAAAATAGCAGTAAACTTGTCCAAAGTTATAAGCAATCCAAACTTCACGCACTTACGACTTCCCCTTAATTTCCTGCTTACTGAAACTACAGAGTAATACAACGACTGACTTCTACTAGCGCCTTTCTGGTTGTTTCTTGAATGTTTATTACATTTTGCCGGACTGTCTTTTAGTTTAACCGCCTTAGATGATTTCCCTACTCATGTCTCTACCCCGCATATCCTAGCCTGTAACCTAATCACTAAACCTACTCAACTCTCAACTTAAAAATATCTACAAACTCCTCCGACAACGAGCCGAGAACAAAAACAAAATCTGCCAAAAGATGGCGCTCAAGTAGCGCCATAAGTCGTAAACCTCTATAATTTGAAACGTCAAGATGCGAGTCTTGCTGCAGATGGCTATTTCATAGTTATTGCTTTTAACAAAGGATAAGAGAGATACTTTCCAGCTTTTTCAGGAAATGAGCTTTATAATTATTCCTTTGTAATTTTTTAAAGATTTCTTTATCAATGTTATATTAAGCTTAATCTTACTCACAGCGGTCTTGAAAATTAGGTTCATACCTACTTGCTTTTATGTTAGCAAGGACCTCTGCGTATAACAAGTGAGAACATTTTTTTCGGATAATAGGTCTATAAAATTCATTAAAAATATTCAGTAAACCTATTTTCCACAAAATAATTGATTCTTGACTGAATAACGACGGAGTAATGGTATGTTTCGGATGTGCATTTACTAGAGATTCGCGTGGAAGATGACTGTAGGGTAGAATACAATATCAAAAATGTTATTGCATCAGGGCAGGAAATAAGAAGTTACTTTTGGTGAAGATATATCTGGTAAAACGCAGCTTGAGGATATATACAGTAGATGCCAGTTCAAAAAACCTCAATGGTTAACATGTACTCCTTATACAAATTTGTTCTAATTTATAACAATAGATAACAAATCAAATTAGGAAGGTAAAAGCGAAACAAGCCTTTATATTATGGACTCAAATAACCTACTCTCTTAACCCTCATAACTTACACCGGCACCAAGTTACAAACAAGTTGAAGCGCTAATCCAATTCAATTTGTAAACACGACAAACGGTCCCCACTTCGTTTTATTTCTCTGTGTTTACGATCTTAAAACAACCTCCCAAATAAAAAATAAACAATTCAGCAGTAAAACTACTACGGCAGTAAAATGATACTTCGTAAAATATTACTCCTAGAGGCTGTTAAATATTCGGAGAATTATACCAAATCCACAATGAAATATTGACACGTCTGTAAGCCTTGGTGGACCCTTTATGTTGCTGAACTGTGACCGCTGCACTTGTAGGTTAAAGCTGGTGCGACATCGTCGATCACATCTTCACTTAACATCAGGTGAGATGTAGTCAAACGCTTGCTTATCAACTATAATAAAAGCGGACTATTCTAAGCCTAGCGTGTTCACCATCTTGCCATGAACGTACAATAAGTAATTTCAACGGAAAGAACTAACATATTACTACGTTAGTAAGTACTGAAATTCAAAATTTAGAACCGCCCGACTGATCAACACCAATATTATATCAACACCAATATTATAAATGCGAAAGTCAGTTTGTTTATTTGTTTGTTTGTTTGTTTGGGACTTCTTCACGGTCAAACGGCTTGACCGATTTGGCTGAAATTTTGGACTAAGATAGTACATAGGGCAGAATAGGATATAGGATACTTTTTTTTTGGCTATCGAGTCAGGGGGTCCAGATATTTTTAATTGAATTTTGTAGATATAAGACTTCTTCTCGAATAAACGGCTTAACCGATTTGCCTGAAATTTTGTGTAAATACATTTCATAGGGCAGAATAGAATATAGGATACTTTTTTTCTGGCTGTCGAGTCAGGGGGTCCAGATATTTTTAATTGAATTTTGTAAATATAAGACATCTTCTCGAATAAACGGCTTGACCGATTTGCCTGACATGTTGTATAAAGACAGTTTATAGAGCAGAATAGGATATAGAAAACTTTTTTTCTGGCTGTCGAATCAGGGGGTCCAAATATTTTCAATTGAATTTTGTAAATATATGACGTCTTCTCGAATAAACGGCTTGACCGATTTGCCTGACATGTTGTATAAAGACAGTTTATAGAGCAGAATAGGATATAGAAAACTTTTTTTCTGGCTATCAAGTCAGGGGGTCAAAATATTTTTAATTGAATTTTGTAAATATAAGACTTCTTCTCGAATAAACGGCTTGACCGATTTGCCTGAAATTTTGTGTGAATACATGTCATAGGGCAGAATAGGATATAGGATACTTTTTATCTGGCTGTCGAGTCAGAGGGTCCAGATATTTTTAATTGAATTTTGTAAATATAAGACCTCTTCTCGAATAAACGGCTTGACTGATTTACCTGACATGTTGTATAAAAACAGTTCATAGGGCAGAATAGGATAGAGAAAGCTGTTTTTCTGGCTATCAAGTCAGGGGGTCCAAATATTTTTAACGGAATTTTGTAAATATAAGACATCTTCTCGAATAAACGGCTTGACCGATTTGCCTGACATGTTGTGTAAAGACAGTTCATAGGGCAGAATAGGATATAGAATACTTTTTTTCTGGCTATCAAGTCAGGGGGTCCAAATATTTTAAACTGAATTTTGTAAATATAAGACCTCTTTTTGAATAAACGGCTTGACCAATTTGCCTGTCATGTTGTATAAAGACAGTTCATAAGGCAGAATAGGATATAGGATACTATTTTTTGGCTATCGAGTCTGGGTTTCCAGATTTTTTTTTATTGAATTTTGGGTATGTGTGGCCACTTATCAGCTAAACGGCTTGACCGATACGGCTAAAATTTTCTACATATACAGCTCATATGGCATAGAAGCACATAGGATACTTTTTTTCTGGCAGTCGAGTCCAGGTGTCCAGATGTTTTTTATTGAACTTTGTAAATGTGTGGCCTCCTCTCAGTCAACCGGTCAACCATTTCAGTTGAAATTTTGTGCACAGACGGTCAATAAGACATAGGATACTTTTTTTATGGCTGGCAATTTCGGGTGTCCATAATTTTATTATGGAATAATGTGTTGCCTCTTAGCGGCAATCGTTTTGGCCGATTCAGCTCAAATTTTGTACAAATACAGTTAATAGGGCATAGAACGACAAAAGATATTTTTTTTAACAGTTGAGTTTGGGTAACTAATTTTCTTTTATTGAATTTTTTTAACGTGTGACCTCTTCTCGGTTAAACGAGTTGACCGATTGAGCTAAAATTGTACAGAGACAGTCAATAAGACATAGACCAAGAGTAGAGTCTATTATCCGAGCACATTGGTTACTTTTTTTACAATCGAGTCCGGTTGTCAGTTTTTTATTGTTGAATTTTGTATATGTTTGGCCTCTTTTCGGCCAAAAGGCTTGACCGATTCACATGACATTTTGTACAAAGACATTTAATAAGGCATAAAAGGGCAACGAATACTTTTTTTTTCGGCAGTTAAGTGAGGGTGCATATATTTTTTGTTAACTTTATATAGAGTTAACATAATCATAAAAGTTTGACCTTAGGTTCGTCTATAATGATATAATTAGTGTCTTGATTAGGCCATAAAACTGTCAGGATCATTAGAAGTCATCAAAATTTACGCGCTGGCTTTGCTTGCCCAACGTGTTTATCTGCTTTGTGGGAAGTATTTCAAAAACTTTCGTGTTTTAACAGCCTTAGGGTAATTTATGTTGACTTAGTAGGTCATAAAACCTGTCAGGGTCATTAAAACACGTAAAAATTTTTCGCGCTCACTTCGCTCGCTTAGTTATAGCACTCTCTGCGCTCGCGCAAGCATTTGTTTTATCTACTTTGTAGGAAATATTTCGTCAACTTATGAATTTTAATAGCCACATGCATCAAAACAAGTCATACATTGAAACAGAACAACCTTCAATAATCATAATGATTATTAACCTTAAATTAAGTGTATATCAAATATAACCCTAATGTCATCGGTTTTGACTTAGTAGGTCATAAAAACTGTCTGGGTCATAAAAAGTCGTAAAAATTTTTAGCGCTGGCGAAGCTCGCGCAATTATTTATTTTATCTACTTTGAATGTAATCTTTCAGAAACTTTTGTATTTTAATAGCCACATGCATCAATTCAATAATCATAATGATTATTAACCATAAAATAAGTGGATATCACGTTTAACCCTAATGTCATCGGTGTTGACTTAGTAGGTAATAAAAACTGCCAGGGTCATAAAAAGTCGTAAATAATTTTCGCGCTCGCTACGCTCGCGCAAGCATTTATTTTATCAACTTTGTAGGTTATAATGTAGTAGGTTATATTGTAGGTTGTAGGTTATAATATTTCAGCAACTTTTGCATATTAATAACGACATGCATCAAAACGAGTCATAAATTAAAACAGTACAACCTTCAATAATCATAATGATTATTAACCTTAAAATAAGTGGATATCAAGTTTTACTTGAGTGTCATCGGTGTTGACTTAGTAGGTCATAAAAACTGTCAGGGTCATAAAAAGTCGTAAACATTTTTCGCAGTAATAACGCTATATAGCGTATAATAGCGTGTTTCAACAGCCTCATACATTAGACTGACTCAAATACTTAAACAGCAAAACTTGGTAAACCTTGGTTAGGTTTACCAAGTAATTATTAATGACTTTAACAATAGAAGATATCGAGTTCGACCTCAGAGTCATCTATAGTGAGTTGATTATTAGGTCGTAAATTTTTCTGGGTCATAAAAAGTCATAAAAAATGTTCGCTCGCGCAATGATAGCTCTCGCTGCGCTCGCGAAGCTATTTACCTTATTTTCTTTGTAGGAAATGTTTCAGGAACTTTTGTGTTGAGTTAAACATTTAAACAGCACAACTTCGTATACCTAACCAAAATGATTAATGACTTTAACAAAAGAGGATATTGAGTTCGACTTTAGGGTCATCTATGGTGACTTGGCCTAAGAGATCATCGATCTTGACCTCAAAGGTCATAAAGACTTAAATAACGCGGGCGAAGCCGCGGGTAACAGCTAATCTATTTATAATCTGTTCCTTCAGACCATTCCGATGCGCCCAAACGCAACATCTCTGCTGTAAGTTGGTAAAGAACTGATTATTTTAAAGATTTTAGGAGATACTCCACCATCAAGTCAAGGCTACCATGTTCCTACAATATCATGAAATTATGAAGATATCGAATTTCGTATTGGTCAAATTTGGTGTCATGGGTTTATTAAGCGAAGAATTCATCGTTCGTTGAGATTTCGGTTTTTGATCAATATTAAGTTTTCAATGGTTTACATTTTTATGGCACAAAAGATTTTTTTTATTGCCTATCTCGTGGCTATGAATCGTTATATTGAAATACCCACTTCTGTTCTTGAAATACAGGTGGCTCTTAAGAATCTTATACTAGACTTGTAAAGTTATCGTAGATTCTAAGGTTATTGTTTTCTTCTAAATATCTACTTTATTATTGCAGTTAAAGACCGTTAAAGAACGCTATGAATCGCTAACCCATTGTATTTGAATTACATTACATTAGTTTTCAGTACCAATTTTGAGGTGTTTATCTCCATATCTCTGGAGATACTTATCAGACCTCGATAAAATTACGATGGTACCACATTTGGGATATCTCCTTTCCAACAAAAAAATAATAATCAAATCGGTTCATAAACGACGAAGTTATCCGCGAACAAACATAAATATATATGTATATATACGGTTGAATTGAGAAGCCTCCTCCTTTTTTTGAAGTCGGTTAAAAACAGAACCACATGGTCAGCGAAGTAGCTCCATTATTTATGATTATTTCATATCCGTTATGATTTCAAACCAAATCCGACTGTTCACGCGTACGGTTATTGTTTCCAAACGGCTGTCCTTTATCCCTCCAAATAAATCGGATTTACATCATTTCACCAGACAAACGAGCAAATGGGCATTTTTGCCCGTTTGCCCGGATCAACCGGATAACGGATGAAAAGTAGACCCTGCTGGTTTCAATTTTAGAGGCCAGACATGTTAATGAGAATTCTCATTTTGACGCCTTTTGTATTTTGACTTTAAAACTAATAGGTTTTGTCTTTTTTTTATATCTCATAGGCTAGCGTTTGACCACTATCTCAGTTGTTGATAAGTGATGATGCGGTCGAAGATGGTAAGCACGCTAACCCTAGAATGGGAACTGGCTCTCAAGGATAGCTGCCGGAACACATTAGATGTTTAGCGACAGATTTTCTAACTTGAGGGTGGTAGCTGGCCAGGCGGATACTAGATAGTGTCCTACCACCATGCAAATGTTACCTACAAATATTATAATGGCAAAAGTTTTATAATAATAACTAGAAGTGTCCCGCGGCTTCGCCCGCGTTAAAACCTTCTTTTATTTACTTAAAACTTTTATTTTGTAAAAACGATTCTATCATTAAACACATCAAATCAATTAGCCAAATCGGTTCAACCGTTTTCATGTTATCGCGTGACTAAGGCAAATCAGGATTCATATTTATAAAACCCTAAAAACCTAAATTTACAGACTTTGTTACCTACCCCATTTCGAAAAATCCTACAACACGCACTTTATCCCATCTTGTTTCGCCATACAAACTTTGAATCCCCATTCCGTATCCGGGAGGAATTTTCAGAAAATAATTTCTGAGCGGATACCTATACCTACGTCAAAATAACTATCTGCATTCTGAATTTAAGCGCAATCCGAAACAATATTGATTTTTAGACTTTGTTAACCCAGTTTATCCTCTTAGTGTGGCATTTTGAAGAAGTCTGAAACTGGTATTTACTTATTTATATACAGAAGTACTTGTGTGAAATGTCGAATAAAACGACTATTCAAACTTTGAAACCCCGCTTCATACACATACACTCTTTAAGGGGTAAAGAGTGTATTTTGAAAAATTCTTTCTTAGCAGATACCTAAGTCAAAATAACTATCTGCATGCCAAATTTCAGCGCAATCCGAAACAATATTGATTTCAGACTTTGTTACCCCACTTCACCCTTTTAGGGGTGGAATTTCGAAAAAGCCTGAAACACGTATTTACTTACTTAAGTACTTGTGTTAAATTTCGAATATAAAAGACTATCTAATCTTGTTTTTCCATACAAACTTTGAACCCCCGTGTCATCCCCTTCAGGGGTGAATGTTGGAAAATCCTTTATCAGAGGGAACTAACGTCGTAATAACTATCTGCATGCCAAATTTCAGCGCAATCCAAAACAATATTGATTTTCACACTTTGTTACCCCATTGGGTGCAATAGGGGGGGAATTTCAAAAAAACATGAAACACGTATTTACTTATTTTTTTACTGGAGGACTTGTATGAAGTTTCGAATAGAAAATACTATCTAATAATGTTTCTCCATAGAAACTTTGAACCCCCGTTTCATCCCTTTAAGGGGTGAATTTTAGAAAATCCTTTCTTAGCTGATACTAACGTCATAATAACCACCGGTATGCCAAATTTCAGCGCAATCCAAAACAATACTGATTTTCAGACTTTGTTACCCCATTGCACCCTCTTAGGGGGAGAATTTCAAAAAAACATGAAAGACATATTTACTTATTTATGTCCTGAAGCACTTGTGTGAAGTTTCGAATAGAAAAGACTATCTAATCTTGTTTTTCCATACAAACTTTGAACCCCCGTTTCATCCCCTTCAGGGCTGAATGTTGGAAAATCCTTTCTCAGAGGGAACTAACGTCATAATAACCACCTGTATGCCGAATTTCAGCGCAATCCGAAACAATATTGATTTTCAGACTTTGTTACCCCATTTCACCCTCTTAGGGGTGGAATTTCAAAAAAACCTGAAACACGTATTTACTTATTTTTGTACTGAAGCACTTGTGTGAAGTTTCGGATAGAAAAGACTATCTAATCTTGTTTCTCCGTACAAACTTTGAACCCCCATTTCATCCCCCTAAGGGGTGAATTTTGAAAAATCCTTTTTTAAAGGTAAATAACGTTGTAATAATTATCTGCACGCCAAATTTCAGCGCAATCCGAAACAATATTGATTTTCACACTTTGTTACCCCATTGCACCCTTTAAGGGGGGAATTTCAAAAAACATGAAATACGTATTTACTTATTTTTTTACTGGAGCACTTGTATGAAGTTTCGAATAGAAAATACTATCTAATCTTGTTTTTCCATACAAACTTTGAACCCCCATTTCGTAGGGATGTACTAACCCCTACGTACTAAGACAAATATACCCTCCAAATTTCAAGTCTCTACGACCAGCGGTTTAGGCTGTGCGTTGTCTGTCAGTGAGTCAGTCAATCAGTCAGTATGTCAGGATAAAGATTCTTCTAGTATTAGATAAGTTAAGTGGCACACATTCATATCCATGATAAACTGTACCATCTTTTTATAGTTTCTCATCTTTCCATTAGCAAACAATAGATAAGCTAAAAAAGCTTCTGCTCCGTCAATGCCTTATAAAGGACTGGGCGTTAATTACCCAAGAACGTAAGTGAATAAAACATAATAATAAGTTTATTAGTACCAATGAGACCTCGTTTGTGAGTGTGTATGTTTGTTACTTCTTCCCGCTAAAGCTACTAGCTAGATAGCCTAGACCCTGGAACATAGGGTACTTTTTATCCCGATATTTCCACGGGAACGATGTCTACGCGGGTAAAACCGTGGGGCACAGCTAGTTATGTATAAATAAAACACATACGTACGCCCTCGCCGGTTCTTTGAACCCAATCCCATTTCAAAAGTGCATAGTGTTGAAATATACAGCCATTTTCATTTTGAAGGAGTACATGCATAGAGAAAAATAAAAGTGTTGAAACGAAGTTAAATCCTTGAACCATTTTAGAAGGTTGCAGTCTGGAAGTTACGGCTTAATCTTATTACTTGTGGAATTTAGTTTAACTAGTTTATCTGTCTTTTAAAAATAAAATGTTACCTCTAAGATCTATTGCACGAACACAGTTATAACCAGCATCCCAACAGCGGATCTGACGAAGATACGAAATCGCGCTTGTCTGGAATTGAAAGCCGGTACTGAAGCAAAGCGCTGAAACAACTGACTTTAGTCCAATCCATAAAACGCTACTAAACCAAACCGTCTTCAATATTGGCTAGAATCGGAACTTGGCGAACCGAATGGTGATATGTCTTTATCTGTTCAATGGTTTGAGCCACTGCCGAAGCCTACCCCCTTGTGGTTACGCATTTAGCATTACCAGAGTAGATCAGATCTAAGCCTACAGACGCAGGTAGTCGGCAATTACCTTCCTGTGGGTGACAATGAACTTATCAATGGGGATCCATTGTGAATCACCAATTTACAGTAATTACAAATCAGAAACGCTATTTTGTAGCTGTAAACTCATAAATATCTACTGTGGTTATTTATTCATCACGTAATATTGGTTTCACGGTTAGCATTATTAGTATTTATCTGATAATGTTAAGCTGAGTAAGATTAAGGTCAAGAGTGTGATAAGATATCTTCACATGTAATTGTATGGAGTATTTGGATATATTTGGATAACCCCTACGTACTAAGACAAATATACCCTCCAAATTTCAAGTCTCTACGACCAGCGGTTTAGGCTGTGCGTTGTCTGTCAGTGAGTCAGAGAGTATTTGGATATATAGTATTTGGTATTTGGATGTAGTAATTGTATACATTAGAGATATGGAGATAAACACCTCAAAATTGGTACTGAAAATTAATAGCACGGCATTGAAGTCGGTTATTTTTAGTTTTTTAACGATCTTATCTCTTCAGATGTGGATGGTTTTTACCGATATCCAAAATGGAGGAGCTTCTTTATTCATCTGTATATATTTTTTTCTACTACGAACCGATTTGAATATTTTTAGGGTTCCGTACCTCAAAAGATAAAAAAGGAACCCTTATGAGATCACTTTCTTGTCTGTCTGTATGTCAGTCCGTCTCTCCGTCTGTCCGTGTGTCATCACTGATCTTCTCAGTAACGGGTGGATCTAGCAAATTGAAATTTATACCTAATACTGAAGTCTATAGTCCCTATTGGTTGTATAAAAACCAAGGTCTTGAGTCAACACAATAAAAATATATGAGCAAATTTAGATTTTCGCGAAAACTTGTTAGTACCAATATGTACCTTAATTGTCAACTTATTTATTTTTCGGCATATAGAATCATGAAATTTGGCAAGAAACAAGGTCTTACAGCACAAATTAAGGAAAAAATCCATAAAATAAGAAAATTTGAAAATCAAAGGGTGCCCCCATACATACATAGTTTACTTCAATTAAGATAGACCTCTGAGTTATATGAGCGCTGATACAATTTAGAGGTCTAGCTTAATTGGTACTAACCAACGTTGGTACGGAAGCCTCGGTGGGCGAGTTCAACTCGACTTGGCTGGTTTCTATTTTTTATTGGTAGGGCGTCATATTCGAGGTGATCATATTCTAATTTTATCAATATTTGATGGGTATATCCAGAGATATGACGATAAACATCTCAAACTTGCTTCTGAAACTGTCTGTCTTGGGTAGTATGTGAAGTCAGGTTTTATTTTTTAAACTGTCTTATTAATATATTTATATAAAGTTTTTGATATCCAAATAATTGAATATAACCATAACAGGTTGTGGTTAGATTTCCACAACACTGAGTCGACTTAGTTACTTACGTGTAAAAATATAAACTTTCAGCTTAATCTTTCTCTCTCTTCATCTTTTAAATACCTCTTAATTAACTCTACCGCTCAAAATCTTTGTAAAAGCTTGCTCTATACCTCAAAGTTGTCTAAATATTTGCTCGCGCTTGTAAAAACGGTTTCAAAGGTAGCCTAAACAAACACGACATACCTGTATACAGAATGATTTATGCTAGACCGTAGCGAGTGCGAACCGTGCCCAATGGTTCATGCTTATGTGCTACACCGTGCGGCGTCCGCGTCCCTACGGCAATTGACCGAGCGAGCGTAGCGAGCAAAGCGTGTCAGTTTCGACTGGGCCAAAAATGCTTTTGTCCGGATGTTTGTTTGTCTGTCTGTTCTCGCCTACAGGTCGCATTTTTCAACCGATTATAACGGAAATCGGCACACGAGTTCCTCGATTTATTTAAGATTTTTTGTCCAATCATGTTTTTTTGATTGGGGGGAAAATAAGGGGGGAAGGGGAGAAGTTTTGCTGTAGCGTTATTTATCAATAGATTTTAGTCAAATTGGAAAGGCACACAAAGGATTTTAAGATGTGGCGAAAAAAAATCCAAGGAATGGAGAAGAGAGAGTGGGTGAAGTTTGCTGTAACATGCAGCATTATATATGGACGGATTTCAATTGTTATAAGGGAACGCGAGGTCTACTGTTCTCACAGAATTACTAGTGTTATCTATTAACATTACTGTGGCGTCCGATGTGCACCGAAGACCCACGGTCCCGCCACCCTCCTATCAAGTATCAACTCCTATGGTATAATAAAGCCGGGCTCGAACGACTCAGACACGGCTCGCCCCGCCACGGTCCAGCATAAATCATCCTTAAATAGTCTATCTTGGTTTGAGTTGGACAAGTGAGAAAACGTCGATAACCTCACGTTTTCTCGGATATATTTATTGAGAAAAGCAACTTAACTAGCAACTTTTTTTAACCTCCGATGCAATAAGAGAGGTGTTATATGTTTGTATCTGTGTGTCTGCTTGTAGGATCGTAGCTCCCAAATAGACGGTGCACAGCAATATAATATTATAAATATAATTATTTCGTATAAAGGCAAAATATATACCGTACTAAAATAAATGCTTCAACTTTGACAAATGTAGCGCACTCTAACACTAGCCGCAGGCTGTAAATCTAATCCGGGTCAACCCGATATTTGGGAACATAGCAGTAACATTTTAGCTCAAGCTAGGCTAACCTATTTAATAAAAGTATCGGTAAAATATCAGAAAATCTATTCATATATTCATTAAGTAACATAAATGTTAACCTTCGGGATCAAACTGTCATCCGCGTTTCTACGTTCACCTGACTGGATTTTGGGGTCCCTCTTTAATTTTAATTTATTTTGTTAATTTTAATTTTAATTTATTTGTGTATAGAGTATTCTATAATTATGATTTTTCGCAACCAAAAAATAACTTTGTTTTTCATAGTGTTTGTATGAAAAACAAAGTTATATTTGCGGTCGCTATATCTCAATAACTGCTGACTGTATCTCGTTCAAACCAATTTTAGTTGTTAGTTTTTATTGAGATCTACAGCATATATTTTTTTTAGATTTTTAACTCCCATACTTTAAGTGTTAGAGGGGAACACTCATTTTACCAGTTTAGACGCGCCTATCTTTCAAATGCTTGACTTTGAGAAAAAAATATTACAATATCATTTTTAAAGAGCTATTCATTGACATCCAACACGTATAGGTTTAAAGAAAACATTTTTTTTAACCGACTTCACAAAAAAGGAGGAGGTTCTCAATTCGTCTGTAGGTTTTTTTTTTTTTTTTTTTTGTGTATGTTACGCGATTTCTCCATCGATTGTGAACGGATTCAAATGATTATTTTTTTAATAGGTAGGATACGTTTCCGAGGTGGTCCCATTTTAATTTTATCGAGACCTGATTAGTATCACCAGAGATATGCCTCAAACATAGGAGAATGTACTAGTTTTAGTAGAAGAATCCCAAGAAGATTATACACAATGGAGGTTGCTATTGCATATAAGATATTCTTATATCTTATAGGCAAGCGTTTGACCACTATCTCACCTGTTGCAAAGTGATGATGCGGTCGAAGATAGAGAAGTGGACTAGAATGGGAACTGGCTCTCAAGGATAGCTGCCGGAACACAGTAGATGTTTGGCGACAGATTTTCTGACTTGAGGGTGGTAGCTGGCCAGGCGGACACTAGATGTTCTAGCACAATGCGGGGGTTATTGGTTTCTTAACGATGTTTTCCTTCACCGGAGGGCCACTGTGAGAAGCGCACATATATTTTTCGATAGAAAAATTCATTGGTGCACGGCGGTTTGAACTCGGTACCACGGCATCAAAGACGACCGTTCTCCCAATTACGCCACCGGGCCCTCAATAAATAATTATATATTGATAATTATAATAAATAATTATATATAAATATTAATAATTTGTCTTCACAGGAATGTTCTACCGGGCAAAGTCTTGTTAGGGTGCAAACTTTTTTAAACATACCTAATATTTTTTGACATGACATGACATTTGGCGAAGATGGCGGCCATTTCAGTCCCGCGACACTGCATACATAATTAAATAACTCAGAATTATGAACGTACTTTGTACCAATCAACACAGCAAAAAAAAATTATAAGCATAAAACCATATATTATATAATAGTTACTACGTAAATAATACTTTCCGTTGTTAGGTTGGCTACACAGTGCTTTCATAATTCGGGTATCCACAATATAGGGAAGTGCTTCTTATAACGTAGTAGAGTGATTCAGTACTCTGTTGGCCATATGGCGGCAATTAATGTTAATAATCGCAAATAATACTTTTTAATATTCATTTTGGAATACAACTAGTCCGTGTTATAAAAGTATTTGGAATCATTGTAATAAAATAGACAATTAATTATCGTGTGTGTCAGATGCTTTAATTGTACAGGGCCATTTTGGACATTGTGCTTTGATACCTTGATGACATCATTATTACTAGTGAATATTTTAACTTTAGCGCGGCATTTAAAGTCAATTTTTTTAGGGTTCCGAACCCAAAGGCTACCAAATGAACACTTTCTGAGACTTTGTTGTCTGTTCGTCCGTCCGTCCGTCCGTCCGTCCGTGTGTATATGTGCGCACTTTACAGATCTGTATCTTCTTAACCGTTATAGGTACATACTTGAAATTTTCAAAAATTATATATCCGTCAGTGTATAACGGCCCAGACACGAAATTTAATAGATGCATGTAATTTCATTAAAACTTTTTTTGCACTAAAAAGGGTAAAATAAGTTATTTTTCAAAAAAAATAAAACCGACTTCATAACCACAAAAAGGCACTCAAAAGCGAAAAATAATTTACTTAAAATTATTATAAGCGTTACCCACTTCTCTATTTGAAGTCGGTGCCTATCATATATCTACCAAGTTTCAGTTCTGTAGTCCTAACAGTTTCGGAATAAAATGGCTGTGACATACGGACGGACAGACAGACATGAGGAATCTATAAGGGATCCGTTTTTTGCCATTCGGTTACGGAACCCTAAAAAAGCTCATAGTCTTAAAAGGGCTGAACGGATTTTCATGAATTAAAGCTGAGAACACTCTCGATTAAGTCACCTATCAAACGAAAAAACTAAATCAAAAACAATTCATCCGTTGCTTAATGCCACAGGACAGAACACACATCACAGATCACACATCACAGATACACAGATAGAGACGTCAAACTAATAACACCCCTCTTTTTGTGTCGGAGGGTAAAAGTTTAAATATAGCACACACACACACACATTTTCATTTTCCCGTCAAAATCCAAATTTAAATTAGAATGTGTAAAATAGGTAACAATAAAATGTTAAGTATATCGTTTTGCGGCTAATAGAAGTATCGAACATTTACTTTCAACAGAAATTCCTAGAATTTTAAACGTCATGGTAGCCCTATATGGATTTAATCTAGGTCGACTCGATATTTGGAAATTCGCTGAAATCGGCCGACGCAACTGAACAAATTGAAGGCTTATTTCACGTTTTTTTTATGTACAAGCAATCAAGATTTTTGTGTAACTAGCGTATTGTTTATTTACATAAATTATCAGCTTTAATTGTACAAAAAGCACTTGCATGCGAAATATTTAAAAATGCATAAGGTCTTAATGCAATTCTTTTTTTTTATTTTATGTTAGTCGTAGTTAGTAGAGTTATGAAGCCTCGGTTTTTTTTCTAATTGTTGACTGAGTAACATTTGACCATTTTACCTGATAGTAAGCCATAATGAGGTCAAAAGGTACGGCCACACGGGTGGCGACCTGCGATCTGCGGGCGCGATCTCAGTACTTTTCAATTGTTTTCTGATCGCGTTTGGTGTGAACCAGTCGGTACAAATACTACTACGCTATCTGATCGCCGCCTAGATCGCGCACGCAGAACGCTGCGGTGTGTCCGTAACTTAAGGAAGAAATAACTTGTCTGGAAGTGGAAGAGAAGCGCTGGTAACCGAATTTTGAACTCGTTATAAAGAATTGACTATATTTTGTTGTTGTATGAGTTGCGTGATCAGATACTACTCCATCAGCCTATTGCATATTGAGGTTGGATAACACGTAACGCCATGACATAACACATGCAACGGGCACAACTATGTTCTCTTTCTCTTCACGCCTAAAAGGCTATAGTGATAGGACTTGTCTTGCGCAATACGACCACATTGTTAGTTACTCAGCCATCAATTATTCGGCTTGAATAGCAAGTCTACTGTGATTTTTTTTATTATTGTTATTTTTTTTAATAAAGCTTACTAGCAATGTTGGTTACATATTACTAGTATTCTTGTTAACCCCTCCAACTAAGCTAACTATTCTTGTGTCTGGAATTGGTTTACATCAATAGTGCAATGGGTGAGGATCGAATTCACGACCTCTCGATCGCCAGTCTGACACCTTATCCATTGGGCTATTGCCGCTTTTGACTTAAAAGACACGTGAAATTCGACATGTCAACATACCGGGCACTAAAAAAGCGGCAATAGCCCAATGGATAGGGTGTAGGACTGACGATCGAGAGGTCGTGAGTTCGATCCCCGCACATTGTACTATTGACGTGAACCCTCTCCAGACACAAGCATATTCAGCTTAGTTGGAGGGTTTAACGAGAATCCTAGTAATGTGCAACCCACAGTGCTAGTACACTTTTTTAACAAAAAAATGCTGTAAAGGTATTAATTAATTAATTATTTAATTAATTTGATTATTAAATAGGATACCTTTCATCTCTGTCAAAGTTGCATCTGATAGATGATCTGATAAGATGTATCATTTGTATGCAAGTGCCTCATTATAAACAAGCAGAGTCAAGTGGTCATGTTAGTAATTCCATATAACAGTATTATCACCACATTACGCTTTGACCGCTCTAGCCAAGCCACCATAAGTTTTTATGACACCCTTACGATTTGCTAACTATGTTCGGAAAACGATTTGTCGGATTCCTCGGTGAAAATGGTTCGTTCGTGCTGGAATGGACTTTGAGAATTGTGAGAATATGTATTTTTTTTTGCTATAAAGTCAAGCAAGTCATTCGTTTGATATTATACGATTATGTCTGCATAGAACAGGAACTTTGGTAAGCACACTCTTGGGGTTCATCTGAAATTAGCTTGCCACTGCACTTGAAGTATATCATAATCAGCCTAATCAGTCCACTGCTGAACATAGACTGCTTCCAAGACACTAAACTCAATATTTAGCTCTTTCTTATCAGTCACTGCCCAACGCTTTGGTGTGTGCAACGGTGGTTAGATGGAGCTACGAGCTACGATATTCGCGTAGCTCGTAGCTCCATCTCACCGTCACCACACCACCGAAGGACTTATAAACATTGTTCTTCGGAATTATACTTTATTTTCTGTTTTTTAGTATTAAATAGAAATCGTATTATCTCAAGCAACTCGTTTAATCCATTCCTAAATTTAATAGTACGGGAAATTCCCTTGGGTGGAACCCAGAACCTTCATTTTGGGTCAACAGACCTAAATCTACATTTAGATTCAGTAGTGTCATCGTGTCGTCAAAGAAATAGTTTGTTCACCCACATTCCTGAAATTCAATAAATTACCTATCCTATTTCGAATCCATTAAACACTTGTAGGCTGAGAGGCGTCACTCAATTTGACAAAGGTACTTTGACGGGTAAAAGGCTTCGTGGACAGCTGTTACATCAATGTTAAAGTTTTTGTTGAAAAGGATAAAGGATTCGCTTGTCATTAAAAGAATTATTGTTTTTTTATGTTCCTTTTGGTGCCCATTTGGTTGTAATAGCAGTAAATTAGTATTTTTAAGTGCACTGAATAATATCATCAAATATTATTCTCTGTAAAATAATTATACTTTTATTAATGCTGATGGTTCTTTGAGTAAATTTATTACCATATTTCAGTATTTATTGTCGCTTTTTATACTCATATTATATTCGCTTTGGCTGCAGCCCTCGACGAGTCAACATTTTCAAAGACTTGTATAGATACAAAATGCTTGTCGTAAAACTATTGATTACTTAGATTTATTTTCATTCCACTATCTAATAAGTATTGTGCTTTGCTTCGTCAGTGAGGTTCTGATCTGATATTTTGAGACAAGCACTTGGGAAACGGTAAAATAATCAGTAAACCATATAAACACTCGGTACCTAAATAATCTTTTGTCAAAATGTATGCTCAATGGTCACCTAAAATATTTGGAAAGAAATAAAAAACCTGTAGAAATTAGAAACAATACATTTGTAAAAGATTCCATGTTGCAGAGATTAAGCATAAAGAATTATTGAAATACCTTAGTCAATATGACTGGAAGTTCTCAGTCTATAACTCAATCAAAATGTAAACCGATATAACCACAAAATGAGCGATATATTTCGTAGATAGTATAATATAGGGTCTCCGTTCACATCATTATCTGGTCTTGTAAACCACGAACATTATTATATCACCTCCATTTATATGTATATATTAGTAGTCTTGTCAGCCTATGGATAGAGCTACTACTACTTAATCTTTATTAGGAAGATTCGGTAAGTAATATATTTAAATATCTCAAGATAAACTTACAATGAAGTGCATCTATAGCATGATGAGCTTTATGTTTTCGCGATCGTTACAGCAATTCTGGTTTACCGTGATGTAGCCACAGTTTGTTCGATATAGTGAAGAGATACCTATACCAGCACACAATAGGAGCGTATTTTAACTAAAATCCCGCCTACACATTGAAATTTCGGTTAATACCGAAAAACTCCGAGATGAGAAGAATATGATAATGGATATTAGATTTCATGGAACCTCTGTGTATTATAATAGATGTAAATATATTAGCAGCAGTTTAATTAAAATAGAAGAAAGTGAGGTCGCCGTGTTACCAACCTTCAAAAAATTTCGAAACCATTTTCAGAATATTTTGGTTTTATAGACACATATATCTGATAGGCTAGCGTCTTACCCACTCGCTTGGTGGTAAGCAATGATATGGCCGAAGATGGTGAACATGCTAAGCCTAGAATGGTCAGACTGCTGTGCTGTGTGTTGCTGGACACCGTATGGTTATGGCGGCAGATTTCCTCCTACTAATTGGTAAGCTACTATTTGGTAGCAAATCAGGCGAAACATCGGTATAATATTCCTACCACCTGTATACTTTCCATTTAGTCCTATTGTAGTTTCAGTAAGATCTGATAAGTATCTCCAAAGATATTATGGAGATAAACACCTCAAACTAGGAATTAAAAATTACTGGCGCGGTATTTAAAGTCGGTTTTTCTAATTTAAATGTTTCTTACAATTAGTATTAGATACATTGTCTCAAACAGGAGACTTCAAATAACGATAAAGGCGTAATTATGACGGATGTCAGCCAAAACTTTGAACATTAAATTCAGTTCATACGCCCAAGTTTCAGTTTCTGCGGATATTCCAGTTATCCAGCAAGTGTGAATAGGCACTCGAATCTAACGAACTCTTCAACCAATACTCTGCCACGTAGGAAAGCAGGAGTGGAAATGGCCGCTGGCTATTAGACTGTTGAGATTGTATTGGAAATTGAAGATTTGGGGAGATTAGTGTAACGATTAGCTTAACATTTTATCTGCACAGCACACGTAACTTTCCAATTTGAAAAGTATTACTTATTTTGTGTTTTTGATTTTAGATTTATAAAAACTATTTTATAAATACGAGTATTTACATAATATTAGCAGAATTTATCACGTCACTGCAATTAGCTAACTACCCTGAGACTGTTTTACTGGTTTGCGCTTTTTATGGTTTTAATATAATGTTTAGTATAGTCACAGAATAATAAATAGTACAAGTAGTATAGTTTCGTATCAAGAATATAAAACGTTAAGAGTCAAAGTATTATGGGCCTAGCGTGTTCACAATCTTCGACCACATTATCGCTTACCACCAGGCGAGATAGTGATCAATATGCTTGCCTATAAGATGGAAAATAAATCCGATTATGCTTTTTAACCGTCTTCAAAAAAAGGAGGAGATTTCTCAATTCAACAGTTTTTTTTTTTATGTTTGTTCGGGGATAACTTCGTCATTTATGCACCGATTTTGATTATTCTTTTTTTGTTCGAAAGGAGATATACCAAGTGTGGTACCATGGTAATTTTATTGAGATCTGATAAGTATCTCCAGGGATATTGAGATAAACATCTCAAAATTGGTACTGAAAATTAACATTGAAGTCGGTTCTTTTTTAGTTTTTAAACGATATTATTGTCATATATATGATATACACTATATTTTGGCTGGGATAGTCTCACTATGCGGATTGGACTAAAGTCCGATGAGCGGTTTTTCATCTTCCGCTTTCAGATACCAACTTGGCATCTTAATCATAATTTATTTTCGCATCTTTTTCATCACTACTTTCGATGTAGTGAGAAGGCTTTGTGTCCAGTAAAAATACTTCTGCACATAAAATTTAACTAAACAAAAATTTACTAACCTAATCAGGAGGCGCTTCATAACTGTGTGAAAAATTATAATAAGGCACCTTTAGTGCCTAATTGAATTGAATTGAAAATGTAAATATTCATAACCTGCTTCTAAAAATTACATTTTCATAAACAAATACATTTCCAATTTTCTAACAGTTGCCATGGGGCAACGCATATGACAATGGTGTCATATGCGTATAGCGCACAGAAACTGTTACTTTGAGGCAAGTGGTCGCCACTCACCCGGATATTCGGATAGTGCTAAAACTGGGTCACGTGGTCCTAGGAAGTGACTAGAATAATAATTCAAATCACTACATTGTGGGAAAACGTCAGTCTGTCCTTAGATACGTACCATCATAATAAGCTGAGAGTTTTCTAGCTAACTTCAAAAATCGAGGAGGTTTTCATTTCGACTGTATTTTTTATGCTTGTTGCCTCAGAGTTACGTCATTTATTAACCGATTTTAAAATTGTTTTTGTTTAAAAAGTATACTTCCCGTTTAATTTAAATGTAATTATGATTATAAACACCTCAAACTGGGTATACTGAGAATTTTTAAAGTCGGTTTTTTTTTTGTTTTGTAAATGATCTTGAATCATCTTTTCCTTTTGAAGTCTGTGAATTTGAAATTTTCTTTTTACTTTGTTTATATGTTAAACTATGATATGTGAGTTAGGATAATTAAGTACATGGTTAGGGCAGCTATATTTGAGAACTTTGTATTTTAGAGCGCCGCTTCCGTTGCTTAAAATACTAAACAATCAATATAATTTTAAAGTGAAATAAAGCAAAGGCAGAGAGCTTTTTACACACACTAACGACGCACTTAACATGCGGCGGCATAGAGTTCTATGCCGATTTTCGTAAAAATAGACGTTGTTTTCTTAGTAATTATAATACTTACTTAAATTTAAGAATTAAAACCACCCCCGACTGACCTATGCATAATCAGTTCATTGAGATCATTCTAATTGTTCTAATGAGCCTGAACATGACATTATCTACGCTATTATTTGGTCAAGATTTGAGCATGTGGTTAATATCTCATCGAGATGATAAGTCTCACAAATGTATAATTACCTACTACTAATATAACAGATACATAAAATAGATTGGACAATGCAGTTTATCTGTTCAATTTAGTTGAGATGGTTTCTGGTGTAGCATTTGAGCAAGTCGTTGCGATGCACGACGTCACAAAGTTTAGAAAGTTGAAGCTTTAGTTCCAGTGTTATACACTTGAACAAATAAGATAGTCTTTATGTAAACAAATTGTGACGTAACTGAACCTTTCGACGCAGTATCTTTGACTCTCCTATCTGAATCACTACGAGATACTTTGCGCATAAATATGGATAACAACAATTACATCCTTGTTGCTGCTTTAACGTCATTTTCCGAAACGTAATTTCGACCTAATGAAAGCACTTCAGTTAAAGTAGCATTCAAAAGCTTTACAATTCTCAACCCTACAGTAAATCCTTTATGGCTCAGAGTAAGAAATTTCAATACTGCAAATTTAACTAAAAGCTCTGTTTAAATATCTTTTCAGAAAGTTATTGTAAGGACAAAAGAAAATTAATTTAAATTTTGATGGCTCTATATTTACTTTCCATTTTATTAAGACTAACTTTTAAAATTGGAATATTGGCTAAAATGTAATCTTATAATTATGCAATTGTGATTTTGGAGAGTTAAGTAGGACTCATTTAAAAAAATAAGATTTGGCAGTCGATGTCACGAGGTACTCGTAAATTCTGGATTGCCAAGCAATACCTCAGTGTACTAAAGTGATCGACATAGCTCAACGGATTACCTCTCCTCCTCGTGGTGTACCCTGGGTATTGGCCGATAACTTTTTCCCAGTTAACTGGGTTAAGTTGTCGACCGATAGCGAAGTTCCGACGTGAGGGGCTCCTGCGCGTGTCCCTCTGATATTTAGCAGAGGGCACAGCTTCTCGGTGGTGGGAGCCGCCCGGTGGTGGGTCTGAGCAGAATGCTCGGACTAAGTGGCGGGCCCGGTAAGGGCTGCATGAGGGCTGCTTGCATGCTTTTGTCATGCGAGCCAGACGGTGGACGGTGTGCGAGTAGGGGTAGTTGCCCTTCGCATACCTGTCATTTGAGGGACAGAGGGTGTGGTGAGTTTGAGGAGAAGACGAGCCACACTCCTCTTAGGCTGTGGGTCCGACATGCTCGGGCCGAGTGGTGGAGCCGGCGACGGCCGAAGAATGGGGTCTCGCATGCTACTGACACTGGCATGCGAGTCGAACAGCGGACGGTGTGCGAGTAGGGGTATTTGCTCTTCGCACACATGTCATCAGAGGGACGGAGGATGTGAGGCTAGGTGCCACACTCCTCTGTCATTGTGGGGTAACTGTTGGAGGGTCGGGGGACTCTTTAACGGCTTGCACTCCCCACATGACGGTTGAGGGTTGACCTTGGTGAGCAGGGTCAGCCCTCCGCAGCGGCAGAGGCCCATTTGGGTCTGCCACCGGGGCAAGTTGGTGAATGCTAGCGCAACCCCATCTTGCCCTACCACGGTGGATCACGGATCACCCCAGGTTTTTAGTGAGGTATCCTGCCCTTCAGCGAGTCCCACATAACTATTCGCTCCCCCGGGCGAATGGTATCCATAGATTTTTCTGGGATTTTTCTGTGTCAAAAAAAAAAAAAGACCGATAACCGCTGGGGTAGACTAGTTCTATAGTGGAGACTGCGAATCGGTACACGTAGCGTAGGAAGCCCTGTGACCAGGTGGAGCGACGACATTCGCAAAGCCGTGGGCAGTGACTGGGAAACAAAGAGCCGAAGATTGGGCTCAGTGGCATTACTTGGGAGAGGCCTATGTCCAGCAGTGGACTGATACCGGCTGATTATGATGATGATGATGATGAAGCAATATCTCTCCATTTGTAAATAACCAGCCGTGGTTTGCACCTTGTTGCTAGTTAGTACGTTTGGACCTACTTGTCTTATCCAAAAAACTGACCGTTGACATATGGTACTCTGGGTGGTCAAATGTCGGTATTATTATTCCTAATTCCAATAATAAGGTATTATTATTCCTATTTCTATGGTTTTATGTATAAGGTTAGGGTTAAGGTTTAAATACGGCATAAACCGGTTTTTTAATTATTTTGTTTAAAAACCTCTAAAAACGAATAAACCGGTTGATTCCGCGAGAGGCTCACGCGTACTTACTTGCATTTGGCACGGGCGATAAAAAAAACTTGCTCTCGCACTTTTCTAAGTTTGCTTGCCATATATGAATAATTTTTATGGCCCACCGCTGTTTTCAATATGTGATTTACAATAACTTAATCGCTGTTTGCTTGCTTCCTGTGCACACGCGGCTGTAAATTGAAAAGTGGTCCCTGACCATAGCTAAAACCGTTCTAAACCGGTTTATTCAACGAAACCTTTATCAAAAAGTTTTTTGCACAATATCGTTCAATAGCGGTTTATAGAACGAACGAAAACCAAAATAAAAAGTTCATTTGTACTTACGCCCAAACCGGTTTGAATTTTTTACCCGGTTTCCAAGCCTTGGCTGCGACATATATATAAAAATAAAACTAGCGCGTTTATTCCACCCAGATATGTCAAATCTAAAAATTAGCCAAAAAAACTTGGCACACCGAAACAACTTTTATAAGTTATGCCCTTAATTGACAGATTTCCAGAAGGTTATAAAATAGCTACCCTGTTAGAAAAGTAATCTATCAAGTTATCGTGAATCGAGATCGGAAAATATTTTCCCCGGCGATTCAATTGAATTGCCTATCGCTTCTGGCGTTCGTCTTGGGAGAACTAGATCTGTCAATGTCAAATGTCAATTTTATCTGAAACTAGAATGCTGGAAAAATTATTCTGTATTTTCTACCAAATACAAAACGCCGAGTTAGTATTTGTTTTTGGAGGAAACTTTTTTTTTACCTACGTCACAAAAAAGAAGGAGGTTCTCAATTCGACTGTAGTTTTTGTTACCTCAGAACTCTCTAATTTATGGACCGATTTTCTTCACTTTAGTTATTTTATTTAGACATTTTTTGTTATTTTACTTGGTATTTAACATTTTTGTAAGCTTAGTAAGTATTAAGGCATTTCTTTAAGTTTTCAAAATTATTTGATCAATACAATTTAGGGTAAACGTTAATGACGCTACCTTACATCATTCATAATACTTTTATATGTACTCGTATACTCATTTTGGAAAAAAAAATATCTTTATCATTATCAATAATTTTTGCTATGATATTCTGTGCTAGTCAATTTGATAGATTTATCTGAAGTCGTTTTAGCACCCTCTTCCACTTCCAAAGTGTATACAGCCTCAAATTAAAAAAAAAACATTCCTTCCACAGAACATACAAAAATAATTTCTTAATTATTTTTAGATATTTGAGAGCATTGCATATCTAACTATCAATTAATGTACATTGTTATTTCTATTTACCATCAGTAGAATTGAAACATTGGACGACAATTTCATCTAAAACAAGACTATAATAATTATTGGACAGAATATAATGTGTATTTTTAACTGACTTCACAAAAAAGGAGGAGATTCTCAATTCGTCTGTTTTTTTTGTGTGTATGTTACGCGATTACTCCGTCAATTGTGAACGGATTCAAATGATTCTTTTTTTAATAGGTAGGGTACGTTTCCGAGGTGGTCCCATTTTAATTTTATCGAGATCTGATTAGTATCTTCAAAGATATGGAGATAAATATCTCAAACATAGGAGAATGTACTGGTTTTAGAAGAAGAGTCCCAAGAAGATTATACACAATGGAGGTTGCTATTGCATATACTTTTGAAGACTAAAAAATATGACCTTGAATAATGATTTTACATCTTTCTTCACATTGATTTTGGTTTTTAACCCTCGACGCAAAACGAAGGAGTGTTATAAGTTTGACGTGTGTATCTGTGTATCTGTGTGTCTGTCATCGTGGCATCGTAGCGCCCAAACGGATGAACCGATTTTGATTTAGTTTGTTTTGTTTGATAGATGTCTTCCTCGAGAGTGTTCTTAGCTTTATTTCATGAAAATCTGTTCAGCCGTTTAAATATTATCAGCTCTTTATTGGTTAAAAAAACTACGATAGCAACTTTCGTAAGCTCGTAGTCCTTTGACCGCGGACGTCAAAAAATCAAAATGGCGCTGTCGCAGTATCTTGTTACTTCAATGATATTGCAAAAATATGGTACGCTTGATCTAATTCTGAGACATCTCCTTGGAATAGTCTCAATGTACAAAGTTATACATATGCTTTGATTATAAACTCGGATTAGATATACAAATCAGTCGGGGGTGGTTTTAATTTTTTGAATTTAAGTATTATTGACAGATATTCTTACGGTAACTGTGAGCTAGATAGAAACAAAGGTAGGGAGAATGAATTTGTCTTCACAGGAATGTTCTACCAGGCAAAGTCTTGTTAATGTGCAAAGTTTTTGAGCATATTTAATATTTTTGACAAGACATGACGTTTGGCGAAGATGGCGGCCATATCAGTCCCGCCCGCGACACTGCATACATAAATAACTCAGAATTATGAACGTACTTTATACCAACCAACACTGCAAAAAAAAATTATAAGCATAATACCACAGATTATATAATAGTGACTACGTAAATAATACTTTTCGTTGTTAGGTTGGCTACACAGCGCTTTCATAATTCGGGTCTTAACAATGTAAGGAAGTGCCTCTTATAACGTAGTAGAGTGATTCAGTACTCTGTTGGCCATATGGCGGCAATTAATGTTAATAATCGCAAATAATACTTTTTAATATTCATTTTGGAATACAACTAGTCCGTATTATAAAAGTATTTGGAATTATTGTAATAAAATAGACAATTAATTATCGTGTGTGTCAAATGCTTTTATTGCACAGGGCTATTTTGGACATTGTCCTTTGATACCTTGATGACATCATTATGACTAGTGAATATTTTCACTAGCGCGGCATTTTAGGGTTCCAAACCCAAAGGGTACCAAATTAACAGTTTCTGAGACTTCTTTGTCCGTTCGTCTGTCCGTCCGTCCGTCCGTCCGTGAGTCTATATGTGCGCACTTTACAGATGTACCTTCTTAACCGTAATAGGTACATACTTGACATTTTCACCAAGTATATATCCGTCAGTGTATAACGGCCCAGACACGAAATTTTATAGATGCGTGTAATTTAATTAAAACTTGTTTTGCACTAAAAAGGGTACAATAAAATCTTTTAAAAAAAAACCGACTTCATTACCACAAACAGGCACTCAAAAGCGAAAAATAAATTACTTAATATAATTATTATAAGCGCTACCCACTTATATATTTGAAGTCAGTGCCAGCCAAGTCTAATAGGTAGTAGATAGATACTACCTACATGTATCTACCTACTTACTACTACTACATACATAGTATCTATCTACTATCCAATAGACTTGGCTGGCACCGACTTCAAATAGATAAGTGGGTAGCGCTTATAATAATTATATTAAGTAATTTATTTTTCGCTTTTGAGTGGCTGTTTGTGGTAATGAAGTCGGTTATAATATTTTTTTTAAAGATTTTATCTGAAATAAATACAATATTACATATGATGGGAATTTGTTTGACATATGTTTGATATGTCATTGTTATATTCATATAATATTTTGCCGTATTTTTCGAGAACTTTTACTTTATTTTAGGATCATAATAAGAATTTAAGCGGTAATAATCCAAAGGTTAGAGTGTCGGCCTGGCGATCAAGAGGTCGTGAGTTCGATCATCACCCATTATTTCCGCATTATTTCCGTAAACCACAGGTCTGCGCCGTGAACCCACTCCAGACACAAGCATATTTAGCTTAGTTGGAGGGCTAAACAAGAATACCAGTAATATGGAACCCACATTGCTAGTAAGATTAAAAAAATAATTATACGACTTTATTTAACAGAATAATATAAATAAGATCTTTTTCTGATCAATACAAATTCGTCAAGTATTAAAAAAATTACTTCTAACATTTTAGTGATTCAGGCCTTACAAAACTCTAAATTACCGTATATTTGCTAGTTTCAATTCAAGATTATAAATTTCTGTATAGTAACTTATGCACTGCGCTGTTAAGCCATGGCTGGATTTCATAATGGTATCCAATACGGTCGTGGTAATGTTATATATCTAATATTACCGACACGGTTGTCTCGAATACCTACCTCGCTACTTATAGAAAAAAAACCGGCCAAGTTGAGTTGGACTCGCCCTCCGAGGCTTCCTTACCAACTTCTCACAGTAGGTTAAGGGACAAACTTAACTTTGTAGTTCAGTCAACTATGTATAAAATAAATCACACAATAGCACAATTATTTTTTTTACCTTATTAAGGTGGGTCCAATTAAGCTAGACCCCTAAATTGTATGAGCGCTCATATAACTCAGAGGCCTATCTTAATTGGATATACTATCTATGTTTGGGGACACCCTTTAATTTCTAAATTTTTTATTTTTTGAACTTTTTCCTATGTTTGTGCTATAAGACCTTGCTTCTTGCCAAATTTCATGATTTTAGGTCAACGGGAAGCACCCTATCGGTTTTCGACCCAAAACTTAGGGTACTTCCGGTTGACTAGAATTACTTCTAGAATTGCCAATTTTGGTCAAAAGCAAGGTCTTGCAGAACAAATAAAGGAAAAACTCCCAAAAATAAAACAAGTTGAAAATTAAGGTAAATTTTGGTGCTTACAAGTTTTCACGCAAATCTAAATTTGCCCATATATTTTTATCGTGTTGACTCAAGACCTTGATTTTGATAAACCTAATAGGGACTATAGACCTCAGTATCTGGTATAAATTTCAACTTGCTAGGTCCACCCGTTCCTGAGAAAATCGGTGGTGATACACGGACAAGAAAGTGATCTTGTAAGGGTAAAAAACCCTTTTGAGGTAAGAAACCCTAAAACAGAAGTTTATTTTACGCGTAATAAATAGTAAAGCATTATTTACTGAGCGTTTTGCATAGAAAATAGAAACAAGTAGGAACCAAACGCCAATTCTAGACACAAAAGTTTTCCTCAACTCAAAATCCAGTAAAATTTGCACCTACTTGGATGATTTGAACACGCTACCTCCGGCAAAGCCGACAATTCTCCTATTGCACCCTCAAAATATTCGATATTTCCAGAAATTCCCTCTACATTTTCAGGACAAATTTAATCAACATTGAGATTCGATTCTGTCACTATAAATTGAAACATAATATTTTAACCCTCCATTCGGGATTGTCAATCAAATGTCAATGCTTCAAATGGTTATTCCATAAACCGAGATCGAATTGACGTGGCGGAAAATCACCAGCAAAGCTTTATATGACGGTTTTTAGATAATCCATGTGCTTTTCTAAGTCTTTTATAACTGCGTTTATGTGCTTTTATAAGTGAACGCAATTTTCACTGGCTTTTATATCGTGGAACGACCAGAAATTATAATAACTGCGTTTAATGAAGTGCTTTATTAAATCTTCTTCTAAAACTATAAGAATCTTTGTCTTGACATACTGACTGACAGACAACGCACAGCCTAAACCGCTGGTCATAGAGACTTAAAATTTGGAGGGTATATTTTTCTTAGTGCGTTAAGGTGTACTAAGAAAGGATTTTCCAAAATTCCACCCCTAAAAGGATGAAGTGGGGTAACACAGTCTGAAATCAATATTGATTCGGATTGCGCTGAAAATTGGCATGCAGATATTTATTACGGCGTCAGTTCCCACTGAGAAATAATTTTCCAAAATTCACTCCTGAAAGGGATGAAACGGGGGTTCAAAGTTTGTATGGAGAAACAAGATAAGATGGTCTTTTACATTCGAAACTTCACACAAGTTCTTCTGTAAATAAATAAGTACATACGAGTTTCAGACTTTTTCAAAATGCCACCCTAAGAGGGTGAACTGGGGTAACAAAGTCTGAAAATCAATATTGTTTCGGATTGCGCTGAAATTTAGAATGCAGATAGTTATTATGACGTAGGTATACGCTCAGAAAGGATTTTCTAAAAAATCCTCCTGGATACGAACCGGGGATTTAAAGTTTGTAAGGCGAAACAAGATGAGATAGTCTGTTTTATTAGAAACTTTACACATAAAAGTACTACTGTAAATAAATAAGTGAGTACGTGTTGTAGGAAATGGGGTAGGTAACAGAGTCTCAAAATTTGGGTTTTTGGATTTTATAAATATGAATCTCGATTTGCCTTAGTCACGCAATAACATGAAAACGGGTGGAACCAAGTTGGCTAATTCTTATTTGATGTCTTTAAGGATAGAATCGTGTTTACAAAATAACAGTTTTAAGTAAATAAAAGGAGTTTTAAACGCGGGCGAAGCCGCGGGGCACTTCTAGTTTAATATGATTTTAATAGGGTAAGGTAGGAGGCCTTTGGCCAGTAAGGCACTAAACCGGCTTTAAATAAAAATAATAATATAAAAATACCCCTGTTTAAGTTCGACAAGCTATAATATACACACACAAAAACTTGTCTTGTCTATGCTGTACTGTAATGCTACGGCTACACTACCTTACCGGTTACCGCAATAATTATGGCATTAAATTACTGTCGAAATTAACGCGTGAAGTGGTATGGTTTTACTAGTTTTTAAAACGATTTTTTTTAATTGTTTTTTTTATAAGGCCCATAATTATTGCCATATAACGGTAGTGTGGCCGCAGTATAAAAACTATTGCAATGGAGCTGGTAGCTTGACTTAAAAAAAACAATTTACGTGTATTGGACTTCTACAAAAAACACAATTTAAAAATATTCGTAGTTTCAAATCAAAAAGCAAAATAACCTAAAAATAGACGTAAAACGTAAAACTGTCTGCTTGTCTGCTATAACATAATACAATCCTGCCAAACAAACAAAAAAAATCTTAAGTAATTAAAAAAGTCCTAGTTCCATTTTGTTTTACTACTAATAATAATTATGATAACACACGCAATTTTAAGTAGGTACTTCACCGGATCAACAGTTGTAAAGTTCAGAATTAAGTTTACAAACTGCTCTATCCTTAACATGCAAAGTTATGCACTAAGCTCATTCAGTCTAAGTTGCACTCAAGTCTTTGGTCAATGTTGTTAACTATAACAGGGTTCATGCGAAATTTGGTTGTAATAATTATAACTTTCACGTGTATACCAACACAAGTTTACGTGTCGGTAAATGCTAGCAAACAGAGAATATCAGATCTATATTGATTGAACTAAAATACCATACTGATTGATTGGCTTCTATATCTCAACCACTTAAAAATTCCTAGGTCGCCTAAACTTACGGCAATAATTTAAGATTATTTACAATAAAAAAAAGGTAAACCGATCGCGTCATTAAAGGTATCCGCGCCACACCGCGGCGTCCTGCGATCTGCGGGCGCGATCTCAGTACTTTTCAATTGTTTTCTGATCGCGTTTGGTGTGAACCAGACGGTACAAATACTACTGCGCTATCTGATCGCCGCCTAGATCGCGCACGCAGGACGCTGCGATGTGTCCGTACCTTAACAGTATCAAGCTTGAGGTGCTTATCTCTATAATATATCTCTAGAGATACTCATCACATTTCGATGAAATCACAATGAGACCAAACGAAAAGTATACTCTCACAAACAAGAAAATAATTTTCTAGCCAATCCATGCAATGCCAATCAATGACATCCATGTAAAAACAAAAGACGCGAGTGATGATAAGAAGGATCAAGGAAACGATTAAATTTATTTAACTCTGATTGATGGAAAGAGAATAAGGGGGCTTAAATAAATAAATTATTATACTCATAATTAATTTTTCATAAATTACGTAAGTAACTCATAACCTTTTAGGCTATCTAAATCCTAATAAACTTTTTTACCGTGTACATTGTTAACGAAATAAACCCAAGAACGCTGGGATCACCTTCCACCTCTAGACAAATCACTTAAACACTGAAGTGACGGTGTCATCACGTAAAACCATTTATAACACGACGGAAATAGACGAAAGGCGGGTCGCAAACTGGAACGCGAATAATTGTTTCTGCTTAGCCACTTTTTTCCTACAATGAATTATTTATTCGTACTGAGAGATTTAATGTGGGAACAGGTGTGCTTCGGGCGGGTTTGAGTTGTGGTTTGAGTAGGACCTTTCATATTGCCTATCTGATTCATTTGTATGACAGACTGAATTAAGTGTCACATAATTTAAGATCGTTTACGAAACGGCAAAAACCGATTTCAAATGCCGCGCTAGTCATCAACCGACTTCCAAAAAGGAGGTTCTCAATTCGTTTGTATGTTTATTTTTTTTATCGGTAGGGTACGTTTCCGAGGTGGTCCTATTGTAATTTCATCGAGTTCTAATAAGAATCTCCAGAGATATGATGATAAACGTCTCAAACTTGCTACTGATATTGACTCGCGGGGCATGGAAGTCGGTTGTTTTAATTTTTAAACTATCTTAATTATTTTCAGTACTACGTTTGAGGTTTTTGTCTCCATAATGCTAGAAATACTTATCTCGATAAATTTACAACGGGACCAAATGGGAAGCATAGAGAATATGCTATATGCTATAATTATATATGCAAACAATATGCATACCAAAAAAAATATTTTCCAAATCGTTTCCAATGTTTTTTTTTTTTATAAAGATTACTCGCAATGTGGGTTGCACATTACTAGTATTCTTGTTAACCCCTCCAACTAAGCTAAATATGCTTGTGTCTGGAGTGGGTTCACGTCAATAGTGCAATGGGTTGGGTGGGGACCGAACTCACGACCTCTCGATCGCTAGTCCGACACCTTATCCATTGGGCTATTGTCGCCGTATTTGACTACTATCTCTTACCTGATGCAAAGTGACGATGTGATCGAGAGTTGTAGCACGCTTGTTGAAGAGACATGTTATAGCTACTCGGAAACAAGTCAGTCAATTTTTATAAGGTCTGATATGCAGATTCGAATGCTGTCGTTGCGACGCACGCTGTTGCGATAAAAAATTCAAGTTTTTACGCCCTTTCGAAAAGCCGTTGTACCGAAAGCCGCTGTTACAATAGTAAACGCATTTCTCTACCTCACTTAACCAGCAATAATCTTTCAAAGAGCTTGCACAAATATTGTTCCTGGTTGCGGCTGCATCCATCGCAACGGGTCGATAGGCAATTAGTTCCGGATGTGGCCGCCAGGTGGCGAGGACAGCTCGTTAGCCCTTTACGGAGGATTTCTAGTTAAATTTTCTGTCTTATCTATGAAATCGGTTTAATGCTATTAGTAGAGCCATGAATGAGACGTAGCTAAAGGCTAAAGACTGATTATAGCAAGTTTTTATTATTTCATTATCAGCGTAATGATTAGAATTATCCACTGGTGCAAAAAAAACTCTCAGAATACAAAATTCGTAATGCTTATAATTAACAGGACTTTTGCTTGTCCGCATGGAGATTTTATCTCCTGTACCACCATAATCTGGTCCGCATGGGGCTGTACTATTGTATCTCCTATACCACCACAATAGCAATGTGTTACCTTTAAAAGAACCAATACTAAAGGTAAAGACACAATTAAGTTAAATATTAAAGGGGGTCCCCATACTTTTTTTCGACAATTTTATTTAATCTTTTTTACTGTGGTACGGAACCATACGTGCGCGACTCCGACTTGCACTTGGACATTTTTATATCTGACTAACCAAGCAATCGTTTGGCTGCAAGAAAATGTAGCTCGTGCTCAGTAAAAACCTATTGACACTTAATTTTTTTTAACAACTTAAAGGTACGGCCACACCGCGGCGTCCTGCGATCTGCGGGCGTGATCTCAGTACTTTTCAGTTGTTTTCTGATCGCGTTTTGTGTGAACCAGTCGATACAAATACTACTGCGCTATCTGATCGCCGCCTAGATCGCGCACGCAGTACGCTGCGGTGAGTCCGTACCTTTAGATTCTAAATTTTTGAACCCCACATTATGACGTCCAATATCCGCTATTGTGATTTTTTCAAATTTTTATATTTACGTTGACACTCGCGCTGGCATGGCATGTCACTTATCAAAATCTGCCCACGCGTTTGATCTCTAGAGTGCCATAAAGGAACAAACTAGACTGATAAACACATTACCTCTCGTTTGCGTCGCGCAGTTGGGTAAAAATAGTAGTGTCATCGGCTGAATTCCAACCAAATGCACAGACTACAGAGACCGGACGGACTCACTTAATTCCGGTTCGGATAGTTAGGTATTCCGGGCTCGGTTCTCTAATTAAAGTGCACCTGTATAGCGCTCGGACACGCAAGGAATAGAATAGAATACTAGAATAGAATATCGGAGGTGTAAAAGTGTTCCAACGTCCTCTGAAGAAGACAGTAGGAAATGGTTGTTAGGTTGATTGGTCTGCATTTTGACATCTCTCAGGTATTTTTCTCCTCTTATACGCTATACGTTTGAGGGTCCAGTGGTGTAGTGAAAGAATGGTCGGCTTTGACGCCAGAAGTAACAAGTTAAATCCCCGCCGTGCGGTTTTTTCTATCGAAAAATTCATGTGCGCTTTTCACAGTGGCTCTCCGGTGAAGGAAAAACATAATTAAGAAACTTTTTAGGTTAGATGTTTGCCATCGAATACATAAGTCTATCACAGAAATGCGTGCGACAAAACTTTGATTTGCAAGAATTTTCCGTGTCCCTTCATTGAGCCTGATACCTTGAGACATTTAGACGTTGATATGATTTTATTACACAAATCTCTCTTTTAAAGGCAAAGCATTGCTATTATGATGGAATAGCCGAAAAAAGGTACAGCTCCAGATGGACCAGCACTTGAAATTTTCACAAAGTATGTATTACTATAGCCGCTATAAGAACAAATATACTAACAACAAAATAAAGTCTAAAATTTAAGGGGGTCCCCATACAAGAAACTTATTTTTCCGCATCATCACTTACCAGCAGGTGAGATAGTGGTCAAACGCTAGCATATAAGATATAAATATAAAAATTGTTCAATCGGAACCCTACGAGTGCGACTCGCATTTGGCTATGTTTATTAAAGCCAGTTTAAAGACATGAAAATTGCTCCTGAAAAACCTGTTACAAAAAAAAACAAATCACCATTTAAGAAACCCTTTCATTTTCCTTAAATATCCCATTACGTGCTCGTGCAGATATTAACCTACATTTGGCATTGTTTTTTTTCGTTCCCAGGGCAAGGAGGCTGTGAAATTAATGACGTCATAATTTCCGGGTCGACGGCCGCCCCGGCGGCGTGTGAATGATCGCCGGATCAAGGCTTTGAATCGGAACAGGCACTGACGATTTTATGATAGTGGTGATAAAATTGGTCAGGGTTATAGGATAATGGATAGGTTTGTTCTTGCTCTGACTTCACAAAAGAAGGACGCACTCGATTAGAGTAATCTGATTTTTTTAATGTAGATCAAACAAGCACCTGACCACTATTTCATGTGATGTTTAATGAAGATAGTCCATAATATTCCATAAACTGATACTAGACTGCGTCTCAGTCAATGGAATATTATTGATCAGTCTATCCATATATAGGAATATTATGGAATTCTGCAGGCCCCGTGAAGGAATATTCTATAAAGATCTGATAAGTATCGGATCGGACAAATGGACCGGAACAATTCAAAGCACCTACTGAAAAAAGTTTTTAAGCGATATTGTTTTATGATATTAAATTACTGAACGAGCAAAAAGCTGGTCTGATGGTAAGCGATGACGTCTACTGATAACAGATACAGAGGCACTTAATTCTGTATTTTCAAAATTTTTCTGAACTTTTAGGTTCAACCGTGTTATCAGCCAGGCTAACTGGTAGGAACCTGATATTTTTCCTTCTACAAAAAATTAATATAGTAGTCACTATCCTTCTTTTTCTTATTAACCGACTGCACAAAAAAGGAGGAGGTTCTCAATTTGTCAGTTTTTCTTTTTTGGATGCTCACCGATTATTCGAAGATACCTGAACCGATTTGGAAAATTCTTTTTTTTTTCAAAGAATACTCTTTCTAGGTGGCCCCATTTAAATTTTAACGAAATCGGTCAAGTGCTTTTTAATATATCAACATTTGTATTACGATGCATTTACATACCTCGACGACACGCTACTTACTGCTGGCTAGCGCGACGTTTGAAGTCGGTTCTTTTAGTTTTTTAAACGATCTTACATTATTATAAGGATCTTCACTTTTCTTCGTGGCATCCTTAATTCCTTTTATTATTCATTATCTTCCTGATCCTTTAACGGCTTTGTTAACTTCAAAACTCCAACTTCGAACTCATTAAGCGTCTAAAAAGAACTCCGACCAATTTTCCCCTTGCCACATTAATGCCAACAAAACCTTTTGCATAAATAATATACAAAAAATTCGACTTCATTCGTCGGAAATGTTCGAATACATCAAAACTTCGCATTTTTATCTTATTTTCGTATCTCTTCCTTCTTTTCGTTTTAGCGAGTTGAAAACTGTGGGCGCTTAGTCAAAAAATGTAAGGGTATTTTTTAAGGATTTAAATTACAGGACGTGTGAGATTAAAGGCTGATTTATACGAAATGCTGGCGTACCAGCGCTAGCAAGCCATGCTGGTATTTATTTAAATGACAGCCGGCGCTGGACTGAAACGAATACTGTTTACACGATGCTAGTCGCTGGCGCCAGTCTGTTTGGCATGCCATCACAAGCATCCTATAGATCATACTTTAGGGCCAGTTTCACTGGTAAAGGTTCAGAGCAGATTTCAGACTGCAGAGAAGAAGAATTGAAGACAGGTCAGTGGCGTGCATTGCATTGTAAGAGATATATGTCCAGCAGTGAACTGATGTGATATGATAAAGATGATATTGAAATAAAATTTGTTTAAATGTTAATTAAATATTAAATGTTTAATTTGATAAGTTAATCGAATACCTAATAGGCAGTCAGGGCCTTTGTCAGGGTCCGGTAAAATTGGCACTTAAAATTTAAATATGTTAGGCTTCCTGACTTGATTTCTGTTTCTCCGTAACAGACGTGGTGTAGTGATCATGACAGTATCACAGATACTGTAGCACGCAAAAAAATCAGAATCGCCAATTTTTTTCACTTCACTGCATTGCATTATGCCCTGTGACATCGATATATTTTGTTTTGTTTTAATCATAAAGGGTGGTGCAAAAGTAATGACTCTATTTGGTTCAGATTGGTGTATGTATAGTGCCAGTACTTTAGCGCCACCCATTATAAGGTAAAAAGGTACGGACACACCGCAGTGTCCTGCGTGCGCGATCTAGGCGGTGATCAGGCGCAGTAGTATCTGTACCGACTGGTTAACACCAAACGCGATCAGAATACAATTGAAAAGTACTGATATCGCGTCCGCAGATCGCAGGACGCCGCGGAGTGGCCGTACCTTAAAAGATAACACGACGCTCGCCTGACGGTACGATTGCATGTAAAATTCTGGATACACAGAATTTCGCACGTTAATGCAGTGCACCTTTATAATTATGTCTTGTAATTTCACTGGACACTTTTCCCTTTGAACCGAAAAACATTCCTATTTCAAGGCCGAATAATTAACAAAGTGGTTGTATCGCCCCAAGCGGACTTGCAAAAGTCCTAGCTACTGTTAGGAACACAAACCTGAAATTACGCTATGCTAGTTAGGTTTCACACGCCCTGTAATTGCCCTTGTATCTTTACGAAATAATCATTGTGTTAACAAAGTATCCCCTTGATTCTCATAATTAATACGTAGTAGTAGATTTATTACTCTCCAGGGCCAGAGGTAAATAACAAACATTTGCCCGACGTTCATTTATTTACATCATAACTCAGGGTATTAAGGAAAAGTAGGGCATTATAGTAAATGCCAGAAAATTAATACAGTTTATACGTTGGCCCAAAACATCTCAAAGAAGACAGCCCTATAACAAACAGTGACTGAGGTGTTCCCCTTTCCTTATTTTGAAGGTGTTTTAACCAAAGTGTCTGTTAATTTGCTTTAGGGTCGACATGCTGGCGTTTTATATACAACTAGCTACGCCTCGCGGCTTTTAATCTTGTGATAAAGAAGATACAAGTGCAAGTGTGACTAGTGCACCAAAACCAATCAACACCAATATTATACAGGCGAAAGTCAGTTTGTATTGTTTATTTGGGACTTCATCACGGTCAAACGGCAAGACCGATTAAGCTGAAATTTTGCACGTAGGTAGCTATGGTATTATGGATTAGGCTATAGAATACTTTTTAACGCGGGGCGAAGCCGCAGGGCACAGCGAGTATTATAAATGCGAAAGTCAGTTTGTATATTTGTTTGTTTGGGACCTCTTCACGGTCAAACGCCTCGACCGATTTGGCTACAATGTTGCACAGAGATAGCCGTATAGTGGATTAGGACATGGGATACTTTTTGAACGCGGGCAAAGCCGCGGGGCGCAGCTAGTTTAAAGAACGAAAAAATCGACTGCAAATGCCGCGCAATTCATTTTCAGTTTCATGTTTTAGGTGTTTATCATTATATCTTTAGAGATGCCTACTCGTCATTATAATAACTAACAACAATATTAATATCCTTCCAGTAGAAATACTTTTTTATTATTTTACAGTTAAA
Source organism: Cabera pusaria (assembly GCA_954871355.1). NCBI lineage: Eukaryota > Metazoa > Arthropoda > Insecta > Lepidoptera > Geometridae > Cabera > Cabera pusaria. The sequence goes on from OX940901.1 coordinate 17,693,446, forward strand.
TAAATGAAGGGATAATTATAATTGATTAACTGACATCGTGATGGTATCGCCCCATCATCTGGTAAGCGATATGGTGGTCGAGGATGGTGAACACAATACAATACAATACAATAACTCTTTATTTGCACACCAAGAAAATATAACAGATAGAAACAGACACGAATTATAAGAATAAGTACAAATGGCGGTCTTATCGCTAAAAGCGATTTCTTCCAGACAACCGGGTATGGAGAGGAATAGAAAATAGATTTTCATAGGTAGGTGGTGTTGCAAAAATTAGAAATTAAAAATATTATTAGAAATAAAGAAAACAATAAATAGTATGAAAATAAAACACGCTAGGCCTGGAATAAAATGACTCTCAAGATTTTCCCCTTGATGGTGGTAATATTTATTTTATATCATATAGGCTATATCTATAGTTTGCGCACTAAGCGATGATGTGATCAAAGATGGTGAACATGCTAAGCCTAGAATAATCTGACTCTCAAGCTACTTTTTGGTAGAAAGTCAGGCGAAACACCGATATAATGCTCCTAATAAGTATGGATGAATGAACTCATGAATACTCTTAGAAAAAGATAAAATGACAAGACAAGCCCCATAGAGTTTCTTGGTGTTTCTTCTCTGATGGGAGTATTTCCGAAACACCGGTAGATTCAACAGCCATTCAGTTTTCCCCTTTTGTCCGCAGATTTTCTTTCTAGGCTTGCCATTTTTATTTTTATTTAAACAATATTATGCAGCTGACAGACGGACTATCAGTTCCATTTGGATCATGATATGTACTGTGATCGGTATGCGTTTCTCTATGTTGTGTTTCACTATTTCACTTTTTTATTTTTTTTATTCAAAAATTGTCTGAAGTACTGAAACACACAGTTACATGTATGGTTGGTTTTAACCTACTTTATTTTTTTTTTAATATTCTGACGTAAACGATTGGATGACAGCTGAATGGTTCATTACTTTTTTTTTTCTAATTCAAAGCGTTAATTCTGCTTTTGCTATAATTGGTTATGATTTATTTTATGATTTATGATTTTGACGTGTATATGTGCGTATATTTATACTGCCTACATACTGAATAAATGCTTTGATTCTTTGATTCTTCTTGAAAAATCCTTTGTAGCACGGCTAGAATATGAACCGACGACAGCCGGGTTAGAACGGGCCTTCAAATTACTAATACTAGAAACTGTTTCAAAGTATACGGAATTCTCTCGTTATTTCTTGACGAAAAGACATGCTACTACGCAATCTGTTCTTATATTAGGATTTTGTGAATTCTATGCACGTTTAGGAAAGCAATATTGCTTACAAAGTGTTATTCATGGTGGTCCAAAAAGGAAATTAATGTATCCGAATATGTATAGAAAGAAAAATTGCGTGAATCGTAATGAAACCACAAGTTTTTTGGTTGATAATGTTATAATTCTAAATTAAGAGTTTTTTTGTTAGGGTTTCAAACCCAAAGGATACCAACGGAATCCTAATACTGAGACTTCGCTGTCCGGCCCTCCGTCCGTCCGTCTATCTGTATGTCCGCCTTTCGCAGGGTTGTATCTTTTAAACCGTAGTAGGTAGATACTTGAAATTATCACAAAGTACAAATAATGTACATTACTATGGGCGTTATACCTAAAAATACTAAAAATTAAATAAAGTTAAAAATTAAAGAGGGGACCCTCTTGGTAGCCCTTAGAAGAACCTTTGTCTTTTCCTGGCGCTTTTCGCTCGATTTTAAAAACCGCAAGGTTATTCTCAATTATTCGAAAGCAAATTCGGATTCGGAAACTGCCTCTCCTTCGACTGGGATCTTTGCAATCCACAATAGTGGTCGGTTACTTTTGACAACTCAATTCGAAAGATTAATGTTTCTAATTGGAAACGTTTCCGCGACAAAATAGCTCACGGATTTATCAATATTCAAAATTAAAAATGAGGCTTCCAAATCCGAATAGATTTTTGAATGATTGAGAATCAGGTGCTGTAATATATACTTGATTTTATTTTTAGTTTTTTAGCGATGCAATAATTTTAGTGTAGTTGTAACCAACCATTTTTAAAGTAGGTAGTAAATTTATTATAACTTACTTCTGTAAAAAATACCAGATGATCAAAAATACCAGGCCCGTAATTTACGAGTATAAATACGAGTTTATCTCAAATTTTCATGGTCTTAATTAATGTTGATTTATTCGTTTCGAATGTTCAACTTTTACTTAGTTATTTTCTGCGGCTATTTTACTATATTATCTATGAATCGTGCAAAATTTTAGCCAAATCAGTTGAGCTGTTAAGCAGTAAAGAGTTTTAAAAAGTCTTTTATCTTGTTACAAACAGTTTAGTATATTAGTGATAAATTTTACATTGTAGCTAAAGGTTACTGTGATGCTCATTTGATCCAAAATACCCTCTGAACAAATTCTATACACCGCCACAGATAACTATAGTAGTTACTCTGTGTAAGTAGCTATGTAGTATGTACCCAGTGGCCGAGGTAAGTAAGAAAACCTGTCTATACAAACGGAAGGGGAATTTGTCACTGTCAACAAATACGGCATCCGTCTTGTTCTTGCGTCTATTTGTGGCGAACGGTATCCTGACCCTCAGATTCGTTTGTGGTTCAACCCACATATTTTTTTAGGACCCGGAAACTTTAATCGTTACGTTACCGCGTATCTTTTATGTCACAATAAAAATTAAATCGACCTATTCAAACTAAAAAAAGGAATTCAAGAGAAATTTACATAATACATAATTTACATAGATCATAATTTTAGGTAATTTACAAAACGTAAAAAAATTGTGAACATGTTATATGATAAAGTGATATTGAAAATTCCTCCTGGGTTTCCGTTAGGTATCTTTAAGATGAGTGTGCGGAACTGAAAAATTATCGATCCAAAGTGAAATTGCGTAAGTCACTCTAAACTTATAAAACATGTTTAGAATAAACGTGATTTCAATATAAAAAACCGCTTGTCGCTGTCGCTGTAAGAATCTAGTTGAACCCTTATCAGTAGAGACTTAGATCTTTATCTATTCTCTGTCAGGGATAAGGAAATTGTTGTCCCATCTGACAGCTCCTTCTGAACTCTCAACAGTGTTGCAAATAATTGCCTCGTGTAAGGGTACGCGTGCGTGGGAAGCTTGTTAGGCCTCCTTGTTCCTCGACACATATCCTCTTTCTTTAGTAAGGACGGCTTTGTTCGCGAAACAGAACGAAAAAGATATGTTTAGTACCTTCGTTCAAGAAAAAAAAAAAAAAAAATAGAGGCTTTGGTGTACCGGCTTATACATATATTGTCTTGAAGGTTTTATTTCTACTTGCGATGAGGAAAGACTAAAAGTTTGTTTTGTATATAAAACTGGAGGAGGAGGACTTCCAAATTGGAGGAGGTTCTCTATTCATCAGTATTTTTTTCTTTTGTATATTTGTTACGCGATTGCTCCGCCAATTGTGAACCGATTCGAATGATTATTTTTTTATATCTCCAAGGTAGTACTATTGTACTTTTATCGAGATCGGATAAGTATCTCCAGAGATATGGAGATAAACACCTCAAACTTGGTACTGAAAAAGACTAGCGCGGCATTTAGTGTTTTTTTTTTAGGTTTTGTAAACGATCTTAAAACATTGTTTATATATGTATTTTTCACAAATAAATTCTGCTTGTTTTCAATGTGTTAAATGTCCAAATTATTGTTATTTATATCAATAAAAATCAGAACACTAAAACTTATAATAAAACTTGTACGTATTTATATTTTTTAATCTTACATTGACTTCACAATCCAATCGGCTCCAAAAAATGCTTGGTATTATGGTTAACGTGAAACAGTAATTCACACCGAAACAGTTACTCAATACGTATCAAAGACAAGTCTTCACCGACCAAGTATTAAAAAAGAAATAAAGAAGCTAAGAACTTCTCAACAATATCACAAAGATACATTACAAGATTATTAAGGCTTAATTTCCCAAACACTGTTAAATTACCCAATATATTAAACTCCACTGAGTCAAGTTACCAAACCCGCAAACGTAACCTTACAATTTATAGCCGTGTTCATTAACTATTTACTTCATACAACATAACTGAATACATTAATTGGAGTAAGTTTATGTTACATTTAATGTGGGTAAGCGATGATGGGGTAAGCGGATTCCAAAATACTAGTTTACTTAGATCTAGTTGTAACCCGCGTAGACATCGTTATCGTGGGAATACGAATATTGAAATAACAGGCCAAGTGCGTGTCGGGCCACGCGCAGTGTAGGGTTCCGTAGTAGCCTGTTATTCAATGCAAGTCTTTACCCGTTATAAACAAGTAACTAGGTACTCTGTCTTTGTCACTTTAAAGGATTTATTCTAAGGATTTTGTATTTGGTACAAAATTATCCTACACCAAGTTCAACCACTATTACTGCTAAACTAATAAAGCTTTCTTAACCGCTATAATTTTTCTTTAAAGTTCATAAAATGGTCTATTATCATGAATTTTTCCAGATTTTTCAAGCCAGCAGTTTAGCTTTCAGAGGGGGGGGGGCGCCCTACTGGAACAAAAATTTGCACTTTAAAGTTTAATATTTCGTAAATGGCGCATTCAATCGACAAATGGTATTAGCAACCCCTAAGTCATTTTAAAAGAACTATTCAACGATACCCCACACAATAGGGTAGACGATGAAAAAAAAATTCATCCCCACTTCTCATATAGGGGAGCTACCCTAAAAAAAAATATTTTTTAAAATTTTATTTCAGCACTTTGTCGGCGTCATTTATTTACATACTCCCACATAATAACAGCTTTCTAGTATTAACGGTCCCTTAGCAAAACCTCGGACAGACAGACGGACATGACGAAACTATAAGGGTTCCTTGTCAGTACTACGGAACCCTAAAAGTACCCTATGTGTTATTCCAAGCTCCATGTGTTATTCTCTCTAGGCTATCTACATACCAAATTTCAGCTCAATCTGTAGAGTAATTTTAGCGTGAAGTAGTAACAAACATACTCACACACTCACAAACTTTCGCCTTTATAATACTAGTAGGAAGTAGGAGGTATGATAGTAGGATTAAATCAAACAAGAATTAATTGGAAATTCTAGTTAGGCCAAGAGCAACTTAAATTTAGTTTTTTCGTAAATGTCTGATCATTAATTTTAAGTCTTATATGACATGGATTGATTGGAATCAAATTAATATTTTGTCAATTTTGGCCCACATTAATCTTTTTCTAAATCTGTATGCTTGCAAATCAAAATGTGAAAAAATAGAAGTAAAGCTTTAAAGTATATTGTTGTAGTTACAATGGATAAATTATCTGCTCTTACGGACCTATCTTTTCCAAAAATCTTTTAGTGATGTCAAAATCCTTTTTAAACTTGCAAAGGTATTCGACGACAGAAATAGGAATAATAATTATTCCTATTTCTGTGTATTTGACTGTAGCAACAGGGGAGTGCTGTCGTAGCTAAGGCGTAGCATGTCCGTAGCTGTAGCAAAGAATTCAGAACCTGCTACACAGCCGCACTGATTCATGTTCTATATAGACGTACATACATGGTCACAGATAAATACACTAGTTACTAAGAATACACGGTACCATTTGACATCAGGTGAGATAGTAGTAAAGCCACAGAATTATGAATAATAATAAGGTATTTCTGTGGGTAAAGAGTTAACGTTAACGTTATTGTTAGTATAAAAAAATATATAATTCAATTCGGTTTTTGATATTGGCATACAATTTTTTTATTTATAAAATATACATACTAAAAGATTGATATTTATTATTCTTTTGCAACATTGAATCTTTTCTACTAAATAAAAAAATTAAACTTTAAACACTTTAAAAGTACCTAACTATAAACAAACAAATAAACCTAAACATAAACAATAAAAACATTAAATTAATAAATTAATATTAATTTTAATTGCAGCAGCAAAAAAAAACTAGGCTACCAAAGATGTCAATAGGGTATTTTCTCTATATGAGAAAAAATCTAAAAATATATTATTGAGATAGCTTAGGCAAAAAGCAGTCGGAAAACGTTAGTTCTAGTTCAGAAAATAGCAAACTACATTTTTAAATTCAATTCAAAGGTTTCAGCTTTTTCAATCTGTTTAATAACACTATTAAATAGTATTTGATTATTAAATGTATCGTGAGGATTACACATAATATTATTATTAAAAACGGTTTTTTGGCACGGCGTGACCGACAAAGTCAGTTTTTACCTTAAGCGAAGGAACGATATCAGGACTCTGTTCCGTTCGCCGGGTCAGCTTCGTAGGATGCTTCGCTCACCTAAAGACAAGGAACACTTAAGTGGACCTGGGGTGTACAGGATCCCATGTGACTGTGGGAAAAGTTACATCGGTGAGACACGACGCAACATATCGACGCGGGTACATGAACATAGGAGCGTAAAAAATAAACTGGCCAAGTGCGAGTCGGACCCGCACAAGTAGGGTTCTGATTAAACAAAATTTGCCGTAAAAATAAAGTACAAAGTACATCGATAATATAAATACCGTGTCAATACATATTTACTATCATGCATATTTACTACAACGCCATCTAACGAATGTCTAACGAACTTCTAACGTCAACTAAGTGAACGTTAACACTAGAGATGCGCCGTATAGTGGTTTCACCGAATTACCGAATATTATTCGGTTAAACCTTTACCGAAACAGATATTCGGCTGAATTATTCGGTTTACCATTACATTGTTTTGCCGCGTTAACAAGTTCTAGCATGTGCGCTACGTGCCGCTGCTGGTTAGATTAGGAACTTGGATGGATTTAATTGAGGTTTATAAAAATGTTGATTTTAAGTTTAAAAATAAATGTTGATTTAAAGTTTAAAAATAAATATTGTTGCGAGATTTAAATTAAATGTTGATTTAAGGCTTAAAATAAATGTTGACTATACCTACTAACTATAGGTTAAGAAGTAATAAATATGTTTTCTTTGACTTATAATATAGCATAAGTCTTATATAAGAAGTTTTGTCTTTTAGTTCTACACCTTGGCTACATGAGCCAAAAAAATAGAAATGCTTGAACCGAATATATTTGGCAACAAAACCGAATAATTTGGCAGAATACAAATAATGGAAAAGATGCCGAATACGCTGAATACCGAATACCAAACGAATATTCAGCGCATCTCTAGTTAACACAAAAAACCAGTGTTTTTCAACGTGTGGGTCGCGCCACTCGCGAACCCCTGGGGGGTCGCAAAGCCTCTATAAGGGAGTCGCAAAGTCTCAGTAAAAGAAAAAAACAAAGTTTGAAAACATACTTTTAAAGAAAATATTAATTAAAGAGTGAGTAAAGTAGGTGTTTTGACTGAGAGTGCTTATAATTTTTGGTTTAAAAGAAAATATGTAATTTGTTTCCTGTAGGCCACACGAACGATACCGCGGGTAGAAGCTAGAAATATAACAAAATACATATTATAAACAGTGCAAGTACGTCGATTTTTTTTTCATACTAAGGGGGTCGCGTCGCGTCATGAAAAAGGTTGAGAAACACTGGTAAACAATCGTACATAGATGGCGCTATAGTAAAAACAGGTTTTTTGTATAGGGACCCCCCTTGAATTCTTAACTTTGATCTGTTTTTAGTATTTGTTGTTATAGCGGCAACAGAAATACATCATCTGTGAAAATTTCAATCGTCTAACTATCACGGTTCATGAGATACAGCCTGGTGACAGACGGACAGACAGACAGACAGACAGACAGACAGACAGACAGACGAACAGCGGAGTCTCAGTAATAGGGTTCCGTTGGTACCCTTTGGGGTCGGAACCCTAAAAACGTAGACACTGTCCGGTCGGCGGTCGCCGAACATGCCCATACTCCGGATTCCCAACACTATCTTCGGTTTGATAAGACCTCCGTGCTTTCACGGGAGAAGTTCTATGTTCCTCGTAAAGTACGTGAGGCCATAGAGATTAGTCGACATCCGAAATTTAATCGGGATGGAGGATGGACTGTATCACCGTCTTGGAAGCCGGCTTTAACTGACAACACTTATAATAATAATAATACCTTGTCGTGGACTTGTGAAACTGACACTCCAAGTGCAGTGTGTCTGACTAACCAAACTGACAATAATGATAGTGACCACTCATCGGATGTCAACGTTGAGCTTCCGCTTTTGTCCGGGAGGAGACAAACATCGCCATTACCGCCGGCCGCCGTTACCGCGCGTGCCCCACGATCAGCAAGGCAGTTACGTGCCGAAGCTCGTTGCGCGAGGAGCTTGCGGAAGACGTGGCTCCCAGAAGAAGGACATCAAACATCTCCGAAACTGGTCGGAGCAATTCCGATAAAAAAACCCGTGAGTGTACAACCGTTTTTAATAATAATATTAAATAGTGGTCCCTAGTGGTTGCCATGTTATTACATCATACGGCTAAGGAAACTTAGGCATCCATTACGCGATAGGTTTTGTTGTCAGTTTGCTGGCAATCACGGCTGTGACTGATGGATAACAGCCTATCGTCTAATGGGGTGATTGAAGGTGATTGACCGAAATTTACATACTTTTGATGGCTGCATCAGCAACCAAAAGTCATGATTGATGGTTTTGAGTGACGGATAACCTACCGTGTAATAGACGCCTTAGAAGTATCAACGGTCAACTAACATATTACTTTTTTTTTGCTTACTAACACATTGAGGTCATGACCACTAAGTAATATGGCGTCCAGCGTTTTTGTCCAATTACGCGTGAAATTTGAAAATGCAAAATTTAAATGCATTTTTATGACACTTAACGATTGAATAAACATTTTGTAAATTGTTTAGTGGTTTATTAGCACTACAGAATCTAATTGAGATTCTATTCAAAAATGGGTGTAATACCCTATTCTACATGATATTTCTGCGATGCGTGACATTTTGATTTGATAAAAACTCATAGGAAATTCAGCGCCTGGAATTTTTATTTTGATTTGTCAACATGCGCATCGCCACTATATAATAAATTACACGTGCTACATTTGACATGGTATTTCAACTAGCTGAATTTTGTGTGCGATTTTCAGTTTTTTATCGCCCTTATGTTTCCACCAAGTTTTATTGGTATCTGATAAACTTTCAGATATATTATTATCTGATAGATAACGCCATAGGTATAAAATGTGTCAAAAGTCTGCCAGATAAGTTTCTTATGGGCTTAAAGTCAATGAAACGAAACTAGCCCTAAATTTGGCAGGTGTCAAGTTAGGACCTCAAATATTATATTAATAAACCATAGAAGACACATTGATATTAACATTCGAGAATACCTCATATCTCTTCAATGCTAAGAAACACTTTCACTAATGCTAAACTCAAATTTTCATTGGACACAACATCAATCACTTAGATAGATAGATGGACACTTTATTTCATACCAAACATAAAAAAACTACTTACTACACTATTCGACTTTACAACATGCTTGAATCTTTATATCCGGCTAAATTACAGTACATCCCGTTCTACGTTCATTAAGTACAAAATTATGTCCCCATTAACGCATAATTTGAGCGCGTAATAGCTTTTGTCATTCTCTATTGTGAATTGAATTCGGGAACCCTTCAATTTCCACCCCGTCAAATTGACAAACAATAAGCGGGACCCAATTGTTTGTTATTTATTCAATAAGCTGTCTGCTTTTTGATATAATAGTCCGGTCAATCTACACCAAAAAATATGAGTGAAGGTACATAAAATCCCAACAAGCTGAAAATCAGTAAAAATGTTCAAAACATAATTATAAATAGTATTTAAAAGTTCCTCATCATTCCCGTGTATGGAAATTTTCTTATTCAAGATCAAAGGTCAATAAAATGAGTTTTTCGCGATTTTCAGGAAAACTGTAAGTTATCTATATATCATAAAAGTACCTTAGACAAAATTGTAGACCATACAATTATGTATAAAAAATGTATCAATACTTTATTTCCTATGAGCCACCGTTTCTGAGATATACTGAAGTGTGAAACACTTCAAAGAAACATAATATTTGATTTACGCAGTGCAACATCTCTCGTCGGATTTGAAAACTGTAATGATTTCTTCCGAATGATTAACTTACGTAATAATTAGTCATAGATGGCGCCACCAATGCATAATTGGGTTAACAAATGCAATCCACTAATTTTGTAACGATACTTAGCACCGTGGCTTAATTGGCAAAGCACCGGAACATTTTATTTTGGAGGTTGCGGGTTCAAGTCCCGTCGGTACGATGAAATTTTGGACTGTGTTTAACAATTTACAAAAATAATAAAGTGTGAAACACTTCAAAGAAACATAAAATAAGATAAGAAGAGTTTTTTTGACGTAAGTATCCCTTAAGAAAAGATTTTTCAAAATTCACTCTTTAAGGGGATGAAACGGGGGTTCAAAGTTTGAACCGATTTGGCTTTAACTTCTTTGATGTTTTTTATGATAGAAAGGTTTTAACAAAACAAATGATTTAAGTAAATAAAAGAAGTCTTTAACGCGGGCGACGCCGCGGTGCACTTGTATTTGATAGTAACGGAGATAATGGGGGTTGAAAACCTAAAAATCAGAACTCCGTCATTTATTAACCGATTTGAATAAATATTTTTTGTTTTAAAGGGTATATACTTTTCGTTTGGTCTCATTGCAAAATTTATCGAGACCTAATTAGTATCTCTAGAGTTATGGAGATAAACACCTGAAACATGTTACTGAAAATGACTATTAATGTTAACGTTATATACCGCCTGTAATTCACGCACCTTTAGTTAAAAATGACAAGCACGGCATTTAAAGTCGGTTTTTTTAGTTTTAAATATAAGCTTGAGGATGGAGAAGGGATGCAAGGGAGCAAACTTTCACCTAATTGCTCCCAGCCAACTCTCCTGCACGTGGTGCATCCTGCCGATCAGCGAACGAGGCTCTGGCGACCGACAAATGGCGGTATATCCATTCAGAACGACGTAGCTAAATACCACAGGCCGGTGACGGGCAGCAGCGTCACCGGTGCGAGAAGCTACGTCCTGCGATCACCCAACCCAGCGCGTGGTGATTATTTAGGCAAAATCTGCATGGCACGCACAAATTTACAACGGCCCCCAGTTCCCGGTCGACCCGCTATTCCTAACCAAGGCGGCGCTTACGGTAACGGCGGGGCAGGGGGTGCTAAGAATCCCCGGGCTACGGTAGGCCGCCAACACCGACTGACACTGGCAACGTTTAATGGACGCACGCTACGGCTTGATGCACACTTGGCACTACTGGAAGAGGAGCTGAAAAACCTAAGATGGCATATTCTAGGGCTATGTGAAATCCGAAGAGAGGAGGAGGACACCGTTACCCTAGAATCGGGCCATCTTATGTATTTCAGATAGGGAGAACAACCATCCCAAGGCGGTGTCGGGTTCTTAGTCCACAAGATCCTATCTGACAACGTTCTAGAAATCTCCAGTGTGTCGACAAGGGTAGCGTATCTTGTGATCAAACTCACCGAGAGGTATAACCTCAAGGTCATCCAAGTATACGCACCGACTTCGGCACACTCGGACGATGAAGTGGAGGAAATGTACAAGGACATTTCTAAGGCCTTGTATACCACCCAAAAGGCCCACTTCAACGTTGTCATGGGAGATCTTAACGCTAAAGTGGCAGTACAAGCAAGCGGCGAATCGGTAGTAGCATCACACGGATTAGGAAGCAGAAATCATAGGGGGCAAATGCTCGTCAACTTCCTAGAAAAAGAGTGGCTTTTTCTGATGAACTCCTTCTTTCAGAAAGACCCCCAGCGGAAGTGGACGTGGCAAAGCCCCGACGCTATGACAAAAACGAGATCGACTTCATTATGACGGACAAAAATCGTATATTTAGAGATGTCTCAGTGATCACTAGGTTTAAAACCGGCAGTGATCACTGACTAGTCCGAGGCTCTCTGGATATCGACTGCAAGCTTGAACGTGTTCGTCTAATGAAGTCTACGCTCCGACCCAACATGCTACAATCCTTGGCCGGGTCCGAAACGTTCCAGCTGAAACTGGAGAAACGATTTGCTGCACAGGAAACCACAATTTACGTTGATGTTGACCAGGATCTCGACCATGTGGTGGGTATCCTAAGGGAGGAGGGGACAAAATTCTGTGAGACGCGAGGTGCTGGCAAGAAGTCTAAGCTTTCAGAGGAATCTCTACAGTTAATGCAGAAGCGACGTGAAAACCTCTCAGTCACTTCGTCAGATCAACGGACTCTTAACAAAAAGATTTTTAAATTGGTACGACGTGACCTCCGGAACTTCAACACATGCACAATTAAAGAAACGATAGAGCAAAACCGTGGGTCAAAATTATTTGTCCAACAGCTGGACCTAAACCATCTGAAGAAGTTGACCACTTCTAGCGGGAGTGTCGTCGTTTCTAAGCCGGAGATTCTTAAGGAAGTAAAAGAATTCTACAGCCAATTATACACCCCAGAAGTGTCCCTTCCCCAACCCGGTATGGAGGATCCTAGAGCCACTCTAACCCGCCACTATACCGAAGATCTGCCAGAAATCAGCCTAGATGAAATTGTAATAGCTCTCAAACAGCTTAAAAACAGAAAAGCCCCCGGTGAGGATGGAATTACAATGGAGCTCTTAAAAGCCGGTGGAACTCCTACGCTACTACAGCTTCAGCGCATTTTTAATCCCGTCTTCTTTTTGGGGAGAACTCCGAAGACATGGAGTGAAGTGTGGTTGTTATGTTCTTTAAAAAGGGAGACAAAACCCTTTTGAAGAACTATCGACCTATCTTCCTCTTAAGCCATGTCTATAAGCTTTTTTCGAGAGTCATCACAAATCGTCTCGCGCGCGGGCTTGACGAATTTCAGCCTCCCGAGCAAGCTGGGTTTCGAGGAGGATACGGCACCATAGACCACATTCACACAGTGCGGCAGGTTATACAGAAGACCGAAGATCATAACCAGCCCCTGTGTTTAGCGTTTGTGGACTATGAGAAAGCCTTTGACTCCATTGAAACCTGGTCTGTTCTGGAGTCTCTGCAACGGCGCCAAGTTGATTGGCGATACGTGCAAGTGTTGAGAGGTCTGTATGACGCCGCGACTATGACCGTTCAAGTACAAAATCATCAGACTGAATATATCCACTTACATCGAGGTGTGAGACAAAGGGACGTTATTTCCCCGAAATTGTTCACAAAAGCTCTAGAGGATATGTTCAAAACCCTAAACTGGAAAGGACGGGGCATAAATGTCAATGGCAATTACCTCTCACACTTGTGATTTGCAGATGATATCGTCATTGTGGCAGAAACCGTGCAGGAATTGCAACACATACTGACCACCCTTGTTGATTCTTCTGCACGCATCGGTCTCCGGATGAACTTGGATAAGACCAAGATCAAGTTCAACGAACATATTGTTATTCCGGAACCGATTGCCCTAAACGGAGTTCCTCAACAAGTTCGGAGTTCCTCCTTGCAATTGGGTAGGAACAACTTCGAGAAGGAAGCTCGCAGAAGAATACAGTTGGGATGGGCAGCATTCGGAAAACTTCGTCGAGTCTTTTCGTCGCCCATACCACAAAGCCTAAAGACGAAAGTCTTTAACGAGTGCGTCCTACCTGTTATTACTTACAGAGCCGAGACGTGGACACTGACGGTGCGACTAGTTCACCAATTCAAAGTCGCTCAGCGAGCTATGGAGAGGGCTATGCTCGGAGTTTCTCTGAAGGATCGAATTCGAAACGAAGTCATCCGTCAGAGAACCAAAGTAATTGACATAGCTCAAAGGATTAGCAAGCTGAAATAGCAGTGGGCTGGTCACATCTGTCGTAGAACCGATAACCGCTGGGGTAGACGAGTTCTAGAGTGGAAACCACGGCTCGGCAAACGTAGTGTAGGACGCCCTCCAGCTAGGTGGAGCGATGATATACGCAAGCTGGCTGGCAGCGGTTGGAAACGAATAGCTGAAGATCGAGCTCAGTGGCGTGCCATGGGAGAGGCCTATGTCCAGCAGTGGACGGAAATTGGTTGATAATGATTATGATAATGAATATAAGCTTTGCAAAGACAGAATCGCGAAGTCTACACCTCACAGAGCCTCTAGTAATAGGTTAGCTAAGGATTGATGGCCAAATCCAGCATTGACCTAAATCTAATGGAAACACATTTTCATTAAGATCCAGTCCGCAGATTTCGGCTAGCAAAAATATTTGTCGTGATTTGTCCTTACTAGACTGAATGAAATTCGTATACCGCAGATTAAATTTCAGGCTCAGCGTTTATTTTGTCAACAAAGGTCCTTTGGGATCCTATCTAAATAATAACAACCCTCTAAATAAAGCACATAAGTAATGAAAGTTATCTTTAGTCCGCTTCGAAGCGTGGAAAATGCACCTGGGCGGCAGTTGCGAATCTATTTTTACAAGCTTTTATTTGCCTTGTTGTGTTAGTATGTATGTATATATACTCGTATATGTATGCATATATATATATATATATATATATATACGTGTGTATATCTGTATGCATATTATGTTTATATGGGTCAAATTTTACTGCTTAATTTATTTAATTTACTGTATAATTTTTTCATTGAGATCATTTAAATGAGCCTAAACACGATATTTCAAAGGAGGAGTTGAGGAGATTTCTGCTGATCCAAAGAGATGTCTCGACATTAGGGCAAGTTTACCATATTCTTGCAATAACATTGAAGCAACAGGATACTGAATTTCAAATTAATACATTTGATTTGACTAGTGTAAACTACGCTAAACAGACAGCAGCAGAGTGACGGGTATGTAGCGTGCAGAAGCGCCATTTTATTTTACATCCGCGAGGCTCAAGGCTACGAAAGTTGCTATCGTAGTCTCATCAACCAAAAAAGAGCTGATAGTATTTAAACGGCTTAAAGGATTTTCATGAAACAAAGCGAAGAACACTCTCGATGAAGACACCTATCAAACAAAATAAAACTATATCAAAATCGGTTCATCCGTTTGGGCGCTACGAAGCCACAGACAGACACACACATACACAGATACACAGACACACAGATACCCACGTCAAATTTGTAACCCCTTCTTTTTGTGTCGGGGGGTTAATTAGATTTAGAAGAAGTTCGATTCGAAAGGTATACTTGCGTATCAAGTGACAATGCAATAATATGGTAACTTCAGGCTGACCTGATGATGGAGCCGGGTTGAAGGGACTCTACGTTTTTGGCTCTGGTTTACATAAACGTTAGCTCTTTTCGAAATAATGAAACTTATCTTTAAACTTTATGAAACTGTTATAATTGAACTTTTTTTCAAAAAGCTTTCAGGTCTTGTATATGTTATACAAGCTCTGCCTCGCGGATTTACCCACACATACATCATTCCAGTTAGAATATCGGGATAAAAATTACCCTATGTTTTATTCCAGATTCAAGGCTATCTACATACCAAATTTCAGATTATTCAGTTGAGTAGTTTTAGCGTGAAGAAGTAACGATCATATTTACACACTCACAAACTTTCACATTGTCTATCATTGTACGTACTGTTTAGAAAAATGTTGGATTTGTACTCATTATCATAAAAAATACGATCATGTTAACATGTTTCTTATTATTGTTGAAATTGAGGATTGTATAAGGTTTGTACAATCCGACAAAACCGAAATAATCCAGTTAAGATTTTTAAACTATTGTCTGTACTAAGAACAAACTATTTAATTTTGTTACAAGATCCGTAACTGTGTGACCTATATAATACAGTGGTGATTAAACTATGTTGCTTTACTATGTAGATTGAAAAACCGACTATACTATGTTAATGGTCGAGCTTGGAGAGCTGGTAATTACACGAACGAAGTTATGGAGCCCTGAGACTAAGGATGAGCACGCGATAAATTGATTCCGCCGTACTCACAGTTACTAATGATCATCCTATCTAAAATATGTTTTAATGACACCAACTTCACATGCACCGTGTAAGATTTTTAGTTGGCCATATGAATTTTATGTTGCTTTATCATTGAAAAAGTAATAATTAAGAAGCCGCTCAAAATCATTTGGCAAACAGGTTGGCTGAAAAATAGCTTACTAATAACACCTTGTACCAACAAAACCTTGGATTAGCCGTTAAAGCAATTGATATGACATAAATATAGTGCTATATAGACGTTAGATATATAATTCAAACACTAAACAAATCTCGTTACTTGATACTATCATAACAAAAACGTCGAAAGTAAAGGAGGTTTAGCTCAAGGGCGAGGGGTTAGATGACTTAAAGGAGGGTTAAGTTGAAGCGGAAATTTTTTGTCAGCAATTTTATAACAAAAAGGATACTGCGGTGTGACGACCGCCTAATGAGGGTACGACAAATAACAAAATTTGTGACGTCATGCCTCAAATTGATGGAAAACATTTGTGAAAAGTTGGAACACCGAAAGTTGGAGGCGAAATAAGCTTTAGAATTTTTCCTACCGTTCTATGTATATAGCCAAAGTTCAACTTATATTTGTAAGGTAAATCGTAAATAAAAGTGAGTAGATATGTACACAGTAAATACCAATGATTACAAGCCGAGCTTTGAGGGTAAACGCAGAAGTTTTGAATGACGCGTTTATGACATAAAATTGGAGAGACTTCTTGTATATATCTTATAGGTCTGCGTTTGATCATTATCTCGCCAGGTGGTAATGTAGTCGAAGATGGTGAACACACTAAGCATATATAAGACTGAAACATTTGACAATAATCTAAACCAAATGGATATTTTTTTTGTAAAGTTTTTTGCAAACGTTGTTTTTCACGGCAATTGTGTGATTGGATAGGGATCGAACTCACGACCTCTCAATTGCTAGACCGACGTCTTAGCCATTGGGCTGTTGCCGCTTGATGCGAAATAAGCTCTTTTTTTATAAAAAAAGCTAAAGTTATAAATGTAAACTAAAGAAACACAAATTAACTCGTTTTCCACAAAACAATGTAATATTATAGAACATGACAAGTGCAGTTTCCTTCAACAAGAACTGAAATCCAACATCCGACAGCCTTAATTAAGAACAAACGATGTTCAACACAAAAACTTGTAGCGACCTCAAGTACACCGGCTTGTAACTTGTAAACTTATAAAGGTAAAGGGGATCCTTTACAACGTCGCCAATTTAATATTATATTTTGTATCTTGTAGTCTAGAGTTGGACTTCTATATCACCTGGCGGTAAGCGATGATGTGATGAAAGACGCTGAACACGCTAGGCCTAGAATACTCTGTCTCTCAAGGGCTTGGCCCTCCGGTGAAGTTCAAAACATTGTTATGAAACCAACGAACCCCGCATGGTGCTAAGACTTCTAGTGTCCACCTGGCCAGCTACCACCCTCAAGTTAGAGAATCTGTCGCCAAAACACCTAATGTGTTCCGGCAGCTATCCTTGAGATACAGTTCCCATTTTAGGCCTAGCGTGCTACCATCTTCGACCGCATCATCACTTACCAACAGGTGAGATAGTGGTCTGGAAATCAGGTAAGTATTAAGTATTATATATAACTTGATACTCAAGAGTAATAAAAAACTGAAAAGTTATGTGGTTAAAGTTTAGTATCAGCTTCATTGCTAGCAATATATATAGTAGGTCCCTAGGGACCTACTTTTTTTTCGGTGCGGCGTCTTTAGCCTGATAGAAAAGACGTAAGATCTACAAAGACATGTCTTTACCCCTTCCTTTTTATATGTTTTGCATCATGAGACTTCGTCTGAGAATCAATTTAAAAGACGTCACGTCCACGTCTCGTCATCACCCTACGTATCTTCTATCTAGCCCACAAGGACATCGCCGAATCGTGGGTTGATAAATCATTCTTCCAAAATTTTATCTATCTAATCTCTCATATTCGTTTCATTTGTCGTTTGTCGAAACGCTGGAAGGAGATTGCCAATTCTAGCAGCGCAATGTCTTTATATCCAGACTAGAAATGCCCTGCGGCTCCCTCATGCCCTCGCCCACGTTAAACACTTATTTTATTTACTTATAACTTTAAAACGATTCTATCATTAAAGACATCAAATAAAAATTAGTCAAATCGGTTCACCGGTTTTGCATATTATCGCGTGACTAAGGCAATTCGGGATACATATTTATAAAACCCGAAATACCCAAATTTTCAGCCTTTGTTACCTACCCCATTTCGAAAAATCCTACAACACGCACTTTATCTCATCTTGTTTCGCCATACAAACTTTGAATCCCCGTTCTGTATCCGGGAGGAATTTTTAGAAAATCCTTTCTGAGCGGATACCTGCGTCATAATAACTATCTGCATTCTAAATTTCAGCGCAATCCGAAACAATATTGATTTGTAGACTTTGTTACCCCAGTTTATCCTCTTAGGGTGGCATTTTTAAAAAGTCTGAAACTCGTATTTACTTATTTATTTACAGAAGTACTTGTGTGAAATTTCGAATAAAATGATATCTATCCAAACTTTGAAACCCCGCTTCATCCTCTCGAAAAGTGAATTTAAAAAAATTAATTCTTAGGTACCCTAAGTCAAAATAGCTGCATGCCAAATTTCAGCGCAATCCGAAACAATATTGATTTCAGACTTTTCTACCCCACTTCACTCTTTTAGGGGTGGAATTTCGTAAGAGCCTGAAATACGTAGTTACTTACTAGTACTTGTGTAAAGTTTCAAATATAAAATACTGTCTAATCTTGTTTCTCCATACTAACTTTGAACCCCCGTTTCAACCCCTATCACGGGTGAATTTTGGAAAATCCTTTCTTAGAGGTAACTAGCGTCGTAATAACTATCTGCATGCCAAATTTCAGCGCAATTCGAAATAATATTGATTTTCAGATTTTGTTACACCATTTCACCCTCTTAGGGGTGGAATTTCAAAAAAACCTGAAACACGTATTTACTTATTTTTTTACTGAAGCACTCGTGTGAAGTTTCGGATAAAAAAGAGTATCTAATTTTGTTTCTCCATACAAACTTTGAACCCCCATTTCATCCCCTTAAGGGGTGAATTTTTGCAAAATCCTTTCTTAGTACACTCCAAATTTCAATTCTCAACGACCAGCGGTTTAGGCTGTGCGTTGTCTGTCAATCAGTCAGTCAGTCAGTATGTCAGGACAAAAATACTTATAGTATTAGAAGAGAAGCTTAAAGATTAATATTATAAAAACGTTTATAACTCTGTCTCTCCGTCTGTTTGTTACCTAATTACGCCTAAACGGACGATCCGATCTTACGGATATTAAACAATGTGATAGATACCTTACAGCAGGATGAACATTGGCTACTTTTTGTTTAAATAAAATCATGATTTTTACACTTCAGTTAAATAACTCAGATTACACAAATGTTGATTGACACAGCTTTACAGTGATAAAATTCTTGGTGTAAGTGAAGGAAGTCGCGGGTATCAGCTGGTATACATATATGTCCTTTATACTTACGATTTATTTTTATCAGTAACCAAAGCAGCAAGTTATATTACCTGAAAAGAAAAATCAGGTTAATAAGATCGAGAAGTTTATTTCAAAAACATCCACAACATCTGGCCTGTTCACACTGAAACACTACATCGGAAAGTAAATAAATCGTTCAACTACTTCTCTCAGAGTATTCGATTACTTATTCTGCAGTAGAAAATAGCAAAACCTAGAATCTAATAAGTGAAGCACATGCGAGCAAGTAAAGATACGGTCATATTGGAGCAGTGGTAGTGGCGATTGGAGTATGACAAGGATGCGATATTTTGCATTTACTCGTAGGTGGAATAATGTAATTTATCTTTCCGCCAGATGTATGGCGCAGTGTTATCTGCAGTTTCACGGATAAAGGGAAGGCTATGCATATCACAACAATGCAATGAGTCTCATTACCAATAGAAGCAGAAGTTGATTGTTTAATATGCGAAGTCTCATAATATATATTTTTTTATTTCTATAAAAATGAATGCACCTTCTTAAATTGCAGTTTGATAGATTTAAATTGCAGTCTGAATATGTCGCAAGAATCTTTTTCCTTGATAACTGAAAGGCAATGTTTGTAACTTGTGTTGGAGTACAACCACGATATATGATATTCATACCTAATAAAATTCCCTCAGTGACCGACCTCGCTACGTAAAAGGAGGCTCCAGGATCCGGTTCTCAGAAGAATCAATTGCAATAAGTTTTCACAGAAGTTAGTGCAATAAATACCAAACAATTTCGCACTTCACATAAAGACGCAGGCAGTTAACCAGTCTGAAGACTTGTGAGGGTCAAAAATCAATTAAAGTAAGAGTATGTAGTACTAAGTATTATTTATCTGTGGTAAATAAAATAAATTAAAGATCTAATAATTCTTTACCTATACCTACCAGTTATAATAGAAATTGTGATACAATGGGACATATTATGGGAAAACCCTGGTACCTTAACTAGGCTCAACTCGTAATATAGGAGTAATGAAAATCCGATCAGCAGGCATATCTTGATAGGTATTGAAACGAACGATGAGCCTACATAGCTGCATTCCCGTCATTTAGTTCATTCAATAATCAACTCTTAAAGTTATATAAGGAGTCTGGTACCCAGTAAAGATTATTTTCAGTGATTTCAACAACGACATTATCGCTAAATTTTTATTGTAGTAACCGATCATACTTGTAGCTCATATCGTCACTACAAACGCGGCAGATTCACCGGTTCTTAAATAAATAAAGACCGCGAGTCTTGCCAATTCAGTGAAGCTGGTACGAGAAAGTCATACCAACTTGCTCTATTATGTTGGCGGCCATGTTGTAAAGAAAAAAAACAAATCGCAGCCTTGGTTTCATGATCTTTTATAGTTTCTCTTCGCGAGAGATGGCTATGGAGCTAGGTCATATTTTATCTTTTTCCTTGAAGTCTCGTAGTTGGTTGTTCTTTGAAGATGTAAATGTTAAACCACATCCTTACATATGTCTCTGTGTAGAATCAAAGGGCAAAAGGAGTGGCACACTCCTTTGGTTGTTTTGCTTTGATGAGGCTTTATTTCTTTTCGTAATTAAATTACATGCATGTGAGACAATCTTGATGTCTCAGGGTAATATAATAGATGCATGGTAGTAATGCGGAAAACCCAAGAAAAAATCATCTTACAACTAGACAAGCTTGTCCAGTCATCATCATCATCATTATCAGCCTATACTAGTCCACTACTGGGCATAGGCCTCTCCAACTGCACGCCACTGAGCACGATTCTCGGCTAATCTCATCCAGCGCTACGTTTACGGCCACATTAGCCGAAGAACCGATAACCGCTGGGATAAACGACTCCGCGAACCGGCAAACGTAGCGTAGGATGCCATAAGCAATAATAAATTAAAATATAACAATACTGCAGAAGAATAATATACCATAATATATAAAAAGAATACACCCTAAAACATCATCATCATCATCATCAGCCTGTATCAGTCCACTGCTGGACATAGGCCTCTCCCAAGATGCGCCACTGAGCCCGATCTTCGGCTCTTCTCTTCCAGTCACTGCCCACCGCCACCCTAAAACATACCATATAATAATATCATAGTAACATTTATTAAATATTAAATACATTAATCGGCATCATTCATACTCTTCGATGAACCCTTTCAAATCGTCAAATGGCAAATCATAATTCAATACCAACACATCACTTCTAACAAAAAGCTTTTAAAAAGGTCAATCAAACACGATATATAATCAAACTGGCCTTATTCTGTCAACCTTACAAATACCCCACCAAAAAAAATAGCCGTCGTATCGATAGCAGAAAAATAACCGAATATTATTCAGCCAAATTGATCACAGAAATGACAGCTAGGGTTGAGCAAATTAGATTTGTGTATCTACCGCCATTTATTTATTAGGGTAGGAAGACAATTCAGCGGGATTTCTGGACTGTTGGAAAGTAATTACTGTAAAATAGGAAAATTTGCTTTCAAGTCTATAAAAAAAACAAGATTTTTTAAATATCTTATAGGCTAGCGTTTGACCACTATCTCACCTGTTGGTAAGTGATGATGCGGTCGAAGATGGTAAGCACGCTAGGCCTAGAATGGGAACTGGCTTTCAAGTATAGCTGCTGGAATACATTAGATGTTTGGCGACAGATCTTCTAACTTGTGGGTGGAAGGTTAATATATGAAATGAGAAGTTAATTGTTACACACAATCCAAAATTTGTGTAAGACTTAAAGAAACATATTATATATAATATTTGATAAGTTAATGTTACTATAGGACGCGTAGAAACTTATTATCACTCGCTGAATAATTCGCTAATTTTACTGGACACTTTTTCCTTAGTAATTTGTTAGTATCATAGACATCATCATCATCAGCCTATGCTAATCCACTGCTAGACATAGGCTTTCCTTTTGCATGCCACTGAGCGCAATCCTTTTTTTTTTGACCCAGGAATTTTTTTTATGGATTCCACTCGCCCGGGGGAGCGAGATGGTTATGTGGGAGTTACTGCTAGAAGGGCAGTATACCCACTAAAAACCTGGGGTGAGCAGTCTTCCGCCGAGATGGGGCAAGATAGGGTCGCGCTAGCAATGACTATCTTGCCCCGGCGGTAGGCCCGGATGAAAACATCCAGGCCCCGGCACAAGGAGGGGTGACCTCGCTCACCAAGGCCACCCCTTAGACGTGTGGGGTCGTGCAAGCCAGCCGAAAGTCCCCCAACCTTCGGCCAGTGACCCCACTATGAGTAAGGGGGAAGGAGGCGGGCAAACTGCCTCCTCCTTCCCCCCGTACGTCTGCGCCGGATCGGGTCAGTAGAGGCGTCGTCCTCCCTGGCCCGCTTTGCGGTCTCCTTCTGGGTCATTACCTCTTCGCAGAAGGAGACCACCGCCTCCCATGATCTTTCGCTGTCGAGCATGGCGTTTACCACGCTCGGCAGAGAGAGATCCTGCCCTATGACCGCTGAAAGCGTGTGCCGCTGCGGGTTCCATGCGGCACACACCCCCAGCGTGTGGAGCGATCCTCTAGCGCTCCACACTCGTCAGGCAGGGGTCGCCTCCCGTCTCGCGATTTGGTGCAGGCACTTACCGAAACATTCATGCCCGGAAAGCACCTGCACCAATCGGAAGGTCAGAGACCCGAACCGCCGCCTCACCCCCCTCTGAAGAACCGGCCTGACCGCATCCACCGTCCACTGTCCAGGGACCGGTAGGGCCAGGTCCTCAGTCCGTCGCCACAACAGAACGCCCTGCGCCTGCCTCCGCATGCGCGCCACCTCTTCCCACGCTGGGGGCTCTCCTCGGGATCTCCTCGCCGCCACGAAGTGGTAAACTTCAGCGAGGATCTCCACTTGGAGCTCCCAGGGTGGATCACCGGCCAGCACGCACGCCGCCGTCCAGGACACTGCTCGGCTAATCTCATCCAGCTCTTGCCAGCCACCTTGCGAACAGAATCCCTCCACCTCGTCTGACGGCGTTGCTACGTTTGCCGATTCGCGGTATCCACTCAAGAACTCGTTTACCCCAGTGGTTGTCGGTTCTACGGTTAATATGGCCGGCCCAGAGCCACTTCTGTTTAAATCAAATCGTAAACATATATAATAGTTTGTGTCAACATTATACATCCCAAGTTATAGTTTAAGATTATATTAATTTTCAATCTTATTTTCACTGACATCCAATTCGAAACAAAATATATAAATTTGTATACACACTAAAAAGAAGTGTGAAAACCCTATTTAAAAAATCCTTGAGCGGCTACCGGATATTATTTGTCCCGATTTATCCATGTCCACACTGAGGCCATATTTTTTTCAAACCTACCCACATTTTGTGTATTCTTATTTATCTTAATTCAAACGAACTTTTTAATATAGTGTTTTGCCTGAGAACGGAAAATAGGGATTTTTAAATAACTTTTACTCAACTCAAGAGTTTATATTTCAGACTAGCTGATACCCGCGATTTTATAACGTACACAAATAATTTTGTAGCCTTTGTTCTTCCTGTTCCTATAAAGTATCTCCTTGATAAAATTCAGTAAGATCGGATCGTCAGTTTAGGCGTGATTCGATAACAAACAGACACAGTGACAGAGCTACAAACGTTTTAATAATATGTATGTAACCTATGTATGCAACAATATTATATATGCAACAATATGTATGCAACAATATGTATGCAACAATATGTATGCAACAATATTAGAATACTACTTACATACACCTATGTATGTAAGTAGTATTCTAATATTGTTGCATATCCTTAAATTACTTTTTTCTAGGTAGTATGTTGAACCAAAAACGCCAAACTATCTTTTTGCTCTTCTTGCAAGGGCAGGTATTTAAAACTAATTTGGTCCGGCAAGCGTAAAAAGGACTGGCCCTTGCAAGTCATCGTCGAAGGTCTTAGCCGCTATCGATTCGATGCAAAAATATATCTATATACCGCCATTTTAATTGAAGTTCTACAATGAACGGCCCCACTAAAAACGATTTCTTTCAAGCAAGCTTTTGTGTGGATAGGACTCTAAAAAACGCATTTGAGAAAAATATTTATTCAAAATCTACAATATTTTTACTCTATTTACTAACTGCTTTATGTACTAACTTATCATACCTCATAGACACAAACACACAGTACATACGTCAATTTCATATCACTTCTCTTTTTGTGCTAGGGGTTAAAAAAAACTATATATTCAGTACCTTCAGATTTTTAATGTCTGCAAAAAATTCAAATCTACGTTACCCACCCACGTATTTAGGTAGGATTTGAATTTTTAGGCCATGATTTGAATTATAGGGAACAACGACCTTCACCTTGCCACCCATCAGACCATTCTCCAAAACAAAATGCAAGTTAACAGCCCCCAACAAAGTGGCTCATTTCCACATAGAAGTCTTTTATCAAGCTCCAATGCTCGTAAATGTAGTGAGATAACGAGAATGCTATAAACAACGACTGAAGCTTTACTAACCTACTTTTAAAAGGAAGGGGTTGTGTGATCAGTGTTTGTTTTTCAAACTAATTTGTAGAACACAATAAAAAACTAAAACTCCATAGTGATTACCAAATTCAGAAATAGTACAACAAATAAGGTAAAATACATACAGAAACGCAACACAATCGGTGGCCTTGTCGCTTAAAGCAATATATTTTAAACAACCTTGGCAAAAATTGATGATATTAGAAATTTCTTTCCAGAAACGAACTTTCTTTAAATTTCTAGATCTAATCATGTTGTTGTTTGTTTAAAATTTTAGGTAGATTGATCAAGAATGTTTTTAAATGTTCAAGCGACTTCCAAAAAGAAGGAGGTTCTCAATTCGAATGTATGTTTTTTTTCTTTTTTTTTTTGTATGTACCTATGTTATGCGATTACTCCGTCAATTGTGAACCGATTCGAACGATTCTTTTTTTAATCGGTAGGGTACATTTCCGAGGTGGTCCCTTTGTAATTTCATCGGGATTTGATTGGTACCTCCAGAGATATGACGATAAACGTCTTTAAGTTGCTACTGAAACTGATTCGCGGGGCATGGAAGTCGGTTGTTTTAGTTTTTAAACTATCCTTATTATATTCACGACAATCCGCTTAGCAGTTTTAACGCTACATGTTTTTTTCAAGTAGACGCTACGAAATCAACTTTCATAGGTCTTATCAATTCGAAATTCATTATCTGTTACTTGGATGATATTGCAAGGACATTGACCTGATCATCGGCATCTCTTGGAATCTGCAAAATACTCAACTTCTTACTAACTTATGTTTGGGCTCATTAGCCCATGCTAATCCGAGACCATTCTCGATAAACAGATTGTACATAGATCAGTCGGGGTGATTTGCTCCGACCGTTAAAGGCGAGTGAATGCCGGTTAGTAAAAAACAAGTTAGATAGTAGTCGAACGCTAGCTTTCATACTCTATATAAGGGTTCCGTTTTTTGCCATTCGGCTACGGAACCCTAAAAACTATCCTCTCACCAAATGCTTATTCTCAAAAAGCTGCAATAGCCCAATGGCTCAGACGTGACTAAGACGCACAGAAATATTAATACTACCTTATTATAAATATTTCTGTGCTAAGACGGCTTGGCGATCGAGAGAATGCAATCCCCACCCATTGCACTACTGACGTGAACACGACTACTAGTAATGTGCAAACCCCATTGCTAGTAAGCCTTTTAAAAATAAATAAAAATCTTTACAATGTGGGCACAAATAAATATTTCTATCTCTTTCACCGTAGTCGTTTGTGTGAGAAAGCTTCTGAGCTATAAACAAATAGACAACACAGCCTCCAATGATCCCTTGAGGCGGCATCCTAGCTTTATTGTTACCCGAATATATTTGTTGGTGATAGCAAGCAATGTGTAATTTAATTGTTTCGTTACCTGAGTCACTTGGGATTAGTCTCCCATATAGAATTTCTGTTAATGAAGGCGAGGATAATTGGATACAGAGATGATTTGGCTTAGGTTGATTTTCAAAGACAATATTGTCATTACGGCATCAAATCATAGTGAATAAGGAGTATATAGAGTATAATCACTAGAGAACTGTAAAATTAAGTGATCTGAACAAATAGTTATACAACTCCAATTAAGAACTAAATGGTTCATTTCTAGCCAATTTTTTGTAGTGGTAGGATATTTGCTAGTCCGCCTGAGGCGGTACCACCAATTTGCTAATTAATTCAACCGTGAAATAGGAATGTTTTCCGTTTTGAATGGCAAAGTGTCCAGTTAAATTACAAGGCATGTGAGATTTAGGGTGCCTTTGCACCAGTAATGTGCTAGAAAAATTATATTTATAGAGCGGCTTTCGAGAGAACAATCAACGAATAGTATTTATTTCATATAATTTAGGACGTTTTGTCAAAAAAATATGTGATGATTGTGTCTTGATCGTTGATTTCGTGGGTTGACAGCCAACATCTTTATGGCTAGAGGTAACAGGTGCAGTGCAATTGAATGGTGTTGTATTAAGTTAGACTTCATCGCTTACCATCAGGCGAGAATCGTGCTTGTCTTGTTACTTGTTTGTCATAAAAAGAAACAATATTATCATAGTTGCATGGGTAGATACAATGAGTAAAAATAAAATGCATTATGGCCATATACGAATAGAGAATAAATACATTGAAGGTAGAGCGATTTCGTTCGAACATCCCACACAAAATAACCCAATATCCGTAGTCCTTTGAGACCCTTTGAAATTAGGCAAAAGCACTCTCTAATTCAAAACCACCGGTAGCCACCTGTACCCAAAATTGCCAACAGCAAAAAAACCTCATTGCCAAACCTTCATACTGCCACAGCAATCCCCCTATATTTTCCCAGGAATTTTACCGTCCCGAAAGCCGAATTAACTAAAAATAGCGGCCCTCAAGAGAATGGCCAGGCTTATGAACACGAAACCCTGGTGTCGACGCAATTTTCAAGGGTCGCAGAGGATTTTATAAGCATTCGAGGCTTAGAAATTTTACGACCACGTAGGAGGTGTTAGACCCTTTGTTAAAACTCTAGAAGCTGTTGGAGTGGTAAAGGATCTAGCTCGACATGAATATTAACGCACAATATTGACATTTCACTTACGATGTGGTGTCCATTTCTATGATGCTATTCTTCGAATATCAAGATAAATCAAGAGGTGAAGCTGCTAACAATCAGACGACAACTAAGAACTGACTGTTTTGGTGTATTGTTTTTTTATTTGTAATTTTTATCATAAAACGTCGTATCGTCTAGCGTCTTATTTATGGTCTGCAGAGTCCAATAAAATTAAATACATATTACGGTTTTTATACGACGGTGGTTTATAGTTGATGATTTCTACAGTTTTATGCATACCGAAATTTTACAGCTTAAATTAACTACAGATAGTTATGTATAGATTATATAAATTATTATAGAAACAGCTGAGGCCACACTTAATAGGTAAAAGAACGCTTTAACACGTCTGACCTCGCCTCATTCGGACGAACTTCAAAAGACACGAACACTCAAAAGAACGTTCGAATACAACACTCGACGCCACTTATAGAATGAACAATACCTAATCATCACCATTTCAAGCGAAATAAAATCGAACTTTGAATTTCACTTGACGCAAACGTGCAAGTTATAAGCTACACAACTTAATGAATTGTAAACTTTAAACTTTCACGATTTGAACACATAGTTATAAATATGAAAATCGACTCGTGACCACGATCAATGCAACTTGGTCGAAACGTCGAGTTAAATAAAATTAATGTTTTAGGCGCGATAAGTCCCGTTTTTTCACATTTATAACAATTTAATGAAGTTTACAAGAATTCGACCTCGGCAACCTATTTAACTTTGTAGATATCTAAAGGCTTACAATTATCACTTGTAATTATCGGGTAGAGTTCTACATACAATTAGAATTTAGTTAGAGTTTATAATCTCTGTGTTAACGCCAGTGATATTGATGTTTACGCAAATTTGGTACTTTATAAATGGCCCATTTTAATGTAAGTAATTTAAACAAAAAATGTTTGTACAATACCTATTACCCCACCACAGAAATATTAATAATTATCCATATGTCTGTATACCCTACAGTAGATCAAACGAATCGTTGCGTAAGCAAAGCGAGCGTAAAATATTTTATGACATTTTAAAAAACTTGACAGTTTTATGACCAGGGTCACTATTAATTACCCCAGGTCAAATTCTATATTCAAAGTTGTTAAAGTCAAGAAATTACCACCGAGCGAGATAGTGGTCAAGCGCTAGCCTATAAGATAGGTATTAAAAAGAAAATAATTACTTGATCACTATATCTCCTGATATCAGATGATAATTTGGTCCATGATGGTATCGTGGTTGTATCGTATTGTTTATGTTATTTTTTTAAATAAAAGAATACTCGCAATGTGGATTGCACATTACTAGTATTCTTGTTAACCCCTCTAACTAAGCTAAATATGCTTGTGTCTGGAGTGGGTTCACGTCAATAGTGCAATGGGTGGGGTGGGATCGAACCCACGACCTCTCGATCGCCAGTCCGACACCCTATCCATTGGGCTATTGCCGCGTGATTAAAAAAAAAAAAATTTATTGTTTAAAAATATTAAGTGAAGTAAAGTCAATGATGTAAGCCAATAGGTTAGTAATAAAATGCTGTACTTGACTAGAAAATAGGGTATATATGAAATATGAATATGGATAGCCGTCAATACATAAGTAATTTCAAATACATGTGAACGCCCAAATATCAACAATTTTAACATAATTTTACAGCCCCTATTCGCAAGGCAAGGGTTGTGTGGTCATTTCCCTAGAGGCCTTTTATTTGTTTGCAGGGTTCTGTAATCAAATATTTTGGGATTCCATGGCATGGTGCATGGAGATTTGACCTCTAAATTCCCAAAACTCATGTACGGCATAATTTTTATAATTAATTTTGGCGCATTTACTCTCCTCTCTACCTTACTTTTTACTTTTTTACCTTTAATATAGGGCAAAGCACTTAATTACTTGCTTATTTGATGTTAAAAGATGCTGTGGTCTTAGTTATAACACAGATACATATGACATCAACCGCGCTTGAAACCAGGAATGAAATCCAAAGTCGCGAAAATTCATACTAAAAATTATCAACAATGGAATCAAATAATGGAATTTCTTGCCGGTGTCTGCGTTTCCCGATAGATACAACCCGGGGGTCTTCAAATCGCGAGTGAACAGGTATTTACTAGATAAGCGTGCTACATCGTCGACCGCATCGTCACTTAACATCAGGTGAGATAGTGGTCAAACGTTTGCCTATAATAAATTAAAAAAACATACATAAATAGTAGCTATTTCATTTTGTGAGCATATTTGCATTAAATGCTCCACATTGTATTGGATTCTCTTAAAGCAGCTTGAGTTCAATCGCCAGAAAGCTGTTCCCAAATCAAATAGAAAACCTGATACTTGTTTCACAAAGATTGTAGTATTGTGAAACAAGACTCCTCGTTCAAAACAACCCCTTGGCTTCGTGCCAAGTGGGTTAAATATCGAAATTAAGCAGACAGCACGATTCAGTCGCATCTGGGCCGAAAATTTTATGGTTTGGTTGCTGATATAAAATGAAGTCAGAATTTAAGTTTTATTTTTAAACTTTATGAAATAAGTTTCATATTGAACTGTCACTTTATTCAAAATTGATGTGGTATACTTTTAGCGTAGTAACGTATAGTTAAGGAATTGACTTCACTTTTTAGGGTTCCGTAGCCGAATGGCAAAAAACGGAACCCTTATAGATTCGCCATGTCTATCTGTCTGTCTGTCCGTCCGTATGTCACAGCCATTTTATTCCGAAACTGTTAGGACTACAGAATTGAAACTTGGTAGGTAGATGTATTCTGTGAACCGCTTTCCGATTTTTATACAAAAATAAATAACTGGCCAAGTGCAAGTCGGACTCGCACTCGTAGGGTTCCATAACACAGTAAAGTATTCTATAACTATGATTTTTCGCAACTACAAAAATAACTTTGTTTTTCATAGTGTTTGTATGAAAAACAAAGTTATCTTTGCGGTCGCTATATCTCAAAAACTGCTGACTGTATCACGTTTAAACCAATTTTCGTTGTTAGTTTTTATTGAGATCTACAGCATATTTTTTTTTTTAGATTTTTCACTCCCATACTTTAAAAGTTAGAGAGGGGGGGGGGGGGGGGGACACGCATTTTACCACTTTAGGCGCGCCTATCTTTCAAATGATTGATTTTGAGAAAAAATGATATTGGGAACCTCAATGTAATTTTTGAAAACCTATATAAGTTTACCATGTGTATCTGTATGTCTGTACACACAGATACACATGGTAAACTTATAACACCCCTGTCTATGCGTCAGGCATTAAAAATACACACTCTTACAACTAAGTAGCGAATAAGAATGTAAAATAAAGTATATTTTCAACAAATTACTTAAAAGTGTTCCAAAATACTTCTGCATAAATAATAAACCAATTTCGATAAAACGTTCCGCGTAAATAACACGGAAGTCGAAGAGAAACAAAGTGGAGTGGAATTGAAAATGCTTTTGATTTACGGAAACGAAGACGGAGGTGAAAACAAACTGTTTGCCGAGGTGTTTCAGGGTTCCATCAAGCGAAAACAAAACCCATGTCATGAAGGATGTCCGTTTTGTTTGTTTTGTTCACGGGTCATTTAACGCTTTAGTACCACCGAAGATACAAAGCCTTGTTTAGGGTTGTTTGAGGTCTAAGCAGCAGTGACGAAATGGAATATTTTTATTGTGCTTTATTTATGTATAAAAATGTATTTATGTATATAGCTGCACCACATGGCTTCGCCTACGTTTAAAACTTTATTCTATGTCTTAATCCAGGCTATAAACTATCTGTATACAAACAAAGTGATCCTATAAGGGTTATTTTTCGTTTTGAGGTACAGAACCCTAAAAAATGCTTAGACTCAGTAGTCAGTACTATATATAGTTCAGTCATATTTTTTCCCACTCTGATAACAATAGGAAGAGTGAAGTGAAGAATGGAAGTAGTTCCAATGAAAACTGCAATTTTATGGCAAATGAAAGCGACACATAGATAAAGTCCGACTTTCCACTTCGTCGACAAAAGAAGCGTCATCGAGTCGGCACCCAGTCACCTGCGAAATGAATCTCAATGGAATAATATTTCTATTTATGCGGGAAGTGCCCAATAAATTGAGGGTTCGGTTGGAAATTAATTATACCTAACTTACTTAATTACAATGATTTAAGGCCAAAATTCTAGGCCATGGTAGCTTTCACCATGTTTTTTTTTCATATCGTATAGGCTAGCGTTTGACCACTATCTCACCTGTTGGTAAGTGATGATGCGGTCGAAGATGGTATTTAGCCACATCATCGCTTACCACCAAATGAGTTAGTGTTCAAAGGCCTATAATGGGTTATTAAATAAAGGGTTAAAATAAGCCTATAAGATATTTAAGTTTACGAGACTATGCTAACGCGAAAGTCTACCCGCTATTGATTGGCAAAGAGGTTTTAAAAATATAGATATTACTTTAATTGAAAATTCAAAACCACCCCCCGCCTGATCTATGTTTAATCTGTTCATTGAGACCATTCCAATGAGCCCAAACTCGATATCTCTGCTGTAAGTTGGTGAGGAGTTGAGTATTCCGCAGAATCCAGATGTTTCAGCATCAGGTCAATGCTGCCATATTCTTACAATATAGCTGCAGTAAGATAATACCAAATTTCGAATCGATCATTAAGAAAGTTTTTAGTTTTTATAGTGTCTGTGGGTGGCCCGAGCGACAGCCACAGACAGACCCACAAATCACGTGCAAGTGTAAGGTCTACAGAGTAGAATATATTGAATGTTCTGCAAAAACTGGTTGACTGTAAAAAAATTGTCGAAACCTTTTTCTTCACGAAAGTATTTCATGTTGCATCAACCCCGAACTATTTGAACGAAAGCAGGAGAAAGATATATTCACGGGCTTTTGGACCAGAAAATATCGCTCCATTACAATTTAGTATTTCTTATCTTTAGCTATATTATCTCTGGTCCTTATTTATAGCCCTAGAAATTATTTTACAAATTTTACATTTGCAGTTTCCGCAAATTGCTTTGCAGAAGCTGTAAATAAAAAAAAAAGTTCAATAGTATAAAAATCTAGTTTATTTTAAATCAGCTTACCATAGTGTTTTCAAAATTCAGTTATTAGTTAAACAAAATCCCTCTAGGTGCCTAGAAGTGTTTCACCCAGAATTTAATCCAAGTTAAATTCACTTAGCCTCGCTATAATGAAATTAATTTATGTAAACCAAATCACAAACGTAAGTATAAAAACGTTTAGGCTACATTCGCATTTGGTGCAAATTTCTCCTTCTAAAAGAGAATGTCTAACTAAAGTATGGTATGGCCACAGAATACTTAAGCAATGTTTTTTTTTAAATACTATAATGGGTAGCGCTTGACCACTATCTCACCTGATGTTAAGTGACGATGCGGTCGATGATGTAGCGCGCTTACCCAAAAGATACCTATAGTATGGGCTTGTTACATTAGTGGCCAAAATAAATAGAGTACTACTACTGGCGATCGGTTAGCAAGTAACTTATTTTTATGAGTTGGCAACTTATATTCAGCTTTAAATCTGTTCGGGATAATACCGCTATGTGGTACATTAAACTTAGGCCCGGACTCAACCAAAAGCGGAGACGAAACGAGAGTATGGGAGATGTGTTTCTTCACACATATCTTCTCTACAGCTTCAATGGATATCACCGAGCGGAAAAGTATCATATTTGTATGTCTCTCGCCGACATTAAGCTGGGCGGCGGTACAAAGCGGAGATGTGAACTGTGCCTCGCAAGCGGGCGACGGTACGCAGCGGGGACGAGAAGAGATGTGAGCAGCCGAGTGTGCAGTGAGTGGCGCCTTAAGCTCGCACATCTCCACTTTAGCCAGCACACATCTCCGCTCCAGTCAAACTAGTAAGCATTTCCACACAGCTTCGGTGAATACACTCTAGCTGAAAAACATCTAGAGTGGAGACCGCGAATCGGCAAACGTAGCGTAAGACGCCCTGTTCGCAAAGCGGTGGGCAGTGACTGCAAACAAAGAGCCGAAGATCGGGCTCATTGGCGTGTCTTGGGGGAGGCATACGTCCAGCAGTGGACTGATAATGATGATAATGATGAAAAACATCTCTTCTTGTCTCCGCACATCTCCGTTTTAGTGGATTCCGGGACTTAGTAGTCTAGCATCTCATCTTACTTCATCATCATTATCCGCAACCTGTTTTTAGTAAATCCGATTTTTTAAGCATAAACCTCTCTCAAACTCGTCTCGGTCCTGTGCCATTCTTATCCATTTTACTCTCATAGACGATACTGTTTAAAGAACACTGCAATACATACATAGTTAAAGAAACTTAAAATTTAAAACAAAATGTTTTAATATTTTAATAGGCAGTCTTATCACTAACAACCATATGTGCAAAAAGAACAACAGAAAGGATACCAATTACCTTTTTAGTACATAATCTCTACCAAGAGATAATGAGCGTTTAAGGGAATGCTAAATGTGAGAACAGAACGATATAACATTACTTACGGATTCCTAATTTTATGCGACTCGAGACTATGAAATTTTCCTCCCGTCATCCGATTGTTTTAAGAACCATCTCGCCGTTTTCCTTTACATCTCATTTACTTAGTAATTATTTTTGATACATTAAACCTTACGTCTGGCTTCGAAAGCTTGCTTTGGATAAATTAAGAATAACGTGTTCATGGAATAATTAAACAACGATTTGATACTAAGTTGGTTACTTATAAGGTTCTAAAGTGTATGAAGTAATTTAAGAACTAAATAGATTTACTAATTTTATTGCTTATCAATATATGACTTAATTTTTTTTAAATCAACTTTACGTAAAAAAATGAGCTATCGCGGGAAGCCTCATAAATAGAATACATAATTTATAATTGCAATACACAATTTGAATACTCCCCTTTCGTGTAGTCGGTGAAATAACTAAGAAGAAACATCAGACGCCCGTTAGAGTTGCAAACTCAATCTATTCCGATCGATTGAACCAGCGATTGATAGATTCGAATCGAACTTGCCGACGAGAGGTTATTTGAAGTGCGCACGGAACATTATCGATATTGGAATGAAATGAAAGTAGGCATTCGATATTTCGGCTCCTTAACTATAATAGCTATATTATCATCATCATTTTTTCGTTTCATCTTTTATCTTTTGTTGTAGCGAAGAAGATTTTACCTTATATTTTACCTGAAACATTCACTATTTACAGTTATCTAATTTTCGTAGTGAAAACTTCTGTAGCAGCGTTGTGAACTTTTTGGGATGGGTAAAAAATGTTAAACTCGCGTCAGGACACGTGACCTGAGCGAAAATTTGTAAGGCGGAGGGAGAGTATAAACTTTTTTTGGGACGAATAAAAAGTATTAAACTTGTGTCAGGACACGTGACCTGATCGAAAATTCGTAAGACGTAGGAAGAGTAGACCAAATGCACAACGTTAATGTTCAAGTTTTCACTTCTGCCGGCACTCCCAGAGTGCAACCCGATGTTTTGTATTTGTCTTACATTCAGAAGTAATGTAACAGATGATATGTAAACAGAATATACGCATTTGTCGGTGACTTAAGACTACGTCTTCAGGTAAACATAGCATGGATTTTGATCAACATGTTCCTTCATAGAAAGCAAAGCTAAGTCAACGTGCGTAGCCAAGCTATTTGCTGGACTAGTACCTAACTACTTCAAAATCAGTTGGTAAATAAATACTCATAGTTTCGGCAGATCGCAGAAATGATATAAAATTATTCAATGAATTACTTCAATGGCTCACGTCCAATTTTAAAACTCTGCATCTACCTACCAATAATATAGAGGGTAAAAGCACGTACGAAATTTCCACTCTAGTTTCTAGAAAATTCGCTGAGCAGTGCTCGTAAAACTACTTTCTCATTATAGCAGAGAGATATTTATAATATAGTCATCGAGATGCTTTGTCAAAGATATTATATACAGCCAAAGGATTACACAAAGTATGCTTAGTATTTAATTATTTTTTACTAGAGAGGACCTTTTTATTCTAAACAGACAAATTTCACCTATTGTAGAGTGACGATGCGGTCTATTATGAAATCGTACTAATCTGGCATTAGAATTCGACTGGAATAGTGACACGAGGAGCTGGGCAACTGACTTTAGAACAAACCTTAAGAGAAACGATGATGAGATGATGTTGTTGTTGAATTGAATATTGAAGATGTTGGGTGCTAGCCAGCTTAGAGTTTTTCGTAGTGCGAACATCGTGCCGTCGGTACGATGAAATTTTGGATTGTGTTTAACAATTTACAAAAATATAAAGTGTGAAACACTTTAAAGAAACATAATATTTGATCGTGCCGAAGCTCTGCGAATAAATGGCGATAAGAAAGAAAGAGAGAAAAAAAAATTTCAGCACTTAAACAAGCTTAAAGATAACTGTATCTTTATTCGGTTAGTGGTTCGAACCAAGGCTAAAGCTCCATAGAAGGTATGTAATAATATCGATGTTCCGTTTGACTTGAAGAAGACCACCAGAAAGTAACATAACCAGAAAGTGAGAGTCAGAGTATTCTTGGCCTAGCGGGTTGACAACCTTAACCATATCATCGCTTACTACCAGGTGAGATAGTGATCAAACGCTAGCCTATAAGATTTTAAAAAAGGCCTACCAACATTGATCACTTCATCATGCTGCGTAGAATCTATGTCTGGAAGGTAACAATAATCTTCCCGTGGGTACTAACGACTCACCATTATCATGAAAGGCTTAGTTGCAAATTGTTTTTATTGCCTTATTGGTCAGCCTTTGTTCGTTACTCGTTAACCTTATTAACGATTCTCGTGAATAGTTCTTGAAAACTGTTAAGAAATACTCATAAAATATATTCATATTATTACGATATGCGATGCGTTTCTATTAAGTGTATAGAAAGAACAATGTTCCTGGTACTCTGGTTTTCGTCATCGCAAAACGTTTAATAGAACAAGTGACAGCTGTATAGCTGCATATAACATCAGTCACAAATCACAAAGTGTAGAATTGTAGAGGCTACCGTGACTTGGCAAACAATCATCGTACATTCGGTGTAATAATTGCTGCCTTAGAACATTTCTGAACAAAAGTGGAAACGTACCAGTGAAATATCTACTGGATATGACCATAAAAACTTTGGCTCCCAGCCTGAACGAGCGATGCGAGTGATGACATTACGTTACCCCCATAGAGTTTTACCCTTGTTTAAGGTTGGCTTCATTGTTAGCGATAAGCGGAAAATAGGAGTTGTATTTAAAAAAAGTCAGATGCTGGAGAATCAACAGATAGGTTTCAAAATTGGTCTGATACTGTTGTAGTAGATAAATCTGAAAACCTCACGTTTTCTTTTCGTTCGTTTTCGATTGATGTCTATACCGCGTTTTCATTCCATAACATTCTAACTTTGTACATTTGAGACGACCTATGCTTTAATAGATAATAAATATATATAGTGACATCTCAAAATTATCGCATCAAAAACCACCTAGCGAGTGTAGTGGAACAATTTTTATTATATATGGTAGATTTTTGTAACTTTCAATAACAAAATAATCAAATAACGATATAAAGATATTATCTGTTCACTTTTTAACTGCCATAATTTTATACCTTACAAGCAGCCCGCCCCGGCTTCGCACGGGTAGAACATGCCTACAAAATGTGCATCAGTTTGTTGCATCAAATATAAAATATTAACATATTTAACAATCATCGTCATATTTCAACTAATTTACACAAAACCTTAACGAATTATGCACCTAAACCTTCCTCATAAACACTCTGGCTATTGGTGAAAACCGCATGATAATCCGTTCAGTAGCTATTGAGATTATTGCGAACAGACAGACAGACGCAGTGATGGACTTTGTTTTATAATACTTACGTAGTGATATTGGACGGCCCTCTGGCGTAAAGGATAGTTACCCTGATTCTTACCCGACGGTCGTTGGTTCTAATCCTAGCTATATACCTACCAATGAAAGTTTTATGTGCATTGATGAATCATGGGTCTGTAGCATCTTAGCACCCAACCGGATGAACCGATTTTGATTTTATTATTGTATTTTTTTTTTGTTTGATAGATGTCTTCATCGAGAGTGTTCTTAGCTTTGATTCATGAAAATTCGTTCAATCATTATAAAACTATGAGCTTTTTAAGGGTTCCGTAGCCGAATGGCAAAAAACGAAACCCTTATAGATTCGTCATGTCTGTCTGTCTGTCTGTCTGTCTGTCTGTTCCTCCGTATGTCACAGCCATTTTATTCCGAAACTGTTAGGACTACAGAATTGAAACTTGGTAGGTAGATGTATTCTGTAAACCGCTTTTCGATTTTTATACAAAATTAACAAATTTAAAAGTTTAAGGGGGGGCATCCCATACATGGAACTGAAACAAAAAAAAAAATTTTTTTCAAACCTATACGTGTGGGGTGTCTATGGGTAGGTATTCAAAAATGACATTAAGGTTCCGGAAATCATTTTTTCTCAAAGTCAATCATTTGAAAGATAGGCGCGTCTAAAGTGGTAAAATGTATGTCCCCCCCCCCCCCCTCTCTAACTTTTAATGTATGGGAGCGAAAAATCAAAAAAATATATATGCTGTAAATCTCAATAAAAACTAACAAAGAAAATTAGTTTGAACGAGATACAGTCAGCAGTTCTAGAGATATGGCGACCGCAAAGATAACTTTGTTTTTCATACAAACACTATGAAAAACAAAGTTAATTTTGTAGTTGCGAAAAATCATAGTTATGGAATACTTAACTGTGTTACGGAACCCTGCGAGTGCGAGTCCGACTCGCACTTGGCCAGTTTTTTTTTATTTCTAGTTAATTGCGCTATGAAATCAACTTTCATAGGTCTGATCAATTCGAAAATCTTCTTCTTCAACGATATTGTAAGAACATGGAAGCATTGACCTGATGCTGGGACATCTCCTGTACTCTACAGAATACTCAGATCCACACCAACTTACAGCTCAGATTTTAAATGTCGTGTTTAGAGTCATTGGAATGCTTTTATTGAAAAGATTATACATAGATCAGTCGGGGTGGTTTATATATAGATCATAACTATATTATACAATAGAATTTTATACAGTAAAAATATATTATTAAACTATATTGACTTCAAATTGATTGTGATCGGAGGGGATCTACAGCTTATAATAATATTTTCGAAGTAACTATGACCTAATCTGTGGTTTTACTGCAGATATTTTATTAATTTTGCGATGCGTGTATGTGAAATCCGTGATATCTTCTAGAGTTTTCATTTGAATTATATACTGTAAAGGACTTACTGTGAGTCAACCTTAAGAGATAGACATATGCTGTCGCAGACTTTTTTTGTAGGTCTTATTAAGTTGTTCAACTCTTCCATAGAAAATATTCTTCCA
Source organism: Cabera pusaria (assembly GCA_954871355.1). Lineage (NCBI taxonomy): Eukaryota > Metazoa > Arthropoda > Insecta > Lepidoptera > Geometridae > Cabera > Cabera pusaria. Next base: position 17,732,467 of record OX940901.1, read on the forward strand.
TCTATTTTCAATTGAGCAGCGTTCGTAAGAAAAGTGTTTTTTCGACCGTTTTTTAGTCGACTTAGGTTGCAAATTATGTCTCGACGAATGTACCATTGATTTAAACTGGATAATATAAAGCTTATTTTCATTCCGAAAGTCCATTCTATATATTAGTGAAAGAATTTTTTAAATCGGTCCAGTAGTTTTTGAGCCAAATCATTACAAACGTTCAAAAACTATTAAATTAAAAAATCAAAAAACCCGACCGCAAAAAGTGAAGTGTTAAAAAACGAACTGAAAAGAAAAAAACAAGTAAGTCTAGTAGTTTAGACTTCTGTTTAGGGATATCAAAAAACTATACCATTTAAATTCTTTCTCGGTCGATACACTCATAAAATAAATTATACTTTGTTATATGGAATGTAGAGACTTTAACAGTCGGGATACATTAATGTTTTAACGAATGGGGATTAATCGCAACTGTGTATTTTCAGCTTAGAGCTGGGATGAATCAGGTTATGTTTGAACCTTGTTTTGTCTCCTCTAGAACCACCTCTTTTTTTTCAGAATAGAAATTGGTATATATACGTACCAATTTGCACATTTCAAATATATATATTGACGTTAGCGTTAATATTTTATTGTTTATGAAATGGGGCCAGCAGGATTCCAGTACTATTATATTTACTAATATGCTTACGCATTTATTTGGCAAATATAAGGTTTTGTGCGTCTACACTACTAAGTATGTATTACAATGGGGGATTTAACAACAAATACTAAAAACAAAATAAAATTAAATATTAAAGGGGGTCTACATCACAGTGTGGTCTACATACAAGTAACGTGTATTTTTCGGCGTTTTGTGCTTGAACTTGTAAACTAATATTAGATAAAAACTTGAAATCTTCACAAAATATGTATAACTATGACCGTTATTACAATTATGGAAAAGTGAACAAAAAACCGAAATGCGTGAAATAGATAGGGTATTGCTTTTTAAGCTTACTTACTTTACAGTTGTACTATTAAACGACTATACCAAAAGGAAGAGGTTGTTTGTTACCTCAGAACTCCATCAATTCTAAACCGATTTGGAAAATTCTTTTTTTGTTTGAGTTAATATGATTTTTTTTTTGATCTCATTGTAATTTTATTGAGATCTGATAAGTAACTTCAGAGATAAGCACCGCAAACTTGTTGCTGAAAGTGACTAACGCGGCATGTAAAATGGTTTTTTTTTTCGATTTGTACGATCATAAATTATTTGTTATAAATATATTTTGAATTTCCATTTTAAGACCTTTAATTCGATACGCCACTCGATAGGTTTTGAAAATAAAAATTTTTTTGAAACCCAAATTTTGGCGTCTGAAATCCGCCATTTTGAATTTTTCAATATTTTATGTTTTCGTTGACACTCGCGCTAGTATGGCGAATCTATTGACGTGCCAATTATAAAAAATCGGCCCACGCGTTTGATCTCTAGTGTGCCACAAAGGAACAAACATACATACATATATATACTGATAAACACATTACCTCTCCTTTGCATCGCGCAGTCGGGTAAAAATACAAAAATACAAATGTTCTCTCTTTATAATATTAGTATAGATATAGATAAGCTAGCGTTTGATCTGGTGGTAAATAATGATGTGGTCGAAGATGGTGAACACCTAGATCCCTGGTCTAGAATACTCTGACTCTCAAGGACTGTGTGCTGCTAATCTTTTTCAAAGCCAGTAATTTGGTAAAACATGTTGTTCTTGATATCTCTCACAATATTTTCCAAACGCTGAGAGAAAAATGTGTGCAAATCTTTTAAATACAACCTAAAGTCTGTGTTCTAAGCTAAACTATACAAATCTTCTACTTATCACAGCATAGCAAATACAACAACATTTTTTTTTTAAATTATCTACTTCGCAAAGTGCATTCAATATAGCGTCATAATTATTTTTTCGTGATTTTTTCCGGCCTCACTCGCTACTCGCTAACACTGTACCGTTTCTCTCCCCAAGTTCAGTCAGATCTGATCATGTGCATGGTGGCGACGTGTCTTGACCGCCTGAGCTTTAGACATTTAAATTTTAGGTCTTCGGAAGCATATAATTTCTATATTTCCAAAAAAGTATGATTGTCAATTATTCTTCTGCGTCACAGAATCCGTTTAATTTAAATGGTTTATTCCTGCTTAATCCAAAAATCTATCATTTTTATTTGTAGTTCTCTTTGATACTTTATTACTCTAGCTTTGTTTACGATGATTATTTTGCTGCAACAAACGCATTTTTTGTTCAATTTCACTAAGTCACGTGCAGGGATCGCTTCTCTTCAATTGAAAATTCCTGAACATCTCTATACGTCACTATAATTATAGGTACTACAATAAATCGTTCCATTTTGTGTGCAATAAAGAATAATTCTATACGATTCTTCTCTTAATGGTCTAAACTGTAAATATACAAATCTTAGTTATTTCAAGATGATAAGCGTTTACCTTTAACAATAGATTGGGTCGTAATCATAAAAATGAAAATTACAGATTTTTTTGGCAGAACTAGGTAAAAATCCTTCTCAGACTTGTGCATATTTTTCTGTCTTTTTCGCTACTCGCTAACACTCTGTCCTGTCAACCCTTCTCTCCCCAAGATCACTAGGTCACGTGTGGGGGCGGCAACGTCTCTTGACGGCCTGAGCTATAGACATGCAAATCTTGGGCCTTTCAAGGCATCTGTGTCCAAGTCGTCTCACAGCAATGTGTGTGCAAATGTTTCGTATTTTCCTGAATGAATTGTTCTGACGTCAGCGAAGGGTCGTCAGAGGGTTTGTTTTATTTATTAGGTTGTTGTTTTATCCCAATAAAAAGACAAAGTAAGTTAAGCTTATTGAAGTCTTCAAAGTGAAAATAAATAATTAATATACTTACCTTACCTATTTAGCCGATTTGAAAAGGAGAGAGTCAAATTGCGTAAGTATGTTTTTTTCATGAGTATAGTGTAATGATATGTCTTATATCTGATTTGAATTGTTTTTTTTTTATGATTACATAATAAATTATATCTAAAAGGTTTTTTAATAAAACTTCAAGTGCCTCTGTTCTGTATTTTAATTTTAAATATTTTTTTATTATAACACGATTTTTACTAACAAAGAAAAATTTGTAAAATGAATAAAAATAAAATAAGACAACGAGATGTAATTTATCTGACAATTTGAATAACCGTAAGGTGATTTTATACAAAATTAAAAAAATATTTATTGCATACGAGAACGATGAATAAATCTACTTCGAATAATAATAAAAGGCGCACAATTAATAGTAAACTGATAGTGAACTGATGAAAAAATTGTATCTAATACCTTTAAACTAGCGATTCTTGTATAAGGAATCAGCTCCAACAGTTTTCATGAAATTTAGTACGCAGGGGTTTCGGGCCGATAAATCGATCTAACTAGGTTTCAATTCAGAAAACGTCGTTTTATCCGTGTTTTCAGGCAATAAAAACTGCTACAATATCATTCGAATACGAAGGTAAATTTCGCCACCATCTAAATAGTTATGATATCGCGGTGGAAAATTGGGCAAAAATTGTCCCGAAAGCAAAGGACCCCGGTTCGATTCCAGATGAGATGATTATTTTTTCCCCTTTTTTAAATACCTTCTTTTGTGAGAAAAACTATTATTGGGAGCCAAAAAATTACGAATTACACGATTTACCAAAAAAAAACTATATATAGGTACTTTTCATTTATGAAAGCAGTTTACCGCCGAAACCACGAAACAGATGAAGTACTATTCTGTGGCTGAAACATATTTTCCTGGTAAAAACAGTTGAAACTGTCACGCAAGAGGAAAACAAAAGTTGGGAAGTACGTAAAGAATGACGCGAGAAGTTTAAACCCGAACTTTTCCTATATCCCCTACTTTCCATCAACATGGCTGACTTTGTAAGAAGTCTGTAGATAAAAAGTTAAGAAAATAAAAAGACGTCGACAAAGAATTTATTTTATAAGTACTTATAACAACCAGCTGCGTTCTTCTTTAATAATTTATTATCTTTTTTTATAATTTATAAAAATTACCGATATTGCCGACTGATAGGGCTTGACCATTACTTATCTTTATTCATAAATTCGATCCCCCATTCCCAACCCATTGCACTTTTGACGTGAACCCACTCTAGACACAAGCATATTTAGCTTATTTGGAGGGGTTAACAAGAATACTAGTACCGTGCAATCCTTATTGCTAGTAAGCTTTAAAATGTCAAGTAACGACGCAATCTATTGTGGGGTGGGATCTTGGTCTGAAAGTGGAAAACAGCTGTGAGCAGTGACAGACAAAGCACCGATTGACTCCTTGTGTAAATTGCACAAGTATTTTTTTGTAGAAGAAAGCAAGCGTTTCTCTAAGCTAATCTCACCTGATGTTAAGTGAAGATGTGATTATAAAATAATGTATGATCATACACAACGAAATAAAACTGGCCAAGTGCGAGTCAGCATCGCGTATCTTATCGCACACTTAGGGAGGGTTCCGTACAATACGAAACATAACAGAGTTTCAACCTCATATATTTGATTAATTGATATTACCAAGAATATTTGGTTTGGTCGCGATCTAGAAAGACGGGGCTCGTTTACTAGCGCCATCTATATCATTTTGCCGAAACTAATTAGATAGATGGCGTTTAAAAACACGTTTTTTGTATCGGGACCCCCTTTAATTTTTTACTTTATTTTGTTTTTAGTATTTGTTGTTCTAGCGGCAACAGAAATACACTATCTGTGAAAATTTCATCTGTCTAACTATCACGGTTAATGAGCTATAGCCTGGTGACAGACGGACAGACAGGCAGACAGACAGACGGACAGCGGAGTCTTAGTAATAGGGTCCCGTTTTACCCTTTGGGTACGGAACCCTAAAAACTGACTTCACATGCCGCGATAGTCAAAGTAGCCAGTAGCCATAATCAAGTCATCAAGGTATACAAATTTGATTAACTCAATATCTCCGGAGATGATTATCAGATCTTAATAAAATTTGAATGGAATCAAACGGAAGGCAAAATCTCTCAAACTAAAGTATATATATTTTTTAATCGGTTAAGATTTGACGGAGTTCTGAGAAAAAACCGTCGAATTGAGAACCTCCTTTTTGTGAAGTCGGTTCATTAATTAGCAAAGATTACAAATTAAGGGTCCAGTGGCGCAATGAGATAATGGTCGGCTTTGACGCCAGAGGTAGCGTTCTTTTTTTTTAATCGGTTAAAAATGGATACTAGAAATGTCAAAAAACATTTCCAAAAGATTTGGTAAAATATCCATCTACCACATTTATCATTTACTGAAAGAACGGTTGAATTCCTTAATAAGGGATGGAAATAGCCAATACCTGAGATTTCAACGTATTTGTGGTCTTCACAATAAAGAACCTTTAATTAAATTTCAATCGCTTTTTCACGAGTTACAGCTAATCCGTGCTATCTCGTATTGGGAATATTGAGAGAGGTGATTTGGAATTTTGGGCTTAGTGACCTCCGTAGAACTCAATTATCTACTGTGTTGAAATTATATCTGATGGCAGGTTTTTTTTTAATTTCGTACAGACAAGCATTTGGCCGCTATTTCACATAATAACTACTTTATATATATATATATATGTCGCAGCCTACTAACTTAATTAGCCGTTCAATCAACAGCCTAGCCTCTTTATTTCAACCAACGGCCTGAATGACATGCAGCCGTAGAGTTAGACTGTAACTTAGTCTGACACTAAGGCGGCCGCCGCGTGCCGACACATGGCAGCGGCCGCAAGTCACCAAATCAAATGGCTGAATATCATTCAAGCCGTTGGTTGAACAGCCCTGTTTAGTAAAGAGGCTAGGCTGTTGATTGAACGGCTAATTAAGCTAGTTGGCTGCGACATATATACTACCTACTTACACTTGTAAACAATAAGCCATTAAGGGGCTTTAGCGTTTTTCTCTATAACCAAAGATTACTTTGCTTTTCTAGTCAGTAACGATGATCATTACTGACTATATAGAACAGCTAGGAACTAGGTTTGGCTACGGCAATCTTGCTTATTAAAAACGATTGGTATATTTTTTATCTCACCCACTCTAGAACATACCGACCCATTTGGCGCAGTAGGTTAAAGACATAAGAGAGAATTATTCCAAAGTACCCTACCTAATACAAGTATCATACGAATATTAAGATTCTAGCTGAATAGATACTACCTACTTTGAACCCTTATAAATCTCATACCCAAAAACCTTGAAAGCTAACAAATTATGGCTTAATGCGAACTCGAGTATATCCGAGGGAATCCCTGACTACTATAAGTTAAGTATAGATTTTTGAAGTTATACTTATTATGACACATAAGGGAAATAATCTACTTAAATCCAGATTTTAAGAGGGAACGCGGGATGCGCTTTTCCATACAAATGTATACCCCCGTTTCCTCCCTGGAAAATGTTTCTAGAGAAAAAATATGTTTCTACGAGAAATGAAAGTATGCTGTAGCTTGCTTTTTTTGACCAACCAATTGCAAATAAAATTATGACCATTCAAAAATCTTAAAGAGGAAATTAAAAGCCTTATATTTCTTTTTGCAATTGGTTGGTCAAAAAAAGCAAATGATAGGGGCGTCGCTACAGTAGACCTTCAATTTCTGTAGAAATAAAATTTGCTCCAGAAGCATTTTTCAGGGAGGAAACGGGGGAATACATTTGTATAGAAAATTGCACCCCGCGTTCGCTCTTAAGACCATCCCCGACTGATCTATGTATAATCTGTATAAATAGGTTCGTCGTATTGATAGGATCATACTATGGCTTAGTTGGTTAGAGCGCCAGATTACGTTTCCCGGAAGGCGCGAGTTCGAATCCCGTCGGTACGATTACATTTTGTATTGTGTGTAACAATGTACAAAAATATAAAGTGTGTATGTACACTTAAAGAAACAAAATAAATTAATAATCTGTTTATTGAGACCATATCAATGAGCCTAAACTCGACACTCTTGTTGTAAGTTGGTGGGAGATGAGTTTCTGCGGATATTCAGGAATCAAAGCTTAGAATACTCTCGATTAAGACACCTATCAAACAGAAAAACTAAATCAAAATCGGTTTATCCGTTTGGGCGCTACGATGCCACAGACAGATATACACCTACATACACACAGATGCACACGTCAAATTTAATAAAACTACGCTCGTGTGTGAGAGTGTGTTCATTTTTTTAGATGTGAGTATTTGTTTTTAGGGTTCCGAACCCAAAGGGTACCAACGGAACCCTATTACTGAGACTCCGCTGTTTGTCTGTCTGTCTGCCTGTCTGTCTGTCCGTCTGTTGCCAGGTTGTATCTCATGAACAGTGATAGTTAGACGGTTGAAATTTTCACAGATGATGTGTTTCTGCTGCCGCTATAACAACAAATACTATGAATAGAACAAATTTAAAAATTAAAGGGGAACCCCTTAAATTTTTATCTTTGTTTGTCCATACAAAAAAACGTGTTTTTTACTATAGCGCCATCTATGAACAATTGTTTACCTTATTAATAATATTACTTACAAACACCTTTGTGTTAACGTTCATTAAGTTGGTGTTGGAAGTTCGTTAGATATTCGTTAGATGGCGTTCGGGACCCTCCGTGTGCGGGACAAAAGTCTGACTCGCGCTTGGCCATTTTTATTATATACTAGCGTAATGCATACGAACTTGTGAAGCCGACGCAATAGCATAAATCTTCAGTATTATAGAAGAAGCAAGGTTCTTCATACATCCCATAATGAAATCATGATATCGATTTTACATAATAAATGGTCGAAACTCGTTTTACAAATTCTACAGAAAAAATCTTTAAGAATTAAAATAGATACACCACCGTCCGTCACAGTCTCGCGATATTACTCTCAGCTTGGTGGTCTGGAAGAAATCGTTTTAAGCGATTAGACCGCCCTGTGCATTACTTAGAATAAGTATTTTCCGTTATTATTGGTGTTCAAATAAAGTACTTATCTATCTATCGTTGCCGCGACGGCGTATCATGACCGACACCGCTCCTGCGTCAGTATGATTGAATATTTTGATTCGCCACTCACTATTGACATTGCCTTTGTAAATCTATCTGTGGCTCCATCTAATCCATCTCTATTAATTTGCTCACATGAAGCAGGAAGCTTACAACAATGGGTCTAACGACTCTACTGATTACAATTAGAGCTCAACGACGCATTAACTTGGAACCCAATGTTCGTAATTTCTACATAAATAGCATAGCAACTACATAGATCTCAGCGTATATATATGTCTAGCCCAGCGGTATTTTTTTTAATGTCTGATAGACAAGCACTTGAGCACTATCTAATCTGCACATCAGATGATGTGAAGTGAAGATGCGGCTTAGATGAAGATGATGCAATTGTGCTTTTCTTGAATTGGCAGACTGCTTTGAGATGAGGCGCTGAGCAAGATTAGACAATTGAAAAGAGCTCAACTATCCCAAACCGCCTTCCATAGGGGCTGGCACCTAAGATCATGCCGGAACGGCGGTATGGCAACATATCTTTTTTCTGGTGTGTGGTTTGATCCATGCCCGAATTTTCCTAGGCCTAGCATGATCGGCCTCTTCAGCCACATCATCGCTTACCACCAGGTGAGAAAGTGGTCAAACGCTAGCCTATAAGATATGTAAATGCCCAAATTCCACTGTCCTACCATTCGCCATCAGGTAGATCCAATCCCTACATCCCGGTTCCGTTATCAGATCAGTTCGATGGTGCCATAATATTGCATTTTCAACAAACTAAACTTACATAAATATTATGCCTTTCAATTCAATCGGATACAGCAAGTCGTATATAAATGGTTTGCAAACATTGGCGGACAATTTACATACGAACGTTGCAAGATAAATAAATTTTTGTAAAAGTACACAGTGATTCAGTAGCCATGTGTTGCTTTTTATAGCGTTTGACCACAATTTCACCTGTTGGTAAATGATGATGCGGTCGAGGATGGTAACACGATAGGCCTAGAATGAGAACTGGCTCTCAAGGATAGCTGCCGGAACACATTAGATGTTTGGCGACAGATTTTCTAACTTGAGGGTGGTAGCTGGCCAGACGGACACTAGATAGTGTCCTACCATCATGCGGGGGTTGGGGGTTTCTTAACGATGTTTACTTGAGATGTTTCGATGTTTCTTTTACTACACTGAGAAAAGTGCCCATAATGTTTTCGATAGGAAATTCCATTAGCGCTCGGCGGGGGTTGAACTCGGTACCTCTGGCGTCAAAGCCGACCATTCTCCCACTGTTCCTCTTAAGACTTACCCTTACGTAGGTCATGGGTAATATCTGTGGAAAGTGAACCTGCGAGATATCTTAATGAGGCACCTTTTACATTTTATCGATGATTACATTTCACATTATCGTCATCATCACCAGACTGTGCTAGTCCATAGCTCTCGTTAATGATACCGCTCTAATGCATAAAGCTTTGAAAAGTGCGAAAAAACCATCCCTTCTCTACGCTATTATGTATTTATATTCAACGATATCTCTCAAAACCTTAGGGGAAACTGAGGTAAATTGATGCTTATTTTATTTTATCAGTCTCTATACCTATCTCAGATAACAAACAAGGTATTTTTAGAAATTAAGAAAGCTTCGTTATTTCAGCTCATACACCATTCAATCTGCATTTTTATTATTACTACTATTAACAAGTCAATTAAAACAGCTGGTACTAAACTAGCTTCATACCTCCCAGAAGCTCAAGCTTAACCCAATTGTTAACTGAGCCATGTTGACATATTTAGGTTATACACCCCAGCAGTAATAACATCAGAAATCACCACAGCGCCACTAAACTTGTTAGCGAATGTTACGCAAAATCATCTTAGTTCCACTAAACCCAAGAGAAAACGATAACTTTGTACCAAACTCAATAAAACTTTTCCAAACCCCTAATATGACAGCGTGGGACGATGGTAAGCAAGAACTGCCCACGCTCTATTAAAATAAAATTTAAAGAAAATCTCTTTTCCATTAAGGTCGCGATCACATTCCTTATCAGACAAAGGAAAGTAGTCCTTATTGTGGGACAACTTGCGGCTGAAATCGGGGTTGCTCACCTGATCCGAAAGGCATGATCAAGCGTGAAAGTCGCCCCTCCCCTGGTGTCCCGGTCACGGTGTCCCACCCCGCATTGCACGCCGACTAGTGCACCGCACTCACACTGACACAGGGCACTGCAGCCCCCGGAGGCTGTTTCACAGGGTGTTATGGTCCACGGGGAGGACACGCACGGTAATGGTTACGTCAAAAAGCGTATGGGGACGGCGTCATGCGAGAAGACGCAGCGGCCGCGACGGGAGCGGGGTCACTTCTGCCGTCGGGATGCGGCGCGCGCCGCTCGCGCCCCGCGTTGCCATGGCTACGGTCCGGGCGATATCTGCCCGCTCTTCTCTATCGTGTACGAAAACAAAAATAGCAAATTAATTGCGTAATCGTGTACCGTGAAATTTTTGCAAAGGTTAATTTTTACATCAAAGGGTGGACAGAGGCTGTGCGTCAATGTGTGAAGGGGTGAGTAGCTCGTTTCAAAATACCACAGTCAGCTGACGCTTGCCAAGAGCAGACAATCGATTCAGAGTATGTTCAGACGTAATTTTTTCCTTCACTCTTCATTCATTCATCTAAGGCATGTATTCATTGATCTTTATTGTTTTATGTGGACCGTGACCGTTGCAAATAAAAATACTATAAACATATTTTATCGCACCCTTTTAAACTCTTTTCCGTTTACGCAACACCAATTACGTTAGTACGTGTATCAATTCGGACTAAAGTTGATAAAATAAAAAACTAAAATTCATTTTCATAACAACTTCCAACTAACGAAAAAATACATTGAAGATTTTATTTAAAAATATAAGTTTGCGAAAATACTTTGTTCATTTGATAAAAAAGGTGACTACGCCATTTCTGAAAGTGCCTTTGTAAGTACTGGATAGGCAATTTCGCTTCACTACCATTTCCACGTAAATTTCTAAGGGTTCGGTCAAACAACCGCAGTAGCACACAAGGCACATCATTGTCTTTTGAGTAAAACTATGGCTCGTAATATTTAAAATCTTGGAAAATTTAATATTACCCATATCTTTTTAACTTTACACATTGATATTGTCACCACCAATATTTTAAATGCGAAATAAGTTTTTAGTGACCTCGTTCAATTTGGCTTAAACATTGCATAGGTGCATAGTATTGTAAGTCCTATTCTGCAGTATGGCAGAATATAACTTACAATACTTTTTCTCGCCGAGCGAAGCCGCGGGCAGCACATAAGAAAAATAATATTATAGATTTAATAAACGTAAGTTAATAGTATATTACGATACGTGTGACGGTGTGAAGTTGGCACCCTCGCTGCGCTCGGGTGCTAAACGTCGTGCAATAATCGACTATTTAAGTCACGGAAAAGCGTGCGTTAAGTGCGGGTTTAGATCACACTGTGCTATAAAACGTAGTTTCGTTATCGCAAACTTTCATTCAGACATAAACTGAATCAGAAGTAAAGACAATCAATAGCACAGATTTTTTTCTAAAACACTGTTTTTTATGTATACAGATCAGATCGATATAAATAAACAAATAAATAATACGTTTATTACCAAAGAAAAACTAAACATGTTAATTGAGCTCTGAGTTCCACACTAGGTTAAAACCTGTGTTGTGGGACACAGTATTTCACATAAAAATACCTTAAGCTAGTAAATCTAAACAATCTTAAAAGATAGACTAATTAAATAAGACGAGACCACTAATTCGACAGATGTCATGTTATGCTGCAGTTTAGGGGGGAATTATGCTTGTCTGGAGTGGGAGAAATTAGTTAAGGTACGGACAAACCGCAGCGTCCTGCGTGCGCGATCTAGGTGGCGATCAGATAGCGCAGTAGTATTTGTACCGACTGGTGCAAACCAAACGCAATCAGAAAACAATTGAAAAGTACTGAGATCGCGCCCGCAGATCGCAAAATGCCGCAGTGTGGCCAAGACTAGGCGCTGAACAGCTGATCATCAATTTTACACAAAACAATAGCTTCGCGAACTATAGCAACATTGGGGACATCTCTAAGCCTTTCTCTAATAGAGGTTACTTACTCTATACATACCCATTTTGCAGCTAAGTATCACGTGCAGAAATAAGGTGTTTGCTCTATAGGTGTAATTAACCCCGAAAATATGATCCTAAAAATACCCGCCTTCCATTTAGTTAGAATTTTCCTAGCAGAAATTCCTGACAGTGTGTGATCAGCCTAAACCTGCTAACCCTCAGCCCTACACCCGGTCACAGCTGACGCTGACATGTGTAGGCCACTTTATTGCCTAAACGTGACGACTCATGATTCTCCAAATAGGTTAAATGCTAAATGCTAATTGGAACTCGGTGTAATTGATTGGAAAATTGGATCAGAAGCGTCGTGAGTTATATGAACGGTCGGGAGACTCTGTCTTAATCACGTGGGATCTTCCTTAACAGCTGTGTTCGTGAAATATGCAATTGCTGAAGCTACTTTAGTTCTAATTCAAGCTGTAACAGTTTGAGGTTGCTGTTTATTTTGTTTTATACAAGCCGGTATATATTAATGTTTAATGTCCTATTACGATTCCTTCGGGAGATTCATTCTCATAAATGCTTTTCTTTAATTTTTAAAAGTAGGTTGTGCACCTACTTTATAATAAGGAACTCCCGTTCAAAGTTTTAGCTTTTAGCAGTTTAGAGAGGTTGCAGTTTAGCGAGCGAACGCGGGGTGTACTTCTCCATACAAATGTGTTCCCCCGTTGCCTCCCTGGAAAATGCTTCAAGAGCAAAATTTGTTGCCACAAAAAATCAAGGTCTGCTGTAGCTTGACCAACCAATTGCAAAAAGAAATATAAGCCTTTTAATCTCCTTTTTGAGATATTTGAAGGGTCATATATCTATTGACAATTAGTTGGTCAAAAAAAGAAAATAATATGGGGCGTAGCTACAGCAGACATAGATTTTTTGTAGAAACAAGTTTTGCTCTAGAAGCATTTTCCAGGGAGGAAACGGGGGAATACGTTTGTATGTAAAAGTGCACCCCGCGTTCGCTCTTAAAGTGTAAGTATAATATAGGCTTGTTTTCGTATGCGCGTTTACGCTCGTTTTTTGTCACACACATCTTTTACAGTTAGTGCATGAGTTATTACGAACATAGACAGCGTCTACGCGACGCGCTTATAAGCTCGTATAGGCACGCGCGTGAAGACATATCTTCAGAAACATGGAACAAAACACCTAAACAACTAAAACAGGAATTCGCGTTGCATTGTCTGTGAAATATTCTGTCTATTAAAGTTTTTAAACTAGTTTTTAATGTTGGAGCCGTAAACTGCTTTTTTACATTAGATTTAACAGGACCGTAGATTTATATATACTTAATAAAGCTCTTTTTGCCGGAGCTTTTACCTCACGCACATAAACTTTATCGTATTTAGTAAAAAGTTGCAAGAAAATATTTGGTAATTTTTAGTAGTAAGTTTTTCACAATTAAAATTGTAACGAGACCATTCAGCTAGGAGATTCCTATATCCTTACCGAATACAATGAAGTATTTTGTCTATACTGAACTTGATTATATAAGAATATACTATATACTTTTGAACTCCCGACGAAAAAAAGGGGTTATATAAATTTGACGCGTGTATGTTGTTATTTTGTGTTTGCTGACTATGTATATGTATATCTGTATACCTGTGGATCTGCGTGTCTGCGAGTTTTCGATTCTTTCTGAAAAACTGTGACCTTCGAAAAAGCACAATGTAGTAGAGAGTAGTAGAGACAGTACTACTAGTAGTTACCCAGCTTCCTTGGCTTTGATACTTAAAAGTATCAATTAAATCAAATCTATAAGTACTAATATTATGCTGATTGCAGATGCCTATGCAATAGCCATTAAAATTACCTTACGCTCTAGAAAATCCAAGATCAGAAAACAAAATAACAAATGTATATTCGAAAAATACATCCACGATTGCTCCGTTACCGTCCACCATCTAAAGAGGTTCCGAGACGGTCAAGCAGCTTGATCGCAGGCACGTTAATTTTAGCTTGAGATAAGTATTTTCATCATTACAATATTTGCTTAACGCTTGAGTCAAGTATTTACGTGATTGCCTTGAGCTTGATGTGATTTTTAATCTCTGCTTGAAGCGACGGCTTGATGCCTCGTTTTGACAGTGTTCGCGAATGGCTTGATTAAGCATAGCTCAGTCGTGTATCAGTAATCATGACAGACAAAATGCTAAAGCTATACCTAGTCAAGAGCTGAGCGAGCCGAAGGAGCTTTTAAAAAATAAAACTTTATTAATTCAAGACGTTTATTCTCTACAAGAGCTCGTCTAAGACTAACTTAAATATAAATTAAATCTAGAGCTTCGATATCAGACCACCGTGGGACGGATGCTCTTATCTGTTGTTTGTCCATTCAGCGTCTGGTGTCTGATTACGTTACTCAGAATATAGAACGCTGACGCGTGTTATCTGTAGAGTCGGCAGACGTAACTCCTCCCTCCTTAAGTTCGAAGTTATCTTTTTTGGGAGAACTTCGAGAACATGTTTTTAACAATAATTTTGGATGATATTTATAGACCAGGTAACAAAGCATTATACAAATTAAAATATAGAGTCCGAGAGTCCAAACGCTTATACTACGCACTTCAATAATTGCCTTTACACTTTCACTATTTTCAGTATCACTTTTCTTTAAAGCTAACGACAATAGTTTCAGATCCATCAGGTCCAAGCCTTCCAGGTTTACAGGTGGAGCGGGTTTCCTTTCGTCAGGTAAGAAGAGTGTAGGTAAGTTCAGGATCGGTAGCTCTGGATAATATGTTATATTTTCAATGTACATTTGCCGCTTTTTCAATATGATGTCTTGAATTTTCACCTCGCAGGGATCATCTAAGGTCATTATATAGGTGCCTTTGATCTTATGATGAAGCAGTTCACCATCGCATGTCTTTGTAAGCAGCTCTTCATCTCTACTGTACAGGATCCATCTATTTGTTTGCAGGAACTGGATTCTGATCTTCTCAATGGTTATGGGAATTTGGATGCATGACGTTACGTTTTCAGCATACGTCACCAGGTCGGTGATGCATGGGTCTTGAATATATTGAAACATTCCGTCATCAGTGCAGAGGAATCTGAACTCGTCGACTTCTTGGCATGGATGAGTGAACAGTCTGGTCTTCAACCCTTTCGCCAAGAGGTAAGGATACTTGGGTATTATGACGACGGTGGAGTTAAAGGATAATACAGGTAAAGGAATCAATTTATAATAGATATATGTATCTTTTTCAATCAGCGGTATTTCCAAAAGGTAAGTAATTTGATTTTCCTTCAAATAGGCTTTAAGTGTTATAACTTGCTCTATCTTAACTAAGTTTTCTAAGCTAGGCGTAAAAACTAATTTTTCTTTATTATTAATATTTTCAAGTAGCTGTAACAACTTATTTGATTCTATTATAGACTGATGTAAAACTCCTAACCTACTGAACGATAAACTAGTTTCTATTTCATCCAAATAGGTGTAAATAACTTGAAAATTATGGATTAGTAGATTATATGTATTAATGAACTGTATTCCTAAATATTCTGACTCCATTAGATTTTGCGCTATCATTTCAATTTTATTATTTATTTGAGCAAGATTATTATTTAATATAATAGTGGAATTTGTCAAAAGTTGCACCATTTCGGTAATCACCGTTAGTTTTCTGTTATTTTGATTTTGTTGCGTTTTCATTTCATTAATTAATTTATCGTATTGAATGGCATCGTCATTATCTAGATTTCCGGTTATCATTTTTATAAGTGAACCTAGTGGGTTAATTAGACCTCGTTTGATTCGAATGTTCGGAAAGATTTGGGTAAATTTGTTTAGAGTTATATTTTTAATGTATGCTACTTGACTTCTAACATCTACAAAATTATCCGTAAAGTTCTTATTAAAATAAATCTTAATTAACTTATCTAACTCAGAAAGTAGTTGAACGTTAAACCTTAAATCTTCTTCAAGGGGTTTAATGTCTAATACTTTTGCGATAGTCCACTTGTCACTACTAATTACTGCAACGCCAGTTTTCGTAAACAGGATTCCAGGGTTTCTATCTAGTGCCTGAAGTTGAAGGGCCTGCAGTTGCGTCACCATGGCTACTACCAGGAGGATGCGGAGGTGCCTGTGAAGGGCGTTTAACATTCTTTAATGGAACTTTAGTGTTTCGATTTTTAACTTGAATCGGAACTACGTTTCTACTAATCTCATCAGCAACAATAGCCTTTTGGAAACGTGGTTTGTCTTTGCTACTCCTTTTATTAACTTCTTTAGTGAATACTACATCACCGGGTTTTATTTCGACTACTGTTTCTCCTCCTCTTTTCTCTATTATTTTCTCCTTTTGTTTAATGGCTTGTTCTGATAAATGATCATATAGAAACTTAGATCTTTTAGCATGTTCTTTGATCAGTTGCTGCATGTACTGTTTCTCGAAATTTAAATTAAATACATTTCTAGAATCAGTGTGTCCTAATAAAACTTCGAATGGGGTAAAACCAGTGGTTGAGTGTATAG
Source organism: Cabera pusaria (assembly GCA_954871355.1). Lineage (NCBI taxonomy): Eukaryota > Metazoa > Arthropoda > Insecta > Lepidoptera > Geometridae > Cabera > Cabera pusaria. The sequence goes on from OX940901.1 coordinate 17,749,136, forward strand.
AGTGGTTATACGCCATGATAGAGTATGTCATTACGGTAGCGGCATCGGTGTACTTATGCTCGTACTTAGCCAACCTGTAGATTTCAATGATAGTAGAATGAAATCTTTCTATGACGCCCATAGAATTCGGGTTGTTAGGGGTTCCTATGTGGAGATCTACCTTGTAAAGAGCTAAAAGTTCTTTCAAGAGAGCATTATTAAATTCAGAACCAGCATCTGAACTGATTTTGTGGGGTACGCCATACAAGGAGAAATATTTAATGAGGGCTCTTACAACCTCCGGTGTTGATCTATTAGGTATTTCGAGAGCTTGACCGATTTTAGAAAAGGCATCAACTACAGTCAAATAATAGCGTCCTTCAATTGTAAATAGGTCAATGAAAATTTCCTCTAAAGGTTTTGACTGGGTGTGTGTTAGTTGTAACTTAGGCTTAATCGGTTTCCGGTCGTATTTCATGCGTTTGCATGTTTCGCATGAGTTTATAAAACTTGAAATGGTTTGTTCCATATTATGCCAAAAGTAGGTGCGCTTAATGTGCAGTAAGGTCTCTTTAATACCACGGTGGCATGTTTTACCAGTATGGTATTTGGCAACAATTTCTTTCTGTTCTAATTCATCCTCTACAAATACTACTCTTTTGGTACACTCGAAAAATTGTACAGATTCTCTTTTAAACAAATATATTACCATTTGTGCGAATTGTTGTCTATGCTGTTCTTCCTCAAAGTAAATGAAGTATTTGGTATTGTTTCTTATATACTCCTTTAGAAATTGTTTGACAAGGTCAGTTCGGTTCAAAGGTAAGTGTACTTCAAGAATTTTCTGTTTTTCGCGGGATATACTTTTAACTGCTAATTTATCAATAGACCAAGAATGAACCAAACTTTGGTTGGGCTTGGTGTCTATAGCTTCCTGCAGGATTGGGATACCTTTAGATTCGGTATCTTGTCCTGAATGAGCGGTTTCAGTACTAGAAGAATTTTCAGAAGCTGTCAAAGTTGAACTCGAAGGGCATTGTATCGAGTAGGGGGAACGGCATCTAACCGTTTCTTCTGAATCTGATATAGCCGATTCATTTTCGTCGTCAGATATTAGAGATATTATGTTATCTGGTTGTGCTAAGGTTTTCTTTCGTAATTTTCCTAATGCTTCTATTTCTTTTGTCAGTCGTCTTATTTCGCGGTTTTTATTTTCGTCTGAGTCAATATTCACTTGTGTGGATATATTGTCATCGTTACCTAATGCGTTTATTCGAATACGCGATAATGCGTCGGCATTACCGTTATGTGTGCCCTTTTTATGAACTATTTCAAAGTCGTATTCAGACAATCGTAATCGCCAGCGTGTCAATCTACTATTTGTGTCTTTTAGAGAGTTAAGCCAGGCTAGCGGCTTATGATCTGTTACTATGGTGAATTTCTTACCGTAGAGGTAAGGGCGAAAGTGTTTTACTGCCCAGACTATTGCGAGCAGTTCTTTCTCCGTAACACTATAACGCGTTTCCGCATCGTTTAGTGTTCGGCTGGCATACGCTACGGGCTTATCCTGACCGATAGGACCTTGTGAAAGGACTGCTCCAAGAGCGAATTCTGAAGCATCCGTTGTCAGTATGTAAGGCCTGTCAGGATCAGGGTATTGTAAAATTGGGGCATTTACAAGAAGTTCTTTGCATTTTTCAAAGGCTGCTATGTATTTGTCATCATCGATAGGCATTGAGCGCTTTTGTTTTAGTCGTGCTGTCATTGGTTGGGTGATTTTAGCGAAGTCCTTAATGAACTTACGGTAGTACCCAATAAGTCCTAAGAAACTTTTAATTTCGGTTGTACTTCGGGGTAAGGGATATTCTAGGATGGCTTTAATTTTGTCATTGTTAGGTTTTAAGCCGTCACTAGTTATTGTGTGACCTAAGTATAAGACCTCCTTTCTAAGAAATTCGGACTTATCTAGCTGAATTTTTAAATTGGTTTGTCGTAATCTGTCAAAAACGGTCCGTAGTTTTACTATGTGTTCTTGCAAGCTGGACGAATAAATAATTATGTCATCCAAGTACACAAGACAGTGTATTCCTTGCAAGCCACGTAGCACATTGTCAATCGTTCTTTGAAAAGTTGCCGGTGCCGTTTTTAATCCAAACGGCATACGGGAAAATTCATAATGTCCTGCGTTATATAGTATAAACATACTAAATGCGGTTTTCTGTCTGTCTTCTTCAGCGACTTCTATCTGGTGATAGCCACTGGCTAGGTCAAGGGTAGTAAAGTAACAGCTTCGTCCTAGTTTGTCAAATAGTTCTGTAATATTTGGTAGGGGGTATTTGTCGTCTATTGTAATTTCGTTTAGTTTTCGGTAGTCAATAACAAGTCTATATTTCTTTTCGTTACTCGCGTCTAACTTCTTTGGCACTAGGTGCACAGGGGCACTCCAGGGAGAATACGACTCTTTTACAATATTATTTTCCAACATTTTAGTAACTTGTTTATTTATTTCATCATTTATTACTTGAGGTTGCCTATAGGGTCTGATGTATATTGGGTCTTCGTTTCGCGTGCGGATATGGTGTTTAACTTCGTTAGTAAATGTCAACGGTAATTTTTCGGTATAAAAGATGTCTTTGTATTCAAGGCAAAGCTTTTTAATTGAGTCTCTTTCTTCTGAATTCATATGGTCTAAACGCAAGTTGCTAACATTTTCTGTCAATATCTGATCAATCTCTATGTTATTTCGGTCATCTAATTTGTGAAAATTGCATTTTTCGCCGTCATGTTTAGTTACTTCAAAAGGTCGTGTAACTGTTAGAGTCATTTCAGTATCCAAAGTATTTTGTATGATCGTTGTTGCATACCCGTCTTCGCACTTAACTAAAGCGGTAGGCATTCTAACACCTTCACAAAATAGTTTGTAGTTTAATATAGCATCGCCGTTTTGTAGGTCTGTCGGTAATTTCACTCTTTGTTCGCAACGTGGGCTTATTCTTATTTCATTATTAGGATTGTATATAATAGGAATAGCCGATGATTGGGTATAGAGAATTTGGTTTTGCATGTCAATTTTTGCGTTCAATTGTTTCAGAAGGTCACTGCCAATGAGTCCATCGTAACAGCCATCAACATCATAAATATAAAACTTATGCGTTTCAGTGCTGTTAAATGTTGGGAATAACGGAATTACTACAACTTCGTTATGTTGGCTAGATGCGTGGGTGCTTATAACTTCAAACGGCTCGTAGTGTTTGAAATCGTTAAAATACTCACTAGCCATTTTTGGTGAAATGAATGATCTCGAACTTCCGGTATCAATCATAAATTTAGAATTGATTTCGGGTATTATTACGTGTGGTAATTTCAATGTTCAATGAAGTTGTATTATTTCAGGGGCTTGTTGGAGGCATTGATGTGAAAATTTTCAATGCTGTGGACAGCTGAGGCTTGGTCATCTTGTCCAGCGTTAGTCTCGTAAGTGTCGACGTTGTCAGTCGGGGAGTTATCATTGTAGTCAATGTAACAGTCAGTTTCAGGATTTTCAGGCATAAAAGTAAGGTCATCACTTTCAGGTTCATTTAGGCTGTACAGTTCGTTCATTCTAAAACCTTGAGGTTTCAGTGGGGGAGCTGTACGCATGCTCACATCAGTAGATAGCTGAGGCGCTAATCTTTGTAGGGGGCGGTAACCGAATTGTTGTTGGCCTTGGGCAAAAGGTGGACGATAGCCAAACTGCTGTGGTCCTTGGTTAAATTGAGGTCGATAACCAAATTGGGGTGGATTTTGGTTGAGTTGAGGTCGGTAGCCAAATTGGGGTGGACTTTGGTTAAATGAAGGCTTATAACCAAACTGCTGTTGTCCTTGGTTGAACTGTGGTCGATAGCCCAATTGTTGGGGAAGCTGTGGTCTATATCCAGCTTGTTGGGGTTGTGAAAAAGGTAAGTGAGATATTTGTTTAGCGTGTGGTACACCAAATTTAAAGTTTGTTTGTGGTGTGTGAGGACTTGAAGTACCAGCATTGTTTTGGGGAATTCCAAATTTAAAGTTTTGCTGAGGTTGTTGATTTGAAGTGAAGAAAGGCTTCATTCCAAATTTATCCATAAAAGGATTTTGATATGTAGTTTGAGCCTTAGGCTGTAATTGATTCTGTGATCTAAGCATTTTATTTTTCGCATTATATTGATACATAAAGTTTACTTCTTCGAGCACTATGCTTAAGGCATTTTCTAGTGAAACGGAACCCTTAAGACGCACAATGCGAAGCAATTCTTCCGGCAGGTTATATAAAAACACATTCATTGACATGTTGTCATATATCGTTATCTTACTACGACGTAGATTTACGTCCTCAATTAAATTGACTTTGGCAATCAGTGTACTTTTAACGTGTTGAATTCTGTTGCAAAAATCCAGATATGACTCGCCATTGTTCATTTTTAAAGTTTCTAACTCTATTGAAATGCATTCTTCCGAACGGGGATCACCAAAATGCTGTTCAAATGCCCGTTTTAAATCAGGCCAGGTATCTAAATCTTGTCGTTCGCTTATGAGAGAGGCTGCTCTACCAGTAAGTCTGGATGTTATAAGATGGTAAACGTACAGGTCCTGCTGTGGATTTCCCTCTATTCTACAGCAGCTAATCAAGTACTCGCATTTCCTAATAAATAAACTAAGTAATTTTTCGTCACCGTCGAATTTGGGGATGACGTTAGCAAAGTCGCGGGGTACTTGCACTATATTTTCCATCTTTAATTTTTTATATTAACTAATTTAATTAATTAATTATTTTTAATTAATATACTTATTAATTTATTTATTTATTTATTTATTACGATTAACACTTTATTTATTATAAAACACTAAACACATTTAAAAGAAATCACAAAACACACTTCAATGTTTGGAAATAACGTTCTGATTTCTAGACACATATAACTAAAACTGTGAATAGGATTGGAATAAGACTGGAAATAGCGATTTGGGTCTACTTACAGACTGTCCATGTCCCTCGTTGAGCCTTAAACGTTGTCCTCCGGAACGCAGCAATAGCACCAACGGTGCTCTCGACGTATTTATTTGGTTCGTGGATTTCCGTAAAACGCGTGAAAACGTACGTAGCGCGTTACTAAAGTGAAGTTATTCGCGACGCGGAAATCCTACCGGCTGCGCCAGTCAAGAGCTGAGCGAGCCGAAGGAGCTTTTAAAAAATAAAACTTTATTAATTCAAGACGTTTATTCTCTACAAGAGCTCGTCTAAGACTAACTTAAATATAAATTAAATCTAGAGCTTCGATATCAGACCACCGTGGGACGGATGCTCTTATCTGTTGTTTGTCCATTCAGCGTCTGGTGTCTGATTACGTTACTCAGAATATAGAACGCTGACGCGTGTTATCTGTAGAGTCGGCAGACGTAACTACCTACTTTATTCCGTTGAGGATAAAAACAAACCGACATTGTGTGAATAATATACGCAAAAATCGTGCAGAATATGTGTCCAACAAATCCATTGCAGATAATTAAGATAGTTTAAAAACTAAAAAAACCGACTTCCATGCCACGCGAGTCAGTTTCAGTAGCAAGTCTAAAACGTTTATTGTCATATCTCTGGGAATACCAATTAGATCTTGATAAAATGTTAATATCTATGCTATACTGGTTTTAGAGTTGTGACTGCGAATCGGCAAACGTAGCGTAGGACGCCCTTTAACCAGGTGGAGCGACGACATTCGCATTGCTGTGGGCAGTGACTGGAAACAAAGAGCCGAAAATCGGGCTCAGAGCCGTGACTTGGGAGAGGCCTGTGTCCAGCTGTGAACTGATACCAGCTGATTATGATGATGATGATAATGAAAATTTTAATGGGACCTTGGAGATAAAACATACCTATGAAAAATAATTATTTAATTCGATTCACAATAGGCGTGACGAAAGATTTTGACATTTTCTTCCGCAATGTGGGAACACATATACTCTTTACGAAAAAACCTATATTCCGGTAATTAACTTAAGTTTAACAAAGTTTAACGCAATTTTTCTAATATTTTTTCAATAGTTTTTTTTTTCAAAACAGCTCACATGTGTCATGGCGTCGGCTGTGACGTCACGCATATGTTAATGACATACTTAACCTAATAACTATTATATAATCTGTGACAATGAATACACATAGGTTTTCCAAAATTTAATAAAATTTTCAAGAAAACCTTATAAGAGGACGTAGGCGTGACGTCATGCGCTGTGATTGGTGTTTCAATCAAAATGGCCGATTGCATATGTATTTTCCCCTAAAATCATCAAATCTTCGATTTTTTGATACTGTCGTCATGCCTATTGGCGGAGTACATACAAAAAAACATACATATTATTATAGACGAATTAAGAATCTCCTCCTTTTTGGAAGTCGCTTGAAAAGAAAAAACCACGAACTAATTTCATTTTGTTACACGGACGGAAAATTTTAAAAGAACTCCTTGTGAATTAGGGCTGCGGCGTGTTGTTTTTGTTCGACCGAGTCACATTGAGAAACTCGAAATTAGGTAAACTTTTGGAAAATTGATTAGGTAGAGTCCCCTGATGGTTTGAGGTGCTTGAAAATGTAACGAACGGTTTTGAGAAAGCAAACACATTTTTCGGTGTCGTTAAAAGCATTTTGTAATAGTAAGAATAGAACGAATTTATTATTAAGTTTGTTATAAGTAATTAAAACACCATTACTTTTTATTAAAACTACTCGTATGATAATGGCTTCGTGATTTCTCTTGAAATCTTTCACAGATTTTGTAAATGATAAAAGATTTTATAAAATGAACTTTTCTTGGAAGGGTAAAAACTGTTATCGCGGGCGCTTGCGCGAGGAGTCATTACAAAATATTCAATAAACTGGCCAAGTGTAAGTCGGACTCGCACTCGTAGGGTTCCGTAACACAGTAGAGTATTCTATAACTATGATTTTTCGCAACTACAAAATTAACTTTGTTTTTATAGTGTTTGTATGAAAAACAAAGTTATCTTTGCGGTCGCCATATCTCTAAAACTGCTGACTGTATCTCGTTCAAACCAATTTTCGTTGTTAGTTTTTATTGAGATATACAGCATATATTTTTTTTAGATTTTTCACTCCCATACTTTAAAAGTTAGAGGGGGGGAACACACATTTTACCACTTTAGACGCGCCTATCTTTCAAATGATTGACTTTGAGGAAAAATTATTTTAGGAACCTCAATGTTATTTTTTAATACCTATCCATAGACTACACGTATAGGTTTGAAGAAACATTTTTTTGTTTAAGGTCCAATGTATGGGTTGCCCCCCCTTAAAATTTTATATTTTTTATTTTTGTATAAAAATCGGAAAGCGGTTTACAGAATACATCTACCTACCAAGATTCAATTCTGTAGTCCTAATAGTTTCGGAATAAAATGGCTGTGACATACGGACGGACAGACGGACAGACAGACAGACAGACATGGCGAATCTATAAGGGTTCCGTTTTTTGCCATTCTGCTACGGAACCCTAAAAATGACGTGTTTAAGTTTTCACTTCTGCCGGCACTCCCGAAGTTCACCCTTTTTTTTATGATATAAAATATCAGCACAACTGCGATACTCGCCTGATTGTATGTGATAATGTCCACATATTACAGAGATTAATAATAGTACAAGATAATAGTTATAAAATATCGTTTAAGTATAGGTACTCCCTAGGGTGGTAGCGCCACCCCCTCATTTTGTTACATATACTTAGTTGTAAAAATTTCAGCTCCCTCCCTATCTTATGTAGAAGGGGGTGCTCACTGACTTTGAAATATACAAAACTAGCTGGCCCGATGAACTTCGTACCACCTAAATGAATGTCGTGTTACCTTTTAGATGAATTTAATTTAGGCTTTTATGAACGTAATACAATGAATACAAAAGAGATATTAAGTTTAGTAATGCATTATGGCAATGCAGAAATAGAATAAAAATACAATAACCAAGTACTTCAACCGCGTGTCAGCAAGACATGATGGAATGAAACAATGTTATTATTGTTAAAGATAAGTTATTAACTTGACATTAGTTTGATTGAGTTTAATTTTAATTGTAAGAATATAATCACCAGTATTTAATTTTAATTCTGAGTAAGTATACTTACTTCATGAATAACTGTCTAATATTTTATTGCCTTATGGATAAGACTGAATACGGCACTCATACATTGGCTATCACATTCTTGCATATCTCTATATTTACCTACATTCTGACAAAATATAAAATTTACTAGGCATTGATTATTATTATCTTGATTGCTTGTAAGCATCAAAGATAATATAACCACTACACTACAAAAAAAAAAATTATGGCTCCACACAATTATTGTATACATACAGCCAGTGTCAAGTATTAAAATTGTTCAAGTTTTTGAGAATTCAAGTCGTAAAGATGAGTCAAAGTCACATGTCAGGTCAAGTTTCAAGTCAAAGTCTAGTCCAAGTCATACCCTCAGTAAAGATGTGGACTTTACTGAGTAAGCATACATTACTGAGCGCACGTATATTTGACAATCAATAAATATGTCATACAATTGTCATTACTAACAGTATTTAAAATGTATTAACATTTTTAAAATCTACATGACTTGAATTCACAAAAACTTGAATAATTTTTATATTTGACACTGGCTAAATGCACGACCCGTGTGCAGCGATGACCCTTATTAATTTGCGGTTTACCGCGTCGACGGGATAAACAATTGAACATCAAATGATTGGCAGTTTTTTAACACAGGAACATTTTGGCAAAATAATTTGTCTTATATATTTTTTTTAGGTCAATTATTCATTGTTTTTAATACTTATTATCCTATTCCGGACAAAGACAATTCCATAAGTACAAAAATCATAAAAATTGATCCAGTCGTTCTTGAGTTATAAGTGTAGTAACTAACACGACTTTCTTTTATATATATAGATTTATGAAAATATATATAGATTTATGAAAATTTCTGAAAAATGGGTATAGCAAGATACTGAGTAAATAATTTACGTTCAACTCAAAAAATATTACAAAATAAGTAATACAGTAAAATATTAATATTATTCGTTCAATTTGGTTTTCTAATCCTAAAACCAAGTCTGTCAACTCTTTTTTTTTAACGTATCATAAGAAACGATTTTTCGGTGATGTTCCGTACATGAAATATAAATTGTATTATTTTCTTTATGTTTGGCGAGTATTTCATTCAAATTTTTAAATAGTTTTACACCTCTTTCCGCTGTATTGTTAACCAGACTTAAATTACTAATTCAACTTTTGCCTTTAATGTAATTAACATTATCGACCCAAGTATCAGGAGATAACTGCAAGAATGAGGCAACTACTCCCTTAAACTTAAACGATATTAGATATAGGTAGAACTAAGTATAGGTAGTACCTACACTTAAACCTATTAGGCATACCTACCTACAGGCTTTACATGACGCGCGAGTTATTTTTGGTGTTTTATGGTAGATACATGACCGTGAGATAATATGTATTAATACGCTTGACTGTCAAAAATAAATACAATAATTTAAGATCGTTTAAAAAACTAAAAGAACCGACTTCAAACGTCGCGCTAGTCAAAGTAGCCAGTAGACTTAGTAACTATTATATAATCTGTGGCAGTGGTTAGTAGAATGTCGTCGAGATAAGTAAATGCATTGTAATACAAATGTTGACATATTAAAAACGGCTCGACCGATTTCGTTAAAATTTAAATGGGAAGGGTAGCCTTTGAAACAAAAAAAAATTTCCAAATCAGTTCAGGCATCTTCGAGTAATCGGTGAACATACATAAAAAAAAGGTTCCGACGAATTGAGAGCCTCCTTTTTTGTGAAGTCGGTTAATAAATAATAATCATTCGTGCGGGCGTTATCAGTTATTATTCATTCTACTCCCAACCCAATACAAGGCCCGGGCTCCACGAAAGCGGATACGAGACGGACGAGAGTAGAGGAGATGTGTTTTATACAACCAATAATACTTCGTTATTCACACATCTCGCCTCCATTCAGCTTTAGTAGATACAACCGAGCGGAGATGTAGCAGATGTGAGCTAAACGTCGCCGGAGCTGGATGACTCAGTTCCGCTCTAGCCAGCATCACAGAAGAGATACTAGAGCTCACATCTCTGCTTTAGCCAGCACACAATCTCCGCTCCAGTCTTGCTAGTAGGTACGCATCTCGTCCGCACAGCTTTGGTGGATACACCCTAGCTGAAAAAAATCTATTCTCGACTCCACTTCGGGCATCTCCGCACATCCTGATCTCCGCTTTGGTTGGTGAAGTGGGCTGGGGTAGGGACTGCGACTGGCACACAATTTCAACTTGTAAGAATTAATGTATTATTTATATCAGCGCCATCTGTTGTAAGATGCACAAACTACTTCACGGCAAATCAATTTACTAGACGAACTAAACTTGTTGTCAGCCCTTGGGAACATAGTTATTAACATTATTAACTAGAGGACGCTACACATACAAACTTGAATAAGATTATTAATAAATAACTCGACCTATTTGGCTTGGCTGTAATTTGATAACCTATGATAATGGTAGAATAGACCACTGTAGATCATTATATGAAATATATTAAAGTACTTAGTTAAAACAAAATATACAAGTAAATTTTATTAATAGTAGGTCAGCGTCGTCTTCGTGATAAACTACTCGCACGCATTTCCTACGTCGCACTTGGTAAGGTACCTTTGGTAGGTCTATACCTACCTAGACCCACTGACTCTGATGACTTACGGTGAAAACGCTAAAAGTTATTTATATTTCTTGTCTTCATTTTACATTTACCTACATTATATTATGCCACTCTTTGTTAGGTTGGTACGTTACACCGCTAAATTCGTAGACAGGCTGTCATCAGTGTCATCCTAATGTAATATTTAACTGGCTACCTACTTACCTACTAAAATATAGTTAATCCTATTTATTGATTTCAGTTTCACAAACGCACCCATTTTCATTCGGTTCTGTGTTCATACCTATCATTTATTAGGTAAAATGCGTTTGAAAGACAGCTTTGGATAATAGGGAATATGCATGATTTTTTTAAATATTTGTATTTCACTGATTACATCCATTTAACACAGTAAAAAAATGAAATAATATAAAAGTGTTCAGATTAAGCTACAAAAAATTGTTTTAGCATTGAAAAAGTGGCCAAGTGCAAGTCGGACTCGCACTCTTAGGGTTCCGTAACACAGTTAAGTATTCCATAACTATGATTTTTCGCAACTACAAAATTAACTTTGTTTTTCATAGTGTTTGTATGAAAAACAAATTTATCTTTGCGGTCGCCATATCTCTAAAACTGCTGACTGTATCTCGTTCAAACCAATTTTCGTTGTTAGTTTTTATTGAGATCTACAGCATATATTTTTTTTAGATTTTTCACTCCCATACTTTAAAAGTTAGAGGGGGGGGGGACACACATTTTACCACTTTAGACGCGCCTATCTTTCAAATGGTTGACTTTGAGAAAAAATGATTTTAAGAACCTCAATATCATTTTTGAAGACCTATCCATACACACCCCACACGTATAGGTTTGAAGAAAAATTTTTTTTTTTGTTTCAGTTCCATGTATGGGATGCCCCTTAAACTTTTATATTTTTTGTTTTTGTATAAACATCGGAAAGCGGTTTACAGAATACATCTACCTACCAAGTTTCAATTCTGTAGTCTTAACAGTTTAGGAATAAAATGGCTGTGACATACGGACGGACAGACAGACAGACAGACATGACGAATCTATAAGGGTTCCGTTTTTTGCCATTCGGCTACGGAACCCTAAAAATATGAGGTATCTTTTTAGATACCGCCAAATTTTCGCACGCCTTTGTGACGTCACAGTGCACCACACGTTCTCCACATATTAAATCTTTTTAATAGAAATAGAATGTATTCGTACAACAGTGCATAGGTACTATTTCTATGAAAAAGATTTAATCTGTAGAGACCGTGTGGGGCACTGTGACATCACTTTCTAATTGACAAGTGGTGATGTGTTTTGCAAATTAAAATTTCTCACGCTTTTTTTACATTATTCATATATAATATTTTAACACATTTAAGAGTTTTTTTTTATTTATGTTTAACATATAACACCAGTACAATAATGATTTGAAAATAAATGATTTCAAGTAAATTTATATTACATGCATATTCCCTTTTACCGACCGACATTAGTCTAATCCACATTGGACCAATAAGTCGATTGTGTCACGGTAATATATGTAATATTACCAAACTTATTACCAAACAAGCACGAAGCTTACCTGATGGTAAGCGATGACGTCTACTTATTACAAATAGGTAGGTATAGCGGCATGCAAAATTCTGGACATTCAGAATTTTGAATGTCACTGCACTGCGCCTGTTACCTTCTTAAGACATTAAGATGTTGAGTCTCACATGCCCTGTAATTTTATGGACACTTTGCCATTTTAACCTAAAAACATTCCTATTTCACGGCATAGACCTATACCATTGGTTTAACTTATGGTTTAACTCTATGTTTCACGGCTGAAAATTAATTGGCAGTGGCGGTACAGACCAGGAAAAATCCTACCACTACAAAAATTAAAAGGTACACAATAAACTATTGTATGTAGTAAAAGACAATTAGGTAAGTACTACTGCATTGTTCTAACAAGAAAGAAGAGCCCTCGTCCATTAATAATGTCATGTTGAAAGATTATTTTTGTTAGGCAAGAAGAAGCCCAACAATGGCCGACGGAACTTCGCTCAATGGGACGCCTGGAATCCACCGGATGCATGCGGTATCGGAACAAGGTCCCTCTTTAAAATAATTTCGACTTCACTGCAGATTTGGGAAGACTGTAAAATTAATGTAACACAGAACTTACAGAACTATAAAGTGAATACTAAATTCTCGTGTCAGTAAGACTTCGGCGATATCACGTTTCTCGTCTAATATTAGCTCACATAATAGTTATAATGAATATCGTTGCGTTATATTTATCAACCGACTTCCAAAAAGAAGGAGGTTCTCAATTCGACTGTGTTTTTTTAGGGTTCCGTACCCAAAGAGTAAAACGGGACCCTATTACTAAGACTCCGCTGTCTGACTGTCTGTCTGTCTGTCTGTCCGTCTGTCACCAGGCTTTATCTCATGAACCGTGATAGTTAGACGGTTGAAATTTTAAAGATGGTGTATTTCTGTTGCCGCTATAACAACAAATACTAAGAACAGAACAAAGTTAAAAATTAAATAAAAGTTAAAAAAAAGTTTTTTACGATAGCGCAGCGCCATTTAGCTAGCATCAATGATGGCGCTATCGTATTTACCTTAATCTGAATCTCGGAAGCGGCTCCAACGATTAAATAAATTTGAGTATACCTATAGGGGATTTTGGGGGCGATAAATCGATCTAGCTAGGAGTCAATTTCGGAAAATGTTGTTTTATTAGTTTTTTCAATAATCAACTTTATTGATAATCGACTTAAAATATGACTCTTCCCGACATCTATTGGCGAGTAGAAGTACTGTGTCGGTAAATCAGTTAGTTGCTCTCAATTAAAAAAAATAGTATTATTATTCGTCAATAGATGTCGGGAAGAGTCATATTTGTCTGTTTAAGTGGCAAAAAATACCGAGCAAAGCTCGGTCAACCAGATATTTAATAATATGAATTACTTCAATTACTATTACTACTATTTCTAGTACTACTATTACTACTATATAACACTATTGAACCTTTGAGTTAACGTTTACTTAGATGGTGTTAGAAGTTCGTTAGAAATTCGATAGATGGCGTTCGGAACCCTCCGTGTGCGGGACAAAAGTCTGACTCGCACTTGGCCAGTTTTATTAAGGTACCTATTTTACAAACACAACAAAAAAACTCGGTAGGTAGGTAAATGTTTTGTTATGCTCTCTACCCTCAGCTTGTACTATTTATTATTCTGTGCCCTCAGACAGGCTAGAGCACAGATTATAAATACTCACCTAGGATAATAGTTGTTATTTCGTAAGTAAACTACCTTTCATATGGAATAGAGTAGGTAAACACTGTACACACATCCTTTAAAAAAAGGGTAGGTTAGGTAGGTATAAATAATTATTGAACTTAGTATATACAATCTGAGGCTCCACATTTATTAGATGCTAGTATGTAAGCATTTTTTTCCAGTCCGTACAAAGGTTGTCTTGAGAGATTGCTATAAGCGATAAGACCGCCGATTGTTTTACAGTGTTTAAATAATATCGTTTAAAAACTAAAAAATAACCGACTTCAATGCCGCGCTATTCATTTTCAGTACCAATTTTGATATGTTTATCTCAATATCTCTGGAGATACTTATCATACCTCGATAAAATTACCATGGTACCACACTTGGGATATCTCCTTTCGAACAAAAAAAGAATAATCAAAATCGGTTCATAAACGACGAAGTTATCCGCGAATTGAGAAACCTCCTCCTTTTTTTAAAGTCGGTAACAAAATGTATTTTTTGTAATCTTTTACATGGTAATCAATAAAGAGTATTTGTATTGTATTGTATTGTAAGATACCTGCTACTTATTATTAAACTTGACTGCGTATTATTATCTTTTCTATGACTGCGTACACGGCCCCAATGAGACCGACCTTGAACGGAGTTTGTCCCTTTCTTTTGTATGGACAACTTATACATATAGTACAGAACATTTATAGCACTAGCAGGTTGTTAGATAATATCGTTTAAAAACTAAAAAACAACCGACTTCAATGCCGCGCTATTCATTTTCAATACCAATTTTGAGATGTTTATCTCAATATCTCTGGAGATACTTATCATGCCTCGATAAAATTACCATGGTACCACACTTGGGATATCTCCTTTCGAACAAAAAAAAGAATAATCGAAATCGGTTCATTAACGACGAAGTTATCCGCGAAAAAACATAAAAAAAAAAAAAAAAAAATATATACCGTCGAATTGAGAAACCTCCTCCTTTTTTTGAAGTCGGTTAAAAAGGACACACTCCCACCCGGGTGCCTTTTATTTCGGCCGTTTTGTTCTACAAAGCTATTGAAACCTTATCGTTAAAGGATTAAATTGAATTTGTCAAAACATCTGCAGTGCACCATCCATTTATATGACGTCTATGAGCATAGTACATTAATGTATATTTTACAGTACTTACCTACTTACTGTGGTATTATCTCCTTCAAACATAATTTATAATCGTTTAAAAAACTTACCAACTTTAAACGTCGCGCTAGTCATTTTCAGTAGGTACTAAGTTTGAGGTTTTTATCTTCATATCTCGATGAAATGTAAATGGGACGACCTATGAAGGGTCAATAAAAGAAAAAAAACCCTTTGAAATAAAAAAAGAATTTTCTAAATCCGTTCAGGCGTCGTCGAGTAATCGGTGAACATACCTACATAAAATAAAACTGGCCAAGTGCGAGTATGCATCGCGTCTCTTATCGCACACTTAGGGAGGGTTCCGTACAATACGAAACATAACAGAGTTTCAACCTCATATATTTGATTAATTGATATTACCAAGAATATTTGGTTTGGTAGCGATCTAGAAAGACGGGGCTCGTTTACTAGCGCCATCTATGTCATTTTGCCGAAACTAATTAGATAGATGGCGTTTAAAAACACGTTTTTTGTATGGGGACCCCCTTTAATTTTTAACTTTATTTTGTTTTTAGTATTTGTTGTTCTAGCGGCAACAGAAATACACCATCTGTGAAAATTTCAACTGTCTAACTATCACGGTTAATGAGCTATAGCCTGGTGACAGACGGACAGACAGACAGACAGACAGACAGACAGACAGACAGACGGACAGCGGAGTCTTAGTAATAGGGTCCCGTTTTACCCTTTGGGTACGGAACCCTAAAAAATAGTCTAATTTAGAACCACCTCCTTTTTTGAAGTCGGTTAAAATAATAATTTAATTTGTTTGTTGACAGGAGACAGTTTATTTGCGTCATATTTAACAAGTCATAGTAGTAGGTATACCCATACCTAAATAAGCGTTCGCAAACTAAATTAATATATATTTATCTATGGCATTGGCTTTAAGTACATATTTTTTAATTGTTATACCGGTTTATATTAAGTTCTTAGATTTAAAGTAGGTACCTACCTACTTGTCTTTAGTACCTATTGTGATACCTAATTGGTAAAAAACGCGATAGCACAGAATAATGAATAGTACAAGTAGTAGATGGCGATAGTAGAAACACAAAAGCAACGCTAGAAATATATGGATATGCCACTACTGTCAGAACATTAGTAATAAAATCAGATATAAAAACTTATTAATATAAAACCAACCGAGTACGAGTTGGACTCGTGCACCGAGACTTCCGTACAATCTTGTCAAAACAAACTTAGCCTTGCAGTTCGATCCCTAGACAGATAGATGCCTAGACGCTGCTTATGCACCAACCGCAAATAATAAGTTTGTAATAGCAAATTCGCTTTTTTTTAATATTCACAACATTTCAACAGTTTACAGATTTTTGGTTTTTGAAGTGCTTCAAGACTTTGCTTTTTTCCAAATTTCATGATTCTATGTCAACGGGAAGTACCTAATGCCATAGGTTATGATTATCTTGTGAAATCGCAAAATACGTGAAAATATGTTATAAACGGTATATCTTTTCATCGCGTTGACTTACAAGTTTGATTTTTTTACAGCTAAAAGATACTAAGGACCCGAGTATTTGATATAAGTTTTAACTTGATACCTTGATTTTTGACAGACGGACAGACAGACAAGCGGACAGACAGACAGGCGGATGGACAGACAGATTTCCTTTTTTCCTTTTGAGGTACGGAACCCTAAAATATTGTATGAATTTGATCATTTTCAACATTGTTCTTTCTTTGTATAAAATTATTCGTTTTAATTTAAAGTTATTAATCATAAATTAATTTTATTATTTGTATGTTGTTTAGGCCTTACTGACAGCATCTTATGAACAGCAAATTACTTATTATCTTGTCTCCACGGTTTAGTAGATAGGTACTCAAATCAAACCCTAACAAGATCCAACTTTATTGTATAATAATATTTTTGTTCAAAAATCTAATATAAGAATTTCTTCCTCTAAGTAATAATTCTTTCTTAGAATAAAAATTACTGTGCTGTACTTACAGTACGAATACAATGTACATTTATCTTAAAGAAAATAATTATCGTGATAGGTACTATGTACTTACCGACTCTCGTTAAAATTGCTTTACCGTGGTTCGAGAATATTCCGAGAATATTGGAAAGCTTACAAGCGAAGATGAAATTTTCACAAGAAGCCCGATCAGCATGGAAATCGTATTATCAAATTGAAGTTACGCTAGCAGCTAGAATTAAGTTAGGCTAGTGTGAAATCCTTACTTAATATTATAATAGGGAGGGGAGGGGAGGGGAAAGGGGGCATTAACGTGGTGTGGTAAGTACGTTGCGATGTAGTTCGGATACGTATATGTCATATTAGTTAATGCTACTCAAATACACTATACCACGCGGACGAAGTCGCGGGCACAGCTAGTATCATATACATTTAAATAGGGATTGTAAATGAATTATAATTTGTTTGTACTCGTATATGTTTAAGTAAGTTACGAAGTCTTTGGTTTTAACTGATAACAATTATGTACATATTAATGTAATTAATGTTATATACCGGCTGTAATTTACGTACCTTTAGTTGAATTCCCTGACAGTGAACATATCGCAATATCACCCCGTGACCTCACTCCCGAGGAAGAGCGACGGATTCACTTGACACCTAGGACGAGAAAATTCGACTAAAGGCCTACGTGAATTACAGTCAGTATAACATTAATATTGTTACACATTCACGATAATTTTAAAGCAAGAATTTAATTTTATGAAATATATTAATAAAATTAGTAATCATTAACATGTTTTCATTTTGAATATATTAATTATTTCTTTAAAAACCTCTTTATCACTAGCAGAACTTTTATCTCTTAATAATTTTATCATCTCGGATAATGCGGTGGCAGATGGTTACAATTATAATTGTGAACATTTCGAGTGTGGTTACTATTCCATTCACTGAAACTGAAGCAAAAATGAATGAATGAATAAAAACTCTTTATTGTACACTAAACATTTTACATAAATAAGTTCACAAACTAATTCTACACTAGTACAATGGGCGGTCTTATCGCTCAAAGCGATCTCTTCCAGACAAAAATTTGGATGGAGTGGACAGTAGGAATATGTCAAGGGCTAAGGTGCACATTTAACAACTTTGAGATTAATTAAATGAATAAACATATTTTTCAAGTCATGAATATGTATACATATTTATTACATAACATATATCTACATAAAATATGCTATAGATAGATCTCAGTTTAATTTACTGAAAGCCCTCGATCGGATTTTTACGGCGACACTGCTGATGAGTGAAGTCTATTTTTCGCTGCGGGTGGCATTGTGGCACGTGTAGCTTTATTTGCCGGATGTCCTACAACACAAGCCCTTCAATATCAATCAACGCGACGCGAAATCATGGAAAAAGTTCACAATGACTTTTTTGTCATATTTATTACTTGACACGGTTCATGGTTAGTTGCAATACGGGACTTATCGCGCTCAAACAATTATAGTAACCTACTTTGACGTTTCGATTAAGTAACGCTTCAGGCTCAGATAGCTAGATATTTGAGGGTTCAAGTATTACTACAGTAGGTATTATGTTTCTTTGAAGTGTTTCACACTTTATATTTTTGTAAATTGTTAAACACAATCCAAAATTTCATCGTACCGTCGGGAAGATGAAATTTTGGATTGTGTTTAACAATTTACAAAAATATAAAGTGTGAAACACTTCAAAGAAACATAATATTTGATTTACGCAGTGCAACATCTCTCGTCGGATTTGAAAACTGTAATGATTTCTTCCGAATGATTAACTTACGTAATAATTACTCATAGATGGCGCCACCAATTCATAATTGGGTTAACAAATGCTATTACTACAGTGTCATGAAGTATCAACATTTTATCTCTGAGTGTTACATTGTATGGTCTAATTCAAGACTAATAGCAATGCATAACAGTCTATGTCAAGATGTGGAACTACAATAAAATTGATCTACGTTAATCTACATGTCATAGTTTTACTGACGGAGTAACTATTATATAATATGTAGTTTTACTGCGCACTACATGTTTCTTGACCCGTAAATGCTGACAAAACAAACATGTGTTTTATTGAACAATCATAAATCATAACTGTTGTGATTGTATTTTAAAACACTTAATCTAATGAAGAATTATAATGTTGAAGACAACTACTTACCAAGACAACAAATGCATTGTTTACGATCACTCCAAAACTCCAAACTCACCGAACAGTTACTAGTTTCACAGAATAGATGTAAAGGTTATTTAACTGTCACAAACAATAACGTAGCGATACATACAGGGAACAGGGCAGGGTACTGAAGGCAGTAATAAAATGGACTCCATGAATGAATGTCTCTTATGAAAAATACAGCTGCACCACAAAATATTGCAACATTACAGCTAAATAATGCTTTTCGAGAGTGCCATAAATAACTTACTAAGTGTTCCGCTGTAGTCAAGGAAATAATGTTAACATAAACAGAGGTAACCTCATTTATTGTTAACGAATTGTCTAACAGTAGACGGCAGCTATGCTATTTATACAGCCATTTTAATATTTCAAGTTAATGTTAATAATGCTTTCTAAATTCATTAAAAAAAATAAACATTTTTGAACATTATAAATATGTTCAGAAATATTCATTTAGCTCTACTTTATGAAATAAACATTCATTTCATTTCAATCTACAGGGGGTAGGTTATATTGATAATCCACCTTACTTCCTACTAAATAGTACCTTACTTACCACCATCAAGGAGAAAATTTGCTGCCATAACCTTACAGCGTTCCGGCACATAGCCCTTGAGAGTAAGACTATATTCTAGGCCCAGCGTGTTCATCATCTTCAACCACATCATCACCCATCACAAGGTGAGATAATAAATAATTAATGGAAGAAGTAAAATAAATCTGGCCAAGTGCAAGTCGGACTCGCACTCTTAGGTTTCCGTAACACAGTAAAGTATTCTATAACTATGATTTTTCGCCACTACAAAATTAACTTTGTTTTTCATAGTGTTTGTATGAAAAACAATGTTATATTTGCGGTCGCTATTTCTCAAAAACTGCTGACTGTATCTCGTTTAAACCAATTTTCGTTGAAAGTTTTTATTGAGATCTACAGAATATATTTTTTCTAGATTTTTCACTCCCTTACTTTAAAAGTTAGAGGGGGAGGGGGGGACACACATTTTACCACTTTAGACGGGCCTATCTTTCAATGATTGACTTTGAGTAAAAACTATTTAGAAACCTCAATGTCATTTTTAAAGACCTATCCATAGACACCCCACCCCACACGTATAGGTTTGAAGAAATATTTTTTTGTTTCAGTTCCATGTATGGGATGCCCCCCTTAAACATTTATATTTATTATTTTTGTATAATTATCGGAAAGCGGTTCACAGAACACATCTACCTACCAAGTTTCTATTCTGTAGTCCTAATAGTTTTGGAATAAAATGGCTGTGGCATACGGACGGAGAGACAGACAGACATGACGAATCTATAAGGGTTCCGTTTTTTGCCATTCGGCTACGGAACCCTCAAAATAGTAATTTCATCGCAAATATCGCAAACCCACTATAATAAGTGACTATTAGCTCTCAAGCTATATTATTATTTCTATCACAGTTTTATAACTCATACTACAGTTACCACAGCTTTACAATCATATAATCATATGATTGTAAAACTGTGCTACTACTATAAAAGTTTAATATACCTAACATTATAACGTCAAAACTACATCAAAAAAATCTTGAGTACATGGAGAAATTTATATTGAAAATCAATCATTCCATTTTATTTCGATATCTCTGCCTTCTGATTAGCTATAATACGTGAAGATATAATTTGAAAGTAGAACCAAATTATCAAATTTCATTTGAATTTATAAATTGTAAGGTGTGTTAAAAAAAATAATGATATCAAAATAATTGTACAGTTAATTGGACAGTTTAAAATGATATCTTTATACCATCGACGTCCTAGCAATTGCTAGGACGTCGATGCTTTATACGTAGTCTACAGGGATAACATCTTTTACTTTCTCTTTACCATTAATCTTTTTTTTTAACATAATTTATTTAAATTTTCATGATAATGTATAATCATGGTAATTTATATTTGCGTTTCTACATTGTGGTTTACCTATCGGTATTTCCATTATAAATTGAACCTTTCCAATCAAACCCTCAACCCCAAACAAAACGGTTCATCTATCATCGCGATAGAATGGGATCTTCGAATAAGTTAGATTTCCATAGAATCCTCGGCATCCTTGTTCTCCTCGCTGTCTTGTCTTTAACAAAAGAGTTTTGTGTTTGTGAATGAACGAAGGGTGCCAAAGGTATTATTGTCATTTCCCAGGTACTTGCATTTAATTTGCGCGTAGAGATGAATCTTTGTTTTCTTTGTGTAACTTATGAAGTTCATATCAGATATACATTTGTGTTCGGCTACAAACTTCTTCATATTTTATCAAATCATGAGAAATTAGATACCTAAATAATTAATGCCATCTACCTATCGTTATCTAAAATCTAAGTACTTAAGGTCATACAGTAATTTTGCTCAGAGTATGGTGCCTATATCTTTGATTATTATTAGGTATTTAGCACATTGACAGATATGTTGCGTAAAATACTGCATATTGTGAGTTTATCCTTTTGAATGCCGTCTGAAATTTTCGTACTTGTAATAAAGGAAGCAACCTAATAACGTGACTTGAAACCCTCAATGTTAATCCGGAAACATGACATAGGCGCCCATAATTTAAACTGTCTTCACACGCGTTAAACGCCGGTCACACATAAACCTAATTGTCTATTTCAATTTACATAATTCGCGAGTACAAAGCCACAATAATTCGACTAACCTTGAAAAGTTCAAATACCCGGCTGAGCTGACGACTGGTAATGAGATAATGTACTCATTCGTCTCCATAAAGGGTGAAGTTTTTATAGAGGCACCCACAGGAGTAGGTAAATTAGAAAACTTAAACGATATTTCTACTAAACGGCCGGTTAAGCCTTGGGACCGTCATTTCACAGGGTGGTGATTCAATCGTGCACTGAAAACATGATCAGAATTCTGAAGTTTAGGTTGTTCTGTGACACAAATTTAGGGTTCCATTAACTAAATCTGTCAAAAAATATTCAAGTTTGTTAAGTCTATATAACATAAACAATAAAACCAATTTTTTGGTTGATGAAGGCACAGGAAAGTGTTCTGTGTTAGTATCTATAGTATTAGTATCTGTAGTCAGTAAATGTCTATGCTTCAGGAGTAATATTATACTTTTGACAATGTGATCTAAGGTCAAAAGATGATAGAATCTAGGAAGACGCTACAAAGGCAGAAACACTGGCCAAACGAGCTGGACAACCAACTGTTCTTTTCGGTACATTTGAACGTACGGTACGTTGAATATCACAATACTTCTGTTGAAATTAGCAACCAATCAAGTGATATCGATCAATTAAATCATCGCTATTTCAAAATGTAGACACCTCATTAGTCATTACAAAGTATGAGCACAGATTATAGAATAGTTGGTATAAGTCCAAACTTGAATCCGTCAATGAATGTCCGATATAACAAGAATGCTCCGTCCCATGCTATACATAAATAGTCTTTGAGTCTCAAGAGTGTAAACAAAGGAATTCTTACACCCACTCGAAACGGCACAAAAAAGGTTAACCAACCCTTAGGGACTCCTTGAAACGCAATTATTAGTTCTTTAATGGGATTTATGGGATTTATGTTTGCTTTTACCGCGCTACTGAATACTAATGAGAAGAAGTTTTATCAATTTGCAATAAAATTAGTTGGTCAATTAATTCTAACACCCTCACTGTATTCTAAATTTATAATGTATTAAGTAACATTTTATTGTGCTTATATATTATATATATTACGCTATACCTACGTCGCAAGTAATCATACAAACCAGAAAACATTCTTGAATTTACACAGATAGGTACATATATTCTTAGATACTGAACATACAATAAAATATTAGTCTGGAATAAACTATGCTTTCATTGCTCTATTCAGCTGATTCTTTTTTCAGCTTCATTTAACTTGCCTCTAGCTACACGTGCTTCAGTTTTTATAGAACCGTCACTCCTTAATGAACTGAATGCTCGGAAACGGTTGGGACGCCCTAGCCAGGATATCCTGTATACAAAATAAAAGAGCTACCCCCCTCACACCTTTGCGGTAGTAACACACGCATAAAAACGCAAAAAAGAGACAATTGTAGCAGCTAATAGAAAGAAATAAGGTTCAAATTTGCATTAAGATTTTCGTAAGGGTTTGTACTTACTCGGTGCAAAGTAATAAAATATCTATGTGGGTGTGTAGCAGCCGTTCCCCAAATTGCCATTCGGTTCTATCTACATATTATGTTATTTTAAGGAGTTTTATATGATGATTTATATTTTTGCACAATTACTTACAGTAGAAATTACGTTTATAAACATAGAACCTTTTTTGATAGGCAATAAATAAATTAATTCAGTTTCAATTTTACACTTGCTTGTTTGATTTTTTCTTGTAAAGAAAATTTATAGAAATTGTCAATACGTACTTATTCATGTCCATATTATGTATGTTGTATGCACCAAAATCCAAATCACCAATAACAACAAAAACCGGCCAAGTCGAGTTGGACTCACCCACCGAGGCTTCCGTACCCAACGTTGGTTGGTACCAATTAAGCTAGATCTCTAAATTACATGAGCGCTCATATAACTCTGAGTGATTAACGTGTACTATGTATGTATGGGGACACCCTTTAATTTTGAATTTTTCCTTAATTTGTGCTATAAGACCTTGCTTCTTGCCAAATTTCATGATTCTAGGTCAACGGCAAGTACCCTATAGGTTTTCGACCCAAAACCTATAGGGTACTTCCGGTTGACCCAGAATTGTCAATTTTGGTTATAAGCAAGCTCTTATAGCACAAGCAAAGAAAAAATTCCGAAAAATAAAAAAAGTTGAAAATTAAGGTAAATTTTGGTACCTACAAGTTTACGCAAAAATCTAAATTTGCCCATATTTTATTATCGTTCTGGCTCAGGATCTTGATTTTTATACACCTAATAGGGACTATAGACCTTAGTATATGGTATAAATATCATCTTGCTAGGTCCGTTCCTGAGAAAATTGGTGGTGACACACGGACAGACGGACAGACAGACGGACAGACAGACAGATAGACAGACGGATAAGAAAGTGATCTTATGAGGGTTCCTTTTTTACCCTTTGAGGTACGGAACCCTAAAAATATTCTGTACCTATCGAAGTTTAGGCAGAAATTTGATACTTACTACTATTAAAATTGTATAAATTATTATTTTTTATAAAATGAGTTTGATTAAGAGTTTCTCTCTATCCGTCCTTTATCGTAATTATTTATTGGGTTTCGTAGGTACTACATCAAAGATGTAAAATTTTCTCAAATCTGTTCCACTATGTGGAGGAACGTTATATCTCTGGAGATACTTATCAGATCTTGATAAAATTTAAACGGGACCACCTTGGAGATAAAAAAAATCATTCAAATCGCTTAAAAATTGGCGGAGTAATCGGGTAACAAACTTACAAAAAGTAACAAAACAACATACAGACGATTTGAAAACCTCCTCCTTTTTGGAAATCGGTTAAAAATAACAGTTTGTTTCCCCGCTTCTATGCATTAGGGGTCAAAGCACACCACAGGAGCACTCAGAACTATTTAAACCTGTCTGTCCCTCTGTAGCGTTTGAGTTGAGGTGACAATAATGTTTGTCTATATGTCTCCATGCGAAGTGCCAACACACAGAAAACAATTTTATACATTAATAAAAAATATATTATTCATCCAGAATCCAGAATCCATGTACACCAATTAAGATCGTTTAAAAATCTTAAAAATCGCTTTCTTAAGGTATTTATCAGCATATCTCAGGTGATTATCATCAGCTCTCGTGAATAGTATTTGTTCAATGGAACCAAGCTTTGAAATAATTACGTACAATATAGGTAACAATATAAATGAAAATTCAAAATACGTATACCTAGGTGAAGGTAATTAGGCATCTAATTTAATTAGATAGCTCATCAATTTTAATACATAATAAAAATCCCATTCTAAATTGAATGTGCGATCCCTAACCTACTGTTTTTTAAGCAGGTGAATAGGTAGGTAGTAGCAATCCTCAAATCCTGCAATTATTCCATACTAGATGCACATGATGCACAAAATAAAATATAACATGGATTATCCACATTTGTTTAGCCAATGTCTGTCTCGCTTACTCATTACGAATTTTCAAAGAATGCTATCTTTCTTCTTTTTTCGTTGAAATGAGCGTCTCGTTGCCAGCCGGCTCGACTACCGCGTTTTGTTCGTTCATTCATTCAGTCCTTTGCCGCCGGCTGTCAAAGCCACACGATACAACGCTGTTATGCGCATGCGTCAACCGTACGAAACGACGCTGTCAAAATTCGAATGAAAATAAATAAACAAGTGAAATATTGTGCCAATTAAATTTAATAAACGTTAGCGAGATTTAAATTTTGGATTGTTAAGTGATAGACACTACAACGAAGCGAATTTTGCGAGTGAGTAAGTACAATTTTTTTATTTTTTTCGCATGCTTGAGCCGGCACCGGCGCTGATTTGATTTTATCCGAGAGGAATTTATTTGTATTATTTTATTGTAGTCGTGATGAAGGGACTGCAAGTAGGTATGCGTTTCGGTTCTTTGTTTGTTTCACTTACTTATAATTTTTTTTTTGTGTTATGGCCAAGCCGAAATAATTGTCATGAGTTTTTGTTTTGAGTTTGCCTTTTTACATGAGAAATTTAGTATACCTAGGTACTTAACTACTTA
This sequence comes from Cabera pusaria, assembly GCA_954871355.1. Taxonomy (NCBI): domain Eukaryota; kingdom Metazoa; phylum Arthropoda; class Insecta; order Lepidoptera; family Geometridae; genus Cabera; species Cabera pusaria. The sequence goes on from OX940901.1 coordinate 17,775,182, forward strand.
TCTACATATTAGTTTTTTCAAATACTTACGTAGGTTTGTAAGAAGTAGGTAGGTAGGTAGGGATCATATTTCCTGATACGATACGATAATATAATTAATAAAGTAAATAAAAAGACATAATTCTATCATTGCCGAGACTCTCTAGCCACTTGTACAGTGTACTATTCATTATTCTGTGCTCTAGCTAAGGTTGTACTATTATTTATTCTGTGGCTAAGGGTAGTAGCCCATAGAATAAATAATAATTCTTACTATGTTTAGACAAGAGTTCATTGACCCTCCCGAAATTGCAATCCCCAGACGGTCGTTATGTTCTAAATGTTCTAATCGTAATAAAAGACTGTCTAACTTACCCCTTAAGTTAGAATATTAGGGTTACCTACTTGAGTTAATTTATGTATATTATTGTATACCTAACGGCATAAGTACCTACCTATAGCTAAGTAGGTAGGTACCTAGGTAACCTATGTTGCTCCTACCTACGGGTCTACATAAGGCCCGTTACTATTACCTAGGTAGGTAGGTAGGTACCTATGTAGGCAGTAAAGAAAGTTAAGTACCTAGGTACCTTGGTATATACCTACCTACTGATGAAAACTTTTAATAACAGTAAACTAAAAGTTAGGTATCTAATAGTGACTTTTGGGTTTAAATATAAACTGGCCAAGTGCAAGTCGGTTTCGTATCGCACACGTACCTACCTAGTAGGGTCACAGAATAGTGAATAGTGGTAGGGTTCCGATTGAATAAAATTTGCCAGAAAAATAAAGTTTTTATAGGGGGGAACCCTTTTTATTTTTAACTTTATTCTGTTTTTGTATTTGTTGTTATAGCAGCTATAGTAATACCTACATACCTACTTTGTGAAGGTTTCAAGTCACTATCTACCTAATATGGTTTATACCTACCGAAGTTCAAGCAAAAAACGTTAAAAAAACAGCGTCTTGTAATGGGGACCCCCTTTAATAGGTATTTAACTTTATTTTGATTTTAGTTTTTGTTGTTAAATTCCCCATAGTAATCTAGGTAGGTACATACCTAGGTATACTTTGTGAAAATTTCAAGTAGGTATCTAGGTCCTACCTAATACGTACTATTAAGTATTCTGTGCTAATACCGTTAAGGAGATATACAGCCCTGTAAATTGAGTACCTACCTATGGACGGACAGACAGCGAAGTCTCAGTAATAGGGTTCCTCTTGGACCGTCTGGGTACGGAACCCTATAAACATAACTTCGATATTTTTTATAGGTCGAAATGTTTGTTCGCGGATAACTTCGTCGTTTATGAACCGATTTTGATTATTATTTTTTTGTTGGAAAGGAGATATCCCTAGTGTGGTACCATGGTAATTTTATCGAGGTCTGATTAGTATCTCCAGAGATATGGAGATAGAAGAATCTACACGGTTGAGTCATAGTCTACAACTTCTATCATAGTTCTGCATCTTCTCTTTAGTTACTGATCAAGTGCTTGATAATAGGTAGGTACGTTATATATTCCCCATTCTAGACCTAGCGTGTTCAAAATCCTCGACCACTTCATAGCTTACCACCTGGCAAGGTAGTGGTCAAACACGTATCAGGTAGGTATATAAAAAAATATATAGGTAATAGTAACCTAGTTTTCTAGTAACTGGACCGTCTACGTAAATTCCACGTCTGAGTAATCAAGTTGGGTAGCCGTAACGTCATTACTGCCTAGGTAGGGAGGTACCTACTGCCGTAAGCATTATATAGGTATTAGGTACTAACTTATAGACTTAACATTATTAAGTAAAGAATATGTAGGTATTATGACTATGACTTCTATACTATGACTACTATTACTTCAATAATTGAGGTAGTGTTGCATGCCGCGTGAGTCAGTTTCAGTCGTAGAGGTTTCAGTAACAAGTTTTAGATGTTTATCGCCATTATACCTATCTCTGGAGATACCTACATATCAGATCTTGATAAAATTTTAATGGGACTTTGGAGATAATTCAAATCGGCTTACAATTTTATTGGCGGAGTAGTAGGTAGGTACTCGCGAATCAACATACAAAATAAACTGGCCAAGTGCAAGTTAGACTCGCACTAGTAGGGTTCCGTACCACACTACAGTATTTTATAAGATCGAGCAAAAAATGCCACTATCATTTTTGCCAGCAAAAAATAATAATTAATAAATATTGTATTTCTTATAACGCCATCTAACGTCTAACAAAGGAGTTAGGGATCGACATTTCAATATAACGCCATCTATGGGACGTTTACCTAACTAAGCGTTCATAGATGACGTGAAATGCCGAAGAAAAGACGTTTCTTGTATGGGGACCCTTTATTATTTTTAACTTTATTCTGTTTTTAGTATTTGTTGTTATAGCGGCAACAGAAATACATCATCTGTGAAAATTTCAACTGTCTAACTATCACGGTTCATGAGATACAGCCTGGTGACAGACGGACAGACAGACAGACAGACAGACAGACGGACAGCGGAGTCTTAGTAATAGGGTCCCGTTTTACCCTTTGGGTACGGAACCCTAAAAAACATCCTACAGACGAATTGACAACCTCCTCCTTTTTGGAAGTCCTTTTAAAAATAGATGGTATTCTGTGCTATGATTGTGTTAAATAAATAAAATTATTGAAGCTGCCGAATAAGGACGGAATTTGGTAACAATAAACTGGCCAAGTGCAAGTAGGACTCGCACTCGTAGGGTTCCGTAACACAGTAGAGTGTTCTATAACTTTGATTTTTCGCAACTACAAAAATAACTTTGTTTTTCATAGTGTTTGTATGAAAGTTATACTTGCGGTCGCTATATCTCAACAACTGCTGACTGTATCTCGTTCAAACCAATTTTCGTTGAAAGTTTTTATTGAGATCTACAGAATATATTTTTTCTAGATTTTTCACTCCCTTACTTTGGAAGTTAGAGGGGGGGGGGGGACACACATTTTACCACTTTAGACGCGCCTATCTTTGAAATGATTGACTTTGAGATAAAATGATTTTAGAAACCTCAATGTCATTTTTAAAGACCTATCTATAGATAACCCACACGTATAGGTTTGACGAAAAAATTTTTTTTTTGTTCCAGTTTCATGTATGAGATGCCCCATGATGCAAAAAACGGAACCCTTATAGATTCACCATGTCTGTCTGTCTGTCTGTCCGTCCGTACGTCACAGCCATTTTATTCCGAAACTATTAGGACTACAGAATTGAAACTTGCTAGGTAGATTATATTCTGTAAACCGCTTACCGATTTTTATACAAAAATTAAAAATATAAAAGTTTAAGGGGGGGCAGTTCCATCTATGGGATGCCCCCCGGGCATATATGGAAATGGAACAAAAAAAAATTTTTTCTTCATACCTATACGTGTGGGGTATTTATGGATAGGCCTTTAAAAATGACATTGAGGTTCCTAAAATCATTTATTCTCAAAGTCAATCATTTAAAAGATCGCGTAGGCGAAAGGCGCGTCTAAAGTGCTAAAACGTGTGTCCCCCCCCCCTCTAACTTCTAAAGTAAGGGAGAGAAAATTCTAGAAAAAATATATTCTATAGATTTCAATAAAAACTTTCAACGAAAATTGGTTTGAACGAGATACAGTCAGCAGTTGTTGAGATATAGCGACCGCAAGTATAACTTTGTTTTTCATACAAACACTATGAAAAACAAAGTTATTTTTGTAGTTCCGAAAATCATAGTTATAGAATACTCTACTGAGTTACGGAACCCTACGAGTGCGAGTCCGACTTGCACTTGGCCAGTTTATTTTATATTTCAGGGCTACGTTTGAACGTTTACTTAATTATGATATTTATAAAAGACTAGCAGCCCGCCCTGGCTTCGCACGGGTAGAACATATATGCCTACAAAATTTGCATCAGTTTGTTGCATCGAATATAAAATATGAACATATTTAACAACCATCGTCATATTTCATCCAATTTACACAAAACCTTAACGAATTATGCACCTAAACCTTCCTCATAAACACTCTGGCTATTGGTGAAAACCGAATGATAATCCGTTCAGTAGCTATTGAGATTATTGCGAACAGACAGACAGACGCAGTGATGAACTTTGTTTTATAATACTTACGTATTGATATTGGACGGCCCTTTGGCGTACTAGGATAGTCACCCTGATTCTGACCCGACGGTCGTTGGTTCTAATCCTAGCTATATACCTACCTACCAATGAAAGTTTTATGTGCATTCATGAATCATGAGTTTTCGTACAGTGGTAGTGGAATCATTAAATCTACCAAAAAGTAGCTTACCACCAAGGAGTACATCTGCCGCCGTAACCTTACGGCGTTCCCCGACGCAAAATGTAGGGGTAATATACGTTTAACGTGTGTATCTGTGTGTCTGTCTATAGCATCTTAGCACCTAACCGGATGAACCGATTTTGTTATTATTATTGATAGTTTTTTTTTGTTTGATAGATGTCTTCATCGAGAGTTTTTTTAGCTCTTATTCATGAAAATTCGTTCAATCGTTATAAAATTATGAGCTTTTTTCTAGTTAATTGCGCTATGAAATCAACTTTCATAGGTTTGATCAATTCGAAAATCTTCTTTTTCAACGATATAGTAAGAACATGGAAGCCTCCTGGACTCTACAGAATACTCAAATCCTCACCAACTTACAGCTCAGATTTTAAATGTCGTGTTTAGAGTTATTGGTAAAAGCTATTATACAGAGATCAGTCGGGGTGGTTTAAAATATTATATTATATTATTATATATATAGATGAATATTATTTTATACAATAGATCATATTATTATACTATATTGACTTCAAATTGATTGTGATCGGTGGGGATCTACAGCATAGCTAAGCTTATAATAATATTTTCGTAGTAACTATGACCTAATCTGTGGTTTCACTGCAAATATTTTATTAATTTTGCGATGCGTGTTTGTGAAATTCGTGATATCTTCTAGAGTTTTCATTTGAATTATATACTGTAAAGGACAATTTTAATCTATAATATGTGGCCAAGCGAATTAACGTAATTATTTGCATAAGAATTAATACTATATACTTGAAAATAGCCTTGCAAGTTATGTAATATTTTTTAACAAAAATTTTAAGATTAAAATGGTTACTGTGAGTCAACCTTAAGAGATAGACATATGCTGTCGCGGACTTTTTTGTAGGTCTTATTAAGTTGTACAACTCTGGCATAGAAAATATTCTTCTATCTATTTTCAATTAAGCAGCGTTCGTAAGAAATGTGTTTTTTCGACCGTTTATTTGCCGACTTAGGTTGCAAATTAGGTCTCCACGAATGTACCTTTGATTTAAACGGAATAATATATAGCCTATTTTCATTCCGAAAGTCCATTCTATGTATTAGTGAAAGAATTTTTTAAATCGGTTCAGTAGTTTTTGAGCTTACTCATTACAAACATACAAAAATACAAAAATACAAATGTTCTCTCTTTATAATATTATTATTAGTATAGATTTATATATACATAGATGATGGTGGATGGTCAAAGGTGTTGAACACGCTAGGCTTAGAATGGTCCGACTTTCAAGTATTGTGCTGATGGAGTGCTATTATGGCGGCAGATTTTATCCTTGATGGTTATAAGCTACTGTTTGGTAGCAACTTAGCAGGTCAGGAAGAACATAACATTGATATAATGCTTCTACTATCTGTAGAAAAGGGTAATAGGTCACACAAAAATAACTTTTCAATTATTTTTATGATTTTTTTTTTCAATAATATACTCATAAGCTTATGGTGTTCTGGCAGCTCTTGAGAGTCAGGCCATTATATCTAGGCTAGGCATAGTGTGTTCACCATATTCGATCACATCGTCGCTTACCACCAGGGCTCAAACGCCAGTATATAATAAAAATAATATAATATAGCCAACAATGATGTGAATTGTATTTACCGACAAACTTCTCTTCTCTTTTTCGTAAGTAAAGAGTGTTGTGTGATGAACCGTTGTTATGCGAGGTCTAATTTAAATTTTACATACTTAGTCCGAAAGCCTACTTACTGCTGGAAATCGAATCAGTTATTCGCAAGTAAATTCATATTTGACTGTCAACTTTATTTATTCTGTGCCATAGTTATAAACAACGTTGAAAATTAAGAACACACAACTGACGGCAAAAACGCCAGCACTGCTAAATAAACATTATCATCAATAGGTAAATAGAAATATATTTTTCTAGCTATTTATTGAGCTGATTAAAGAACTAACGTTCATTGAACCTGTGCCAAAGATAGTTAAGCAGCTGATCTGATGAGCTGGCTACCTATTTATGTAAATACTGAATCGTGTAGGAAGATATTCATTAGTTGCCTAATTTGATGGTGCCTAATAGCCAGCTATTAATGCCTAGATTTTGCTTCGAGCTGGAACTTCAACTTATGTGGGTTGGTATTGTATTGTAAGTTATTTTAACGATGTAGGTTCTTTCTTACCTATAGAATCAAAGACTTTATTTCTATAAATAATTATCTGAAGCAAGGCTAGCAGTTGTCAAGTACGAATTTTACCCTATGTTTTACGATTTTATGGATAGGGTAGTAAATACCTGAGCTGCTAGGCTATTCTGTAAGCTATCTCGACAGCGGAATCCGCGGTGAGATTTGAATTTCGTATTACGAAATTCAACCGTATTACGAACGTGATAAGATTGAATTCCGTAGTACGAAATTCCAATCTCACCGCGGATTCCGCTGTCGAGATAGCCTACAGAATAGCCTAGCTGGTTTATAAAGTACCATCAAAAGTACTTAGTTACTTGTGCTAGATATTTACGTCTATATTAACTCCTTATAATATATCACCATTGTAATAATAAAATATATTTTAATGTATCCGATCCAAATATATGCAAAGAATCCAGAGTTCAAGCTTCTGATCATATTTTCTTTCCTCGCAGTAACATCAAATGAATAGAAACTCTCCATTCCTCAGTTAATTAAATAAACTTTAACAAAACTGTTAAAAGCCAGGTAAACGAGCCGCGGATACTCGTCGTGGCATCTAGATAAGCTAAACAGTGACTTCCTGTTTAGTATGGTGGCTATAGATTTAAATAAATAAGGATATTATTATCTGTGAAGCATAGGAACTAAACATGTAGAATGATTATTTAGTGAAAACTTATTACAAAATAAAACAAAAATCCAGAATAATATATAAACAACTATATTGGAGGCTTTTTACTCGTTGAAATATTAACAAAACTTTATGAAACCTTCTTTCCATAAGTCCATAAATTCTGTATGGATAGAAAGGTTTAAAAAACAGATAAACAATGGACTACGTACTGGGAAATGCCTCACTAAAATGTGGAATCATCAAATAGTATGGAATGTATGGATATCAATTCTACGTTATTTACAAACCAAAAACTTTTCAAACACCTTCAGAAGTCAAAAATAACTACCTTAAAGCTCTATAAAATCTAGTTTTGTAGAAAAGTCATTGTCACATTATTCTTCGAACGGCGTTGACACTTCGGCCTCGACCCTGTGGTACTCAATAACCATATTTTTAGTTTCAGCTTACCTACTCATAATACAATTTATAATGCCTAACTAGCCTTTGCGTGTCTAACAAATACACTAGTCTTTGTTGCATGACTCAAAATCCGGTTTACTTTATCGTTTACTGTATTGCAATCTTGAAGATAAAAGGAAATATGTAATATTAAAACGCATCTGTAGTACCCGCATAAAAAGTTACAATACTTACAATGCCCGCATTCAAACTATAAGATCTTTATAGCTGCTTCTCTCATTAAAAGTATTCACTGACCTAAAACAATTTATTAGATAATGTCAAACTTGCTGAAACGACGAAAATTATTGTCAAGGAAAAGTTTTCTCAGTAACTTTGAAACAAAACATCCGGGCGCAGATAATTTTGCGATGCGTGTTTGTGAAATTCGTGATATCTTCTAGAGTTTTCATTTGAATTATATACTGTAAAGGACAATTTTAATCTATAATATGTGGCCAAGCGAATTAACGTAATTATTTGCATAAGAATTAATACTATATACTTGAAAATAGCCTTGCAAGTTATGTAATATTTTTTAACAAAAATTTTAAGATTAAAATGGTTACTGTGAGTCAACCTTAAGAGATAGACATATGCTGTCGCGGACTTTTTTGTAGGTCTTATTAAGTTGTACAACTCTGGCATAGAAAATATTCTTCTATCTATTTTCAATTAAGCAGCGTTCGTAAGAAATGTGTTTTTTCGACCGTTTATTTGCCGACTTAGGTTGCAAATTAGGTCTCCACGAATGTACCTTTGATTTAAACGGAATAATATATAGCCTATTTTCATTCCGAAAGTCCATTCTATGTATTAGTGAAAGAATTTTTTAAATCGGTTCAGTAGTTTTTGAGCTTACTCATTACAAACATACAAAAATACAAAAATACAAATGTTCTCTCTTTATAATATTATTATTAGTATAGATTTATATATACATAGATGATGGTGGATGGTCAAAGGTGTTGAACACGCTAGGCTTAGAATGGTCCGACTTTCAAGTATTGTGCTGATGGAGTGCTATTATGGCGGCAGATTTTATCCTTGATGGTTATAAGCTACTGTTTGGTAGCAACTTAGCAGGTCAGGAAGAACATAACATTGATATAATGCTTCTACTATCTGTAGAAAAGGGTAATAGGTCACACAAAAATAACTTTTCAATTATTTTTATGATTTTTTTTTTCAATAATATACTCATAAGCTTATGGTGTTCTGGCAGCTCTTGAGAGTCAGGCCATTATATCTAGGCTAGGCATAGTGTGTTCACCATATTCGATCACATCGTCGCTTACCACCAGGGCTCAAACGCCAGTATATAATAAAAATAATATAATATAGCCAACAATGATGTGAATTGTATTTACCGACAAACTTCTCTTCTCTTTTTCGTAAGTAAAGAGTGTTGTGTGATGAACCGTTGTTATGCGAGGTCTAATTTAAATTTTACATACTTAGTCCGAAAGCCTACTTACTGCTGGAAATCGAATCAGTTATTCGCAAGTAAATTCATATTTGACTGTCAACTTTATTTATTCTGTGCCATAGTTATAAACAACGTTGAAAATTAAGAACACACAACTGACGGCAAAAACGCCAGCACTGCTAAATAAACATTATCATCAATAGGTAAATAGAAATATATTTTTCTAGCTATTTATTGAGCTGATTAAAGAACTAACGTTCATTGAACCTGTGCCAAAGATAGTTAAGCAGCTGATCTGATGAGCTGGCTACCTATTTATGTAAATACTGAATCGTGTAGGAAGATATTCATTAGTTGCCTAATTTGATGGTGCCTAATAGCCAGCTATTAATGCCTAGATTTTGCTTCGAGCTGGAACTTCAACTTATGTGGGTTGGTATTGTATTGTAAGTTATTTTAACGATGTAGGTTCTTTCTTACCTATAGAATCAAAGACTTTATTTCTATAAATAATTATCTGAAGCAAGGCTAGCAGTTGTCAAGTACGAATTTTACCCTATGTTTTACGATTTTATGGATAGGGTAGTAAATACCTGAGCTGCTAGGCTATTCTGTAAGCTATCTCGACAGCGGAATCCGCGGTGAGATTTGAATTTCGTATTACGAAATTCAACCGTATTACGAACGTGATAAGATTGAATTCCGTAGTACGAAATTCCAATCTCACCGCGGATTCCGCTGTCGAGATAGCCTACAGAATAGCCTAGCTGGTTTATAAAGTACCATCAAAAGTACTTAGTTACTTGTGCTAGATATTTACGTCTATATTAACTCCTTATAATATATCACCATTGTAATAATAAAATATATTTTAATGTATCCGATCCAAATATATGCAAAGAATCCAGAGTTCAAGCTTCTGATCATATTTTCTTTCCTCGCAGTAACATCAAATGAATAGAAACTCTCCATTCCTCAGTTAATTAAATAAACTTTAACAAAACTGTTAAAAGCCAGGTAAACGAGCCGCGGATACTCGTCGTGGCATCTAGATAAGCTAAACAGTGACTTCCTGTTTAGTATGGTGGCTATAGATTTAAATAAATAAGGATATTATTATCTGTGAAGCATAGGAACTAAACATGTAGAATGATTATTTAGTGAAAACTTATTACAAAATAAAACAAAAATCCAGAATAATATATAAACAACTATATTGGAGGCTTTTTACTCGTTGAAATATTAACAAAACTTTATGAAACCTTCTTTCCATAAGTCCATAAATTCTGTATGGATAGAAAGGTTTAAAAAACAGATAAACAATGGACTACGTACTGGGAAATGCCTCACTAAAATGTGGAATCATCAAATAGTATGGAATGTATGGATATCAATTCTACGTTATTTACAAACCAAAAACTTTTCAAACACCTTCAGAAGTCAAAAATAACTACCTTAAAGCTCTATAAAATCTAGTTTTGTAGAAAAGTCATTGTCACATTATTCTTCGAACGGCGTTGACACTTCGGCCTCGACCCTGTGGTACTCAATAACCATATTTTTAGTTTCAGCTTACCTACTCATAATACAATTTATAATGCCTAACTAGCCTTTGCGTGTCTAACAAATACACTAGTCTTTGTTGCATGACTCAAAATCCGGTTTACTTTATCGTTTACTGTATTGCAATCTTGAAGATAAAAGGAAATATGTAATATTAAAACGCATCTGTAGTACCCGCATAAAAAGTTACAATACTTACAATGCCCGCATTCAAACTATAAGATCTTTATAGCTGCTTCTCTCATTAAAAGTATTCACTGACCTAAAACAATTTATTAGATAATGTCAAACTTGCTGAAACGACGAAAATTATTGTCAAGGAAAAGTTTTCTCAGTAACTTTGAAACAAAACATCCGGGCGCAGATCGATCAAAGTCATGATTGAACATAATACCGGGCTAAATAGGGCTATAACGTCTAAAATAAGAAGAAGATCTTTCAAAAGCCAACCATAAAGTAACTACTAAAATACATGCTCCATAAAACAAGACGTTATGCCCAAAACTTCAGACGAAACTAAAGCCTAGAATGTAGACGGCATAAATGGACAAATCCTGTGAAGTCGAGATCAAACATCTTATTTCCCATACGAATGCGTATATGGTAACACCCGTGGGAGTTGAAAGGTGCTAATGATAACGAGGATGTTACGAGAACTTGCTTTTTGTAAAAGATATGAATGGATGGTTTTAGGACCGAATCAAAAAAGTAGATTAAAAAAATAACAAGATTTATACAAACAGACAAATAAAAATATTTGTCTGTGTTAGACCCTTAAGGTAACTAGTATTACCATTATAATTGGCGTTCTATTCAGCTTAATTTTCTTTTATGGTAATAACAACCTTTTTAATGCGAAGTGCAAATCATGTTATGATGATTTTATTGTGCTCAAGTAATTCAGACAGTTTATACTTAACGTTCAACGTCTTGATTTCGTTTCAAGACTTAATACTCTGTAAAGTCAGCAGTTAAACTTGATCCACAGTAATCAGCGTATATTTTAATAGCTTCTGTCGTAACTGAGACAATCGGCTCTAAAGTACGTTATAAAATGAGTCTTTGTCGTTTAACATATTACAACGGGAATAATAAATATAATAAATTTAAGTAATATAAACGAAATTAAATTGTAAAAATGTAAAAATTACTAGTTTCTTATTCTTGAATTAGGTCAACTCTTCTCCTTCTCCAAACGAACAAACTGGCGCATAGGCTTTCAATCAGAAACGTATAAAGTAACAAGGCCGATTATTTTAAACTGTATCTATTTGTTTATCCATTGGTCTTAGCTACAGGACGTTGGCATAATTTCCTAAGCAAAAGTTTGTTTCTTACTGTAACCGTAAAGTTGAATATAATAAACGATTGCTACTGACATAATATACCTACAGGCTACAACGCTTTTCACAGAAGGTCAAAAGATGAATTTGCGTTAAGCTTCGCTGCCTGAATTGAAGGGCTTAGAAAAACCTAGACGTTAATGGTAGAATGAAGGGTCCGATCCCTCTTGCCTAAAACGAAGGGTATTTCTGTTAATGCTGACGTCTGGCTGGGTTCCGTAGGTACTTTGTTATCCCTTCGGTAGTGTAAAAATATTAGGGTGACTCTTAACTTAATACGTTTTACTATCATAGACGATTCTGGTCCAAGAAGAACAATGCTTTTGTGTGATCAAAGGGTTTGAGCTTGTGGCTGATATAAAGTTTCGCTTTATGTATATAATATATAAATAAACATTTTGAGAATAGTGTAGTAAAATTGCATAATTTATCTCAAATTGTATGATCTTCCACATATTTTTTTATAGTACAAAATACAAGATCAAATCTACCTCGAATATAAGTTTAATGTACCAGTCATGAGCATTCCTGAAATAATTCTAGCAATAGATACAAAAAGCTTTCTATCACTATGTTCGCAGGGCATAACAAAATCAACACTAGCTAAAGTGAGTACATTACCTACGTTGTAAAGGGTATTCATAAATTAACAAGTAATAAAGACCAGGCTGTAGAGTTGAGTACAACATAACCTAGTACCATGCCGCAGTAAGCATTACGAAACTACCTTCAAACTGTTCAGCAGAATCGCAGTCCATATTCTGGGATGGTTCTTAAATGTACTTAATATTTGTAATTGACAGCACTTGCACTGACTCATATGTTTATTTCATAACAGAAGATCTAAGACATGTCGTGACCGGTACATTCATGTCTTGAACTTGACTGATCCACCACATTTGTTAGTTGGATGTTGACTTAATAAAAGCGTTTGGTTTGTTGTAATTAGTTGGATTAACAGTCGACGCTGTTTAGGGCTGTCCGTAAATCTTATATTCAATGTATACATTTTTTTATAATTTACTTATCATGTTGTCGTCTCATAACACTAAAACAAACAAATTATTTGGGCTAAATATACCTAAAAGCCATAACAATATTTGCCTGCTTATACGATATTTTTAATGTTGTAAAAATATCCCAATAGTCTTCAGTAGTATTGGAACTTGGCTAAATGGTTATACATCAATAAAAACCCTCGAAAGAGTTCACAAGGTTTATTGCCCGAATTTCCCTGGTTGATTCAACTGTAGTAAGTAAATACTCTTAAAATAAGGAAACAATTGATAAATTATTTAATTTTCGTGTGACAACCCTATGTGTAAAATGATATTATTCGTTTCAAGCGAGAAAATTGTTATTTGAGATGTAGGAAGCGTGTGAATTTGTTGATGTTGGTACAACAGATGTAACTCCAAAGATTTGCACATGGCTCCTCATTACTTAGTCTTAGCCGGGAAGTATTATCATTTACCTTCTGAGAATATCACGTTCACGTATTACCTTGAAAATACGTAAAACTAACAAAAACATGCACAATGTTTACAGCGATATACAATTACAATGCATCATTTTATTATTCTAACCTAGGCCTAGCTACTATCCTCGACCACATCGTCACTTACCAACAGGTGAGATAGTAGTCATACGCTAGCTATAAGCTAGCGTTTGACTACTATCTCACCTATAGAAAAGTATACGAATATCTCTTTGTGTGACAACTATTATGTTCACTCTATGAGATGATATGATGGTTATCATCATCACTAAATACATAATAAAACCTTAGTCACCACTCCACTTTCATATCAGCTAACTTCATAATTAGTTCTCCCAAAGACAAGTTTCCAAATAATAAAATGCCCCCCAACTCCCTAGAAGCAAGTATACAAGTTTTGATTTTAAATCAAAACTTGTATACTTGCTTCTTTAACTTCATACTCAACAGGTTCAAAACATTCGAATCTTGTTTTAATGATGTCTTAAAATTATTCGAACCAATTACCTTCTTTCGTATTTTTAAATCTTTTTTGGAGGAAGTGGCTGATTAACAGGTTTCGTATCTTTATGAGTAGTCGCTTCTGATTCATATTCAGGCTAAGTTTAAGTGGAGCTAATTAAACCATGTTTGCTTAGGGCTTTTCGGCATCAGACGGATTTACAAGGTTAAGTGATTTACGAGTATGAGTAAGATACTTAATGTCCAAAACTAATATGGTAAACTCACTCAAATCGGAAAAACAAACATATAAGAACTTTTTATTATTAACTAGCTGTGCCCTGCGGCTTCGCCCGCGTTATATGCCTAATGCATAGTACTAGCAATCCCTGTACAATATTTCAGCTAAATCAGCCCAGCCGTTTGACCGTGAAGAAGTCCCAAACAAACAAATAAACAAACTGACGTTCGCATTTATAATATTGGTGTAGATGTAGATTAAAAATAAATTTCTTCTGATGAATTCATCATCGGTGAGTTGCGTTGCAACCTTTTATTATCTAGGCTATAAACATTTTGTAATCGGTATTTTTATTTGTATGATATTGTCTTAAGTAGTGTTAAATAAATGTATTTATGTACTTCATTTTTAGGGTTCCGTACCCAAAGGGTAAAACGGGACCCTATTACTAAGACTCTGCTGTCCGTCTGTCTGTCTGTCTGTCTGTCTGTCCGTCTGTCACCAGGCTGTATCTCATGAACCGTGATAGTTAAGACAGTTGAAATTTTCACAGATGATGTATTTCTGTTGCCACTATAACAACAAATACTAAAAACAGAATAAAGTTAAAAATAATAGAGGGTCCCCATACAAGAAACGTGTTTTTTTCGGCATTTCACGCCATCTATGAACGCTTAGTTAGGTAAACGTCCCATAGATGGCGTTATATTGAAATGTCGATCCCTAACACCTTTGTTAGACGTTAGATAGATATAGACGTTATAAGAAATAAAATGTTTATTAATTATTATTTTTTGCTGGCGAAAAATGATAGTGGTATTTTTTGTTCGATCTTATAAAATACTGTAGTGTGGTACGGAACCCCACTACTGCGAGTCCGACTTGCACTTGGCCAGTTTATTTTTTCTTTCTTATTACATAACAATAAAAATTTTGGTTAATAATTATATCTACCTTTATACCCTAACGCCATTGAAAACTCGTATCGAATGGTAATCTTCCGTTCATATGCTATCTTGCCTGGTAATTTCACGATCAAGTAAACAGTTTTTACCTACATAAAGACGTAAAAAAATATTACTTACACGTAATGACCCCTCCGGCTTTGCAGCGGATATCCTTTCATACGTCGAGGAAACAGAACCTGGACAGAAACAGGACCAGCTACCGTTTTCTTTTTTCTTATGCTACACACTTTTGCGTGTCGAAAATTACACCAAGCGGAAACATTAACAGAAGAGTTCGCAATTTGCATAATTGTACTCTTAAATTTATGTTAATTTAATTAAGTTGGATTTTTGGCGTTTGCAACACAACTCTGGCTTTTGGATTCATTTCGACTGGTCTAAATAATCTGTTGCGTGATTACAGATTTTGTGTTTTTGAGAAATTGTTCTTCTTCTTAAGATATATATAATCTTTTATATTTCAGTTTTCTGAATAGTAGTTTAATTTTTAGCTTTTTCTATATGTCCTTTAAGGTACCTTAAATTGATGCCGTCTTGTGACTATCAGATTTTGAAGTTTGGAGGTTACCAGTTTCTCATTATTTATGACTTTAGGCGCATGCTTTTCTATCGCCTCGAGTGGATATTTCGCGAATCTGTCCCAAAGTTGACAGCAGAACTCCACACACAAGCGGTCTTGTGCTTGATATGTGGCCTAACCTTCGACAGTATACCTAACTAAGTCAGAAGGTAAATAACCAAAACTTAAGAGAACACACTAGTCACCAATAATTACTCCTTAATTATAAAACTTCATTACAACACCTGCAATTTAACTACAAATCAATAACCGTCTGCTTATTATTAGTAGCGTTCCAATTTAAATAATTTGATCTTTCAAACAAAAAAAAATGCTTGTATATAATTAACTACCTCGGGTGCTTCGCCCTTCGGGTTAACCGGTCGAATGGTCGGTGATGATGATGAATGATTACTGAGATTCCGTATAATAACACTTGAGCTTCTCTTCCAACTGACAAGATGAACGGACGACTTAATAAAGACTGAATAACCTAACTTCCAATTACCCTTCGAAAGTAAAGTTGTCTTAGCAATTGTAATATGTACCAAATTTATTCCG
This sequence comes from Cabera pusaria, assembly GCA_954871355.1. Classification (NCBI taxonomy): domain Eukaryota; kingdom Metazoa; phylum Arthropoda; class Insecta; order Lepidoptera; family Geometridae; genus Cabera; species Cabera pusaria. The sequence continues at coordinate 17,791,330 of OX940901.1, forward strand.
CTGCCTGTAAGAAGCAGGAGAAACTCTTTAATTTACTTACATTGATATTATATTGTTCAAAGTTTATTGAACACCAATGTTAAACGTTTTATTAAAAGTAATTGTGATATTATTTTAGAGCTGTACTAATTTCTGGTTTCTTATGATGTTACAAGAAGTTTAAGTCCTAATTTACCGGCTAATTATCTTTTTACCTTTTCTTCAATAATTTGTACAGATTGCGGTTAAAAGCGGTACCTACTACGTTCGGTCCTAAATAATCCATACTGAGCAAAAGACTAGCATAAATGTCTTTTATTTTTTGTTTGTCTATACTGTAATGAAATGTATAATCAGTCTTCGTATTGAACAAAATGATGAATAGCTTGTATTCGAGCTTAATTTCGTAATTTCGATGAGTAGTTTGTTATTTTGTATGACGCCTATCTGTCTTCTATAAAATAATGTCTGGTTAAAGTCGATGAACTCTGTCTTGTCTTTATTTGAAGGCTATTTTTAGGTTATTCAGTCTTTTACCTACTGACCTTTCTAGATTTAATTAAAGTGTAGTGTACAATTAAGTAGGTATATTTGATTTACATCGCGAGCTGATAATTTGTTTTTAAACTTGTTAGTTGGTAAATTGGCATTTTCTATTTCTATGTTCTATGGTTTATATGAGGATTTTCGTTGCATAAATGGATTTCACTTTTCTGGGCGCTCTGACCTTGTTATATTTTGCAGATCCTCGACGATGAATTAAACTTCTTTATTCTAAATCGGCGCCAAAAAGCTTTGTCGGTAGGTATCCAGTTTTTTTTGTAAAGCTTACTAGCTATGTGGGTTGTATTGTATTGTAAGTAGGTACATTATTATAGCTTGTTAACCACTCCAACTAAGCTAAAGATGCTTGTGTGTGCAGAATAGATATTCTGTAAGCTAGTTTACGCATCTCGCAAGCAGTGAGATTTGAATTTCGTATTACGAAATTAAACCGTATTACAATCGTGTTTCAAATTCAAATCTTACCGCGGATTCCGCTTGCGAGATGCGTAAACTAGCCTACAGAATAAACCTACTGGAGAGGGTTCACGTCAACATTGCAATGCAGTGCAGTGCAGCTCACGATCCATCTATATCCTAGCATAGATATCGATGTCACGACCTCTCGATACGTATTATTATCTGTTCTGTGCTCTCGATCTATAATTCTATAATGTATAGCTGTATGTATATGTAGGTATTTCGACCTACCTTTCAAGGTATACCGAAATTGATAAGTTCACAGAATAAGTACAGTTTAATAGTATCCAAGTACTTAGGTATTGTAAGAACAGCAGTTTCATTGTTCTTTCCTTTCATAAATATACATTGACTGTGTAGGTGGATAGAATATAATACATTATTATCAGTACAGACTGTAGGCACGGTATGTTTTGATATATCAATAGGTTTCATTTAATTAAAATAATAATAAATCTTCATCTGATATTGTTAACACTAATAGATTATAATCAGTACCTAGGTACCTAATCAGTTATTAAATTGGATGTAATTGTTTGGTTTGTCTCCTCACTATCTAAAGATCAGCTTTGTAAACCCGATAGACCAGTAGCTTATTTCACTGCATACATAGGTACGACCATTTACCCACTATCTCACCTGCCAGCCTATTCTGTAAGCTAGTTTACGTATATCTCGCAAGCGGTGAGATTTGAATTTCGTACTTATTACGAAATTCAACCGTATAACAATCTTATTACGATTTGAATTTTGTAGTACGACTCACCGCGGATTCCGCTTACGTTGCGAGATGCGTAAACTAGCTTACAGAATCAGAATTGTTGAGTCATGATGCGGTCTAAGATAATATCGTGCTTGTGGAAGACGTCAGGTACTATTATTGTTCTGTGACGTCAGTAAGGCGTCCGTTATACGGCAGGTTATCCGTCATTCAAAACCATCAGTCATGACTTTTGGTTGCTGGTGCAGCGATCAAAAGTATGTAAATATCGGTCAGTCACCGTCAATCACCCCATTGGACGATCAGTTATCCATCAGTCACAGCCGTGACTGCCAGCAAACTGACAGCAAAGCCTATAATGTAATAGACGCCTAAGACAAGGCGTTAGACTCGACAATCAATATAATTCTTAGATAAGGTATGAACTCTTTTATCAACCTACTTCCAAAAAGAAGGAGGTTACCGATTCGTCTGGTTTTTTTTTTCTTTTTTTTTGTGTGTATGTTACGCGATTGCTTCGCCAATTGTGAACCGATTTAAATGATTATTTTTAGGGTTCCATAGCCAAATGGCAAAAAACGGAACCCTTATAAATTCATCATGTCTGTCTGTCTGTCTATTTGTCCGTCCGTATGTCACAGCCATTTTATTCCGAAACTATAAGGACTACAGAATTGAAACTTAGTAGGTAGATGTATTCTGTAAACCGCTTTCTAAGCGGATACCTACGTCAAAACAACTATCTGCATTCTAAATTTCAGCGCAATCCGAAACAATACTAACTTTAGACTTTGTTACCCCACTTCACCCTTTTAGGGGCGGCATTTCGAAAAAGCCTGAAATATCTATTTTCTTATTTATTTACTGAAGCACTTGTGTGAAGTTTCGAATAGAAAAACATTTCTTATATTGTTTCTCCATACAAACTTTGAACCCGCATTTCATCCCCTTAAGGGGATAATTTTAGAAAATAATTTTCAGAGAGAACTGACGTCGTAATAACTATCTGCATGCCAAATTTCAGTGCAATCCGAAACAATATTGATTTTCAGACTTTGTTACCCCATTTCACCCTCTTATGGGTAGAATTTTGAAAAAGCCTGAAACACGTATTTTTTTTTTTTTTTTACTGAAGCACTTGTGTGAAGTTTCGAATTGAAAAAACTATCTAATCTTGTTACTCCATACAAACTTTGAACCCCCATTTCATCCCCTAAAGGGGTGAATTTTGGAAAATCCTTTCTTAGTACACGTTTACGTACTAAGACAAATATACCCTCCAAATATCAAGTCTCTACGACCAGTGGTTTAGGCTGTGCGTTGTCTGTCAGTCAGTCAGTCAGTCAGTATGTCAGGACAAAGATTCTTATAGGTTTAGATTAAAATAAAATATAGCCAATAATACAAATAGCACTAAAATATAGCTTTTGTTACTCGTTGATAATGTAGCTTTCCATTAGTGATAGAATTTTGAAATCGGTCCAGTAGCTTTTGAATATTGAATATTTATTGTAACACTAGCAGGCCGCCCCGGCTTCGCACGGGTAGAACATGCCTACAAAATTTGCATCAGTTTGTTGCATCAAATATGAAATATTAACATATTTAACAATCATCGTCATATTTCAACCAATTTACACAAAACCTTAACGAATTATGTACCTAAACCTTCCTCATAAACACTCTGGCTATTGGTAAAAACCGCATGATAATCCGTTCAGTAGCTATTGAGAGTATTGGTTCTAATCCTAGCTATATACCTACCAATGAAAGTTTTATGTGCATTCATGAATCATGGGTTTTCGTACAGAGGTAGTGGGATCATTGAATCAAAATCAATCAAATCATGGGATCAAAGAAGGGGTATTATACGTTTAACGTGTGTATCTGTGTCTGTCTGTAGCATCTTAGCACCCAACCGGATAAACCGATTTTGATTTTATTATTGTTTTTTTTGTTTGTTTGATAGATGTCTACATCGAGAGTGTTCTTAACTTTGTTTCATGAAAATTCGTTCAATCGTTATAAAACTATGAGCTTTTTTCTAGTTAATTGCGCTATGGAATCAACTTTCATCAGTCTGATCAATTCGAAAATCTTCTTCTTCAACGATATTGTAAGAACATGGAAGCATTGACCTGATGCTGGGACATCTCCTGTACTCTACAGAATACTCAAATCCACACCAACTTACAGCTAGGCTATTATGTAAGCTATCTCGACAGCGGAATCCGCGGTAAGATTTGAATTTCGTACTTCAAAATTCAATCGTATTCCGTTCGTAATACGGTTGAATTTCGTAAAACGAAATTCAAATCTCACCGCTGATTCCGCTGTCGAGATAGCTTACAGAATAGCCCTACAGCTCAGATTTTAAATGTCGTGTTTAGAGTCATTGGAATGCTTTTATTGAAAAGATTATACATAGATTAGTCGGGGTGGTTTATATATAGATCATAACTATATTATACAATAGAATTTTATACAGTAAAAATATATTATTATACTATATTGACTTCAAATTGATTGTGATCGGTGGGGATCTACAGCATCGCTAAGCTTATAATAATATTTTCGTAGTAACTATGACCTAATCTGTGGTTTTACTGCAGATATTTTATTAATTTTGCGATGCGTGTATGTGAAATCCGTGATATCTTCTTGAGTTTTCATTTGAATTATATACTGTAAAGGACAATTGTAATCTATAATATGTGGCCAAGCTAAATAACGTAATTATTTGGATAAGGATTAATACTATATACTTGAAAATAGCCTTGGAAGTTATGTAAATACTTGAAAATAGCCTTGGAAGTTATGTAATATTTTTTAACAAAAAATTAAAGATTAAAATGGTTACTGTGAGTCAACCTTAAGAGATAGACATATGCTGTCGCGGACTGTTTTGTAGGTCTTATTAAGTTGTACAACTCTACCATTGAAAATATTCTTCCATCTATTTTCAATTGAGCAGCGTTCGTAAGAAACGTGTTTTTTCGACTGTTTTTTAGTCGACTTAGGTTGCAAATTAGGTCTCCACGAATGTACCATTGATTTGAACGGGATAATATATAGCCTATTTTAATTCCGAAAACCCATTCTATATATTAGTGAAAGAATTTTTTTAAATCGGTCCAGTAGTTTTTGACCCAAATCATTACAACCATACAAAAATACAAATGTTCTCTCTTTATAATATTAGTATAGATTAAAATTACTATCTCATCTATACAATAAAAGAAAATGTCATCATGTTGTAATTATGTTATGATGTCGATAGTGTTTTCATTTGATTATTACTTACAGCTATTTTATAAGTTTAGGTAGGTAGTTATTTTAATTACGGTATCATATCAAAATGCTAACTTGTATTCTGAATTAATATTATATTAAAAATTATTAATTAAATTATGTTTGATGATTATGATTTTTTTTTAAACCGACTTCATAAAAATTGGGACGTTTCTCAATTCGACCGTATATGTATATATTTATTTTTTATGTATGTTCGCGGATAACTTCGTCGTTTATAAACCGATTTTGGTTATTCTTTTTTGTTGGTCAGCAGATATCCCAAGTGTGGTACCATGGTAATTTTATCGAGGTCTGATAAGTATCTCCAGAGATATTGAGATAAACACCTCAAAATTGGTACTGAAAATGAATAGCGCGGCACTGAAGTCGGTTCTTTTTTAGTTTTTAAACGATATTATAATGTAACCACATTAAAATAACATAATTAAGATAGTTTAAAAACTAAAACAACCGACTTCAATGCCCCGCGAGTCCATTTCAGTAGCATGTTTGAGACGTTTATCGTCATATCTCTAGAGATACTTATCAGATCTCAATGAAATTACAATGAGACCACCTCGAAAACGTACCCTACCGATTACAAAAATAATCATTCGAATCGGTTCAGAATTCACGGAGTAATCGCGTAACATACACATTAAAAAAAAGAAGAAAAAACACATACAGACGAATTGAAAACCTCCTCCTTTTTGGAAGTCGGTTGAAAATATCACAGCATGCATTTAGATTCTAGCTAGATTTTTTAAAATTATTAAATGTAATGAAAAATTAATTGTAATTAAATAAAAACGTCAATAACAACGTAAGCAACGTAAATCAATTCACAATTTGATTCCATTGCTTGAGGAGTACGTATTGTGTACCTATTGTAGGTATCCGTAAAATGTATCAAATCAAATCAATACTTACATTAAAATTTAATATTGTCGATACTCAGTCAATAATAATATTAATAAAATTGCATAATTTCTACAGTCCTTATTATTAAAATAATTCAATTAAATTCAATTTAAATATTTTATTTAATACTTATAATTTAATTAACGTCATATTAATAAATATTATAGGTAAGTAGTATTAATCGATATGAATGTACTACGTAGTACTGTACCTCGATGGTAGTATTTGTATTATTTATTTATTGATCCTTTATTTCTACGACACTTCGTACTTCACAGAATAGGTATACGTTATACAAATGCAACGCAAACGCAACGCAGTGCGCGCTAGGCCTAAGTAGTCCCCACAAAATGACCGCAGATAACAATACAAATGGAAAAGCAATAGGATCTAAAAAGGAAATATGTTCGGAATTTGGCCGTGGGCGAATGAATGAACTTTGTTGAGTGATCCGTCATACTAGTTCGTCGTATACATACCTACTATTATTTATTCTATGGTTTGGTGGTGATGCAAGTTTGTTGACATAATACATAATGTGGACATGCCTTTTGATGGAAAATTCAAACGGACCTTTTCAGTTAAGCTGTGGCCAGTGAAATTACAGGGAGAAAAGTGCCCCGGACGGTCATTCGAAATTGTCAATGGGCTTCAATCAATATTTTCATCATTCGCCTTTAACCACGTAGTTGCCAATGACAATGGTTTCAAATTCCTCTGTAGACGATCATTTTGGTCCATCTACGAGTATGACGTGAAAATTAACAATTGCGAATGACCGTCTCCAGGGCACTTAAAACTTAAAACAACTAGGTAGATGTGGCAGAGTTGCAGTACAGGCCCCCTAGACGAAATCCAATTTCTGTTTTCATTCACGCTAGCGAAACTATAAAATGTATTGGAATGCCAACTTTATTGCAGAAAAAAAATGTCATTCCAATACATTTTGAACTTGCGTTAGCGTGAATGGTAGCAGAAATTGGATTTTGTCTAGGGGGCAAAAGTAGGTCGTGAATGCAAGTGGCCACAGATTATAAAAAAATAACGATCTAATATTATTTGAGTAAGAGACCTCATGAGAATATCAAAATGGGAAAGAAAACCTTTAAACACTGTCCGCGAAAAAGTTGAACGCTCTATCTGAAAGAAGAAAGAGCTACTTCAAATTCCTTTTTCAAAATTCAAACAAACCATTGTAACGAACCACCATTCACTCGTTCACATCAAAAACTGGCAACACTGACAGGTGTGTTCCCGCCGTGCCCCTTTTTTCAACGTCCTTTCCTGTTTCTTTCCCCTTAACAAAAAGTCTTAACCGAAAACCCAATAAATTGTATCTTAGCGAGGTAGTTTTAGAGTTAAATATCGTTTGAATAAGTAATCTAAGTTGTACAATGAATGGATCATTTCCCTCACAATGTGCAACGGTTATAATTACGATACATTGAAAAATGTTTCTTAAATTTCTGAGATAAGGTTGGAATCGTTTGAGATGGTTGTTTCGGGTATCCCTGTAATTGTATTAAGTTCGTTTTAATTTATTTTGGGACCTTCAAAATCTTGGGCTGGTTTGTGATATTATTTGGAACTTTAATCAGTTTTAGCAACTTTGGTGTTCAGCGAGTTCGATAATTTCGTGTATTGTTGAATTTGTATATACCTATATTGTTTGTAGTAAATCGTTCCCATTTCTAGATTTGATTTTCTTGAGATTAGTTAGGTACTGTTGTTGTTATGTCTTATTTGGGAGTAAATGTTTGAGGTAAATTGAAGTGAGATGAATATAGTGTAATGTAGTTTTCAACCGATCTTACTAATACTCAGTCACTGCCTACTAATACCTACTACAAAGGGTACCGACGGAACCCTATTACGGTCTGTGCTATTACTGAGACTCGACTATTACGGACCGTCCGTCCGTCTGTCACAGGCTGTATCTTCTGAAAAAGGTTCTTAAGTTACAGCACTTACAGCGACACTTGAAAATTTCACAGAGCATGTATTGGGTATGTCAGTATTGTTTGGTCCTATTGTAGTTTTATCGAATATCTAAAAAAAAATTGCGATAACCACTTCAGACTTGGTATTACACATTTTTAGCGTGGCAATTATATTAGCACGATATTAAATGATTTTGAAAGCTATTCGTCGAGTCTCCAGGACCTAACATTTTTATTATAAACTAGCTGACCCGGCGAACTTCGTACCGCGAATATAAATAAACTGTCCAAGTGCGAGTCGGACCCGCACACGCAGGTTTCCGATTGAACAATATTTGCCGAAAAGTTACGTTTATTGTATCGGGACCCCTTTAATTTTTAATTTAATTTAGTTTTTATTATATTATCTTATAGCAGCCATTGCAATACACATCATGAGTAAATTTCAAGTCTTTATCTATTAAGGTTTGTAAGATCAAGCATAAAAAGCCTCAAAAATACGTTTCTTGTATGGAGACCCCCTTTTCTATTAGGGTTCCGTAGTTCTGACAAGGAACCCTTATAGTTTCGTCATGTCCGTCTGTCTGTCTGTCCGAGGTTTTGCTAAGAGACCGTTAATACTAGAATGCTGTAATTTTGTGGGGGTATGTATATAAATTACGCCGACCAAGTGCTGAAATAAAGTTTTGCAATAATATTTTTTTTTTGGGGTGCTCCCCTATATGAGAAGTGAGGATGATTTTTTTTTCATCGTCTACCCCATCGTGTGGGGTATCGTTGAATAGGTCTTTTAAAATGACTTAAGGGTCGCTAATACCATTTTTCGATTAAATGCTCCATTTACGAAATATTAAACTTTACAGTACAAATTTTTGTTCCAGTAGGGCGTCCCCCCTCCCCCCCCCCTAAAAGCTAAACTGCTGGCTTGAAAAATTCGTGATAATAGTGCATTTCATGAACTTTAAAGGGAAGCGGTTAAGATAACTTTAGCAGTAATAGTCGTTAAACTTGGGTGTTGGATAATCTTGTACCAAATACAAAATCCTTAGAATAAATCTTTTAAAGTGACAAAGAGTACCTAGTTGCTTGTTTATAACGGGTAAAGACTTGCATTGAATATAAGGCTACTACGGAACCCTACAATGCGCGTGGCCCGACACGCACTTGGCCGGTTATTTAAACTTATTTTGTTTTTATTGGTTTTTATACACAAATAGCGAATACCCATCTATGGAAGCGCCATAATGACAACCATCGAAATATGTTAATACAATGACAAAAATGTCTGAACGAACCAACAATGACAACCTGGGACGACCACCATAATTCAAAGTATTAAAATTTAAATACCTACGCGATCATCTGAGAAATGTGGACATATTATGTTGTCCATTCAATACGTGCTTCAAATAATACTCGTAGAAACTCGAAAAGGTTAGATCTTCTTGGTTGCGGCATTGTTGATAATAATATCGGCACAAAGATTTATTTTAAATACTCGTAAAAACTCATCGATGTATATAAAAAAATATTTTTTACCATTACCACTCGAAAAAGAGCACTTTTTTTTTAGTTTCTTTATGGCTCCACACGATGAGTGTATGTATTTAGCCAGTGTCAAGTATTGAAATTTTTCAAGTTTTTATGAATTTTAGTCGTAGAGATGGGTCAAAGTCACATTTCAGGTCAGTTGTCAAGTAAAAGTCTAGTCTAAGTCATACCTTCAGTAAAGATGTGGTATTTACTGAAGATTTTCAGTGGAATTTTGGTGAGAACGCAAATAGCATGTTTTTCAACATTGTACTGTTTCTTTACACTCGCTCACATTCACCGGCACTTAATGGTTAATAATCCACATTTATTACATATTAACACGCGGAAGAACACAAGTTTTAGGAAATAATACAATGAGATCACACACACTTTTCCACGTTCCCGCCAAAACTCTCAAAAAATTTGGTTACAATTTTGGTTACATTACTTTTTTTGTTTTCATGTTTTTCAAGGTGAGCTATCAGTTGCGTTTTGTAAAAGGAGTTTAAAATCGAACAAATGAAAGGAAGTTCATATACAGTCATCCATTTAACCAATTTAAATGAAATTTTAAACGTAGATAATGTAGGCTCTTGTGTAAAACATATGCAAAAGTTTATTTTCAAAAATTATCCCTTGAAGGGTTAAATAGGATGATTAAGTTTCGGGAACATATTTTTTGGTCTGATTCACTCAAAACTCGGTAAAAATAAACTTTAAAACAAATAATGTACATACCTACTACGAAAACATTGGTGATATTACTGATATCACATTTTTTTTTTTTTTTTTAAATATTACTCGCAATGTGGGTTGCACATTACTAGTATTCTTGTTAACCCCTCCAACTAAGCTAAATATGCTTGTGTCTGGAGTGGGTTCACGTCAATAGTGCAATGGGTGGGGTGGGATTCGAACTCACGACCTCTCGATTGCCAGTCCGACACCCTATCCATTGGGCTATTGCCGCTTTTAACATTATATTATATTACTACAGTAGTACTATATATACTACATGTACAGAATATCATGTGATATCAGTGATATAACATTATATCACTGATATCACATGATATTCTGTACATTGTATCTGTGCAAGTCTCTCTGATCCGTGAGAAATGCAAGACAAAGAGACATTTCTAGAGATTTGTACACAATTGCAGTAACTAATCCATCAATTTCTACTTCTCACGGGTGATTTCATTAGAGAACATGACCTTTAACAGCTGTTCTACCTTTTTGTAATCTTTGATTAAAATAATCTTAAATTTAAAATTTGGCCTTTGTAACGTACATATTCTGTTCTTGTTGAAAAATAGACAGGCACTAAATATTTGATTACGATACGGGATAATATCCGCCATTCTTTACTATGAATATCTCTACTTTTTGCACCTTGCGTACTTTCCTATCTAACATTATTATCTTGGTATCGCGCTTATTATTCGTAACAGAATATAATGATTTGCCATTACGTGGGCTGAGCGGATGAGCGATTGAATGCATTCGAATTATTTATGACAACAAAAAAATATCGATCATCGATTACATTTTCAATGGAGGAGAAATGTGCAAATGAGAACAATCAAGTCATACAATCTGAAGCGGATCGCACCAGCTAGATAGACAGGTAAAATACGTCACATCTGGAAACAAATACAATTAAGAACAAATTACCAAATTCATTTGAGAGTTTGTTCTTAATTGTATCAAATAGTATACAGAATATATAATACAAAGTAGGTATCAACATAGAAACACTTTTAGAAGCCAAAATCTAATTTGATAGAATTAGAGAGTCAAACTCGTGGTTAAGAAATTTCGATATTTTAGCAGTCATAAAATGAATGAATACCATACCAATATTATAAATGCAAAAGTCAGTTTGTATATTTGTTTGTTTGTTTGGGACTTCTTCACGATCAAACAGCTGGACCGATTTAGCTGAAATTTTGCACAGGGATAGCTAGTATTATGGATTAGGCCATAGGATACTTTTAAACGCGGGAAGCCGTGGGGTACAGCTAGTTACTACATAAATGCTTACGTGTAACGTATTTAAAACAACTAACGACGCAGTACGAGTAAAAACTTCCATTAGTAAGGTTTAAGGGGCACACATTTCGCTTCTATGATCACTACTACTTCAAAGATGAATATTGCATGACTCAATAACCAGTCATCTCGTAAAAAGTCGCTATCTGATAATAAAAATAACTGATATTATGACACCTACTTTGGCAAGAGTGTTGTACATTTTATGTTTCTCTTCCTATTATATATATATATCCGATGTTTATACTTATCGAATGAAAAGTGTAAAAAATCTTTACATAGTATAAAACAAAGTCACTTCTCTGTCTGTGTGCGATCTTTAAACTTCGCAACGCATTTTAATCCGACTTTCATCAATAGATAGAATTGATAATTCAAGAGGGAGGTTATAACCAGGATTAAACGCGAGCAAAGGCGCGGGGCGCAACTAGTATTATATAAAATACAGCCTAATATAACCTCAGACTATCTATAATATACTTACAAAAGTTTAAATACATAATTCTTATTTTAAGCTCTAGGTGCAGATGAGAGCGAAACTGTTTCTATATAAGGAGCTCGGTCTTTAACGTGGTAGGATTAAAATAATATTATTTTGTTTTAGTCCTTGGAGTAGTCCCCAGATTCTGACTCCGTCAGTTCAATCAGAAACAACTTGAGGTCATGGTCATCATCATCACCAAGATTAGCTACGCTTCTTGTCGTCCCATTGACATGACTCTTACTAAATTATTACAAAAAGCTGCGATTTGTTTGAACATTATTTTTATTATACCTTAATATTAGTTTAATACCCGATTATTAATGCGATTATCATATTCCATTCCTATTCTTATTCGAAATACGTGGGGCGGTGCAATATGTCATTCTCTTCCATTTAGACCATTCTAATTAATTATAGGCCTAGCTTATTCACTATCTTTGACCACGAAAAGCATATTAGTCATATATATTTTAAAAAAACTCTCTTGTACAAAGATACTTTTACTTATAACCACACACAAAATTATTAAATGATAAATATATCGTGATTCTTAGAGGATCGTAATCTGAGTAAAATCGAGAAAAGGTGCAGCAAATGCACACGAATGGTCTTTTATCACGCAATCCGCCTCGGGGCTGCACTGAACTCGAATAACCTTTGCCAAAATGATAATATCCAACGTTCATAATATTTTTATGTAATTATAATCTTTGGTATTTAATAAACGGGACTCGTGAACTTACGCGATGTGGAAATTGATGGAAATAATCAGCGAAGCGGGAAGCGGCGAGCGCTCCGCTCTCAAGATTCCGAAGATGACTTCCTGACGAAGTCGAAACAATTGCCGATCACTATATCTACATCGCCTAAGTTCACGTTAAAGTCTTATTTCTAAAATGCCAAATTAGTTCACTTGCTTATATTAATACTGTTAGAAATATAATAGTAGTCAAACCATCAACCAGTATCATCCAAATCTTTAGATCTGTTACAGCCATTTGCATTTTAATTACTTACTGTTTTTGTATTCTGACAATACGATCTTTTGATCTTAATTTGGGTACTTCTGTAAATAAAAGGTTCTCAAGACCATTATCTTTATCCCCAAGAGGGGAAGCAAATTTTGAAGGACTCTGGTTGAGAATTTTAGATTAGGTATCGTTACAAGTGTTTGTGCGATCATTATTTGGCTTTTTGGCTTTCGAGAGTGGTTTTGGGGTTCCTCGGTTTCATATTGAACAGTTATCGTATATTAAGATCTTAGATTAGCAATTTAGATTGACTTTAAAAGATTCCATCGAAATATAAAATTAGGGCAGCAAACTGAAAGACAAAGTCTGTTTCTCTCATTTTATATCTACGCTTAGAATAATAGTTGTTAGCGATGTTGAGATTAGCTCAAAGAATCTACGAAAGCAATGTTGTCTATAGAGCAGCTGCACGCACTGATCGTTCCAGTGGAACCGTTCACTTTTTATGGAGACAAAAACTTGGGCGAATGACTTCAGACGATGTTCAACAACTTGATTTTGCGCTCTGAATTCAGAAATCGATGAGTCGATGTCATTAAAGACATGACCTTTGATGATGATCTATTTTTATTTTTGAGGACCGGGATAAATGACGAGCACAGGCTATGGTTTATGCTTCAATATCATGCTTTGATGATGTCATTGCACTTGAAATAGGTAGATATGCAATCAGGCAGCAAACCTTTTCTCTCATCTTAACAAAATTTGATATGGTTGCTTGCTCCAACCCTTTTTACCCTCCCGTCCGACCGTAACAAAAAAGGTGCCGATACCGTATCAAACTAGTTCTTTAATTAATCGCAGCACGCTCCTCGGCCTTGTTTTCGATTCGGTTTGCTGGATCGTTTATCGCATCACAGACATTACGAGGGCAATCGGCAGGTGAGATGGAATGAGCAACAGACACGAATGCTCATCTGGAACTGTTGCTTTTCCTCGTTTTTACCGATTTCAAATGGTTTTCTCTGTAACTGTGAGATATAATGATGGTTGTTAGTCTGTTAGCTGCGCTGTTACAGATCTGTAATTTGATTGCTCATCGCGATTGTAGCCAGGTGTCGTTGCTTCTGTGAACTTTTTCATATCCCAACGGGTCTAAGATGCTCATGTGCGCGAACTCAAGTACAAAACATTGCTATAATTATAAGTTTATTTAGATTGTCATGTTGTGAGTAAATAAGAGAATGTATAGTCATTTTAAGAATTTAAAGATAGCAACGGCGTTCCCAGTTCTCCGTACTTGGAGAAAGCTTAACCAGATCGGTGTTACCCAGCTAAGGTGTTTTTGTTTCCTCATGCTCAGTGGCCAGTGGAATGTTTACGGTCCGCGGCATCTTTCGAAACACTTGATGTAGTAACAGGTACTTAATCTGTGGTGTGCGAATGTTTTTATATGGACATTCGACATGCCTTAATGGATCTGTGTCGGCGTTACAATTTGATGGATCATCTAGATTGCTTTTATTGCGACCTCCGCACGTTCGGTGCTTACCTAGCGCCAACAGCAAGCGCGAGTGACTATGTTGTGTTGAGCTGTGAAGTGAAGAATAATATTACCTATTGTATCAAAAAATTTATATAGCGATGTCAGTCTGCAATTAATATACATGTCAAGAAATATAGTTTCAATTATATCACATAGGGAATTTGGTCATCGCTCTAGATCAAACTATGACAAAATGAGTACAATTTAGCATTAATCATTTAAGATCGTGTACAAAACGAAAAAAACCGACTTCACATGCCGCGATAGTCATTTTTAGTAAAAAGTTTGAGATGTTAATCTCCATATCTCCGGAGATAATTATCAGATCTCCAAAAATTTGAATGGTACTAAACGGAAAGCATACTCTCTCAATCAAAAAAAGAGTTTTCCAAATCGGTTAAGATTTGACGGAGTTCTGAGGTAACAATCATTAAAAAAAATATAATAAAATACAGTCGAATTAAGACCCTCCTCCTTTTTTGTGAAGTCGGTTGAAAATAATATGTATCACCATTATCGGAACTAAGCTTTAAAATTATCAAATTTTTGATTTTTAGTGACTTTTATCACAAACAAACTAAAAAGTTCATAATACAATGTCAAAAAGCCCTTATTCAGTTTTCGCGACCCCGCTAGCTAAATCCCGACTATAAAAGGATCTAACGATGCGGTGGCTGCTTGTGAGAATACTAATGAAGTAGCGCACCACAGACGGTTCGATATCCTAAGAGAATATCTAATTGCTTTTGATATAAGCATCTCTTTGTGAAACGATTAATTTTGTAACAATATCGGAAATATTACTAAAGAACAGCAGTATAGCAACATGGAGTGGAACATTTCCACTCCATGTTGCTACATACTATGTATAAATTAGCAGTTTCGTGGATTTACAAAACGATTGGCAGTGAAAAGTAAAGATGGCCCGGGCTCAGTGGCGTAGCTTGGGAGAGACCTATATCCATCGGTGAACTGATACCAGCTATGATGTTGTGTCTATCAAATGCTTCAACGTTTACCATCAGGTGATTGTTATAGTTGTCATTTTACCTTCTATCATAAACATATACGCTTTATCTTTCTTTCTTTATCGATGAATGTAATGTATGTTTGTTTGCCTTAAAACGGATGGGTGAGCCTTATTAACTAAGGCCTGATTCATATAATGACCACATGAGTAAAGTTCGTTTCTTTACTCATGTGTTATGACGTATTGTTTTCTTTTATCATTTAGTCAATTTCCATATATATACTTATTTATTTTCCTTTAAAAGCGTATTTACATACATATACCTATTTATTATGTATTATGTATTATATATTTAATTTGATAAATCACCATACACCGCCGTATCACGTCAATTGTTTCTCCATCAGAAGGTTGTCTGGAAGAGATCGCACTTAGCGATAAGACCGCCTATTGTTACACTTGTTTTATTTTTATTTATTGTATTGTACTGTTTCTTTATTATGGTGTTCAATAAAGTGTTTTCTATTCTATTCTATTCTATGACTGTCTGTAGGTATTTATGACTAAATACAATGATAATTAGTGTACTGTATTATAACTGCCTTGCTTGTGTGATAATTTCTGCAGTTATTTTCGTGTTTTTTTATGTATCATTTTGATAAAACTTTATTATCCACACTAAAATATTATACATGCTTTTATAAATAAATAAGATTGTTTTTGTGCGACAGATTATACTATCGATATACATATAAGCACAGAAAAGATAATAGTCCTACGATATAAGTAAAGTACTATAATATTTCAATGGCTTATTTATACCGCAGACCAGATACCAGATACCATGAAAGACCTCCATATACAAGTATATATGCTGGTCTATCTATGGTATCTATAAATGATAACTTTTATATCCTGAAAAACCGCAACACGTAGTCAGAAACAATGTTGTGTACCTACATTGTTGCAGAGTAAAATTTGAAACAAAATACCATAAAGAAATATGCGAAACATCGAAACGTGAACAAAATGAAATCGGCTTTCTTACTGATGGCGGCAATTAGCATACTTGTGAGTGTGACCATGAGTCACATTTTAGCGATGTGTGAGGTCTATATTTAGAGTTATCCACGGGTCATCAATCTAAACACATATTTTGGCATTACTCATAAGCGGTAAGAAATACTTAAAACTGACCTGTCAATTTTACATTGCAAATTATATAATTTAAGATCGTTTAAAAAACTAAAAAACCCGACTTCAAACGTCTCGCTAGTCAAAGTAGCTAATAGACGGAGTAACTATTATATAATCTGTGTCAGTAGTTGTAGTATACCGTCGAGATAAGTAAATGCATCGTAATACAAATGTTTATATAATAAAAACGGCTCGGCCGAATTCGTAAAAATTTAAATGGGACAACCTGGGAACCCTTTGAAACAAAAAAATAATTTTACGAATCGGTTCAGGCATCAGAAATCAGAAATCAGAAATCATTTATTGATGCTGACTATATAATAATGATGCTAGGTCACATTGCAATCGTTGGTAATGTCAGTCTACCCACATCGGGCATTCAATATAAGTACAATATTTGTTTTTAGTACATTGTAATAGATAGGCCTTCTGAGAAAACATTTGCGACATTATAAAACTCTTAGAATCGATGTCAAATTAAATTCAATATAGGTACACAAAATATCCGAATGTCAAAAACTAACAACTACCTACTTATTATAATTATTTGTCATCAGCTGATTTAGCGGATTTATTTCTTAACCTAAATTCCTTCAAATCATAAAATACATTTTTAAATAGCCACCGTTTGGGTTTTGTCTTAAATATATGATTACTAGTGACATCCTTGATATTTTTCGGTAATGAATTGTATATTTGAATTGCACTAATGTATGCACTTTTCTGAAAAATCATTGAATGAATCGAAGGGAGATGTAAATAGTCATAGCCTCTGAGTGGAGCAGTTCTTACTCGCACTTCCGACCGCTTTTTGAAAAGTTGCATGTTCCGTCTCAAAAAAAGTGCAGTTTCTAGAATGTAGATTCCTGTCAATGTTAAATATTCGTGCTCTTTAAATAACGAACGTAGTGAGAAGTCGGTACTTCTACTATGTATTATGCGTAAGGATCGTTTTTGAAGAAGAAAAGTTTGATTTACGTTGACAGAATTTCACCAGAAGATGACACCATAGGTGAGTAAAGGGTAGATGTTGCCATAATACGCACTTCTTGCAACATCCACGGACGATACATCGACAAGCACTGATAATGCATAACAATAACTAGCTATTCGATTGTGTATTTTATCTATGTGAGACTTCCAGTTCAGATGTTTGTCCAGGGTTATTCCTAGGAAGTCAGTCTCGTGAACCTCATTCAGCATCTTCGAGTAATCGGTGAACATACATATAAAAAAAAAAAGTCTCCGACGAATTGAGAACCTCCTTTTTTGTGAAGTCGGTTAAAAACGTGACAATGAGACAAACTTAAATTAATTATCATACTAATATTATAGACGCTTGTGTATGTGTTTGTTATTTCATCACGCTAAAACTACTAAACCGATTGAGCTGAAATTTGGTATACAATGTAGTAAGCCTTAGCCTAGCTAGACCTTGAAATCTCACATAGCGTACTTTTCATACCGATATTTCAACGGGAACGATGTCTGCGCGGGTAAAATCGCGGGGAACAGCTAGTAAGTTATAGTGAATAATGAATAATCTTAGATTATTTTTATAAATTTTAACATATTTTTTATCGATGACAGTGGCCACACCCGAAACCATGGAACGGAGCATATGCACTGTAGGTGCATACATAATACGGATGAACATAAACGTGCTTAGATGCGTTCTAAGAAATTCTCAGAGATTGCTGTTAGGATTTGATTTATGTAGACCGTATCTTTAACTTTCTTAATAGCGTTTTAACGCGCTAATGGATAAGGATGCATCACGGGTAGGTGAGGTTGGCTGGGAGCACTAAGGTGGTATTTGTGGTCCCTTACATTCTACTATCTAAAACATACTTATTTTATTTTAATAACACTGCTCTGAAGTTCAAGTTATCATACAACCTAGTGTAGCTCGTGGTTAAATATTTTGATGCTGAAGAGAGCGACGTATAGCTTCTTATTATCATTCTGTTCTCTCCGTCGAAGTAGTTTTAAAATAAGAATTATTTTAACTTGTGGTAGGTCTCCAGTTTTTTCTGCAACTACCATTATTATTAAACTGTGGTTCTCGAGGCCTAACCAAATAAGATCGTTTAAAAAACTAATAAGAACCGACTTCAATGCCACGCTATTAATTTTCAGTACCAATTTTGAGGTGTTTATCTCTATATCTTTGGAGAAACTTATCAGACCTCGATAAAATTACCATGGTACCACACTTGGGATATCTCCTTTCCAACAAAAAAGAATAATCAAAATCGGTTCATAAACGACGAAGATATCCGCGAACACACATAAAAAAAAACATATATACGGTCGAATTGAGAAACCTCCTCTTTTTTTGAAGTCGGTTAAAAATCTAAGAAATCTTATTTCAATGTGGCATTAATTTCTTCTTCGTTTTGTCATCGAAGCATAGAAAAGATAATAATATCGAAGTAAGCGAAATAATACGAAGTTCGCTGGTGGGGCTATTCTGTAAGCTACTTTACGCATCTCGCAAGCGGAATCCGCGGTGAGATTTGAATTTCATACTACGAAATTTAAATCGTAATATGATTGTAATACGGTCGAATTTCGTAATACGAAATTCAAATCTCACCGCTTGCGAGAGCGTAAACTAGCTTACAGAATAGCCCTACAGCTTACATTTAGGTAACTTTGTAACTTCTATATTTCTTTAAGAACGTACTGCAGTATCTCATTTTTCGGTGTAGTACCTAAGAAAAAAATTAAACAGCTTACATTTAGGCATAGAAAAGATAATTTAGGTAACTTTGTATCTTCTATATTACAAGATTTTATTTAACTTGCAATGTATGTATGTATGTATGTATGTAACTATGTTTGTTCGGGTGGAATCTTAGAAGCTAAATTAGTCCCACTTCCCGATGTCCGATTGGACTCAAATTTGGTGTACTTATGTATCTTCGGTGACAATACAATGATATGGTACCATGGAGCTGGTCTGATGATAGAGACGGAAGGTGGCCACGGCATCTCTGTGATAAAACAACATAACCCCACCGAGTTTGGGCTCGATTGATCTGTCATGAAGAGAACTTTACGCCTAAATGATATCCAGGGTCTGATGATGAAGCTGGAAGGTGGCCACGGCATCTCTGTGATAAATCAACACAACCCTACCGAGTTTGGGCTCGATTGATTCGTGTTGAAGATAACTTTTCACCTAGATGATATCCAGGGTCTGATGATGAAGTTGGAAGGTGGCCACGGCATCTCTGTGATAAATCAACGTAACTCTAACGAGTTTGGTCTCGATTGATTCGTCTTGAAGATAACTTTACACCTAGATGATATTTAGCGACTGGTGATGAACCTGGAAGGTGGCCAGGCCACGGCATCTCTGTGATAAAATAACGTAACCCCAGTGAATTTGGGCTCAAATGATTCGTCTTGAGGAGCACTTTACACTTAAATGATAGCCAGGATCTGATGATGAAGCTGTAAGGGGGCCATGGCATTTCTGTAATAAAGCAACATAGCCCCACCGAGTCGATTGATTTTCCGCGAAGAGCACCTTACCCATAATCACATTAAATATCCGTGGAATATTTTCAAACATCAGGCCTTCTCTTAAATACTTAGGTAGAAGTCGGTATCTATACCTACCTACTAAAAAGTTAAAAATAAATTATAAATAAAAAATATTATTAAAAACAAGCTTTTATCTGGGACCATGAACTAAAATGTTAAAAATAAATTCTAGTAAGTATTTGGCGTGTAGGTACTTACCTATATTTTTCAAAGCTTGAGGCACTGAAGTATGGTAATTACCTAGCCTGAAAAACGGGTAGTGCTTCAAGCTTTTAAGAATATAGGTAAGTACCTACACGCCAAATACTTACTAGAATTTATTTTTAACAGTTTAGTTCATGGTCCCAGATAAAAGCTTGTTTTTAAAAATATTTTTTATTTATAATTTATTTCTTTAAGAACGTACTGCAGTTTCTCATTTTTCGGTGTAGTAGTACTTAAGACTAAAATTAATTTACTTCGGAAGATACATATGCTTACTATTGAAGTAGTTATAATTATAAGTCTAAGAATAAAATCAGAAATCTTATAGTAGATTTAGCAGGTAGACCCCAGGTTAGCAGGTGGCACGTTGCTCCCGCGCAATTTGCGATGCGCTCGGTCGCCTCCGTGACATTCGATTACGAAGATCTTGGTCAAGTGCTTGTGTTTCTCAAATCATGACAGTATTCAGCTACAATATCGACTAGTTATAGGGTACCTACAAAAAGAAGATAAATGGTTCAAATAATCAAAGGATCAAAGCATTTATTCAGTATGTTATGTAGGCAGGTCAAAATAATAAAATAAATCATAAACAATTATCAAGTAAACAAAGCAAAAGCTGAATTTAACGCTTTGAATTAAAAAATAAATTATACGTAAAACATATTTTTAAAAACAAGCTTTTATCTAAGACAAATGAACTACAATGTTAAAAATAAATTCTAGAAAGTATTTGGCGTGTAGGTACTTACCTTTATATTGTTAAAAGCTTGAAGCACTACCCGTTTTTCAGGCTAGGTAATTACTATACTTCAGTGGTATAGATACCGACTACCTACCTACTACCTAAGTATTTAAGAGAAGGCATGATTTTTTAAAATATTTCACGGATATTTGATGTGATTATGATGGGTAAAGTGCTCTTCAAGGAAAATCAATCGACTTGGTGGGGCTATTTTGCTTTATAACAAAAATGCCATGACCACCTTACAGCTTCATCATCACATCCTGGCTATCATTTAAGTGTAAAGTGCTCCTCAAAACTAATCATTTGAGCCCAAATTCACTGGGGTTACGTTATTTTATCACAGAGATGCCGTGGCCACCTTCCAGCTTCATCACCAGGCACTAAATATCATCGAGGTGTAAAGTTCTCTTCAAGACGAATCAATCGAGCCGAAACTCGGTAGAGTTACGTTGTTTTATCACAGAGATGCCGTGGCCACCTTCCGGCTTCATCATCGGACCCTGAATATCATCTAGGCGTAAAGTTCTCTTCAAGACAAATCAATCGAGCCCAAACTCGGTGGGGTTATATTGTTTTATCACAGAGATGCCGTGGCTACCTTCCGTTTCCATCATCAGATCAGCTCCATGGTACCATATTATTGTATTGTCACCGAAAATACATAAGTATACCAAATTTGAGTCCAATCGGACATCGGGAAGTGGGTCTAATTTAGCTTCCAAGATTCCACCCGAACGTACATAGTTACATACATACATACATACATACATACATTGCAAGTTAAATAAAAGCTTGTAGAAACAACAGTAATGAACCATTTAACTGTCATCCAATCGTTTACGTCAGACTTTAAAAAAATATTAAAGTGGGTTAAAACCTACTATACAATGTAACTGTGTGTTTCAGTACTTCAGACAATAAGGTTACAGGTTAAAAGAAGGAAATTATCACTAGAAGGCAGGTCTATAGCTAGATATTTGCCGCCCCATCCTATCCTGACCTACTTACGATAGTAGGTATCCTACTAATTACTAATAGTATAAATGCGAAAGTAAGCGTATGTACCTTTTGAGGGTCCGGTGGCGTAATCGGGAGAACGGTCGGCTTTGATGCCAGAGCTACCGAGTTCAAACCCCGCCGTGCAGCAATGGATTTTCCTATCGAAAAATGTATGTGCGCTTTTCACAGTGCCCTCCGGTGAAGGAAACACATCGTTAAGAAACCAACAACCCCGAGCCCCGCATGGTGGTAGGGCACTATACTCCCCTAAAGGGGTTGACTAGGGTGACAAAGTTTCTTTGGAAAATTTTATTTCTTGGTCCGAACTCCGATTCACTCAAAACTCGATGCCTACTGCAAATAATCCAACATAATGTAACACGTATTTTTTTTCGTATCTCCCCCCCCCCCCTCTAAGCGGGGGAGGGGGGCGGTGTCAAAACACGTAGGATACTTTGATATTCGAAAATCATCCCCTAAAATGCTCAAACAGGGTAATAACATTTAGCATTTGGTCTAAGTCACTAGCACTATTATTTATTCTATAGTCTAAGGCCCAGTTTCATTGGTTCTTGATAATGCGCATGCAGATAATGCAGATAGTTATCTAACACATAAAAGCTGTCAAAAATCTGTGAGATTTCTTCATATTAGCGCTATCAAGACTGGCTACCCGTGAAACTGGCCCTTTTCAGGACCACGGGAATGTCATGGCTTACATTCCCGCGGTCCTGAAAATGTTGTTTTCGCATCAAGAATCATGGATTTACTAAAATCTTAATTCCAAGTCATGACACACTCATACATACAATAACTAGGACTTTGATCTTTCATGACCAAAAAACTAAATCATTAATTGCAAATTTCAATTAGAAAAAAACCAGATTACATTTAGTCATGACGCATCCACTTTGACTTATTAATCTTTAACATTATAACACCTAATTGCGTTGCAAAGTTAAATCAGTAAATTATGCTAGACATTTGAATATAATTCTAAGATGTAGGTCTTAGTTAATTTTAGTTTTACCTACAAACTTGAAAAAAATAAACTACGAATATCAAGCCTTCATAAAAGTTGTGTCTCTAGTATGGGTACCGCTTTTTAACTCGGTCGGTCCTTAGGCTAATACGATACGATACGATATATAACGCGTTTACGTCTATATAGTATATAATAGTTTGATTTGGTGATTGAAGAATTCGACGACTTTTTACTTTAACATTTGTGTATGTAGTTTTAGTATTTTTAACCGACTTCAAAAAAAGGAGGAGGTTTCTCAATTCGACCGTATATATATATATATTTTTTTTAATGTTTGTTCGCGGATAACTTCGTCGTTTATGAACCGATTTTGATTATTCTTTTTTTGTTCGAAAGGAGATATTGCAAGTGTGGTACCATGGTAATATTATCGAGGTCTGATAAGTATCTCCAGAGATATTGAGATAAACATCTCAAAATTGGTACTGAAAATGAATAGCGCGGCATTGAAGTCGGTTCTTTTTTAGTTTTTAAACGATATTATATTATTGTGTTACTGTTCTGCTCATCTTTGGGATTATCTATTGTTAATTTTACGCCAATTAACTGGAACATATATGAGCAAAGATTATATTAAACTTTACTCTTTTGTCACCTGCTTAAAATAAATTGGAGGCAAAAGCTATATCCTTAGATAAATAGGCTTTAATTAACCGTGACAAGTCCTCACAAAAATCTCGAATTCCATAATCTCACAATTTAAGTCGCATGTGTTCCTTCGCAGTTCAGAGGAATGTCAAATGAATGGCAGCGACAAGGTTCTAAAGCATAGTTATGTGAACTTCAAGCAGAATTCTCATTACAGCAACTTCGCCGTGTCAGCGCCAGGTGGAGTGTTAGAATTAAATTTCTGGAAGAGACTAAAATATTCGAATTAGCTCCTTTAATTCGATGTTTTGATCTATCGTTGGATGGAACTGCTTTGTCTAATGTTCAAGATGTCGTGAAGAGTTAAAAATATTCGATTTAATTCCTATATTCTATTTTGTGTTAATGTTTAACTATTTTGTGAGAATGTGACAAGGGAGCAAGGAGTTTTTAACATTGCAAAGAACAACTTTGATTTATTAGATGAAATTCAGCTTAATCGAAACTTAAATACATATACGGTATTTAATGACAATGAAGGTAAATTGCTTGTAAAATATTTCAATTAGTTAAACACATTTTTAAAAGTAAATATTGTGTATAAGTTTTGCATAAATTATATTCGATAAGGTGTTAATTATTTCAATTCGTTTTAAAATTCATAATGTACCAATTTGCACATACTTTGAGCATAAAACGACAGTTCTTTACGAACTAAATTGTCTTCGCATTTGTATTCAAATCTCGTAACAAGGTGTTTAGGTATGTCTACCTACTGGGATTTCCAGTGACCACTTCTATAAAACATTTAGCTGTGTATTAATGTGCATTCTAATATCGTGAGAATTGAAAGAACTCCTTTGACGCAGTGGGTGTTAAAATTTGCGAAAAGTTTTCAACGTTAATTTGAGGTTATGGTCTGATCTTTCGGCATACAGTTTAGTTACAGAATAAATAATTGTACAACGAAATATATGAATTTTCGTAGATAATTGGTTATGCCCACGAGCCACCTCAGCCATCTAGACATCCTTAAGTCAAAAGTCAAAGTCAAAGCATTTATTTAATATATGGGCAAATTAAAAATTTGCACTTACACACGTCAAATAACATTAAATAGATCATATTCAATAAAAAATATTATACATATAACAGAAACATAACTAATTACCTTTTTCTTTGAATTTACAAAAACAAAACAAAGGTATTTATTGAGCCATTCAGCTTTCATCTAGACGTCGAACGTCACACTTAAAACACATTTTTAATTCCCCTGATTAATGTAGGGTTGCCAACCGTACTATTACGTGCTATTGACAAATATGTTGATATATGTATAAAAAGTAAGATTGCCGTGACCGAAAATGATGAGGACAGTATTACGAGAGAATATGACTTCAAGACTGACCAACGAGTGTGTATCAAGCAATTAAGTTTGAAATCAATAAATAATTATTTCGATGAAAATGGGTATTATTCGGACAACGGTATCATCATAGCTAAAAATGAATACCTTCTGACAAAATTATATAATGGACTGGTTCTCAGCCATAATATATCAACATTTTCTTCACGCTACAACACTAGTTTTCAACTTTTGAGACGTGAGACTTTTAAATTAGGTTTTGGTAGCGCAGGTTTACAAGTTTTCCTTCACGAATATTTGCGACGAAATCCCTCCGAACATGTCAATTCACTAAGATTTTCAGGTGTCATTTCTCTTCGCTGTAAGAGTTTCTGTCGAACGTGACGATCTAGAATTGGTAGCTTTGGTCAGGACTTGGAACATACAAACTTTTCCAGTCGAAGTTTATGCTCAATCGAGATTTGAACATTATTTTGTTCCTAAATTTTCCAGACGTTATTAAATTCTTAATTATTTTCACATAACATTTTAACATTGTTTCCTTAAGATTGTTAAATTGATAAAGACGTGATTTTAGGTACATAATTTGTACCTATAAATATTAGCATTATCTGCAACAATTGAAATTGTGTTCTAATGGAAACAGAAGAAGTATGTGTCTAGAGTGAACTACTTCTTCATAATTGAGCAATTTCATTCTCAGCTGTAAAATATGTCTAAATTTGAAACAGATCAAGATCACTTCTAATCAAATTTATTTTGCAGAAGATCGAAATTGTAATAGATATCTAAATTCAGTTCGAGCTTGTCAAATAGAAGTTTATGGCCTCCCAAAACAACCGAGACGAATTTACAATCGATTGTTTGTGTTAACTAAATCTGCAGCTAGAATTATAAATTGGCTCCGTTTATTAGTATCGTGGGAAATTCTTTGAATTGTTTTTACTTCGAGAGGTCGTAGTCCTAAACGATGGTCATTGGTAATTTATTAATGAGCTAAGAAGCATATAGTATTAATCTGCAATTTATATTAAGTTTCGTCAATTCGTACGCAAATTTTATTTGAACTTTTGTCTTATTATCAAAATGAACTAACTACTTAATGTAATACAATGATATTTTAATGATAAGTGCAAGTTACAAATTTTACAGTCTGGCTTATTCACTCCAGTCAAATCTCAAATCAGCTGATACTTCAACCTGTCAAGTCTACACACCCACAGCTGTCAAATATCAAACAATATTTATTGAAATTTCCTTCTTTTAACCAATTTGTGCGTGTCCTGCGGGATACGTACAAATAGATTATTTTAACATTAATCTTCGTTCGAAAAACGGGGCTTAAATTATACTAACAAACATTTTACATGAAACATCCGATACAGCGTTTCCATAAAAGATCTCCGTCAGAATTATTATTATAAGTGAAGATGGATTTCCTCACAGGCTTTCGTTATTTCTTGATATTGGATATCATGCAGCTATTTCTTACAACAACAGTAATGTGTTGTTCTAACTAAACATGTTTGTACGTATTGAGGAAATAAACAGGATATGGTCATGTGTGTATTGTTGTAAAGGTTCAGTGGTGGCTTTTTAGATAATTTCGTTGTTTTGTAATACAATATTTATTACAGAATACTTAATTGTGAATTAGTTGAAAAAAATTGTGCTCTACTATCAATCTTTGTTGTAAGGCTATCAAGTATGGATAGTTTTTTCTTATTTTCCTTATTCAATTTAATTAAAATGTGTTTTAGGAGGATTTAAATGTGATGAGTGTATTATGGGGTTTTTACGAAAGGTATGTTTTTTAAAACACTGATTTTGGCATTGTATAAGAAAACAGTGCCTGTTTCCTTACCAGAGGCTGTTTTGAACTTAATTTTAATTTGGCTATCATGCCTCTTAACTCAAAGTTAATTGTCTTACAGACACAGTTCCATATAAAATGCCGTAACAATTAAACGCAGAGCCTGTGAACTTGGCTGCTAATTACTCATTGAAACACGAATAACCCGTTATGCAGATGTGATTGTGTCGTGATAAAATTACGGAAGAAACTGGTAACTACTCCTTTTTATAAAATAATGTACTTTTATGATATTATAATAATACACCTTCCATACCTTTTATAATAATAACAATTAATATTATAGATACAAATGTATCTTGTGTCGCCTTATTTTGTATCGTTTGACGGCATCTCCGTTGACTTAATTTCTATTCGATCAATATTTTCAGTATATGATCCCTATTTTTGCTATAACACAATAGTTAAACAAACGAAAGAATAACCACGACGACCTATTGCATCATACATTCACAGTTTTATTGTAAAAAAGGGTGATGTATTTCCTTTATTATCGTACCGCTTACCCGTCCGTAACAACTATTGCATTAACTATGCAGTACGGTTGGCAAGATTAATAGCGGTATGGTTTTTCGCTTATTTTTGCATAGCACTCGTGCGTTGTACGTGGCAGGAATGCAATGTACCTTTCAAGGGATGTATTTTGTTCTGTGATTGGTGAACCTTGATATTCTTTTCTTTTATGATAATGAAGGTAAAATAACTGAGCTAAGTTTTGTTATTTGATTGCGGTGAAGAACGAATAATATTTATAGAATGATTAAAATGATTGATAATTTATGTTGATCAACAAATTGACAGGATTAAAATATTCTCTAGATTTTTCAGAAGCTGATTCATAAACGTAAACTTATTCAATATTATTTTTACTACGAGCTCGTGAATGTATGTTAGTTGCTGTAGGTATGACTAACCGCTTTTTTCGGACAAAAATCATCCTAGGTATTTTACATTAATTTACTTATTTAATACCACTAAACCAATAAAACGTAATAATGATTCAATATTTATTTTATAAGTATGTATGCTCAAAAAACATTTAACATTATCTGCGTCTTTGTTTATTGATGCTTTCCGTTGCCAATTAATGTGTAAATCATTCAATATTGGAATGCAAATTATTTTAAATAGCCGGTCACCAATTAACACATTTGCATAATTAGAATAACACTATAATAATCTTGTAGAAATTATTTATTTACAGATTCTACAAGCTCTATGACTCTACCTAACCTAATATAGAAAGTAATTATTGACAGCAGCAAGGACTGCTTCCAATGTAAAAATACCGGTACACTAACAAATTAGTTTTCTGAACACAAAATTATAATAAGGGTTACATTACAAATTATGATATTGCTTTATTTGTACAATCAATTTAAAAATCAAGTAGGAAGAATGCTTTCGGTAAAAATTGAAAACAAAAAAACTTTCATTTAAGGTACGGCCACACCGCGGCGTCCTGCGATCTGCGGTGCGATCTCGGTACTTTTCAATTGTTTTCTGATCGCGTTTGGTGTGAACCAGTCGGTACTACGCTATCTGATCGCCGCCTAGATTGCGCACGCAGAACGCTGCGGTGTGTCCGTACCTTAAATGTAAAATTAGTTAATGTTCAGAAAAAATAATTTCATTTTTCATTTCATCAGTAGAAATTGCTGTAACAAAAAGAAATTGATTCGCGATAAAAAAAAACTATGTATTTACTAAGTTAAGACCCTGTTTAATTACTTTTAATTAATCTTTATTTTTCTCTTCTAATATGAAGCTTATATTATACGCTTAATAAATTAAATCAGCTGCAGATACAATAACGAAGTTTTATATGGGATACTTTTTACCTTGTCAGAACAAAAAGTTTCTAAGGATTAAGAACGCCGTAAAGTTAAGGCGGCAGACGTTCTCCTTGGTGGTAAGCTACTTTTTGGTAGATTGAATGATCCCACTACTACTGTACGAAAACTCATGATTCATGAATGCACATAAAACTTTTATTGGTATATAGCTAGGATTAGAACCAACGACCGTCGGGTCAGAATCAGGGTAACTATCCTTTACGTCAAAGGGCCGTCCAATATCACTACGTAAGTATTATAAAACAAAGTCCATCACTGCGTCTGTCTGTCTGTTAGCAATAATCTGAATAGCTACTGAACGGATTATCCTGCGGTTTTCACCAATAGCCAGAGTGTTTATGAGGAAGGTTTAGGTGCATAATTCGTTAAGGTTTTGTGTAAATTGGTTGAAATATGACGATGATTGTTAAATATGTTCATATTTTATATTCGATGCAACAAACTGATGCAAATGTTGTAGGCATGTATGTTCTACCCGTGCGAAGCCGGGGCGGGCTGCTAGTTAGGTCATAAAACTATCAGAGTCATAAAAAGTCGTAAAAACTTTGGACACGCGAGCGAAGACGCGGGCAGATGCTAGTCGTATATAAAGAATTTGTGATCCATCGTCCTACATAATGACCAACTCTTGTTTCTTTTTCTTTCATATCAAAATTAAACGTCTTAGATATTAGTGTAATATCAAACACAAGAAACATTTCATAACTTATTTGACAATGAAGTCGGTTAAAAAGTCGTGTGTGTGTGTGTGATTTTTATAATATTGACACGGATGGGTAAATACAGAACTACTATTGTCTGTTTTCATAATGCTCTCTTATCTTTATTTATTTATTTATTTCAGAAAATAGTTAACTTACAGCATTGCCAAAATGCTAACTATTCAAGTTATTACAAGTTACTAATTACTTAAACTTAAAAATATTCTTAAGTTATTAATAATAACACTCAACTTATCGTTAAATATATCTTTGTATCTCTCTCCCTAATTGCTCATCATTATAGGCCTAGAAAAGCTTGAGTTTTGCTACAGATAAATTTCAGCGAACTGATAAGCTTATCAAGTTAACAGCGTTCAAATATCAATGTAATGTTGATTATATTTAGCCTTGTTGCTACTCAATTTTTACATACCTACAGATTTGTTGATTTCTACGTTGATTTTCGTGGAAAAACTGTTCGAGAATTTGTTATTTCATATTCCAATGGAAAACGTATGATAATAAAATGTTATTTTTTTCGATTCTCTCAATGTTTTTCCGGTAACGTAGAATATCTCAAACAGTGTATTCTATCTAAGTATCTATAGATTTTATCCGATATCATACTTTTATCTTACGCTTCATTTGCTTATAACGAGCGGTTTCCACTTCCTCCCAATAAGTGGATGATTTGTTATCTCGTTCTGCTTTGGGACGGCAGTTTGTTTTTGTTGCCTTTTCCGTTCTACTTATGTTGCTAGGGAATAAAAAGTGACGGTTTTTGCACGTGGTTCGTAAGCCTAACTTAAATTTGTCTGTTGAAAGATTGAGACTAATCCAAAGGTCGTTACTCTCTAAGAATACAAAGAAAAAATATAGTCTAGATAGAAAAAAACTGTACCTGCAAACTAAACTTGTTACTTAAGTACGTAGTATTATTATCCTTTCTAAGACTTAAGTCAATAATAGGCATCAAAGAAGTAGTTTTATTTAAATACTCATACTCCAAGGTTTGAGCACAGTATAAATAATAGTACAGGTTATTAGAAAAGGGAAAATATGTTCACTCCAAAGAAGGGTATAACATTATGGGTCAGTGATTTGATATTTGGGAACATACAATATTTACGGTTTATCTCTATTCGTTAAAATATTTGCAAACATGATGACATATTTTGAACGAAATATATACTTATATTGTTAAATAAATTACTATGCTTCTTTAAGATATAATGTTATTATATTATAATATTATGTTTGTTAAATCGTTTTTAGGGTTCCGAACCCAAAGGGTACCAACAGAACCCTATTACTGAGACTCCGCTGTCCATCTGTCTGTCTGTCTGTTTGTCCGCATGTCACCAGGCTGTATCTCATGAACCGTGGTAGTTAGACGGTTGAAATTTTCACAGATGATGTATTTCTGTTGCCGCTATAACAACAAATACTAAAAACAGAACAAAGTTAAAAATTAAAGGGGGTCCCCATACAAAAAACATGTTTTTACTATAGCGCCATCTATGTGAACGATTGTTTAACTTAGGTAATTAATATTATTATAACTTTGTGTTAAAGTTCACTTGTTGGTGTTAGAAGTTCGTTAAATATTCGTTAGATGGCGTTGTAGTTAATAAGCATGTTTAGTATTGACACGGTAATATAATATAATATTATACTTATATATTATTATACTAAGTAGTAACTATTATATAATCTGTGACTAAGGTTCGGAACCCTCCGTGTGCGAGACAAAAGTCAGACTCGCACTTGGCCAGTTTTGTTTCTAGTAAATGTCACGAGTATCTGTTTGTTGTTTGTGTCAATTTGTCCTAATTATCGTTACGCAGACATACGCACATTGCGCCGGTAATGTCAAATACATTAAACGGCGAATAGTCTACACGAAATATTTCTTGTAGATGGTAAAAGAGGGTCATAGTCTAGTAGATTGCAATTCTAATAGAGCTCATACTCCAACTGAATTTAAATCTCAAGTCGATGCACTGTCTTAAATGGTATTGGAAAGGAGCCAACAAATGTCCTTGGGTGATTATTTCGTCTGACGCTTGTTGAATACTCAATTTGTAATTAATGTATAGCTGTAGCTGTAGAGTAATAGATTTGAATCTCTTTATAGTGTTGTTTAGGCTGAATAAATATCGGAAAGCAATAATTGTTTGTTGTTGAAACTAGAAAAAATAACTAAAATAAAATGTTGTTCTGCATGGAAATCGAATATCGATTAGTAAGTGTATAGATTTTTACCCGCTAAAATAGTCTTGTCTTCTGTAACTGGTTCCACAGAAACTTATTTTTAAAGTTATACTGTGAGTACATTGAAGTGTTTATTATCAATTCTAGAGTAATACTTACATCCTAAGTAATTTTATACAGTTGTCCTACCTTTCTAACCAAGTCGATCTTTTGATCGTCTGATCGATGGTATGATAATATGATAGTGTGGATCATTTATCCAGAATAACGCGAAAATAAGGTTCAAGTGCGTTCTCATCTCTTCTACAATCAAATCAACAAACTCTATAGTCACTGTAAATTATTGCCAGCAATAAATACTTTAATCAGATGTTCTTATTTTACCTGAAATGTTCTTTCAAAAGCGATTTCTGTAAATACTTCGTTCAATCCCGACACTCCTTGATCTCTTCGATTCACACTTGTGTTCAAACAACTTGTGATTTATTCACTTTCCTCTTAAATAAATATAAGGACAATAACGAGCAATCGTTTCGCGCTTTTTGCCCTGAGTCGCGAGCGATACTTTTCCACTGAAAGACAACTTTTTTTTTTCTCAAATGGTATTGGATATCAGCTTTATTATGCTACTAGTGAAGTGTGTATCAGTTTATGCTATTTTTTCTCAATATTTGTTTTGCTATTTATATAGCCAAGTGGAATGCTTTTTGACACTAACTAGGAGAAGGGATACTTAATTTCCAAAGCAAAACAAATATGACCTCTTTATTGTGAGTTTTGGCTCTTATTCATAAGGGCTTTCTCGACTTTACATTCCATGTATTTGAAATCAATTTTCAATGTTTGTCACCATATTAAGACAGTTCAAGTGGCAATATTGTATGCAACGTAAATTAAATAACGCTCAGATAGTTCCAAAAAGTCTCGGGCACCAGATGTTGCGGTAGCATCCGATTTCTTCCATCCAACTCAAAATTCCCACGTTTTTGCAACTTGAGAACCCTGTTTGTCGTTCAATAATTATTCTCGTTAAAAGCTGTTCTAGAGATAAAAGTTTGGAAGTGACAAAAATTCATGCTACAAAATAAACCTAATAGAGCAATTTAATTAATGGACGCTTTATGCGACTATTGACTCATCACCGTCGGCGCCAAAATATGACTAGTATGTTAATCAGTTGGCTAGAACTACTAATTGTTCACGATTCTCACAGAAGCGTGCTTAATCGCCGTGACGTGGTAGATGACAATAAAAATAAAAAATATTACTAAATATGTACAAAATACGTTATACTCATACAAATGCTATTCTATTAATCATATTTTTGATCTTGAAATGCAGTAAACACGTATCATTGATCGAGATTATCTAAACGCAAACTTCCGGCCGCTCCCGCACTTTCATTGAAAAAGAACCTGCACGTCTCAAATCTATACACATCGGAACGAGTTCTCTTTATCTCGTTATCGTCTGGCGAGTTTTTATAGTAGTGGTTATGATACCGGAAATGTTACCTGTTCTCGACTGCATCCTTGTGATCCGACATTTTAGAGCTTTTTTTTATTCTTTATTACATTTCGAATTGGAGTGCCCCTTATAGCCATAAAAGTTTCAAGTTTATGTTAGCAATAAAAATGCAATATTAACAGTTTCTTTTGATTTTCAGATCTGTGATGAACTACAATAGATTACAAAGATGCAGCTGCAATTAGTGATAGCTTTGAGCGCTCTTCTGTTCTGTGATGCGAAACTGCCGAAGAAACACCACATACAGCCAAATGAGTTACCGTCGAACCCAACGCAGAATTCGGAAGCGTTGAAATTGCTTCAAATCGAATTGAAAAGCAATAAGACTAGTAGGATAATTGAGCAATATAGAGTACATCCACGACATCGGAGGGAAGTTTTCGATTCAAGATCTTATGAATCGGAGTTGATATGGGCGCATTCTGAACGCTTGGACAATAATGGTGATGTAGTTCTGCGATGGGTGAATTCGGATTCGAGTATTACCTTCAGATTGGAAGCGAGGAGCCTTGGATACATTGGTGTTGGCTTCAATTCAGCTGGAAACATGAGAGGCGCCGATTTATTAGTCGCTTGGGTGAACGACAAGAACGGCAACGCTCATATTTTGGTGAGTTTTATCAAGATTGTAAACATCTGTTTCAACGTTTTAGGGACTTGTTTTTGATTGTATTTTGTTTTTTGGCAAACTAATTTGTACGTTTTGGGTAATTTTAATTTTGGGATGTGGGTAATTTGGACCATGTTTTGCATGTTGTCGACGGACTTATATTAAAACCTTTTTTATTATTTTAGCGGTCGTTGCACATTTAGCCATTTATCGTGATGATTAACTTATAGATTCGTCTGTCTGATATGATGAGCTATAAAGTTGTCCGGTGTGAGAAGACGGAAAAGATCTCTTTTCCATGTCAAGACAATAGTTTGCGGTTTTTGATAGACGTGTCAACGTCCAAGTACCGAACCGTGACGGCCACAGACTAACTATAATGTTCTGTGGACGTGGTTTGAATGTAACTAGACTTAAATGATGTTTTGTGGTGGCCACGTTACCCTTGGCTGGCATTATTGAAACCGGCGTTGAGGTTTCGATAACCATTTATTTTTTACAAAATATATTGGTTAATCTAATTCAAAGATTTAATGTTTTCTTGCTTTACTTTACCTATTTAAATAGGCCTATTTGTTTTATTACTAGCTAAAAGCCGAGCTTTGTGAGGGCTCGCATAGATTTTCTGCCCGGTATTAATTTATAAGGCAGTTTTTTAAATTCCATTTAATTTAATTTTAATTTAATTCCAATCTGCCAAACACTGGAAAAAAATCTGCCAAACCAGCAACCACTTCAAGAAATGCATAAAATTGGCCATAATATTATTGAGTTATAGCATAAAATAAGGCATAATAATAAAGTTTACCTTCTTATTCAAACTTTTACAAATTTCCATTTTGACAATTGTCAAAATTCTATATTTATTTCAAAATTCATAATGATTTTTTAAATCTGCCACTTTTTGGGATCGTCAGCTTAATCTGCCAGAGTTAACATTTAGGTCCTAAATTTGCCTGAATGGCAGAAATCTGCCATAAATGCACACTGATACCAGACGTCATTTGGATGACAGATGCAAATTCTTTAGATTTCCAACAGATGGCGTTAGTAACCAAATATTATGTTCGCAGCGAAGTTAATTTTTTGATCTTTTAACGGGTAGCTTTAGTAGTACCATAATATTCTATCCTAGAAACAAACTTGTTAATCTTCATTGTTTGTTATGGTAATAAAATGATATTTTTTTACTGATAACACATCTACATGTGAATTTAAATTACTATGTTAAAGCACCAATCAATAGGCGTGATAGTTTTTCAGTAAAGTGTACCACAAAAGTGCTCAGGTTGTGGGATACTGTTAGGGCTCACTTCGCTCGCCCTGATTATGATTATAATTTTTTGCCCTTAATCTCATACAGCTCATCATAAATGGGATACAAATTGGAATTGTTTTGTGCACTAAGACTACGTTCTTTTATTTATTTTTCAATAAAGTGTACTTAACAAACTCCTGAATTAAAATTTCATAGACACCAATAAAGTATGGCTGGAAGCTTTAATTGAGTTTGCAGATTTAACGCCCGGATTTGTTCCGAGTTAACGAATTTTGATCCAACTTTGACCGTCCGCTTGACCCGAAGTTACCGGCTGATTCTGATGATGATAATTTTCTCAACATCTAGTTTTTTTAAGAAATAATATAATATGAAACAATCAATGTCAATGCATAAGCATCTGAATTGAAACCTTAAATATTTCCATAAAGATAATAAATAACATACGCTCATATATTAGTGACAAATTTATCACTTGGCAATAAAAATTAAATTCAAAATTATTTTTATAGCTTGAAGTTGTAGTATTTTAGTGTTTAATAACAACGTAATATGTAAGTGGGTATAGAAAAAAAGCATGGTAATGTATTTTTGCTACGCTCTTTATGTAGATATTAAAGGTACGGCCATACCGCGGCGTCCTACGATCTCAGAACTTTTCAATTGTTTTTTGATCGCGTTAGGTGTAAACCAGTCGGTACAAATACTACTGCGATATCTGATCGCCGCCTAGATCGCGCACTCAGGATGCTGTGGTGAGTCCGTACCTTAAGTGTATTCTACTCAACATACAAGTGAATAAATATCTATAATCAATTCAAAGGTGCGCACGCAAAGCCCGATTAGTTCACAAATAACTTTGCCTTTCACAATCAAAGACCCACCCATTATTACCTCGCGATAGTTGCAATACTTGCAATACTCATTATGAGACGCAACCTCTTCACCATCTAATGCTAATTTATCTAATTCCATTCAACCAAGAATACTGCCTAACTTGAAAGCCTAAAGAAATAAAAATATATAAATAAGCATAAAGAAACGAGGCGTTTGTCTATACTTCTATACTAATGTTATAAAGAGAGAACATTTGTATTTTTGTATGATTGTAATGATTTGCCTCAAAAACTACTGGACCGATTTAAAAAATTCTTTCACTAATATATAGAATGGACTTTCGAAATGAAAATAGGCTATATATTATCCCGTTTAAATCAAAGGTATATTCGTGGAGACCTAATTTGCAACCTAAGTCGACAAAAAAACGGTCGAAGAAAACGTTTCTTACGAACGCTGCTCAATTGAAAACAGATGGAAGAATATTTTCTACAACAGAGTTGTACAAATTAATAAGACCTACAAAAAAGTCCGCAACAGCATATGGCTATATCTTAAGGTGGACTCACAGTAACCATTTTAATCTTTAATTTATTGTTAAAAAATATTACATAACTTCCAGGGCTATTTTCAAGTATATAGTATTAATTATTATCCAAATAATTACGTTAATTAGCTTGGCTACATATTATAGATTAAAATTGTCCCTTACAGTATATAATTCTAATGAAAACTCTAGAAGATATCACGGATTTTTCACATACACGCATCGCAAAATTAATAAAATATTTGCAGTCAAACCACAGAATAGGTCATAGTTACTACGAAAATATTATTATTATAAGCTTAGCTTTTCTCTAGATCCACACCGATCACAATCAATTTGAAGTCAATATAGTATAATATATGATTTATTGCATAAAATAATAATGATCTATATATATATATATAATATAATATTTTAAACCACCCCGACTGATCTATGTATAATCTTTTCATTAAAAGCATTCCAATGACTCTAAACACGACTTTTAAAATCTGAGCTGTAAGTTGGTGAGGATTTGAGTATTCTGTAGAGTCCAGGAGATGTCCCAGCATCAGGTCAATGCTTCCATGTTCTTACAATATCGTTGAAGCAGAAGATTTTCGAATTGATCAGACCTATGAAAGTTGATTAAAGCTCATAGTTCAATCGTTATAACGATTGAACGAATTTTCATGAATCGAAGCTAAGAACACTCTCGATGACATCTATCAAAAAAAAAAAAAATATCAATAATATAATATAATTAAGGCGGCAATAGCCCAATGGATAGGGTGTCGGACTGGCGATCGAGAGGTCGTGAGTTCGATCCCCACCCCACCCATTGCACTTTTGACGTGAACCCACTCCAGACACAAGCATATTTAGCTTAGTTGGAGGGGTTAACAAGAATACTAGTAATGTGCAACTCACATTGCGAGTAATCTCTACTTTAAAAAAAATTATAAATATAAAATATAAATCAAAATCGGTTTATCCGGTTGGGTGCTAAGATGCTACAGACAGACACACAGATACACACGTTAAACGTATAATACCGCTACTTTAAATCAAAATTGGTTCATCCGGTTGGGTGCTAAGATGCTACAGACAGACTCACAGATATACACGTTAAACGTATAATACCCCTACTTTTTGCGTCGGGGAACGCCGTAAGGTTACGGCGGCAGATGTTCTCCTTGGTGGTAAGCTATTTTTCAACCAACTTCCAAAAAGAAGGAAGTTCTCAATTTGTCTATATGTTTCTTTTTTTAACCGAGTTGAAAAAAAGGAGGAGGTTTCTCAATTTCACCGTATATATATATTTTTCTTTTTTTGTGTGTATGTTACGCGATTACTCCGTCAATTGTGAAACGATTAGAATGATTCTTTTTTTAATCGGTAGGGTACGTTTCCGAGGTGGTCCCATTGTAATTTCATTGAGATGTGATAAGTACCTTCAGAGATATGACGATAAACGTCTCAAACTTGCTACTGAAATTGACTCGCGGGGCATTGAAGTCAGTTGTTTTAGTGTTTAAACTATCTTAATTATTGGTAGATTTAATGATCCCACGAAAACCCATGATTCATGAATGCACATAAAACTTTCATTGGTAGGTATATAGCTAGGATTAGAACCAACGACCCTCAGGTCAGAATCAGGGTAACTATCCTTTATGCCAAAGGGCCGAACAATATCACTACGTAAGTGTTATAAAACAATGTCCATCACTGCGTCTGTCTGTCTGTTCGCAATAATCTCAATAGCTTCTGAACGGATTATCATGCGGTTTTCACCATTAGCCAGAGTGTTTATGAGGAAGGCTTAGGTCTTAGGTGCATAATTCGTTAAGGTTTTGTGTAAATTGGTTGACATATGACGATGATTGTTAAATATGTTCATATTTTATATTCGATGCAACAAACTGATGATGATGATGATTATCTAACATAGTTAAAAAAATAAAATAATGGAATCTCAGTATTGGATAATAAGTAGCAAACATTTATTTTTTCTTCATACTTTTATTTATTTACCTAATATGACAGTTCTTATCAGCAGTAGAATATAGATATAGGTTTTAACTAAATAAAAAAATGAGGGCCCGGTGGCGTAATCGGGAGAACGCTCGGCTTTGATGCCAGAGGTACCGAGTTCAAATCCCGCCGTGAAACAATGGATTTTTCTATCGAAAAATTTATGTGCGCTTCTCACAGTGGCCCTCCGGTGAAGGAAAAACATCGTTAAGAAACCAACAACCCCGCATGGTGGTAGGACACTATCTAGTGTCCGCCTGGCCAGCTACCACCCACAGGTTAGAAAATCTGTCGCCAAACATCTGATGTCTTGAGAGCCAGTTCCCATTCTAGGCCTAGCGTGTTTACCATCTTCGACCGCATCATCACTTACCAACAGGTAAGATAGTGGTCAAACGTTAACCTATAAGATATTTTAAAAAATTAAAAGAGATAAAAACAGAGCCTTTTTAAAGCTGGTAGCTGGAAGTCTCAAGTCAATTATAGTAAGTAGTAATGATAGTAAGTACCTACATAGTTTCTGATCCTCACTGTCATCGCTCACGTTTGATAGAGGGAGATGCAACAAAACAGCCGTAAAGATGCATCTCACTCGCTACCGTTGCAGAACTCAAGTAATTACAATCTGAATATCGAAACAAGAGCTTTATTCTAGCGTACTAGATATGCGACTATGACGCAGTCGAGCAATCTGTTAGTGCACCTCCAAATTGTTACCTGGCATACCAACTAATCTAGTGCCTCGGTATTAGCATACTATGTTTATGATGGATGTCAGGCTGTGCTATTTGATATGTCTTAAATTAGAAATATGGAAATATCAAACATTGCGGTATTTCCTAAACATTGAATATCGGAATACATCAAAATTCAGGTACACAGACTTAGTACATAACTTGTTTCATTATTAAAAGTAAGACGGAGGCCTCAAAAAACTGTTCAACTAGTTAACGTGAGTTAAGACGTTTTTATTTGATTATAAATAGAACAAATAATTGTTAAAATGTAAATGCTTCGAAGGCAAACCATTATGCATAGTATTAATAAAGAGCATTTAATTTTTTTAAGGCTAATAAAATATTTAAGCAGTCAGCGTTTTTGCAAATATTATTGCGGCACTAAACTGTCGTGTTTAGAGAAAATGTACAAGACCTATCGAACTTGATTTAAAATATCAGTATATTTATATTTTTAGTAGAGTATTCCAGTAAATGTATTATTACTGCAATAACAAGAGGTCATCTCATGTCAGTTGCATTGAGTTGAGAGTTCTTCCTTTGTTATCGCAATAATTAAACATTTTACCCAAACAACGATAAGATTGATAAGTACTATATATTATAAAACAAAAGACGTAAAATCAAGGTTAGTAAAAAATATATATATATGGTCGAATTGAGAAACCTCCTTTTTTTGAAGTCGGTTAATAAGTTATATAAATTGTATTAAATTGAACACTAAACAAAATACCTAATGTTGTCCACGAAAAATAATTAAAGGTTTATTGCAACTGTAGATAAGGTACCGCAATATTTAGGGTATACGGTCCTTTCTCTAAACTTTAACTGCAGTGCACGTAAGGCATTATTGGATTAAAGTTAAGGAGCACTGCACTGTGTCTTTTCTTTGAAACAATGGCTGCTTCTACAACTTTGTTATTGCAAAGGATTACTTTATTAACCTCTTAACCGTGCTAGTCATTTGCCGTATATTAAGTTTCAGGTGGTTACCTTCATATCGCTGGATATACTCATCAGATCTTTATGATATTACAATGGGACTAAACGGCAAGTACTGCTCTATGCTGACTCATCAAACAAAAAAAAAGTGAATCAATAGTTAGGTCACTTAGGTCTACCTATGACTTGTACTCATCGATATAAAAAAGGTTTTTGTTATAATAACGATGCTTAGGTATACTCAGGTTATTAATTCTGTACTATTACCAAATAACCTTTATAAGGGCGTAAGCCATGTCAGTAGAAATTCGTCTTAATATAAAATGCCTGCAAAACTAGCCATATTATGCTGCGTCAAAATGTCCAAAAACAGCAAGTGCAAAAATTAGCAAATTGCAAACCTTTCCGTTATTCAATTTAACTAAATTCCACATGGGTAAGCAATATATCGGAAGGCATAAAGCCCTACAACCTTTCCCGGACAGATTAGGTAGCAGGGTAACAAATGGTTAACCACTCCTGCGTAGGATCCCTGCTTAGTTAGGTAACTGTGCTCGAAAGTGTTTAAGAGCTGAAACACTTGTGTACATTAAATCCGTTATTTAAGTTTTGGAACTTGAGTTCGTATGACTATTAATTACCAAAATTTTAAGTTCAACTAAGAAAATAAAATTAACATATTCCAGGGAAATTGTTGACAATTTTAACTTAAAGTTTTTTGCTTTTCCTAGTAAGTTTTTGAAGATAGGATAGGGAGAGGTTTTGGCAATGACGTTAGACAACAACAAAATCTCTCTTGATGTTGAGCGCTGAAAGGTGCTAGTTACCCTGACAGATTATTTACGTCTTGAATCTCAAAAGCCTTTTTCTACGTAGAATCTATGATCCAATAAGGTTTTCTTAGATTTATGTCAGAAGATCATTTAATATTATAGGAATTCTAATAAAATAAGTTTATTAAAAAAGTCACTGTCTTTATCATCATTTGTGTACCGTACCTGCTTACCTTCTGCAAATGCTTAGTTAATAATATTTACTTAATTATGGATCATAGTTCAGTACATATTAACCGGAAGATC
Source organism: Cabera pusaria (assembly GCA_954871355.1). Taxonomy (NCBI): domain Eukaryota; kingdom Metazoa; phylum Arthropoda; class Insecta; order Lepidoptera; family Geometridae; genus Cabera; species Cabera pusaria. The sequence continues at coordinate 17,832,687 of OX940901.1, forward strand.
ATGAAAATGCTATTTATATCTATGAATCATTCGCATAACTAAGCGTAAGTATGCAAACCTTATTTCAAAATCTGTTTTGAATAGTTGTCGATATTTAAATTTCAACTATCAAATTCTCACTAAAACTTAAAAAATTTATAAGAGACAGAACTAACTGCCTTTTATTATTCTGGACACGAAGGTACACACATGTAATTTTTACAATCCAACGACCAATGAAATTCTATTTACAAATTAGTACTTTCAACGAAAGCATTCAGTTTTCAAATTAGTATTCGTTGTATTCGTTGAGTTGTCAGTTGTTTCGGGAATTGAGTAAGCAATGATGTGCTTGACTGTACTTTAATGTAGGGCCGGTGTCACACGCATCAGAGATTACCAACAGTTTATAAATGCAGTACAGTCACGTACATATGAGTCACCCGCTTCGACATAAGCTAGCTAAGGTATAATAAGCAGTGCTGCCAGTAAATCGTATTAAATTGTTGACGTGGTTAATGTTTTGCTTACACTTTTCGTTTTAATTTCAAATAGTTACAACGCGCAGACGGTAATGCAGACTTAGGTACTGAACGATGCTGTCACATAAGTCATTGAATGACTCACAAATGCGATGTTTATTACTAAACTAAATAATAAATCATGTATATCTAGTTGCAGTAAGACACAGTTTGTAACCGCTTTTGACTCATTGATTTACACTCAATTACTTAACTTGACCTGGAAATATTAAAGCGTCGGTAAATCAACAGAATTTAACGAAAATTACGATTGACAAAGCAAGTTATGATACATAAATGTGTACTAAGTAAGAAAATTATACCACTAATGTGCCCAGCAGCTTGTACTATTATTTATTCTGTGCCAGCAACTTCGTCTGCGATAAAAAAATCTTATGTTCAAATTACTTCAAATACTTGCGCCAAATTAGTCTAGCTATTTGGTCGTGTAGAAGTTGCAAACAAACTGACTTATGTGTATTGTGTAGGTATAATATGAATATTGTTATTTCCCAAGTAATGTCAACTTCAATTACTTACTTAGAATGTAGTCAATGTAGTCATCCTTCGGACAAAAGTACATTTTCCAAAATATTTGAAAGAAAATTAGGAATTCTCGAACACGGTTCTGGCAGCCCCGATAGACATAGAGATACTGAAGCTTCTTGAAGGGTTGGATAAAAGCGACGTTTACGGTAATCGAGGCTTTTTCCACACATTCGAGTCTCAGCTCTTAAAGCCAGTTGTTATCATAAAGGTTCTTATTTCAAAAGAATTTTGTAGGTCAAGTCGCGTCGTCAATTTGCCAGGATTGAAATTGCTGCTGAAATTAGACTGTGTTTTTCTTGTAAGGTCTGTAATACCACAGAATAATGAATAGTAATACATTATCAAATTACTAGTAACTTACTTAAAATTATTGCGATAACAAAGCAATAAAAGTTCAATTTTGTAAATGACACGTAGAAAATTAAATTTGAAATTAAATTTCAGACTGCGAAGTTAAAAAGTAAAGTCAGCAATTTTGCCATAGAGCCGATATCAGTGAATTTAGGCATGCAATATTAAAATATTCATTATAATAATGAAACTTTCTTTGAAACCAATTACAAACCATAACAATTCTGAAATTATCTATAAAAGCCGTGCAATGAGATTCCAAAAACTAGAACAAATTTGTTCCAATTTATTGAATGTTTGAATATAACATGCTATCAAAATTAATGAACGTCAATAACCCATTCAAAATCACCGCATTATATAGCAGGAAGTGAAACTAATCTATAATCGATACTGGGCCTATCCAGTAGAATAAAGCGAGAGAATTATATCGATATCCCCGTACCCTTAGGGCCCGATATAGTAATAACTCTAAAAATTCCTCTGATGCTATTCGTCATAGTTTTTGATAATTTATAGACAGAGCACCGTACTTAAAAAGAAAAGCGAGCACCTTTTTGTTTTATAGCCACATGGTACGGTGACCAATTTAATCATTTTAGAGGAGTAAGTAATTAGGGATTATAAATAAATTCCACTTTTCAAGTGTTCAAAATAACCGGTCTATGATACCGGTTTAGTACCGCTAAATTTTGAAAGGTCATTCCAACGTTTATCACTGCTTATACCATTGCAATGGAAATTGAGAATTTACTTTTATTGTAGGGAACTTAGCTGATAAACTTGTGCCAGTGATTAGTTAAATTTTTGATCGAGTTCAGAAAAGAAAAAGGTACTTTTATCTCTATTTATTATTGTTTTATTTAAGCAAATTTTTAAAAATTGACAAAAATAGTGCGGTTATAAAGAAATAAATTGTTTTATTTTTGCATGGGTATATCAAACACAGTTCTATTTTCACTAGTGATGGGGTCGAAAATTCGAATGTACTCGCTGAAATTTAATGAATCGATCGATAGTAATCGTTTATAATTATAGTAGTTGCCTTACTAACAGTGCCCTTAGCATACCTATATTAAATAATAGTTACTACGTAACCCTTAGTACGAGTTTTTATACCATAGAACTAAGGGTACAGATAAAATAGCTTTACTGTTGTACCTAATTGTAATGGATATTTTGAAATGTATTAATATTACTTTACGGAAATTTTCATAAAAATCAAATAAAACAACTAAATTACTTCATTATCATTTCATTATAATTAAATTGTCGAGTTCTTCTACGTATGAACTGGAATCATTACTTAATTCGTGAGTACCTATACAAAATTATCAAAAGGTGATTAATTTTAGCATTTTATTATATTCCTAAATATAAATGTATTAAATCACATAAAATCACATAAAAAGTCTATTATTAAATCGAATCCGTACATGGTTGAAAACTTGAATTAATTGGTTGGACAGAGTTGTTATAATGATAAAAGAAAATCTCCAATAATCAAACCCATATGGTAACCATACAAAGGGCGCCTTCTGGCCCTTGGAACTTGGAATAAAAACGTAGTGTCTTATTGATGGTGATTGGAAAACTTCGTTGTTTGTTCGACAAAGTTATTGGCTGCGAATCCAGTAAAGGTCGAACAAGATTTAAGACTGTTCAGAAGCATTTTCATTAAAAACATACTAAGTATGGACTAATTAATTATTTAGCTTTTCACCATGTTGCTGTTTTGTTTAAGTGAAAACTTTATAAGGCGAGCTGAGCACTTTATTTCATGGGTATTGCACACTGATTATTATTGTATTATAGCCACAGATGCCACAGTGAACGTGATGAGTCCTCAGACTAAAATGAAAAAAAGGTTTTCTCTGAGGATGAGTAACGAATAAACGAAATTTGATCCAACCGAAATTTCACCCCACAATGCCCCACATGAACTACATACACACATACAAATAATATATGCTCTGTGGTATTAACCTCGTCTTGATGAAGGTTTTGCTTCTGTTGTATGGTCTTAAGCATCATACACCAGCTTTGTTTTTAAAGTGAAGACTACTGATAGACAAGCGTAGCACGCCCCCAGACTATGTGGAGTGTACGGAGTATATATTATGTTACTCTTTGGTGTACGAGGGTAGTAAATAGAGAAAGTATATATATATATAGAGATAACATTAGCGTATGCGAATGAAATAGATATAAAGATATAACCCGACTAAAATGATGAACACGTGACTACATATGGCAGCTATAGATAAAATAAACAACGTAAATTGGTCGTGTCATACATGACAGCGGGTGAAAGCCAATGGGTGCACTAGAACTTGGAGCCAGTTTGTAAAATCGCTTACGCAGAATAGAATAAAAAAAAATGTTGTTCATCTCGCTCTCTCATACTAGTTACTAGTGATTGTATAGTTTTATCCTTCTCATATTATTATTATTATTTTAAGGACAAGTCTATTTTAATATACTCTGTCTACGGGGCAGTACTATTAAGTATTCTGTGGTACGGGTTAGGTTAGGACGTCGCTGTGAGTGAATGATCTTCGCGAAGTGGCAAGCAAGAGCTGGGTGAGAGTAGTCGAGATTATGGCATTGATGATTTTATTTGACTTATCGTATTTTATTTATGCCGGGGCAGTGTGAATTGCAAAGATCCGACTCGAAGAAAAGTTACTTTATCAAATATGACTTGGTTTCCCAATAATTGTTATTACCCATGCATGTCTCTAGATAACAATATATATTTTATTCTTTTATTTAATTTTTTATATTGCTTTTTTTTTATTTGCTTTTATTTAATACAAACATTGTGTGATGAACGAATAATAAAATACTTACTTAGACTGAGTTGCACCATCTTATTTTAAAAGTAATTATAACTATAACCGGTGTTTTTGTATGGAGTTTGACTGAGTTTTGACGTTTGTTATACTCGTAGTTAAGGTAAGATAGTGCAACCCACCCTTACGTATTGCCTTTGTTAATACAAAGATTTTGTGACCTACAAAGGTTGAATAATAAAACACTTGAACATCGTTCCAGTATTCTTTGTTTCGCTCACGTACCAAATTAGATTACTCTTCAAAGGATAACTCAGATTGCACAAAGTCAATTACACATGCATTATACGAGTGCCAATGACATTTACAAGTGAATTCGTCTGGTTTTAAATCATACCCACTTCTGGATATATAGTCCAGACGGTAAAGGGGTGTCCACACTGTCTTTAGAAATATCTAAACTACAAAATCGTAACATGAGGACATAAACATAGAATTTTGCTCAGAAATCGAAAAATAAGCTATGCTAATATTTTGACTAAAAGCCCTCAGAAAATGGAATATATTCCTAACAAAAACAATACGCAATATACTCCTTCGTAATGTAATATTTTTCTCCTCTCTACTGACAGCTCTAAGAATGCGTATAAATAACATATCTATAATTATTGCAACAGGGGAGATAAACCAGTGACACGGCCTACGAACTAATTATGATCGTTTACAATACGGATAAATAAAGAGTTGTAAGCCGCGTGCTTATTTCTTATAACGCCATCTAACGTCTAACGCACGGTATCTAAGTGAAAGTTGTACTATTCATTATTCTGTGGTGAAAGTTAACACAAAGGTGTTAGGGATCGGCATTTCAATATAACGCCATCTATGGACGTTTACCTAAGCGTTCATAGATGGCGTTTTATTGAAATGCCGAAAAAACACGTTTTTTGTATGGGGTCTTCCTATAATTTTAAACGTTTTTGCTGTTTTTACTATTTGTACCAAGTTTGAGGTGTGTATATATATCTCTATAATCTCTCGAGATAGGTACCCATCAGATCTCGATAAAATTACAATAGAACCAAACGGGAAGCATATGTACTCTCTCAAACAAACAACAAAACTTTACAAATCGTTTTATAAATGACGGAGTACTTAAATAACAAACAGAAAAAAGTCGAATTAAGAAGACTCCTCCTTTTTTAACCGACTTCAAAAAAAGGAGGAGGTTTATCAATTCGACCGTCTATATATATATATATATATATTATATTTTGTTATAACTTATGTTGATTATTCTTTTTTTGTTCGAAAGGAGATATCCCATGTGTGGTACCATGGTAATTTTATCGAGGTCTGATAAGTATCTCCAGAGATATTGAGATAAACATCTCAAAATTGGTACTGAAAATGAATAGCGCGGCATTGAAGTCGGTTGTTTTTTAGTTTTTAAACGATATTATTTAAAGGTATACAAATAAATATTGCATTGCAAATATTGCACAGCACCATGCTATTTATTGTGAAGTCTGTTAAAAATTAAATAATAAATATGGTCAAACATGGTAGGTATTAAATCATAATATAACACTATCGCAAATTGACTAGCTTTACTGTAAATATAATATGTATATGTATGTTTTGTATAATTATATTTACTTACTGTATTTGTGTATGTATATGTGTATATATATATATATGTATATTGTATGCCACCGACCGTTTATTTTCAAAACTAGCTCCTGTCCATTCAAAGGTTGTTTGGTAGAGATCGCTCTGAGCGATAAGACGGCTCATTGTCAGACCTTATTAGTTTTTCCTTGTCTTAGATTATAATGTGTTGATTGGTATGCAATAAAGTATTAATCTATCTATCTATCTTTCTGTCTAATAAATTGCCCCCCAGGACATTTTTTGATGGTATTTTCCTAGCTTAGCTTTCTCGCACATATCTGATAGAAACGCAGCCTTAGACTGGTTCCTGATAGGATACCCCTTATCAGGAATTTGAACTGCTAGATTTATGAAAACTTCTATATATATGAAGTCACAAAATAACTTACTGAAGCCATATTAGCTTTACTGATCAAAGTGGCCCTTAACCGTTGTACTATTATTTATTCCATTTATACCAAGCACACAATAGATAATATTACTTACTAAGTTACTCAATTCGCCTTACTTATACTTGAATATTTTTAATAACTCATGGAGGTTATAAAATTCCATTCTACTACACTACGCCCCAAAAATAGCAACGGACCCATCTATCTACCCATCACCTTGTGTGACCCAAAGGTGTCTGAGACTGAGATCATTTCGACATATTACCTATCCATATCACGTTTTGTTCGTACGAGTTACTTAAAATTCCCTTACCGGGGCAGCATTCTAAATGAAGTCAGTTACAACGACTTTATATCACGCGTTTATAAAGACACGCTGTTTGAATCGTTAATTATATTGAGAGAAAACCGATATTTTCCTGAGAGTTTTGGGAGATTACTTTAGTCTAACAATGTAATGCGGTAATCGATTTCATTACGCTCGGTTGTATTATATTGATGATCATTGTAATAACATTACATTTAAATTACATTTATTTATTCCGGGAACAATACAAAATTGTGTTGGAAATATAAAAATAGATTTACATTAAAACCTGTACAACCTACATTGAATACAATTTATGATGAATAATAATTACTAATCAATTGAATTCATAAAAACAATGTCAAATTTAATTAAAAAACCCTTTTGACTGACTTCAGCAAAAGGAGGAGAACCTCACTTTGTGTGAACGTGGCTTTTTAATTTTATGTACCTACGTCACGAATCACTAAAGGTGCGTTTTACTTACACTTCACTTACACAGACTTTTATACATAACATGTAAAATGACAATGTTATACATTGTTATTTTACATGTTTCAGATAATGGGGACACGGAATGCTATACAACAGTTATATAATGTCATGTTTTATAACTTTCCGTGTCCACATTATCTGAAACATGTTAAATAACAATGTTAAATAACATATTATGTTACATAGTCTGTACGCACCTTAAGAACTTTAGCATCCGTTGATTGATTTAGATAGTCTGTTTTTTCTCAAAAGGACATTACATTATATATGTTACCTACATGTAGGTATATCAATATCTGATAGATATCGGATTTGATCTTTATTTTCAACCGACTTCCAAAAAGAAGGAGGTTCTCAATTTGTCTAATTGTTTTTTTTTTCTTTTTTTTTGTGTGTATGTTACGGAATTACTCCGTCAATTGTGATCCGATTCGAATGACTCTTTTTGTAATCGGTAGGGTACGTTTCCGAGGTGATCCCATTGTAATTTCATTGAGATCTGATAAGTATCTCCAGAGATATGACGATAAACGTCTCAAACTTGCTACTGAAATTGACTCGCGGGGCATTGAAGTCGGTTGTTTTAGTTAAACTATGTTAATTATGTTTATACATTATGTAAAGAAACACATAAACTAACCACACACAAAGTAAGTAGGTATTCTATGGTAGCAAACTTCTTGCAAAAAACAAAAGAGCCTCTACTTAAACGAAATGGCCTTTAAAGCAAGCATTTTATCTATGCTCTTAACCAAAGAATAGATAATAAAACAGCAGTTATCGACAATGTTATTTAGGTATACCATTAGGTTAGCATGCGCAGACACAAGGTGTATACGGGCACCTGCATTTTAATAAACGTACAAACGCACCAAGAATTAATTTAATAAAACTTGCGGCTTTCATGGATGCAGGACGCAGGTGACAAAACAGCTGAGCGAAAAACAGCTGATTCGTCAGCTGATAACAGGTCAATAACCTTTGAAAATATTGGCAGAAAGAGAGAAAAGTCACGTCTATATCCTTAAAAGTAGGAGTACTTCTTATTTTTAAATTGATCGATGAGTTTGGATAGTTGATCTAGACAAGAGCAAGTATCCAAATCGTTATGTACTTAGTAAAAATGATGGCTAGCATTTGATTGACCATTTAAAATCAGGAACAACAAAATGGTGACACTCGAAGAATGTGTGAAATGCCGGAACACCGTAAGCGCCAGATTTTGTACCTGATGGTGATAAGCTACTTTTTGGTAACAAGTCAGTTGGAACATCGATATATTGCTCCTACCACCAGTGGACGAGGACGTGATGCACATAGAAAAATCCATTGGTGCACGGCATCGACAGGACGTCGATGGTGCACGACTAGGATGAGAACCGGCGACCCCCCGGTTTGAAGAGTAGCTAGGTGTATCTCTCCTAAATTTATCGCGAACGGGCCATCCAACGGCGATATTAAAAAACTTAGGGAGAAACTATGCCTCAAATTTCACAATTACCTAATGTAAGTACCTACTATACTACGCGAACCCAACTATGCCATGAAGCTGTTACGAACAGTAAAAGAGGTCTATGATGGGTCTATGGCTCCATTTCAATAGAAGCAAAAGAGCATCAAACTGCATTTTATTTTCAAACTGAAATATACCTACCTAGTACCTACCTACAACTTACGATCGCCGAAGATTCAAGCAAACCCAAAGAGACAAAAAAATCCAAGTAAATCGGCGCGTATACTTCTCAGATATTATCAGAACCGGCCTTGCGTGCAATTCTATTGCGCAAAGCCGCGCCAAAATCGCATTCCATCCAGGTAGATAACTGTAAATGAATTCAATCACTCCTATTCCAACTAGATAAGGGATATATTCGTTTACCAATGTTAGGGTAACAATGACGGATTCGCGATTTTGACGTAGATTCCATTGTATTCTCCATTCCCATGTGTCCATCAACTGAATTCTCAAAACTTATTCTTTTGTAAGCGTAGAAAGAATGTTAATGCTTCCGCCTGAACTTGAATATACTACACATTGTATGTACTTTATTATGAAGAATCTCACAATGAAATGGCGTATATTGCATAACGCCGACCCGTTTGATAGTTCGCCCGCAATCATTTGTAGACGACTCTTTAAGTTTTCTGATGGTGTCCCTTGGACGACTAGCTTTAATAGTCAGGTTTTATTAAAAACTAGCAAAGGTTCTTCGAAGTATCCGTTGTTATTATATACTCGAACCTATATAATGTATGGTATAAATCACTCAAGTTAACATACTAGCAGAAGTCCTACCATTACATCCAGTATACAAGTAACCGGGAAATAGACGTAATCGCTTACCAACAAGCCAGAATCTTGCTTATTCTATTACCTAACATCATAAAGAAGAATAAATATTTCAATATAATAAATATCAAACGTATTCTGTTGACGAAATTAACAACCAAATTATACAAATCTTTATTAATAACATTTACTTTACATGCAAAATAATAAAGACGAAATGTTGTTAAACAGGTATTCACAATATCTGCACATTTTAATACATTTTGACATTACTACCGTGGGAACGCTCTGATAAATCGAAACTGAATAAATCTTGTTATATCTGGTTTTTCTATACCTGCTTTTATAATATGTAATCTTAATCACTCGGCCTAAGAGAAGTGTCGAAAAACCCACGGTAACCACAATGTATTGAAAGTATGGGAACATTGCAAAGAGTGCATCGCTTTTACTCGTGAGTGAATTGCTTTTAGGAGCCGGACTATAGTTTACTTAATGTATGAAAGCCAGTATTGCCTATTGTCCATGCTATTGTGTACTGAAATATTTTTTTTATCTTTAAGGTATGTGTTACCCAAATATGTAGGTTAGTATCAAGGTACGGTAAAGTGCCCTTTGAGCTCAGAATACAGAGCCTTGGAACTAGTTGCCTATATATACCTATGTTCGTTGGTCTTCGAAAATCATATAAATATCTGAGCCAAATACATTACTGTAATGTCTTTGGTCTGAGCAGAAGCAACAGACGCGAAGATATTGTCAGTGTTGTCACTATCGAGTTCCAGCAGAAACAAGTTAGTTGTAGGGGCGCAGAGCTTCCAAAAAGAACGCGAAAGCGGGTAGATCGCTTCGATTATTCGTAAACAATCCTGAACATGGCGCTTGCAAAAGTACTGAAATATTTAAAGTGAAAAACATGGTAAATAAGTACAATCTGCGGGTCTCAATCGCGAGTGAACAGGTATCTTCTAGGCAAGAGTTTGGAGCTAGTTCTTTACTAACCAAAATATGTAATCTCTCGCATCCGACCTACGTTAAAGCTGAAGAGGCCGTTAGAGTACATCAGCACTAGATCGTTTAGAAAAAAAACTATGTTATCTCTATAATCTGTAATGTCCAGTTAGTTCTGTCTTATTTCTTACAAGCTCTGCAATTTACTAAACAGCCCTTAAAGCTGAGAATGATGTCTATTGGCAATTCGGTAGTACGGACTAGCAGAAGTCCTCTCATTAATATCTCAATGTGCTTAAAATCTTAGTTGTTTTAACCGTTTTTCTTCTTCAAATACAAATAAACAGGATGATCTATATTTACATTTTACCAGAAGATATCTTAAAGCTATTCTGTCACATCCTGGCGGGCTGGCAAGCGGCCAACATTTAGTCCAGGATATCTCTAAAATATATGGAATGGAAATGTTAAGTCGTTAAAGGGTTGCGCCGTTTTTAGAAGCCAGCCATTTGTTTGAGGCTGTATCAATCAAGTTGGACGGTTTTGTGTAGAGTTTGCCTGCTTGTTTTAGGGCTTAGGCTGGTTTTAAAGCAGGCTAGAAAATGACGAGGATAGGAATAACGTTCCGTTGACTGGGATTGCTACAAAGGTAAATTCTTGTTTTGGGTGATTTACAATATTTAGAGGCATTTTATTAATGCATTATTATTTTATAGCATTTGAAATTTTTGCCAGATTATTTGCGTGACGTTAGATACATTTTCCGTGCATAATATTACGTGACGTCATGTCACGTAATTTGTACTGAACGACCTGGCCGGGGTTCAGTGCTTACGCCTTCTTTTTGAGAAAACCTTAACTTTGAGTTCCATATCTGAAATGAAAAACATCTATTTAATATATCTGCTATAGCACAAAATAAATAAAAGCATTGCTATACGGTATAATATATGTAACCATATATTATACCGTATTGCAATGCTTTTATTTATTTTCATTCATCAGAAGACAGAGGAATACGGTTATAATGTCTCAATCAACTTCGTCGTATTTTTGCCAACATCGACGGTGCGGCGTCCATTTCTTTTGGTTGATATTTGAAACCAGCCTTATTTACGTATATATGTATATTGTATATAATTACTGTTTCAACGTCTAGCTTTCAGAAAAGTTGCTGAAGTTGACACGAGGTCATGTATCAATGTTTTGTTTTAGGGGTGATCAGTAGAGTTAGCTTAAAATTACAATGTATCAGACCTCGCGATTACAGGTTGAGTTTCAATCTTTTTTTCCACCTTTATGAACAGGTCTTGAAGATTTAACTCATCAAAGGTTTGTCGTGTCATTTTAGAGTTTTTTTGTAGACATTATTATTGGTGCACTTGCAAGACTCCAAATTAAAATAATAACTCGTTGCATCGCCTTGACTTACAGGAAAGCCGTTGAGTTCACAAAGGTAGAATAGACATGCCTTAACAAAAGGTGAGGTAGAAAAACCTAAGGATACAGTTGTTATGAACCCCCTATCATTACATACCAGGTGCCCAACAGAAGGCATGGCACGTGCGTGAAACATCTGCCTTCAAACGTAAAAAATAATAAGACCAAAATTTATCTTTATGGCTCACCTCTTCGAAGACATCTGTTCTATCTTTGATGTCGCATCATCTGCTCGTTAATCTCTCCACTGCATTTCCGACGCTAAATTCTAACCGCTTAGGGTTGTATTTGTTTGTCGATTTTCTCAGATGTAAAAGTAAAAGGCTTTGCAGAAAGGTTAGGTGCTTTGATGTCTTTTCGAAAGAAAGGTTAACTTTTGTTGGGATTTGGATGTATAAAGTTCAATCGGTGTGCTCGGTTTTATTTAAACGGTTGTACTGTTTACCTCGAATTGGAGTTACTTCATATTTGGTAGGAGTGTAAGTCTTTTCGAATTGGTCTTGGGAAGTTAGAAATTTTCAATGGGACTTTTTGGTTAAAGTATTTTTGGTAGGTCGTTGATTTGATAGACATAATATCCACGCTCAGTCACCGTAAGGTCACCGATGCAATTTAATTAGTTACCTTTATTGATCTTAAACAATTTATAAACACCATCAATACGATCAATTTGGACATACGAGTGCACAAGAGTTTTGGCATCTACGAGAGCTTCTAGTTATTCTGCTTTGTCAATGCTTTCATGTTTTCAAGAGTTATTAAGTACTCTTAATTTGACTAAACAACTGTGGCATCGGATTATCTTATGTTGGCCAGAAAAACACTTGACTAGCCCCTCGCCTGATGATAGGAGACGAGTATGGATATGAGAGACGACAGATAAAGAAGACGCTGGCTGCCATTTAAGCCCATCCAGTTAGAGCAACTATTCTAACCCTTTTTCCAATCTGGCAAGCACCAATCATGCTAGAACTCGGCAAATCGATTGGCCACTTTTAAATTGCTAACTGTAAACGCTCTACATTCGTTTTTGTATTCCTTCCAAAAAGTTAATATTATTTTTTCTTGTTCTAGGACGCCCACGGCTTAACATCAGAAGACAGAGTGGTGACAGACGAAGTACAAAATTACGAGATCATATCTGGCTATCAGAATGAAACACACACCACCGTGGAGTTCAGAAGACCGCTCGACACTTGTGATAAGGAGGACTTTGTTATTGGTGTAAGTAGAAACCATACTTTCTACTTATGAGGTCTACTGCCTCTAAGCAATCCATACCTAAATAATTTTAGGTTCAAACATCATCATCAGCCTCTGTTTACTGCTGGACGTAGCCTCACCTGTGGCACGCCACTGAGCTCGATCTTCGGCTATTTTGTTTTTAACCGCTGCCAGACAGCTTGCATATCATTTAGCTGAAGGGCGCCAGACACTCTACCTAAAACACGTCTACCCAAACGGTTATTGGTTCTACAACAGATATAACCAGTCCACTGCCATAAACTGTAAAACCGAATACAGAATAAATATTTAGGAGTTACCGAGGTTATATCATTCAAATGTCTGCCTCCAGGATATTTATGAAAAGACTCCTAGACATTGATTGTTAGCTTCGGAACCCCAACGAATAGAAAACAGTCGTCTCTGTCTGCTGATTTCCGATATAATTATTAGTATAGAAATTTCAGAATTTAAGTTATAATGCCAACTTATGTTTCAAGTGGACAATAATTTAATTTAAAGCCTTTTAAAAATGCTGAAGTAGAAACAGTACAGAATGCGTAAGATTGAACGCTTTGATTTACTTTTTAGGGTTCCGTACCCAAAGGGTAAAACGGGACCCTATTACTAAGACTCCACTGTCTGTCTGTCTGTCTGTCTGTCTGTCTGTCCGTCTGTCACCAGGCTGTATCTCATGAACCGTGATAGTTAGACAGTTGAAATTTTCACAGATGATGTATTTCTGTTGCCGCTATAACAACAAATACTAAAAACAGAATAATGTTAAAAATAATAGAGGGTCCCCATACAAGAAACGTCTTTTCTTCGGCATTTCACGTCATCTATGAACGCTTAGTTAGGTAAACGTCCCATAGATGGCGTTATATTGAAATGTCGATCCCTAACTCCTTTGTTAGACGTTAGATGGCGTTATAAGAAACAAAATGTTTATTAATTATTATTTTTTGCTGGCGAAAAATGATAGTGGTATTTTTTGCTCGATCCTATAAAATACTGTAGTGTGGTACGGAACCCTACTAGTGCGAGTCCGACTTGCACTTGGCCAGTTTATTCTAAAACCATTTGCTCTTCATTCTTTATTTAATACATTTCAAATCTTTTGAACGCTTTGGTTTACTTTAGGCTTGTTTCAAAATAATTTACTTCTCCATTGTTTATTTTACACATAACAAATATTTTACAGGATGACACAACACAAATCCTCTGGGCACTGGGTCCACCAGGGTCTGATGGTGAACTGCCAAAACACATGAAAAGTGGATCCACACCATTGCGGCTCCTTCAGCCCGTTTCCAAACCAGATTCCATACCACTGAAGCATTGGGATGTAAAATTGACTAATGTAAGCATAAAACATACTAGCTTTTTTAACCGACTTAAAAAAGGAGAAAGATTTGAATTCGACTGCATTTTTTTAATACCTATTTTTTTTGTTTGTTACATATGGATTCCGTAACTTTTTAACCGATTTAGAAAATTATTTTGTTGTTTGAAATAATATAATAATAATAATATAATAAACGTTGTAAATTCATCGAGATCTGATGAGTATCTTCAGTGACATGGTGATAAACACCTTAAACTTGTTAGACTAGCGTTGCATTAGGGTCAGCTCATTCGTCAGCTAAAAAAAGGAGAAGGTTAAATTTATGTTCACCTGTATGTATTTTTTTATGTATGTTCACCGATTAATCAAAGACTCCTGGATCGATTACGAAAATTATTTTTATTTAAAAGGGTAGGTATACTTCACAGGTGGTCGCATTTGAATTTCATCGAGATATTTTCTGTAGCTTCTGAGATATGAAGATAAACACCTCAAACTTAGTTCTAGGTGAACTTGAAAATGGCTAGCGCGTCTTTTGAAGTCGGTTCTTTTAGTTTTTTAAACGATCCTAAATTAATACAAAAAATTCCCTCGCGTCGCGTCGCGTCTCGGTGTGAAGCATCGACTTCATAATAATTGCTATGAAGTTGATGGTGTGAAGTGACTCTTAGGCGTCAGTTTGAGACGGTCTCTATTGTTAATTGCAAACTGACAAGCACTTGACTATTATCTCACCTGATGTAAAATGACGATGCAAAAATCATAACTTCAAAAAGCTAACTCTTCAATATCTTCTTCCAGCTAACAATCCCGCATATAATGGCAACTCTCTTCTGGTGCAAGATCTTTAAAGCCCCTGATCTTCCAACCAAGCACCATATTATAGGCTACGAGCCTTTAATCGACAGTCGACCAATCAAGGACGGTAAACCGATACTGGAGAAGAATGCTGAATCACCTGTTCATCATATGGTGCTATATGAATGTGCCATCGATGATGACGTGCATACGTGGAATGATTGGGCGGGAGGTGACGGGCATTATGGTCCGCACAGGCCGAGTATTTGGGCAACTTGCGCGACGCCTATTGCTGCTTGGGCTATGGGGTCCAAAGGTAAGTTCATCGTCATTATCATCAGCCTGTATTAGTCCATTGCTGGACATAGGCCTTTCTATTGAACGCAGCTGAGCTTGATCTTCCGCTGCCCTATTCCAACCGCTACGAGACACCCTGCGAATATCGTCACACCAGCTAGCTGAACCACAGATTATATAATAGTTACTGCGCTGAACACCACCGACCTCGCTCAACATGCATCTCCCTTTCTCCATCCCAAGGTTGACTGAAAGAGATCGCTTTTAGAGATAAGTTCGCCCATTGTACTGTAGTTTTAAGTGTTTACCTATGTACTGTTTCTAGTTAGTTTTAATTGGTATAAGTACAATACATAATTTGTATTTTATTATTGTACCTAGTAATAAAGTAATTAAGTGAGTAAAAAGGTATTTTTATCCCATCTATTCGAAAAGTGATGGATTGTTCCTCTATAAGTGCGTGCAAAATAGGTCTTTTCCGCCCTTGAGCGGGAAAGTATTTTTTTAATTTTTGGCTTATGACTGTTCTTTTATAGTGCCATGTCTAAGGAGGTTCAATAATAATATTGTACGGGAAATGTTTCTGCCCTATTAAATTGAGCGCGCGGCGCTAATTAAGTTAAAAAAATGCCGCAAAGTCAAATAGTCGGGGAAAAAAAAAAGCGCACAAAGTGGCACATTACAGATATATTGTTGTGGCCAAGAAGAAGAAAAAAAGCGCTAAAATTATTGGCATTTTTAATCTGTGGTCATAGACTGTCATAATAATACATTTAACCATGGAGTAGGAAATACATATAGACATGGAGGTGCCGCGATACATTTGCTTGTATGGATGTAACTTAAAAAAAAAGTGCTTAGAAGTCATAACGGAACTTAAAATGACTGCTATTGATTGTCCATTGGTCCATTGATTACCCTGATTGACACAATTCTAGTAATGGACCAATGGACAATTAATGGCATACGTTTTAGGTTTAGATATGCACCTTTTTTGTCAATGAGTTAGAGGTAAAATATTTATCGGGTGATAACTGCAAAGGGTGCGAAGTTTTTATCGCAAACTGTATCTATTTATTGGTTTAATACGTTTCTTTATGTTAGTCAGCATCTTTTACAATATTATGCGCTTGAATTGCTTTTTTATAGACCCTTTTACCTACTCCCTTTTCTCATAGAGGGGGATGAAAAGCAGACTGTAAAACTCTGCTGCAATATTATTTTCTCTCGGCCGACGTACTTTAAATCCCTCGCTACACTCAGGATTCTACTTTCCCTCGCTACACTCTAGAATCCTTCGCTTCGCTCTGGATTCAAAATAGCGGCCTCGCAGAAACGTACCATATTGCACCCTTGTTATACAATCTACTATTATAATAAGTACTTTGAGTTAATGACATGTGATATTACATTTTTAAATCAAATGGTCTAGTATTATTGACCACTATATCATACTATTGTTTATAAGTGACCATGTTTTTGAGGATGGTAGTCTGCTAGATCTAGAATTCTGGCTCTCTGCCTCTGTAGGTTTTTAGGGTTCCGTTGGTATCCTTTTGGTACGGAACCTAGTTAGGTATATATTTATCGGGTAATAGACCAAATACCAACAGCCATCCCTTACTTTAGGATTTTGTTTATCATCCTTCCAAGGATAAACCTTTCTAAATCTTGTGACGTAAGGTTGAAATTCGTATGAGTAACGTACAATTTGAATTTCAGGTGAATTTCTGCCGGAAAACGTCGGAATACCTCTAGGCGAGAAAGGAGGTGTCTCATACTACATGTTAGAAGTACATTATGATAATCGGGAACTACATAAAGGTAGGTACATAATGTTTAAGTTAGTTTAGTTCCGAGTTTATTACTGTAGTTAATGCCTTTATGAAATCATTGAGTATTGTCACAGAATAATGAATAGTACAAGTACTGTTTGCTTAAACGGAGTACGTATATTATATTTTTGAAGATAGTAAACACGCTAAACCTAGAATACGCTGGCTCTCAAGGGCTGTTTGCTGTCGGAACACCGTAATGTTATGGTGGCAGATTTTCTCCTTGATGGTGGTTTAAAGCTACATTTTGGTAGGAAGTCAGGCGGAACATCGATGTAATATTCATGCTCCTACCACCTGTGGTTTAATCATTATTTTACTTTCCAGTGTTGGACAGTTCCGGTATCAGACTTCACTACACTTCTTCTTTGAGAACTCATGACGCGGCTCTATTGGGAGCGGGTATTGGAGTGTCTGCATTACACATGATTCCACCAAAACAGAAGCAGTTCAGAACTGTTGGTATATGCAGCTCTGAATGTACTGAACAGGTAAATGTATTTTTTGATTGGAGACTAAGCTATTGACTTTTTTCTATTGCGTATACAGGCTGTGTAGTGTGTAGCAATATTTTCTTAACAAGTTGCTGAAATATTATCAGCAAGTCTGGCGGCAAAATCAGGAGTTATGAGCCAGATTCACGTCCTTTTCTATAAATGAACGCTGAGTCAAATCAAACAACATTTGTCTGTGTTTACTCAGTAAAAAGCAAAATATTAACGAATGATATTTTATTTCAGACTATGCCAGAAGAAGGTATCAACATCGTTTCGGTTTTACTTCACGCTCACGGTACCGCAAGGAAAATCTCACTGAAACACATCCGAGGGAACGAAGAGCTTCCCAGAATATCTGAGGTACCTATGTAAAAATATAGAAAATTTTATGTATTTTTCTTATTGCATTATCAATCAAGTGACCAAAAATAAACTAAACTACAACAGTATGCCATCTAGCGAGAAGTTGAAGAACTAGGTGCGAATTTAGTTTACTAACTATTATTACTTTCATTTTCAAAATAGTACTGCAGGCAACTAATAGATGGTGCTATTGTAAATTTGAATTCATTTTGATTCTGTATTTATTGTAAAGATGGCGTATGTCAAATTAATAATATCGTAGTTAATTCATAGATGACGCTTTAATAATAAAAAAAGTAGATAGCGTACTAAATAAAAATTTGTATAATTTGTGTTCCAGGAAAAATCCTATGATGCACGTTTCCAACAATCAAGAGTTGTGTTGGGCAGCAGAAAGTTCAAGAAAGGTGATACACTGATCACAGAATGTACCTACGATAGTACGTCGAGGGATAAACCGATATTGGGAGGATATTCGGCTACACAGGTAAGAGCTGCACTAAAGATTAGTAGAGTTTAATTAACAATAATTCATTTCATTTGTTAAAACTTTGTAGTCTATACAAATGATTGGTACGATCCGGCCGTGTCTGACTAATCTCAAGACCTTTAAATATTTTGAAGGGACACCTCATTATTAGACCATAATAAATGTTTCTAGCAGTTCAAAATATATTGTGCGTTTGGAGAGTGTAGTGTTTAACGTGTGTATTTTTACACTTTTTGTTTTAATGATGACTTGATCGAAAATGTTCCTAACTATGTATGCTATAATTTATTCTGGGTTTTTTTAAATTTATTATTCATGTGTATCTAAAAACAAAATATGTGGAGTGAATTAAATAGGTGCCCACTTTAAATTAATTTTCCCACTTTTCAGGAAATGTGCCTTTCCTTCATCCTGTACTACCCTCGGACAGAGCTGGCGGGATGCTATTCCATGACTCCAGTTAAGGAATTCTTCGAAACATTTGGCATCAAGCAGTTCTACGGACTTAACTTCATGCAAGTTGAGAATATATTTTTATCTTCTGGGTAAGCTGTTATATATATATTTTTTTTTTTTTTTTTAAATGGCTTTATAAATATGTATATACTTAATTAAGATAGTTTAAAAACTAAAACAACCGACTTCCATGCCCCGCGAGTCAATATCAGTAGCAAGTTTGAGACGTTTATCGTCATATCTCTGGATATTTACAATGTAACCACCTCAGAATTGTACCCTACCGATGAAAAAAGAATCATTCAAATCGGTACACAATTGACGGAGTAATCGCGTAACATACAAAAAAAAACATACAGACGAATTGAGATCCTCCTTCTTTTTGGGAAGTCGGTTTAAAACTAACAAGCAAAGAAGGTCCTATAGCGGTAGGAATAAAAAATAAATAAAAACTAAGTAACTAAACAAGGAGTATGGTGCAAAATTCTCAAAATGAGGTTTATCTAAACCCTACATTATATTGATTATTAAATGTATCGTGAGGATTACACATAATATTATTATTAAGAACGGTCAGTTACGTGCCGAAGCTCGTTGCGCGAGGAGCTTGCGGTAGACGTGGCTCCCAGAAGAAGGACACCAAACGTGTCTGAAACTGGTCGGAGTAATTCCGATAAAAAAACCTACATTATATTGTTTTAAATTGGAATTTTCAGAAACTTCGAGAATACTCTACCGCCTCAACAACAAATGGAATTTGAAGAGGAATCGAAACGAGCTGCAGAAGAACCTATTGTACAAGGCGACGACCAAGGAGTTGGTCTTATGAGTATGTATAATGAATTCTTATTCCTTTTTGTGATGTAAGTAAGTAACTAAAATATTATTACAATGTTGAATGCTTTTTTTTCTTTACAGAGGAGCTAGTAATCTGGGAGCCTTCAGAATTCCGCAACAAATCGTTCATGGCACATTTGAACGAAATGCCATGGGAAGAGGAGCTTCTAACAAAGCAGATCGAAAAGTCACTGTACTCCGGGATGCATATGACTTTCTGTAAGAAACGGGATGACTCTTGGGGTGTGGTAAGTTCAATATTACAGTAGATGCGGGTCATTTTCACCCACGCTAGGTTCATTATTACCTGCATAATATATATACCATCAGAAGCTAGGTAGGGGTAGCCCTTAGCCACAGCTTGATCGAACAAGGTTGTCGATATGGATGTAATATATTTTAATGCAACCTTAATGACGGCTGTGAATCTAGGCGCAAGACGCTGCGCAATAGTGAATTCTAGGCGTCAGCGGGTCGCAGAGAGGTGAGCGGGACGGGCACCCGCCCCGCTTTCCGCTGCACCCCCGCGCGCCCCTACAGTGAGTCTGTGCTTGTGTGAGTGATACCTCTGTTCGCCATTTTGATTGAATGAGATCACTGCATCGACACTTTACAACCGGTGTGAAAGTATCTAGTGCTTATCTGTACGGAATTAAAAAATAGTATAGAAGTCACGGATCTATTTTTTATTTATTTTTTAATACGTTATAGGCTAGCGTTTGACCACTATCTCACCTGTTGATAAGTGATGATGCTGTCGAAGATAGTAAGCACGCTAGGCCTAGAATGGGAACTGGCTCTCAAGGATAGCTGCCGGAACACATTAGATGTTTGGTGACAGATTTTCTAACTTGAGGGTGGTAGCTGGGCACGCGGACACTAGATAGTGTCCTACCACCATGCGGGGGTTCTGTTGGTTTCTTAACGATGTTTCCCTTCACCGGAGGGCCACTGTGAGAAGCGCACATACATTTTTCGATAGAAAAATCCATTGGTGCACGGCGGTTTGAACTCGGTACCACGGCATCAAAGCCGAACGTTCTCCCGATTACGCCACCGGGCCCTCAAATCTATTTCTCTATCTCTGTCTATTTTTTTATATCTGATATGCTAGCGTTTGACAACTATTTCGCCTGGTGGTAAGCGATGATGAGGTCGAAGATAGTGTTCACGCTAGACCTAGAATGCTGTGACTTTAAAGGGCCGTGTACTGCCAGAACACCGTAAGGTTATGTTGACAGATTATCTCTTTGATGGCGATAAGCTAAATTTTGGTAGCAAGTCAGGTGGAACATCGATATTAATGTATATGTAGGTACCTTAGGATATAAACGATAAGGTACAAATAATTTCTTAGTGCAACTAGAACTCCTGTGTAAAAGTAATTCTTACCCAATTCCGTAATTACATTATACTAGAACTTGATGACCCGTGCGAATATTTCGCACGGACAGTCATTCTTTGATTTTTTTTTGCAAAACCTATTTTTGAATATTTTGTCAAAATTTCATCAATAGCGGCAAACAGCTTTTGAATGGTGTTTGAATGATTAAATTTATTAATATATTATGCGGCAATAGCCTAATAGATAAGATGTCGGACTGACGATCGAGAGGTCGTGAGTTCGATCTCCATTGCACTATTGACGTGAACCCACTCCAGACACAAGCGCTTATTTAGCTTAGTTGGAGGGGTTAACATGAATACTATACTAGGAATGTGCAACCCACATTGCTAGTAACCTTAAAAAAACAATTAAGAAATGAGGAAGTTATGGCGACCCCACAAAAACTAAATTTTGAGAAAGAATATAAAGAGATTATATACTCGTATTTCTCGTACTATACGAGAAATCGAGTATATCCCTTCATAGCATAGAGCATATCCATTAAGTTTTTGTACAATTATACTAACAGTTATTTTTTTTTATTTTCAGCCGATACAAATCCAAAACTATCCTGATTTCACGGAGCTTACGGACAACGATGCATCAGATAATTCTTGCCATTATAAAAGCGTCAAATTGCCTTCAGTAACGAAGCCAAATGCATCCTCTTCTACAAAATTAAACTTTAGCCTAGCAACACTTACGATACTGGCTGTATTCTCAACGATAGTAGCGCGGTAATTGAGCCAATGATTTTATTCTGTTGTTTTTGTTGCTACTGTTGTAAATTTGAATTTGTTTTCGGCCAGGTTGTGTATCATTATTTGAGCTAAGACCAAGAAGATTATACTCATTAGAGGTTGCATGTAGAATAAACTCTTGAAGACTAAAAATATGACCTTGAATGATGTCAAATCATATTTTTTCTCTTTTCTTCGCGTTGATTTTAGTGTTTGACAGAATAATACTGACTGTTCTTATGCTAAGTATAAACGGGATATGAAGTAAATAAAACTGGGGTGAATTAATTTTTCTTCACAGCAAAAATCTTCCTTGTAATCTCCAGTTACTCAGTTAGGGTTTAACCTTTTTGGCTGAGACTTGATTTTGATAATAATGTGTAAAATATTTGAAATATTACAAACTTTTTTAAGCCTGGTGAGAAAATTAGGGTCATGAATAGGGTGATGGTGACCTTTTGGTGATGAATGTATGAAATTGCTGTCAATTTGTAAGTTATCGAATAAACGACAGCATCACTGGCTGGTCCAAACAGTTTGTTGTTCTTTATTACAAAAGTTATTTAAAAACTGAATTAATTTGTTACAAGCAAAGTAAAATGAATTGGCTGGCCCTGCCTATGAATTTTAAATGAGTTGCATACAATATACTTCGACATTGGTCATAAAAGAAAATAGACAATTTAATAACTGTACCTACGGTACTAAGTTGTCATTAGCTCTTGAACCATTTGGCATTGTCACAGTAGATTAAAGTAGGAGTAACAAAATCCACAGACCAGCTACATATTAAACTTGATCGCGTACACCGGCCCCCATGAGACCGACCTTGAATGGAGTTTGTCCCTTTCTTTTGTATGGATAACTTATATATACTTTATATATAGCAGAGAACATATATAGCACTAGCAGGCAGTAGCAGGTTGTTAGACAAGGACACACTCCCACCCTTGTGTCTCTCAATTGGGCCGTTTTGTTCTACAAAGCAATTACAACCTTATTGCTAAAGTATACGGATTAAATTGAATTTGTCAAAACATCTGCAGTGCACCATCCTTTTATATTACGTCTATGACAAAATCTGACTGTTTGGGCCCTTCAATTGATTTTACTTTGGTTTAAGATTTTTGGCATGATGTCCTGTTGGTTAATGTAAAAAATTGAAATCAAATCAAAATACAATAATCGGATGTAATGAAAAAATAAAAATAGCACTGACACAATGTTGTGCATTAAAAATGTACATACATTTTGTGTATGTTTCTCAATGTATATACATACAGCCTTGAATATTTTCTGCTTTTGTTATGCGCTACTACGGTCATTTTGGTTCACCAAAGTTGTGTATTTGTATTATTTTGTAAGTTTGTATGTTTGTGATTTTTGTACTTATCTACGCGAGTTATTGTAATATGAAATATTTAAAATAAGTACTGATTTTAATGGCCAATTGCTGTACTGTCTGACGTGCGAGTGAGATAGAGAACTATAGAAGCACAAGTTTTGATTTACGCTACGCTGAAGCCAGACTAAAAAAAGAGAACTTGCTTATCTACGTTCCTATTTACATCGATCTAATAATTGAGATTGATTTAACTTTTGCTGCTACTCGACATAATTTTTTCATTATAAAAAGTTTGACAGCTGTCAACAAGAACCTTTTACCCATGGCGCCACCTGGTGTCGTGAGTGAAAAATAACTTTTGTTTTCATGCATTGTAAAAGTGTAGACTGATATTAGAGTTTATTAATTAGATTGTGTTAAATTGAATTTTTTTGATAAATATTCATCACTAATGAAGATCGAAATTAAATGTAATATTTATTATGCTATTAAATTGAAATTTAAAGTTACCTCGAACTTTAACTATGTAAATGTTTGTCCTGTGAACTGTTAATTACACTTTCGAAATTAGATATATTCAGAAATCAGAATATTCTTATTTCATCGGAATATTAGTCTATATATAGTATATACACTCACGATATTGTTTTTCGGAGGTATAATAAAAGCATCTTGAATTTATATAATTTCAATACTAAAAGCATCTTTACTATTTTATTAGTATCTATAATATCGCTAATATTTTGTACAAGTATTTTTACGTCTGTCAATGCAATAATCTTAAAATATAATTCATTATTTTTATTGTAAATGGCTTATTTTTCGATACCAAGTCAGCGTTGTAGTTTTTTTGTGTTTAAAGCAATGATTTTACCTTATAAAATATATTATTTTATTTTATTGTAAACAATAAAATGTAACATAGTAAATACTAAAATAAAAATGGAATGGTGTTTAAACAATATTTACTGCCCCTCTGCCTATTTAATTGCCTTCAAAATCTCGACTTGACTGAGTTTAAATAAGTTGTATTTGACCTTTAGATCCTAACCTAGTCAGTATTTCTGCAGGCAGCATTTTGTCGATTGTGTAAATAAGCCCTTAATATTTTATTCTATACGACTGTGCTTATATGCTCTAAAAAGTGCCTAGATTTAATACTAGAAATCGAACAATACAACTTTGTATTTTTGTACAATTTTTATTAGTGTTACTACTATTATGATAATAATTTCAAGTCATAATATTTTATTATGATTGCATTTCGCTATTATTATTTTTTAATTTATGATATCTATCTGTAAGGTTATGCTTAGTAATTAAGTTAAATTATTTAAAAGTCAATAAAATGTTTTATTAATTTATTTGGAATTTTATTTTAAAAATATTATAATTAAAGGGTTATAATAACTTTAATAAATTTAAGGGATGTAAGGGAGCACAAATACGACCTCGGTGCTCCCAGCCAACCTCACCTGCCCGTGGTGCATCCTGCTGACCAACAGACGGGGCTCTGGCGACCGACAAATGGCGGTATAACCATTTCATATCTATGGCGTAGCCAAATTCTACAGGCCGGTGACGGGCAGCAGCGTCACCGGTGCGAGAAGCTACGTCCTGCGATCGCCAACACGCCTGCCCAGCATGGCGATTAGGGCATATCCCTCCCAAGGGATGCATGCATAAAATGGAAAGTCACAATAAGCCGCGGCCCCCAGTTCCCGGCCGCCCTGCTATTCCTGACCACGGCGGCGGTCACGGTAACGGCAGGGCAGGGGGTGCTAAGAATCCCCGGGTTACGGTAGGCCGCCAGAACAAACTGACCCTCGCAACGTACAATGGACGCACGATTCGGCTGGACGATCATCTGGCGCAGCTAGAGGAGGAGCTGAAACACATAAGATGGCACATTCTGGGGTTATGTGAAGTCCGAAGACAGGGAGAGGACACCATAACCTTAGAATCGGGCCATCTTATGTACTACAGAGAAGGAGATCAGCCATCCCAAGGCGGCGTCGGGTTTCTGGTCAACAAGGTTCTCAGTGACAACGTTGTAGAAATCTCCAGTGTGTCGACCAGGGTAGCGTACCTCATAATTAAGTTAACCAAGAGGTACAGCCTCAAGGTTATCCAGGTCTACGCACCGACCTCGACACACTTGGATGATGAGGTGGAGAGCATGTATGAAGATATCTCCAGAGCTTTACACACCACCTCCAAGGCTCACTACAACGTTGTCATGGGAGACTTTAACGCCAAAGTGGGAGTACAAACTTGCGGCGAATCGTCTATAGGACCACACGGATTTGGGAGTAGGAATCACAGGGGACAAATGCTCGTCAATTTCCTCGAGAGAGAGGGGCTTTTCTTGATGAACTCGTTCTTCAAGAAACAGCCCCAAAGGAAATGGACGTGGCAAAGCCCCGACTTTGTGACTAAAAACGAGATTGACTTCATCATTACGGACAAACGGCGCATATTCAGAGACGTCTCAGTGATCACTAGGTTTAATACTGGAAGTGATCACCGACTTGTACGAGGCACTCTGGATATCGACTTTAAAGCCGAGAGATTCCGATTGATGAAGTCTACGCTCCGTCCGAACCTACTCCAAACCGTTGTTGGGTCCGAAACATTCCAATTAAAATTGGAAAATCGATTCGCTGCCTTGGAAACCACAGATGACGTAGACCAGAAACTCGAAGAAGTGGTGGAAATCCTCAGGGATGAAGGGACGAAGTTTTGCGAGAGCAAGCGTACGGGCAAAAAGTCCAAACTCTCGGCAGAAACACTTCGGCTAATGGAAGAGAGACGAACAGACCCTTTGTCAGCTTTGTCAACTAACCTGGTGCGCAACAAATCCATAAAGAAGCTGGTACGACGCGACCTCCGATCCTCTAACACGCTCTTGATTAAAGAATCAATTGAGCAGAATCGGGGGTCGAAAGTGTTCGTCCAACCTCTGGGTAGAAGCCACCTCACAAAGCTGACAACGTCAACGGGGAACATCGTCGCATCCAAGCCGGAGATTCTGTCGGAAGTTGAAGACTTCTACGGCAAGCTCTACGCATCGCATGCTTCAAGGCCCGAACCCGATACTGAGGATTCTAGAGCCACCTTAACCCGCCACTTCACAGAAGATCTGCCCGAAATTAGCCGAGACGAAATCGTGATGGCCCTTAAACAACTCAAAAATGGAAAAGCCCCAGGAGAAGACGGAATCACAACGGAGCTTTTAAAAGCCGGAGGAGCTCCAGCAGTTCAACAGCTGCAGCAGCTATTTAATTCCGTTCTTTTTACTGGGAGAACTCCACAGGCATGGAACAGAAGCATGGTGGTTTTGTTTTTCAAAAAAGGAGACAAAACCCTATTGAAAAACTATCGCCCGATTTCGCTTCTGAGCCATGTCTACAAGCTGTTTTCAAGGGTCATCACGAACCGTCTTGCGCGAAGACTCGACGAGTTTCAACCTCCGGAACAGGCCGGGTTTCGAAGCGGTTACGGCACCATAGACCACATCCACACGGTGCGGCAGATTGTACAGAAGACCGAAGAGTATAATCGGCCCCTGTGCTTAGCATTTGTGGACTATGAGAAGGCCTTTGACTCAATCGAAACCTGGTCTGTTCTCGAGTCCTTGCAGCGTTGCCAAGTCGACTGGCGATATATCGAAGTGATGAGATGTCTATATAATGCCGCAACGATGACTGTACAAGTACAGAACCAGCGAACTAAACATGTCCACCTGCGTCGAGGAGTGAGACAGGGGGACGTCATATCCCCGAAACTGTTCACTAACGCCTTGGAGGATATGTTTAAGACGCTGGACTGGAAAGATCGTGGCATTAACATCAACGGCAGGTACATCTCTCACTTACGATTCGCAGATGACATCGTCATTATGGCAGAGACGCTGCAGGACCTACAAAGGATGTTGAATGGCCTAGCTGATTCTTCTCGTAGCATCGGTCTCCGGATGAATTTGGACAAAACCAAAGTCATGTACAACGAGCACGTTGTTCCGGAACCGATTGCCGTAGATGAAATCCCACTCGAAGTTGTCACTAAGTATGTTTACCTAGGGCAAACGCTCCAACTAGGAAAACATAACTTCGAGAAGGAAATCCAGAGAAGAATTCAGCTGGGCTGGGCAGCATTCGGAAAACTCCGTCGAGTCTTCTCGTCGCCTATACCACAGTGTCTAAAGACAAAAGTCTTTAACCAGTGCGTCCTACCTGTGATGACATACGGAGCCGAGACGTGGACACTCACAGTCCGACTGGTCCACCAGTTTAAAGTCGCTCAGCGAGCTATGGAGAGAGCTATGCTCGGTATTTCTCTGCGGGATCGAATCCGGAGCGAAGTAATTCGCCAGAGAACTAAAGTTATCGACATAGCTCAACGGATTAGCAAGCTGAAGTGGCAGTGGGCTGGTCATATCTGCCGCAGGACTGATAACCGTTGGGGCAGACTTGTCCTAGAGTGGAGACCGCGAATCGGCAAACGTAGCGTAGGACGTCCTGTGACCAGGTGGAGCGACGACATACGCAAAGCGGTGGGCAGTGACTGGAAGAGAAGAGCCGAAGATCGGGCTCGGTGGCGCGTCTTGGGAGAGGCCTATGTCCAGCAGTGGACTGATACAGGCTGACGATGATGTTATAATAATAAATTAGTGATGGACAAGGAAAGGTTTAAATAAAATAAGAATATTCAAAACCAACTAATATGTAGTGGGTACTTAAATTTAGTACTTTTTTGTATCTTTTGAAGGCGTGTGCTTTCCGAGTGTCAGTTTCTTATCAGTATTACCATAATAACTAAATTCATACTGGTCGAACCGATCCTTAATCTTTGGGTACTCTTCAGCTCCAAAGCGATTACCAGTGACAAACCCAGAAACAGTTGTAGTGGGAGGCGTATTTCTGTTTCCTGAATTTACAAATTCAGAACTGGAACTGGCGGAATTCGAGTTAGTACTTCCAGCATTTCCGAATCGATTATTTGTACCGGAAGTACCCGAATTATTGTTGAAGTTTTGACTCGAAGATCCGGTGTTCGAATTGGTCGTTCCAGAATTGAAGTTCGCGCCATTGGAGCCGACGTTGTTCGCGATTGGGTCGACGAACCCGTTGGGCTTTTGAGGGTAGGTCTGTGGTTTCTGCCTGTTTGCTTCGTAAGCTTGCCAGTTGATAAACCAGAAGGGTTGCTTGTCGATCGGAAGTTTGCTCAAGCGGTCAACGAGATCTCGATCGCCGTTCGCCTCTATAGGTAGCCGCTGAGTCGTGCCATCGACTTCGCCGAAACTGGAAAAAGATAAAGGTCGATATTGGTTGGATTTACGATAACTTCGTTGTTCGATTGCTGATATCGATTTAACGTATAGTATTTAAAATAGTTTAAAAACTTAAAAGAACCGTCTTCTCATGCCGCGCGTCAGTGTCAGTAGCAAGTTTGAGATATTTATCTCTTTATCTCTGAAGATACTCATCAGATCATAGTAAATTGTAAAGTGGGACCACCCTGGGAACCCTTATCCTTACCGGAACCTTATCCATGAAAATAATAATAAGAATCCTTTCACAATTGGCGAAGTAATCGCGTAACAAACTTACAAAAACAAACAACATACAGATGAATTGAGAACCTGCTCCTATGTGGATGTCGGTTGAAAATAGATAAAATTTTCATAATTGATTTTTATATTTTGTCAATAGTCCCCAATAAATGACAGTCACTTGAGCCCTTGATTAATATTAATTACATCACCTCTTGCCACCAACATTTTACGCGTTCATTAGTATTTGTAGGTATTTGTTTATTTGTTACCTCTTCACAGTCAAACAGCTTGACTGATTTGGCAGAAATATTTGCACGTTGATAGCCAGTAATATAGAATAGGACCTCGGATACATTTTTTAAATGCAGCCAAAGCAACCACTACCTCTGAAAATAGAAAGGGTAGTTAGGTACTCACCGATCTCCCAGCCCATCAGTTGTTACCTCAGGGTATCCTATAGGTCTGCTACCTGCGAAAGACGGCCGTTGACTCAGAACCAGGGTTGCACAGCACAAAACTAGAAGACATGTCAGCGTCATATTCTATGGAAAAAAGAAGAAAATTAAAACTCTCGTCTGGATTTTAGATCGACGAGTTCAGAACCCTGATTCTGTGAGCTAGCGAAGTGTATATCTCGCATCTCATGTGATTTTACAGACTACGAATGCTACCAGTCGAATGTTCACAAAATTGGGATCTCTCTTGCAACAAAATACAATTTCATGTAGGTTCACGCCAAACACATTTCAAATTGGATTCACATATAAATGACGACGATCTGCAGAAAGTGGCAGAGACAGTAACTGTATGAATACAGCTGAAAACCGAGATCTGTAACTAACTTCTGGATAATCCTATGTCCAGCCGCAGACATGCATATGATGATGATGATGAAACCACAGTGTCATGAAAGTCTAACACTGTTTCTGTGATGAAACTTTCCTTATACGATAGATATTTTATTTGAACCTCCTATGAAAAATGTTAAGAACACCGTTTAATATATTTTTAATTATTTACAATAGGAAGCAGTTGAAAATTGCTTTCGGCACTAACAATAAAAGGTCACTTATTTAAATTATATTATGGACCCTTAAACAGCCCCAGGTGTAGACGGAATCACAACGGAGCTTCTAAAAGCTGAAGGAGCCCCCAGCTGTAAGCCAGCTGCAACAGCTCTTCATTTCTGTTCTCGTCACTGGGAGAACTCCACAAGCATGGAGCAGAAGCATGGTGGTTCTGTCTTTCAAATAAACTGGGCAAGTGCAAGTCGGACTCGCACTCGTAGGGTTCCGTACCACACTACAGGAATCGAGCAAAAAATACCACTATCATTTTTCGCCAGCAAAAAATAATGATTAATAAACATTTTATCAAAACAGAGTTGTAAGCCGCGTGCTTATAACGCCATCTAACGTCTAACGCACGGTATCTAGTTGGTGTCAGTGGAATCTTAGTAATAGGGTCCCGGTTTACCTTTGGGTACGGAACCCTAAAAAGGAAATAAAACCCAATTGAAAAACTACCGCCCGATTTCGCTTCTGAGCCATGTCTACAAGCTGTTTTCAAAACCGTCTTGCGCGAAGACTTGACGTGTTTCTACCTCCGGAAGACCGAACAGGCCGGGTTTCGAAGCGGTTACGGCACCATAGACCACATCCACATGGTGCGTCAGATTGTACAGAAGACCAAAGAGTATCGGCCCTTGTACTTAGCATTTGTGGGCTATGAGTAGGCCTTCGACTCAATCGAAACCGGGTCCGTTCGAGTCCTTGGAGCGTTGCCAAGTCGACTGGGGATATATCGAAGTGTTGAGATGTCATATTAAAGTAAAATAAAATACAATTAAAATAAAAGCAATACAATATTGTACTAACATTTTTTATGGCTATGAATGAATAATTACGTATCAAGCATATCATCAAGGAGAAAAACTCCCGCTATAACCTTACACAACCCTCAAAGTTTGATGTGGTTGACGATGGCGAACGAAAAACGAACAAAAATTTGTTAAAGTTTGACTTTAACTAATTCTTTTTAAATTGTTTTTTGGTTCTACCTTTTTTTACTTGTCTATCAATTTATTGTTCTGTTTTAAATGCAAAATGTTCTAAGCACGTAACAATTTTCTAATATGTTAGTAATTTATAATGTTTGTTTTTTTTATTATTTAATGAAATTTGTATGCTTTTAATGTAGTTAAGATCACCATTCAATGAATATTGTTATTTGAAAATAAATAAATAAATATTTATTTCAGGTAACTTATGTAAACATGAAATATTATACTAAGACCCATATTATTCATAAATACTTTACAGACTACCATATATATAATATGAACACCTATATCTTGGGAGAGCCCTACGTCCAGCAGTGGACTGACACTGGCTGATTATGATGAACACCTAGACTTAGCAAAAAAAAAACAATTGAACAATGTGTAATACACCTTTATTAGAGGCAATAAATAAATAACCGGCCAAGTGCGTGTCGGGCCACGCGCAGTGTAGGGTTCCGTAGTAGCTTGTTATTTAATGTTAGTCTTTACCCGTTATACACAAGCAACTAGGTACTCCGTTTTTGTCACTAAAGGATTTATTCTAAAGATTTTGTATTTGGTACAAAGTTATCCAAGTACAACGACTATTACTGCTATACTAATAAAGTTATCTTAACCGCTATAGTTTTCCTTTTAAGTTCATGAAATGCGCTAATATTACGAATTTTTCCAGATTTTTCTAGACAGCAGTTTAGCTTTTAGAGGGGGGGGGGGGACTTTAAAATTTGATATTTCGTAAATGGAGCATTCAATCGAAAAATGGTGTTAGCAACCCTTAAGTCATTTTAAAAGACCTATTCAACGATATCCCACTTGATAGGGTAGACGGTGAAAAAAAATGTATCCTCACTTCTCATATAGGGGAGCCACCCTAAAAAAAAAATATTTTTCACAATTTTATTTCAGCACTTTGTCGGCGTAACTTATATACATAACCCCACAAAATTAGAGCTTTCTAGTATTAACGGTCTCTTAGCAAAACCTCGGACAGACAGACAGACAGAGAGACAGACGGGCATGACGAAACTATAAGAGATCCTTGTCAGGACTACGGAACCCTAAAAAAATTTAATGGACACATTCTTAGTTTAGTTTAGGTAGGTATAGTTTACATTTGCTTTATATTTAAAACGCTAGATTGTAGATATAAGGGACGTTTTTAGAAATTATATACTCAATACATAAATAAATAAGATAATAATATCTTTTTTTCTAAACCAAGATATAACTTTGATATGTCATCCATGACACACTATGTAAAACTATTGCATGTACCTACCAATTACACGTATTCAATACGGCTATTCAATTAAAATAATATTGGCATTATTGATATATAAAATTGGCATCTCAACACATAAGTAAAAAATAAACTAAGTTTTCTAAATCTCAATTAATTCTAGAAAAACATACGCACAATCTTAAACTTAGCCTTTATTTTTAAACCTACTCATTACCTACTCATTTTTATTTAAAAGTAACAATCTGATACATAATATCTTTATTTAAAAACTTACCATTGATTTCTTGACCGGTACAGAAGTCCACACAAGCGCTATGTCAAACGGTAAAACACTGACTGGTTTAGTTCCTCGCAAACAAACAAAAAATATAATATAGCCAATAAGGAAAACGCTTTGGATTTGTACCGTGAAGCCTCCTTTTTATACTCCTCACATACTTAATTACCTTAGTACTCTGTCGTAATAAGATTTATGAAAAACTCTTTGGTTATTAGGAGCTAAGATTTTCGTTTTATTGCGACTGAGCATTATAATTATTTGAATATTTCGCTTAACAGATAACTGTGCTTTTATTTTATTACAATGTGCTGTCGATACCACCTTCTAACGATAAATAGATAAATTTTGGCAATGAATTCACCATAGAACTCGAATTACGATGTACGGAAATTTATTCGTTGTTTATTTTCTAAATTATGTTGTCAATATTAATTTCAAGTATGACACCAAAATTGCTCGTAATTTAAGCTGTTTTTAATGACCAAATAAATTATTGATCGATTGATTTATTACGCTACGCTACGCTCTCTCTCAATTATCAATCTCTTATCAACTGACTTCTAAAAAGGAGGTTCTCAATTTGAACTGAGAACCTGCTCCTTTTTGAATGTCGTTTAAAAAGAGATTACATTAGAAGATTTACCGAGTTCCGCCCTGTAGGGCTATTCTCTAAGCTACGAGTAGTTACGCATCTCGCAAGCGGTGATATTAACCGTATTACAATCTAATTACGATTTGAATTTTGTAGTACGGCTCACCGCGGATTCCGCTTGCGAGATGCCTAAACTAGCTTACAGAATAGCCCTACTGATATTTAATACCTGCGAGCTTGTAAGATTAGACAGTGGAAATCAGACAATCTCCATCTCCACATGCTTTTAAGGAACAAACATTTAAATTCTATTTATCCCGTCTCGACTCAATTACTAGCTACATTTTGTTGTATTTTAGTTTATTACAAATACTATAAAACACAATCCAAAATGTCATCGTACCGACGGGATTCGAATCTGCGTCTTCTGGGAAACATGCCCTGGAACTCTAACCAATTAAGCCACAGTACTGGATTGTGTATGTATAACAAAATGTATGTAAATTTTATGCAGAGTATGGTATGATAATATGTTAATATTATGTAAGTATATTTATTGTTAGGATTCCGTATCTCAAATGGTAAAAAAATGAACCCTTATAAGATCACTTTCTTGTCCGTCCGTTCGTCTGTCTGTCTGTCTGTCTGTCCGTGTGTCATCACTGATTTTCTCAGGAACAGGTGGACCTAGCAAGTTGAAATTTATACCAGATACTGAGGTCTATAGTCCCTATTAGGTGTATAAAAATCAAGGACCTGAGTCAACACGATAAAAAGATATGGGCAAATTTATATTTTCGCAAAACTTGTGAGTACCAAAATTTACCTTAATTTTCTACTTTTTTTATTATTCGAAATTTTTCCTTTGCTTGTGTTGTAAGACCTTGCTTGTGGCTATTGACAATTCTAGGTCAACCGGAAGTACCCTATAGGTTTTGGGTCGAAAACCTATAGGGTACTTCCCGTTGACCTAGAATCATAAAATTTGGCACGAAGCAGTCTCATAGCACAAATAAAGGGGTGATTTTCTATACTGTTCGGTTGTCTGGAAGAAATCGCTTTAAGCGATAAGACTCTATGCATTACTTATGGTATGATGTATATTGTAAATTGTTTCTATTCTTCTGGTGTGAAAATAAAGTGAATAAAAAAATATAGATGTGAAGTCTGTTGTTCACGTCCTGTATCTCGTTTTACAGCTGTCATCCATTTCCAGTCATCACATCATTGTCAGCTTATTTCCGCCCACTGCAGGGCATAAGCATGTGATGTTCCAGTCATGCACCATTCAAATTTGGACCGCATCCTCACCAAACTTTAAATTTGGTTAGCTTAGATAGTGAGTTAGTGCTGTGTATTAGGAATAAAAAAAAGTATTTTATTTTCATCTTCGATATTCGAAATCCTAAAAACGATTTCGGACACAACAGTATGCAAAATTTGCGTTTACTCAGTACTGGGTCGCGTTCACGGCCTCTGAATGTCGGTTGTTTGGTTGTTTTGCTACTCATTCGAAGGAACGGTACGACCACGGGTAATTTTACTCAAATAGTGATTTTGACATTGCGCGCTGACGTGAAATTCTTATGTAATTTATTTTTCTTTTCCTAAAAATATTCCGTTTGTTTTTACGATTAATTGCTGCTACGATTAATCTGCTATATGTTATTGACTATGTTAGTTCACGTCTCGGTCTCAATGCAAATCTCTACCGATTTTCCCAGTCTATAATAAAAATGACAGCTATACCCGCCAAATTTATTGTCACAAACGGCAGATCTATTTTAACCATCGAATTTTATGGTTGCAACTGGTGTAAACCACCGACACAATTGCGCTAGCCGAGTGGGACACACTGAGGGTATGAACGTGGTTAGAGCATTTGGTTGCACTCCGGGTGAAGGACGTGAACACACCCTTGAGTTTATCGATATATTTTTGCAGTTCGCTAACAGTAAATTTCGGTGTTTCTGGATTCGTAACGGGATACACCGGTTGCTTGTTTTGGCCAATGTTTATTTGGGTCAAAACTGTGTTTGTACTTATACATTACAAAAGTATATGGCTATATAAGATCTTTAGTTTGAAAGGGGATCTGATAGGATATGGCGCAGTATCAATAGATATCAAGTATCAAGACAAATAGAGAAGATAACATCATCTCTTTTATCATCTCTTTTATATTTTTTCCTCGTTTGACCACTATCTCACCTGGTGGTAAGCGATGATGTGGTCAAAGATGGTAAACAGACTATGCCTAAGAATGGTCTGACTTTCTAGTGCTGTGTGCTGCCGGAACGCCGTAAGGTTATGGTGGCAGATTTTTTCACTGAAGGTGATATAAGCACACACGTCAAACTTATAAAACTCCTCTTTTTGAATTAGGGGTTATAAAATAAGTACAGCAAAATGGCCTTTTTTTAAAAACTCAAAGCTCATCAAAATGTCATTTTGTTTTGGACCACCATCTCTTCTGATGGTTAATTTCGATAAGGGCGCACATGTAGAAATAAATAATAAAAAAAAATAAAAAAAAACATTTATTTTGCTACAAAACAAGGAATAGTATTTAACTGCTACACTTATATAAACATAATTGTAACAGTGAAAGAAATGTAGTAGACATGCTCGTCTATAATATTGCTGTCGATTAGGTATATTATCTGATTTAATACTTATTCGTCTGATGGGTTCCGATTCCTCAACCACATCGACTTACCAACAAGTGAGATAGTGGTCAAAATGTTATTATAAATTAAATTAAATAATAAAATGTTATTATACTTACCAACAAGTGAGATAGTGGTCAAAATGTTATAAAAATACTATCGAACTTGGCGGGAATATCTTCACCATAATCAGTTTTCCTTTAGTAGTAAGTAATATTAAATCGTACACGCGTTGTAAAGATTTTAAACAATATAATCAAATACCTATTTATAGGTACATACGCTACATCGTTGAAAATCTAACTTCACAAAAATCTGACGGACGCTGTGATTCGAACCCGCGATCAACCACATAATAAATAGTAGTACAAGGAA
Organism: Cabera pusaria; assembly: GCA_954871355.1. Taxonomy (NCBI): domain Eukaryota; kingdom Metazoa; phylum Arthropoda; class Insecta; order Lepidoptera; family Geometridae; genus Cabera; species Cabera pusaria. The sequence goes on from OX940901.1 coordinate 17,868,826, forward strand.
GAATCAACGGAGAATGCAATGATGAACATTTGCGTAGGTACTTTTGTTGGACTTTTTAGAAAAGTAAAAAGATTGCTTAGTTTATTCTAACAGACCCTACAGGCAGATTATTGGGTTAATTTAAATAATACGAGATTTTCTTATCATGTTATTGCATGAAAAACACACGAAGATGACCGACGTTTTCTAAACCCAGTAGTAGTATAAAAATATTTCCACAAACCGATTAAAGTGATTCATCCTATCTGCAATGGACTTATGAATCACGACACATTTTCCGAAAAATTTACGTATGTTTTAATAAACAAACGTACCATATGCACCATAATTGGTGCAACATTGTCGCAAGAGCTATTTTCTAAAGTTGAATAAAGAGCTTGATGTGAGTTAAATAAAAATAAAAAATTAAATTAAATATAAATATATATAATAATTATAAAAAATATATTATAATAAAAAAATATTTACATAAAACTGAAAAAACGTGGCTAATGACAAACAATAATTTAGGATCGTTTAAAAAATCAAAATAAAACTGGCCAAGTGCGAGTCAGACTTTGTCCCGCACACGGAGGGTTCCGAACACCATCTGTCAAATTTCTAACGAACTTCTAACACCAACTAAGTTAACGTTAACACAAAGGTAGAATAGTATTATATAGTAGTAATAGTAATAGTGGTAATAATAATTGTAGTAATTAATATTATTAAATATCTGGTTGACCGAGCTTTGCTCGGTATTTTTTGCCGCTTAAACAGACAAATATGACTCTTCCCGACATCTATTGACGAATACTAATACTATTTTTTTTTAATTGAGAGAACTGTTTTACTGATACAGTACTTCTACTTGCCAATAGATGTCGGGAAGAGTCATATTTTAAGTTGATTATCAATAAAGTTGATTATTGAAAACACGAATAAAACAACTTTTTCTGAAAATGACTCCTAGCTAGATCGATTTATCGCCCCCGAAATCCCCTGTAGGTATACTAAATTTTTTTTAATCGTTGGAGCCGCTTCCGAGATTCAGATTAAGGTAAAGACGATAGCGCCATCTTAGCAACTAGATAGGTGGCGCTGCGCTATCGTAAAAAACTTTTCTTTAATTTTTAACTTTGTTCTGTTCTTAGTATTTGTTGTTATAGCGGCAACAGAAATACATCATCTGTGAAAATTTCAACCGTCTAACTATCACGGTTCATGAGATACAGCCTGGTGACAGACGGCAGACAGACAGACAGACAGACAGACAGACAGACAGACAGACGGACAGCGGAGTCTCAGTAATAGGGTTCCGTTGGTACCCTTTGGGTTCGGAACCCTAAAAACGACTTTAAATGCAGCTCTAGTTATTTTCAGTAGCAAATTTGATGTCTTTATCTCCATATCTCTAGAGATAATCATCAGATCTCGATAAATGTATATTGGGAACATCTTAGAAGTACACACTTTCGATTTAAAAAAATAATTTTGAAAAATAGGGTTACTATTGAAAGAAACATAGGTAACCACACATACGAAAATAAACATGTCGAATACATACAGTACACACAGTCGAATATGAACCACCTCCTTATTTGAAGTCGGTTAAAAAAACAGTATTAATGGAAGAACTTTGCTAGCACACCCGGAGCGATCACCTCTATTATGTCTGTTAAGAATTCAACCATGAAATAGAAATGTTTCCAGCTTGAAGGAAAATGTATCCAGTAAAATTAAAGTGAGAGAAACTCAACATCTAAGGGATCTTTTAATTAAGGCGTTTCTTGTCAGCCCCCATAGACAAAACCCAATTTCTGTTCCCATTCACGTTAACGCAAGTTCAAAATGTATGAAATGACATTTGTGTTTTCGCAACAAAGTTGTCATTCCCATACATTTTGAAGTTGCGTTAGCGTGAATGAAAACAGAAATTGGGTTTTGTCTAGGGGGCCTGGACCGCTGCCGTTAATTACGGTGTAGCGCGCATTGCCTTGTGGTGCGTTTATTCTGTCGTACGGTAGAAGGTCTACGAACTGCGCCGAAAAAACGCATGTTTTGTTATATTAATTTTGAGATTATTCTCAAAAATGTTGTAGGAACCAATAGTAACTATTATTATAATCTGTGCCGGTACTTAACTAATTACTTACTGCTAACATGAACTATTTGGCTAAATACTTTCGATTCCTCGCGATTATTCTAAATATTATATAGCATAGTTTAGTGCGTTTAATTAAAATATATTTACATATATAAAAGTAGTGAGCCATTCATATACGAAAGCTGCGTGGCAGTTGCTGGAAGCAAAGAGCTGGAAATCGAGATCAATGTCGTGCGGTGACGATAGATGAGGCTTATGTCCAGCAGTGGACAGATATACGCTGATGATAATGATGAGCTTTCATACAATCGTCGAACGTTACAATTCAATAAAATGTATACCCCTGATTAATGTAGGGTTGCCAATCGTACTATATTACGTGCATCCCCAATGCATGTTTCAGTACTTCAGACAAATGTTGACCAAAAATTGTGAAATACTTAATGTGATATTACTGGTTATTTTATTTAGTACTAAAAACTCTAGGACGCTTAATACAATTCATATCACTGCTATAAGCCTCACATGAGTAGAAATAATGTGACTTCCCATTTATTACTATACTTAATTCTGATTCAGCTAAAGCTGACTTTATATTTCAGAGGCAGAAAATATTTCTGTACTTATATAAACATCTCATTCGCTTTTATGGAAAGCAGCGGTTTTAACTTATACTGTGCCGGTAATCATCATTGACGGCCAGTATTCGTCGACTGTTGGACATTCTCCTCTCCTATAGCACGCCATTAAGCTCGATCGTTAACTCTTGGTTTCCAACCGCTGCCAGCCAGCTTGCGTATATCATCGCTCCACCTAACTGGAACAGTCTCTATACCGGTACTAACGCTAAGCTATATTATTAATTATTTTAATTATTTATAGTATAGATATTATTATTGTAGTTTATATAATTTTGATATTGTCATTAGGTAATTATTTTTAAGTTGTTTAAATTACTGTAAGGAAATATAAATGTGTTATAGTTTAAACAAAAATTGAAACCTTATTTTTTTATATCATATTGACTAGTGTTTGACTTCTTTCTCACCTGTTAGAAAGTGAGAATGCAGTCGAGGGTGGTCGCAATTTACAATAATTGCCCTCGCTAAATACACTTGTAAAACTCGTAACACTTATAAAATCTTCCTTATGGTACCTATACCTGAATTTTCCAGTTTTGTTTACGTAGTTTGTTTATCCTATAAGGTAACAGGACAAACGTCTAGCTTACTAGCAGGAAAGTCTGATGGTATGGAAAAAAAAAGAATAAATGAATGGTATTTAATTGTATAGCAGACTTTTCTTAAACATACACTATATACTAAATCAAATTGTAACAAGACACATTGTGACAAGTGTAAACAAACAAGTATAAGTGCAACGTTATAATAACTAGTAGTTTCAAGATAATAATTTATAACTAAATTAAAAAATTATGTCACTTATTTTAAAATACACTTATGCGTATGTATACAAAATATCTACTAACAGCGTAGTGAAGTAGTTACATGTAGCTGTCAGGTGTAGGACAGACTTTTATCAATGAAGATAAATCAGGTTTAGTAGCATTTACAAATATTTGAAAAGCTGATCTATGAAATAGTACGGAGTTAAAAACTTATTTTTCATTAGGGGATGATGGATAAAATGTATAAATATAAAATGTAAAAAAATATTTTTCTTGCATATTTTGAGAGCCCTGTTAGCGTAAAGTAAAGGATAGATGACTTAACTTCAAAGCGAAAGGTGGTAGGAGCATACTATATCAATGTTTCGCCAGACTTGCTACTAAATAGTAGCTTACTACTATCGGGGAGAAAATCTGTTGCCTAAAAACCTTACGGTATTCCGGTAGCATAAAGCACACTGAGCTTAGAATACTCTGACTCTAAAAGTCAAAGAATTCTAAGCCCAGCGTTTCCACCATCTTCGACGGCATCATCGTTTACTACCAGGCGAGAAAAAAAGAAAATGCCTCATCACTGCTTGTTCTGAGACATGTAAAGATCGACTCTCACGTGTTCTATTATTGCATCAAGCACTTACCTTGCCCTGCAAATCAAAAACATTGTTTATGTTAAAAGCCTGGCCACACACGACAACCACACACGCCGCCACTTGAAGCTAGAAGCGACTTCAAAGCGAGTCGGCGTTTCGTATCGGCCTGTAGTCGTCGGTTCCTAGCACAAGAAGCGAGCAGCGACGTTGGTAGCGAGAGGCGACCACCAGCATCAACCGTTTGCGGCGAGTTCATATACAATGTAAGAAAACTATAGGAAACACGTCGGTGGTGGCGTTCTGTGGTCGGTGGCCCGTGTGCAGGAGCCCTAATTTTTCACGGTTAAATAATTAAGAAAGTTAGTTTCTGCTAGTTTACCAGTGATACCACCGTACCAGCTCCAGGCAAACCAAATGAAGTCCTACCATTTTATAAGGTGTCACAACGGCGGGCAAAAGCGGTGCTTAACGCCCTTGCATGAAGTTCTATAAAAAAAAATCTGCTTCGTTCTAAGTTTGAAGCCTGAAACCTGATTGTCCACACCTTGCGACCTGCGACTCACAGTTACATTCAGGGCGATAAGAAACATGCGATACAAAGAATAGAATTTTAAAAATAAAGTTGATTCAGCTTGAAAAAGTTATTCAGTATATTTATTACTTGGTTAAAAGTTCTATTGCCTCCCGGAGTGGAAACCAGTTTCATTTATATTACTCATTGATTATTACCAAACTATTCATACAATTCATTATAGGTGCATTACTGTATGCACAAACTCTCATATAGTACAGTTATTTCAAGCTGTATAAAATAATATATTTTTCGAGAACAACGGCTGCTACTGCTAAATACAGAAAATGTTCTTCTGTAAAGATAAGGGAAAAAACAGTATTATCGAAACAATACCTGCTTAAAAAGACTTAAATCATATGTATGAAAAAATTACATGTGTTTGGCGATATACCTGTTAATTTTGGCAAAATTCGATGAGTTATAGGTACCTATCAAAGGACAGTGTTCTGGTCTACTGTTCTGTGGTAGGTCCAATCCTACCAATCGAATCAAATTATCTTCCACGAACAAAGAGCTGGCGCTTACCTCGGGTAAAGTATTAGTTTCGCCATTCAAAGAGGTAATGTCGCCAGCTCTTTTTGGGTACTCTCTCTATCAGCAAAAAGCGACCTAAATTCCATTTTTTATTTATAGTTTTTATTTTAATTATTAGTTATAGTCACCATGCACTCAACGACATAATTCGAAGAGCATTTATCTCGGCCAACGTTCCCTGTGTGCTGGAGCCGCCGGGTCTCAGTAGGACCGACGGTAAGAGACCAGACGGTTTGACTCTTGTAACCTGGAGGAACGGCAAGTGCCTTGTCTGCGACGCTACTTGTGTCAGCACTGTCGCGTCCAGTCACGTGAGCCGCACTTCCCATTTAGCTGCAGCGGCGGCGGAAGAAGCCGCTAGGAACAAGCGGGCTAAATACGCGACAATGGTGTCACAATATTATTTTGTGTCCATAGCCGTGGAGACAATGGGCAGTTGGGGCGTTGACGCTAAATCATTACTTAAAAGTTTAGGGCGTAAGATTTTTGAAGTGACTGGTGAAGCCCGTGCCGGCTCGTTTCTGGTGCAAAGAATGGCCATCGCTATTAAGCGTGGCAACGCTGCGAGCGTTATGGGCACCTTTTCACCGGGAACGTTGCGGGGCGGGATTCTTAACTAAATATGTTTAAGGAGCTAATTGAATTTTGATTTTACATTAAAATTATATTTTGATATAAAATATATATAATAAAATATATATGAAACTTTAAAAATAAAACAAATATTTAGTCATAGTTAATATTTTAGGTTTATTTATTTATTAAATAGTAAATTTTTATTTTAATAAACATCTTGTTCACCCCAATTACATAGTTGAAAGATCAAATTATAATAATTTTTTGCCTGCTTATATATTGTCATTGCAAACTATCCTAAAGCCATTATTATGTAAGGCCTCGAAGATGACTATGTAGTAGTACCTATGTCAATGTGACGCCGCGGCACTGTAGTGAAATAAACGTAATTTTCCATTATGGAATACTTAATAGTGTAAGTGTGAAAGCATTTGTTTGTATACCATGTTCAACGCAAGGAGACTACCCTTTATTGGGTCATAAAGTATCCTATGACGTCACTTGCCTACGTTTAGAGAAACCCGCAATCTGGGGGATTTTGCTCCCATTTTGGGAAAAAATTAAATATTTGGGGCACTTATGGGGAAGTAAAAACTATAGGGAAAAGCGTAATTACGAGCAAATTACTTGGAAAAAAATGAATGAAATAGTATCTTTTTGGGGTAATTTAAAATCAGATCTGAGGAGATTTCACATACTACATCTGGACACTCTGCAGTTGCAAAAGCAAAGCCATAGATGATATACTAGTAACTTGGCAAAGCTTTATTTAAAGTTATCGTCTCTAGAATGACATTTGAACAGTAACTTGCATGAGTAATGGCTCTTGAACACGAGATCATTGCTTGTGGAAGGCTATTGTAAGCTAAATATGCATTTGAATGGTTTTGCACTGTAAGAAATGAAAGGTTAGTTTTATTTAACTTTCTAATTCCGTCATGGAAAATGTGTTTCTAACTTTATAGTAGATTTAGTTTAATCATAAAAATGTCACGACTATTTTAACTTCAGTTTTAAGGGGATATAAGTTTATGTAATTGAAATTATTATTCTATAACTGATTTGATAGAACTGTTCATTCTTTCACTATCTGCCCTTAAACTGAATACATGCTTTGAGTTTTGAATTTAATAATCAAAAATCAAAATCAAAATTAATTTATTTCAGGTTCTTTACACCCATAAACATAATTTAAAACACAATTCAATTAATTTTCAATTTATATATATTAAATACATCATACTGAGATAATGAGAGACGGCAATAGGCGGCAATAGCCCAATGGATAGGGTGTCGGACTGGCGAGAGTCGAGAGGTCGTGAGTTCGATCCCCACCCCACCCGTTGCACTATTGAAGTGAACCCACTCCAGACACAAGTATAATTTAGCTTAATTGGAGGGGTTAACAAGAATACTAGTAACATGCAACCCACATTGCGAGTAATCTTTAAAAAAATATATAATAATAATAATTAGATCAAAGCACCCAGTATAAGTTCTTGTACTTCAATACTGGATAAAAGTTTCGTAATGGACAATGAATAATTACTTATACCTGCAATAGAAGGAGGCACTAAGTACCTATATTAGTACTTAGTTATAGAATAATCATCGCGATCTCACCGCGTGACCTCACTCCCGAGGAAGGGCGACGGCCTCGCTCTAAACCTTGTCGAGAAAATTCGACAAACGGTACGAGATTACAGTCGGTTTATAACATTAATAAAGGTAGATACTTAGTTCGTATGAAGATGATATTTTTATGTGACTACATTTCTCAGAGCTCTTGCATCCGCTGATAAAGGACTAGTCTATTTTTTCAAAAGGGTAGCTTCATATTAGTTCTATACATTGTATAAATTTGATTAAGTTCGGATTTGAAAACTGCTTCTCCTTCGCTTCGGTAACTACTTTGCAATTCAATATTATGTTTCTTGAAGTGTTACAAACTTTATATTTTTGTAAATTGTTACACACAATCCAAAATTTCATCGTACCGACGGGACTCGAAACCGCACCAAATTTTGGATCAATCAATATCTATACATTGATCTGAACCTTGGTAGGTAATCATCACTTATGTGTATGGTAACCATCTATATTATGGTTCTGACCTTTAACTTTTGAACTTTAACGAGTTTATCCCTAAAATTGAAACACGTACAAATCGATTTACTCTCTTTATTCACAGGAATCCCTGAAGAAATATTTTTATTACCGCTTTCAACTAAAATAATCTTTCAATAGACTATACAAAAATAACGTTAAAAATGTTCTATCCATCAAACTTACGCCAAGACGATAAAAACCAAGTAGAAAATCATTAAACTATGCATGATCCTCTGAGTTAAAATTGAAGCGCCGGAGTCTTCGTAACTTTCTTTACAACACTTTGTCCCAATTTCCACAACTTTTGGGTAGAAATCCGTCCAAAACTCGAAAGCTTTCAGATTTATAGTCTGCGGTGTGCTCATTGTGAAGTTCTGGCGGTCAATTATGAAAAATCCAGGCTTTTCTACTTCAAACGCGTCCCATTCTATGATCACGCCAGAATTCGTCGGGTTCGAGTACCACGCGAAATTCGACCACATTTTCATTACGATTTCTGAAATACTCTTATCTCGATAATCCCATTTGCCTAAGTCTTCGGGCAGGGCCAAATAAGGCATGCCGAAAGTGAAAATTAAATCAAAATTATGCGGGACTGCGATCCAATCCGGGACACCCTCGTTTGCAACATCGGAAAACGGCTTTAAATCGAACCTATAAAGGTAAACAGGCGCTTGTTTGCTCACGTGCTTCCCAAGTTGATAGGTAGTGGCACCGTGAACTTTGTCTGTGTAGAAATCTAGAAACAGTTTCCTTAATATAGTTTCGTTCGAGGTTTGTGGTATAGGCTTATAGAAAAACGCGACAGCATCTTGTATGTGATGTTGGTTCGTGAAGCATGAACTATTGTCGACTGTTATATCGGATAGGATGATCTCTTCTCTCATGACATCGAACTCTCTTTGACTTATCCCAGAATCTTCATTTTCGCCTTTATCGAGTAGTAGTGCATCTTCCATGTTCGTATAACCTGTTAGTAATGGTACAGGCGTAAATATTTCGTCTTTGAACAAATCGCTCGGGAAATCAGGAAGGAAGGGGCCAGATATGTTGCTGAAACTTTTGTCTACAATAGGTTTCCAATCAGCTAGAGGTTCTCCTATATCGAGAAGAGCTTGTGAGTTGACTCTTCTTAGACAGTCTAGTAGTTGATATGTCGGTTTTCGGAAGCAACTGAAAGCGCTCGCTACTTTATCGACAGTAATCAGTTCTCTTCTTGCTATGTTGACTGTGTCTGGTGATAGAACATTCCCACTCATGGCGATGGCTTTTTGGAAGAGTCCTGCGGAGTAAGCGGAAACAAGATGCAGGCCAACGCTTACTGCTCCTGCATCGTGACCAAAAATGCATACATTCTCTGGGTCGCCGCCAAAGCTGGCTATATTGTTTTTCACCCAATAAAGGGACGCTACCTGGTCCAGTAGACCGAAGTTTCCAGAAGCCTCGTTGTCTAATGTGGAGAAGAAGCCGAATATGTTCAATCTGTAGGCTACTGACACGAAGATCACCTGAAAAGATGAAAGATACATTTGGAATGTTATTACAAGTTTTACTTTTTAAGAATATATCTGAAAGGACAAAAAATCAAATGAATATACACAAGAATAATACTTTTAGGATATTCCTTATATTAATATTCATATGATGGTGTTTTCCTCATGTTTACCTGCACTAGTTTATAGCGATGCATTCTGCATAATAATATACATTTTTAGATTTCTAGTTTAGTTATTGTCATTGTGAACCGAATACTGAATTAGATCCAAGGTTCAGCTTGCCAAAATGCAAGTGGTAGGTATTTATTCATTACACAGCTTCGTAAGTATATTATGGTTACCTTTTGAATATTATTTTTAACTGACTACGCAAATATTAGGGTAAACTTTATCGGGCTTATGTATGCATATACGTCTATTTCTTTATAATTTTCTTTAGCTTTTTTTGACGTATTGTGTCTTTGAATTTATCATAATTGTAAAAGTGACATCTGAGTTTTCTGCAAGAATATTTAAAAAAAAAACGAAATTTTCTTCATTTATTTATATGAGCAATTGCGTCTTTCAACGCAATTTCAATATTTTAGAAAATACCCAAAACATACTTCGAAAATTTGTTAATTGATGACATTTAGTAATTGCTTTAAAGTTTAAAAGAAATTGATACTCAGAAAATAACACGGCGCAATGTCGCAAGTAGTCCTGTCCTGTTCGTCATCGCGATCTAGGCGGCGATCAGATAGCGCAGTAGTATTTGTACCGACTGGTTCACACCAAACGCGATCAGAACACAATTGAAAAGTACTGAGATCGCGCCCGCAGATCGTAGGACGCCGCGGTGTGGTCGTACCTTTAGTAATTGGATTTTCTTGGGCTATTTATATGCAAGATAAGTATTTTAATGTCATGTTTACCTCCGTTTTAATAAATAGCTGGCATCAATCAAAGTGACGAGCGAATATAAAAACTTCAAAGGGTTTTTTACCTCAGATGTAGCCATAAAATTCCCAATATAAGATGCCGACAAAATGCAATCACGCTGACATACATACAGTCAAAAGGTAAATACGTCAACGTGTTTATTTCATACAAAGCTTGTATGGAGAATTATTATTGAAATTAGAATATTGCCATTACCGGCACGGATTGGATTTGTTGAGTTGAAAGATAAGTTGCAAACTAGGTCGAGGTGCGTGACACATTTTTCTATTTTTAGGGTTCCGTAGCCGAATGGCAAAAAACGGAACCCTTATAGATTCGCCATGTCTGTCTGTCTGTCTGTCTGTCTCTCTGTCTGTCTGTCCGTCCGTATGTCACAGCCATTTTATTCCGAAACTATTAGAACTACAGAATTGAAACTTGGTAGGTAGATGTATTCTGTAAACCGCTTTCCGATTTCTATACAAAACTAAAAAATATAAAAGTTTAAGGAACATGCATCCCATACATGGAACTGGAAAGTAAAAAAAATTTTTTTCTTCAAACCTATACGTGTCTATGAATAAGTCTTTAAAAATGACATTGAGGTTCCTATAATCATTTTTTCTCAAAGACAATCATTTAAAAGATAGGCCTAAAGTGGTAAAATGTGTGTCCCCCCCTCTAACTTCTAAAGTAAGGGAGTGAAAATTCTAGAAAAAATATATTCTGTAGATCTCAATAAAAACTTACAACGAAAATTGGTTTGAACAAGATACAGTCAGCAGTTGTTGAGATATAGCGACCGCAAGTATAACTTTGTTTTAATTTTTTTCATACAAACACTATGAAAAACAAAGTTATTTTTGTAGTTGCGAAAAATAAAAGCTATAGAATACTCTACTGTGTTACGGAACCCTACGAGTGCGAGTCCGACTTGCACTTGGCCAGTTTATTTAAATTTCATAAAATTTTTTGACCGCCATACCTGATGTTATTAACGATGCGATCTACGATGTGGCACGCTTGCCTAGAAGATACCTGGTTCTATCGAAAAATACACACGTGTATTTTACAGTGGCCCTCCCCGGTGACGGAAAAACCTCATTAAGAAATAACCCTGGTATGGTGGTAGGATACTGTGTAGCGTCCGTCCGACCAGCTACCACCCTAAAGTTACAAAATCTGTCGCTAAAACATCTAATGTGTTCTGGCAGCTGTCCTTGACAGCCAGTTCTCATTCTAGGCCTAGCGTGCCAACCTCTAACGGATCATCGCTTACAATCAGGTGAGATAAAAAAGTTGTAAAAGAAATAATTACTCGTAATAACACCCGCATTTATGATAGGTACTAGTGTGATTCGTACCTTTTGCTTTAAGACCAGTTGGAAAGGGTTGACACTGTTAGGGCTCCCTCTAACGAAACTGCCTCCATGGAACCACACTAGCGTCGGATAGTTTTCCACTTTGAAATCTGTAAAGAGACAAAATTTAACTGCAATAATGATCGTTTAAAAAACTAAAGAATCGACTCCAAATGCCGCGCTATTAATTTTCAGTACCAAGTTTGAGGTGTTTATCTCCATATCTCTGGAGTTACTTATCAGACCTCAATTAAATTGCCACGGAACGACACTTGGAATATCACCTTTCCAACAAAAAAAGAATATAAGTTATCCGCGAACAAAAATAAAAAATATATATATAGAATATCTCGTAGGTATATACACGGTCCTCCTTTTTTGAAGTCGGTTTAAAATGCCGTCAATCGTTTGCCTTCAATCGTTTTCTAAGGTATAGGAATAAAAGTTGTCTCCTTTGTTATAATTTTAGAAATAGGTTTTTTTTTGTGGATGTAATTAGTTTGTATGAATATTGACGTAAGTTATAGGTATAACAATCTGCCTGGGAATGATTATCTGTCAAAGCGTATTAACGCTTTGACAGATAATCAACCACGAAATAGGAATGCTTTTTGTTTTGAATTGCAAAATATCCAGTAAAGTTACAGAGCATTATAACTCAACATCTATGAGTACCTACATAATGTGTATCCGGTGCACTTTGCAATAAATGACACGCCAAATCCTGTTGATCCAGAGTTATCGCCTAACATCTACTGAGCGTCTTGCTTTCTTGTTAGGTAACCTATTAAGACTAAAACACTTTGAAAACGTAAATTAATTAAAATCGTAGATTTGTGTACCTATGTCGCGCATAAAGCGCATGAAATTCACTTAATTACTTCATGCAAGGAAACCAACTGAAAAATTACGAGCAGCACGTGCCTGTAAAACGGCCGTAAAACACGCGGATGGTCATAACCACAAAAATTACTTGGGCGCCAAACATAAAAACCTAACCTATTAAAGGTGTTTTCACATCTAACTATTTTCTAAGCCGTGAGGTGCCCGTCTTTACTATATTTTCTTGTGTGTATTGTTAGAAACAATAAGATCTAGTACGCAAGTAAATTTCGTAAGATCTGTCAGATCTGTTGGACTCCACAGAGATAGATGGCACGTCAATCAGAAATCGTCAGATCGTAATAAACAGGACATTGGTTTCTCGTCTCTTAGACTCCAAACAAATGCGATCCGCACTTAATGAACTCCCAATGTAAATAAAGTGACGATTTACAAATCAGCAGTCTAAATGACAATGTCACTACAGGGCTAATGTGGACCTAGCCTGACATATTACATGCAAAACGACTGCACCAAACGATTCGCGGCAATTCGTAAAGTATTTGGGTCAAGATTCAGATTAAGGTTAGGTCAACCATGTCAAAATGGTCGGGGTATTGGCACGGTATTCTTGCATTAATGACCTTTATTTACCCGAGAACGGGGTATATCAAAGTTTTTGCCTACGTCCCCTCTATTTAGAAGCTTACATTCACTTTCAAAATAGAAAATGTTTATAACTCGTCAAGTACATGAACACGTTTAATTTAACCTGGTATGTTAACTATGTTTCAGAGAAGTGATCAGATTTTATTGATTATTATTATTATATTAATATTGATTATTTATTGTAAATCAATATGGCTGTGTATTATAAAGACACTGCGAGTTCTTTAGATTAAGTGAAATCCGTAAAATATGCGTGAATTTGGTATATTGCCTAATGCAGACTTATTGATTGTCGAACGTTGAATCTAGAATGAATTGTGAGAAATGAACGTTTTTGTATAATAAAAGTTGATTGTGGGTAGATACATCTATGTAGATAGATTGAGAATAAATTCATAAAAGTTTTATGTATTGATTTTTCGGATACACGTTGGAGAAGCGGCAATGTCAAGCCGCGACAGTAGAAATATTTCATTAAATCGATATTAAAAATTAATCCATATAATTATATAATTTCATTTCGAATGGCCATTTAGGATTTACGACGATTTAAAGTTTAAAGCAACTATTCTTACGCGCAATGTATCAGCATTCATCCGCAGTCGGGTTAATATTGTTTTGCAGTATATCTTGTTTCAATGAGTACATATAATGCATAAGTCTAGTGAATAATAATATCATAGTATGATTGACTTGTAAACAATAATTAAGAAATGGTACCTATTCAAATTTAAATTTATTCGAAATAAACTGCAGGTTAGTGAGCTGTAACAACTAACAAGAAATCATGGTGTTTTTATTCCATGAATTAGTCACGTTCCCGCGAGGGGAAATATTAGCAACACTTTGAGACACCTTGGAGTAGAAGGCAGATTTGGAGCGGAAATACGTGGAGGTTGGCAACCCTGATAACAACGATAAATATGATTTATTAGATAGAAATGATCTGTTGTGTTATGAAAATTATTTTGTTAAATATTTAGTGTTCATTTGTTGGAGTGTTATTTTAACCCAAATTAAAGTAATACGTTTTTGCTTTCTCTTTGTGGACTTGTATTTGTTTTAAGATAAGTACCGGTGGTATGCTTCCGTATATATATTTAATACATATATCTAACTTATATGTATATATGTCATAAATAATCTTTCATATAAATTGTTTAATATTACGGAATTACTCGTAATTATGATTTGGATTTGTGTCGATTGCCTGGATTTAGATTTTGTAGTGGTAGGACTTCTGCTAGTCCGCCTGGGGCGGCACCACCACTTTGCCAATTAATTTTCAGCCTTGAAATAGGAATTATTTTCGGTTGAAATGGCAAGGTGTCCAGTGAAATTACAGGGCATGTGAGACCTAACATCTCTATGTCTCAAGGTAACAGGCGCAGTGCAGTGACATGCAAAATCTGGCAGTCCAGAATTATTCATGTATCTGTAATACGTCATCACTACCATCAGGCGAGCGTCGTGCTTGTTCTGTTACTTAAAAACAAAATAATAATGTGAAGTCGAGTGTGTGTTTGTTATTGTTAATATTATTTTCAAATGAACGTATACATTTTTTTATTAAATTGCAGTTAAATATATGAGTAATACACCCTTCTTTGTTAACACTTCATCATCATTATCATTATATTGTCCAAACTTAATATTACACCAACCCAAACATGTTTTAATTGCGTGACATAGAACAGTAGACGTAATTCAAGACATGTCACTGAGACTGTTTAGTTTATCGGCTCTTCTTTTCAGGCAAGGCACTGCCCATCGCTTTGCTATTTTCAAAGCTTGCACGTGTTTGCTACACCTGGTCGTAGCGCAGAGCCGTCCTATGCTACTTTGTTGAAGTCTCTGTACTAGAACTAGTCTTAGTCTAGACTAGAACCCCAACGATTATCAGTCCTGCCTGCGGTAGATATTTAAGATATGAGATTGATATAATTCAGTTTGCTAATCCGTTAAGCTATGTCGAACACTTTAGTTCTCTTGCGGATTACTTCGTTCCGGATTTACTTAGTGCAATAAAAACCCTCCAGTTTAAAGTCACTCAGCGAGCTATGGAGAAAGCTATTCTACGGAACATAGCACTTTTCATAGCTCACTGAGTGACTTTAAACTGGTGGGTAGTATACCCACCAGTTTACCACCCAGTTAAAGTAACCTACACACCTAGCCATAGAAAAGATAATAATACTACGTAACCCTTTCCTAGTGGTTACTAAACGTAAAATGAGTAATAAGCGTTCTACCCAAAAATTTATTATAAAATTGAAAGGCAATAAAAGCTTAAACAAACCTCGAAAATCGACTTAAGTTTGAATTGGAAAATCGACAAATGGTCTCGTGAGACGAATTCAAAATACAGTCAGAGTAAATCTCCTTGAAAATCTTCAATAGAAGATATTTGTAGGGAATACACGTACGGACAGAAAATAGCGTTGAATTGGTCAAATTAACTTTGGAGCTATTTTTATTCACGACGGAACGAATAAGGTGTTAGTCAATAGTACAAAGGGTAGGGATTGAACTCACAACCTCTCGATCGGCAGGCCGTCGCCTTAGCCATTGGGCTATTGCCGATTATTCAGTTTAAGAGGGAACGTGGGGTGCACTTTTCCATATAAAATGTATTCCCCCGTTTCCTCCCTGGAAAATGCTTCTAGAGCAAAATTTGTTACTACAAAAAATCAAGGTCTGCTGTAGCTACGCCCCTATCACCCCACGTTCCTTCTCGACCTTCTCACCGTAATAAGTCCATCAGATTATGAAGTTTATAACTGCAGACGTAAGTTCACAGTTCAAGTTTTGTTTTCATAGGATTTTGCCTCGGTGTCGATTCAGGATACTAAGTAAACCACAAAGTACCTAAACAGATTACTTTAATCCACAGGGGTTGAAAGAAAAACTTACCTTTGTATACCATCGTGCCTAAGACAACAACCAAATGAATGTACATATTTTGGTCCTGAAAATTATTGTATGTACTTTATTTAGTTTGTTAATTTTAGTCGGTTATTTTTGACGTGCCATGAAAACGGGATGTTTGTTCGGTGGTGGGGCAGGTGTAGTTAAAATAAATTGGTTTAAAAAGGTCTCTATAACCCGATAAAATTATTTTAGATCCAAGCTTAAAAATTGTATTTTTTGTTAATGTAAATTGTCATAGGCAGAATTTATCAGTGGTTTTTTTTGTTTTCAATCGTCTTTCAAAAACGAGGTTGCTGTCGATTCGTCTGTATGGGTTTTTTAAGGGGTTTCGTACTCAGATGGTACCAAGGTAACAACGGAATTCTTTTACTGAGACTTCGCTTTACGTCCGACCGTCCGTCCGTCTGTTCATCCGTCACCGTCTGGCACCAATGTCGGAACTCGGAGAATACTAGAGAAAATCATATGCCACAAACTGTTCTTAATTATATACTAGACTTTACAGCCAGACAGTAGTCTGAGTAATAAATTATGACATTGAATATAAAACCTGTGTCATCAGTTGTTTGTTGCATTTGAAAATTGTTGTAAATATATTGTGGTTTTTGTGACTCACAGCGTATGTGCGTACATTGACTTACGGTAGGTAGTAATTACATAGATTCTGAGGGTGACGCATGCTGTGATACTAGGGGCGATGCACATCTGATGAAGCATAGCACCATTTCGTGCATTTTCAAGTACCTATTTTGAATACTTTGAATTATATTCTAAAATAAAAATAGATAATCATCACATCATCAGAGTATCAAAGCGTAAGAAAGACGCGAACTGAAAAATGAAAGCTGCGTAAAATAAATAAGTTCGTCATGTAATAATTATAGATTCCGCTACATTCGGCCCTTTGAAATGCAAATATCAAAATTAAACAATCATAAAATAAATATGAAACTATTTTTAACCGACTCCAATAAGGAGGAGGTTTCTCAATTCAACCGTATATATATATATATATATATTATGTTTGTTCGCGGATAACTTCGTCGTTTATGAACTGATTTTGATTATTCTTTTTTGTTCAAAAGGAGATATCCCAAGTGTGGTACCATGGTAATTTATTGAGGTCTTATAAGTATCTCCAGAGATATTGAGATAAACATCTCAAAATTTTTACTGAAAATGAATAGCGCGGCGTTGAAGTCGGTTCTTTTTTAGTTTTTAAACGATAATATATTGCCTACAATTTGTCGCTCGGGAATTCTTCTACTTAAAATAATAAGTATGCCTAGTTAAGAAAAATCATTTTACTTTAGTAATTTATTCCTTAATACTAATATTATGTGTCACTAATTGAGGTCTTATTATATGTATAATATAAAGACTCCGCTGAATCGCATCAAGTTTTAATATTTGTTTTCAAGAGTGGTTTGAAAACTAGGTTAGCTGAGCAAATTGAATCTTTCTTTGTACAACCGCCTATATACATAAATCAGTGTTTACTCGAACGTTTTATCGCATAATAAAACATATTCATATAATATCTCTGATGACTAAATAACATTTCATTATTACTTGTTTATATTATTCTAAAAGGTTATAAGATATATAAGATATACTAAATTAAAAATAATAATAAGAAGTGGTTGTTTGGAAAGTTGATTTACGGACGATAGTTTTACGTGACAACGTCGTAACAAAACATAGATACGGCGCAAGCTTACAATGAGCGTAACGAGACAATAAGCGTAACGGAACGGGACATTTTTCGTGCATGCAGCCAGCGTTCATCGATTTATTAGACGTTGTCACGTCAAAAATTGTAAAGGGCCTCTTATCTTGCGCTGGCCTTTTGACGTTGGCTTCGGCTCCGTCAATGCCTTCCAAAGGACCGGGCGATTCTCCCGCCGAGAAATTTGTAGAATAAACATACAAGAATTAGTTAAATAAAAAATCGTGTGTGTACTTATGTACATGCGTTAGAAGTTATACTTCTGTGGCGTATGGAAAAAAAATAACTAAAATGCAGTAGTGATTAACGATAAATATTAAAATTAATCAAAAAGATTTTATTTAAATAAAAAAGGTTTTATTAACGTAAAAATATGACGTTAAATATGACGTTCTTACGAAATTACATACGAGTATACAACTTGAACATAGTCATGCCACCTAGAACTAACTTCACGGTGTAGAATTTAGGTGTCGGTGTGCGCTGTGCGCGCGCATCGTACCACCTAGAACTAACTTCACGATGTTAAATTTAGGTGTCGGTGTGCGCGCGCATCGTAAAAATTCACTCTCATCATTTTTCTCTATTGCGCCAAAAGAAGATTAGCTTCAAAAATTTAAAACCGCCCCCGACTCATCTATGTATATACAATCTGTTCATTGAGATCATTCCAATGAACCCAAACTTGACATCTCTGCTGTCACTGATGAGGAGTTCAAATATTTAAAAAAAAACTAAAACTAAATCGGTTCATCCGTCTAGGCGCTACGATGCCACATACAGACACGCAGTTACACAGATACACAAGTCAAACTAATTTGCGTCGGGGGTTAAAAAAGATAGGTAAAAGAAGAGAGTTATTAATTCATGTGATTGCTATAAACAAAGATAATATTGCTTTCTTTTTGATTTTCGGCGTAAGTAAACAATTACTGAGTTGTCCTATATTATTATTATTATAAATCCGATGGAAGTTTTTAGAACCTTTCAGCATAGCTATTCGCATTTTAATCGGAAACATTCAATTTGGATTCGTGTTTTTGAACATTCATCAATCCATGAGCTATAAAGTTCGCGAAAATTATTCGTATTAGAATCACTGATTTATATAATTTAAGATTGTTTAAAAAACTAAAAGAACCGACTTCAAACGTCCCTCTAGTCAAAGTAGCCAGTAGACGTCATAACTATTATATAATCTGTGCCAGTAGTTAGTAGCATGTCGTCAAGGTTTATATTTATATACCTTAAAGGTACAACATTTGTATTACCATGCATTTGCATGCATACCCTTCGAATCCAAAAAAGAATTTTACAAATCGGTTCAGGCATCTTCGAGTAATCGGTGAACATGCACTTAAAAAATGAAAGATTCCGACGAATTGAGAACTTCCTCCTTTTTTGTGGAGTCGGTTAGTAAAGAAACATAATATCTTTCTATTTCCTCAAGGAGTAGTATCCGTACAGGTAACACATCGAAGTAAGTACGTGCCCGCATCGTCTCGCGTGGACCCGCTCCACACTAGATATATCATATAGATTCGTCATGTTCGTTTGTCTGTCTGTATGTCACAGCCACTTTTTTCTCCAATTTGTTTTTGAATTATTGTTAATAGCCTTGCATGGTCAGCTTAGGACGGTTTTACTTATCTATATTAAATAAGAAGATAGTTTAAAAACTAAAACAACCGACTTCCATGCCACGCGAGTCAGTTTCAGTTGCAAGTTTGAGAAGTTTATTGTCATATTTCTGGAGATACTTATCAGATCTCGATGAAATTGCACCATCCTTGGAATATCTCCTTTACAACAAAAAATAATGATCAAAACCGGTTCAAAAACGACGAAGTTATCCGCAAACACACACAAAATAAAACAAATTAAGAAAACTCCTTTTTTTTTGAAGTCGGTTAAAAATTATTTGGTACGTAAGAATCAGATATAATATTGGATACTAGTATTTGTGTTGTGGGTAAAGTAAGTATAATTTTACCTGCAAGACAGTCAGACAAGCATGACTTTGAAATATATATTTCCAAGTATTTATTGTTACGTATGTGTATAGTCAACAAATAAGTCATCGTAAATAAATTGATGTTGGAAAACCTAATGTGGTTTTTAACTATTTGTCCATTAGAATATATAGGTAGTCACTTTATTGAATATTAATATATTAAGATTGTTTAAAAAACTAAAGGAACCGACTTCAAACGTCGCGCTAGTCAAAATATCCAATAGACGGAGTAACTATTACATAATCTGTGCCAGTTGTTAGTAGAACGAGTAAGTCGTCGAGATAAGTAAATGCGTCGTAATACAAAATATGTTGACATATTAAAAACGGTTCGGCCAATTTCGTTAAAATTTAAATGGGTCCACCGGGGCCGGTAGTATCTACATGCATAGCGATGAATTTCGAGCGATAATCGTCGATACGAAAAGAGATGCAGATAACAACTGTCTAGCTGCATCTCATTCTTGCAGACGTTTGCGATGACAAGACGCATCGCTATCAATGTAGAGACTTCTACCCCTGGGAAGGGTACTCTTTGAAACAATAAAAAAATCAAATCGGTTAAGTCATCGTCGAGTAATCGGTGAACATACAAAAAATATATATTCCAACGAATTGAGAACCTCCTCCTTTTCTGTGAAGTCGGTTAAAAACAACATTATAATTTACCAGTAATAACAATGCAAGATGAAAGATAATGATTTAAATAAATCTACAGACATTTTCCAAATACATGGAAGCAATGAATTTAATTTATTTAAAAAATTATTAATAAATAAAATATACTGGCCAAGTGCAAGTCGGACTCGCACTCGTAGGGTTCCATAACAAAGTCAGTTTTCGCCAGCCAAAAATTAACTTTGTTTTCATAGAGTTCACTCAAAACCGGCTGACTATATATCGTTCAAACTAATTTTCGTTGAAAGTGTTTATCACAGCATCTCAACGCAATATGCGGCTATCTATGCGGCTATCTATGCGGCAATCTACAGCATATTTTTTTTTATTTTTCACTTCCTTACTTTAAAAGTTAGAGGGGTTTATCGAAGTTGTGTCAGAAGTGTCTATCTTTCAAATGATTAACTTTGAGAAAAAATGATTTTAGGAACATCAATGTCATTTTTAACCGACTTCAAAAAAAGGAGGAGGTTTCTCAATTCGACCGTATATTTTTTTTTTTTTTTTTTTTTTTTTTTTTATGTTTGTTCGCGGATAACTTCGTCGTTTATGAACCGATTTCGATTATTCTTTTTTTGTTCGAAAGGAGATATCCCAAGTGTGGTCCCATGGTAATTTTATCGAGGTATGATAAGTATCTCCAGAGATATTGAGATAAACATCTCAAAATTGGTACTGAAAATGAATAGCGCGGCATTGAAGTCGGTTGTTTTTTAGTTTTTAAACGATATTATTAAAGACCTTTATCTGTAGACATCCCCCACGTATTAGGATTGATAAAACATTTTTTTTCTTAGCCCTCCATTAATCTTCAATTTTTGTATATCTGTATGAAAATTGTAAAGCGGTTCACAGAATACACCTATCTACCAAGTTTCAACTAAAAGTTTCGGAATAAAGTGGCTGTGACATACGGACGGACGGATAGACAGACATGACGAATCTATAAGGGTTCCGTTTTTTTGCCATTCGGCTACTGAACCCTAAAAAGAGGATCCTTAGGCAAATATATGTTATAGGCCTAGAATGCTCTGACTCTCAAGGGCTGTGTGATGCCGGAACACCGTAAGGGTAAAGGTACGGCCACACCACGGCGTCCTGCGATCTGCGGGCGCGATCTCAGTACTTTTCAACTGTTTTCTGATCGCGTTTGGTGTGAACCAGTCGGTACAAATACTACTGCGCTATCTGATCGCCGCTAGATCGCGCACGCAGGACGCTGCGGTGTGTCCGTACCTTAACAACAGACAGACACATCGACAGATTTTCTCCTTGATGGTGGTAAGCTACTTTTTGATAGCAAGTCTGGCCGAACATTGATATAATACTCCCACCGTCTGTAGATGTAGGTATAGTCTCCACCTCACTATTATGTGTGTGTGACTCATTCAGTTCACCTGCTCACATTATAATAATTGCGCGGTCAATAGGTCAAGTAATAAAATTATATTATATTCACAGCTATTGTAATGACTTGCAGGAAAATCTATTTACATTCTACCTATCTGTTTATGTGTAAAATTAATTGTTTTTGTGTAAGTAATATCCGTTTCTTAAACGGCTAATTGTGTATTAGTGATATTTTTAACCGACTTCACAAAAAAGGTTCTCGATTCGTCAAAATATTTTTTTTTTGTATGTTCACCGATTACTTAATGATGCCTGAACCGATTTAGAAAATTCTTTTTTGTTTCAAAGGGTACCCTTCCCAGGTGGTCCCATTTAAATTTTAACGAAATCGGCTGAGTCGTTTTTAATATATCAACATTTGTATTACGACGCATTTACCTATCTCGACGACTTACTTCTCACTACTAGCACAGATTATGTAATAGTTTCTACGTCTACTGGCTACTTTGACTAGCGCGACGTTTGAAGTCGATCTTAAATTATAATCAATCTACACAACATTTTTGTAGGTAGGTATTGTATATTGACATACGATGACATTCGCAAGCTAGCTGGCAGCGGTTGGAAATAAAGAGCTGAAGATCGAGCTCAGTGGCGTGCCATTGCCATAGGAGAAGCCTATGTCCATCATTGAACGAATACTGGCTGTTAATTATGGTGATGATGATGATGTATACGAACCGCATTTTTGTAACTAGCTTCGGTCCAGCCAAATGTTGTATGGTAGAGTTTTTTTTTGGTTTTTGTGTTTTTTTTACATGTAATTAAGTTGTAAACTTTAAACTTTCGCGATTTGAACACATAGTTATAAATATGAAAATACGGGACTACTGGTCACGAGACGACCACGATCAATGCAACTTGGTCGAAACGTCGAGTTAAATAAAATCAATGTTTTAGGCGCGATAAGTCCCAATTAAGTGTTCATTTATGTATCTTTTATCTGTGTATCTATGTGTCTGTCTGTCGCATCAGGCATCATAGCTTCCAAGCAGATGAAGCGAATTTAATTTAGCTTTCAACCGACTTCCGAAAAGGCAGAAGTTCTCAAACTGATCGCGCATGCGAAGTCAGTTTTTTTAGTTTTTAGGGTTCCGTACCGAAAGGGTAAAACGGGACCCTATTACTAAGACTCCGCCATCTGTCTGTCTGTCTGTCTGTCCGTCTTTCACCAGGCTGTATCTCATGAACCGTGATAGTCAGACAGTTGAAATTTTCACAGATGATGTATTTATGTTGCCGCTATAACAACAAATACTAAAAACAGAATAGAGTTAAAAATAATAGAGAGTCCCCATACAAGAAACGTGTTTTTTCGGCATTTCACGCCATCTATGAACGCTTAGTTAGGTAAACGTCCCATAGATGGCGTTATATTGAAATATCGATCCCTAACACCTTTGTTAGACGTTAGATGGCGTTATAAGAAATAAAATGTTTATTAATTATAATTTTTTACTGGCGAAAAATGACAGTGGTATTTTTTGCTCGATCTTATAGAATACTCTAGTGTGGTACGGAACCCTACGAGTGCGAGTCGGACTTTCACTTGGCCAGTTTATTATTTATAACATTTTACTTATTTATATCAGTTTAAATAGTTTTTATCTTAATTTAGTTTAAAGTTGTATATATGTACTATTTGTTAATATTGTTTTAGATAGTCTTTTCTATTCGAAACTTTTTTAAACTATCTAAATTATATAGACTAGCGTTTTACCACTATACCACCTGGTGGCAAGCGATGATGTGGGCGAAGATGGTGAACACGCTGGGCCTAGAATACTCTGACTCTCAAGAACAGTGTGCTAACGGAATATCGTAAGGTTATGGCGGCAGATTTTCTCCTTGACGGCAGTAAGCTACTTTTTGCTAGCAAATGTCTGAATAAACACCCAACAGTGCTCGGTAAAATTTATTAAATGACCTTGACATATAGGTACTATAAGCAAACCCCTTAGTTAAGCTAATTTTTCAATTTTATAATTCTACCTTCAATTGAAAATAAAACAATAACTACAGAGTCTTCATTACTTAAATTACGTATTTAAGTAATGATATCGTTACACTTGCCGACGGAAATTAATTAAGAAAACTCCGTAATGGTCAAAGGAAATTGGAAAAATATGCAAAAGCAATTACCGCCTATTTCTGGTGCGAGGCGCTAAATGACTTCTGAGATATCTCTTCTAGCTATCTATGCTAATACTAGCTTTTATTAACCCACTTCAAAGGGCAGAGTTTTTAATTTAACAGATTTGTATGTAGGTATTCTTTGGGTATACAGCCAGAATACTCAAAGTAAGGTACTCGCCTGCGTTAAAAGTATCCTATGTGCTAATCCAGACGGCAGCGTTTAGCAAGAAGGCTTTGCTGGTAAATAAACTGCTAATTAAGCTAGTTAGCTGATCATAAACTATCCGTAAGCATAGAAAAGATAATAATACTTCGTAAGTCGTAAGTCAAATTAATGCCGTAAGTTAATGCCGTAAGTCAAATTTCATTCGGTTCTGTTGCGCCATTTTTAACTGACTTCACAAAAAAGGAGGAGGTTCTCGATTCGTCTGTATGTTTTTTTTGTGTGTATGTTACGCGATTACTCCGTCAATTATAAACGGATTCAAATGATTTTTTTTAATAGGAAGTGTACGTTTCCGAGGTGGTCCCATTGTAATTTCAACGAGATCTGATTAGTATCTCCAGAGATATGGAGATAAATACCTCAAACATAGGAGAATGTAATGGTTTTAGAAGATGAGTCCCAAGAAGATTATACACAATGGAGGTTGCTATTGCATATACTTTTGAAGAAAATGACCTAAAAAAAATATGACCTTGAATAATGTTTTTACATCTTTCTTCTCGTTGATTTTGGTTTTTGACAGATATTCTTACGGTAACTGTGAGCGAGATAAAAACAAAGATGGGGAGAATTAATTTGTCTTCACAGGAATGTTCTACCAGGCAAAGTTTTGTTAGGGTGCAACATTTCTTAACAAACCTAATATTTTTGACATGACATGACGTTTGGCGAAGATGGCGGCCATATGGCGGCGATTAATGTTAATAATCGCCAATAATACTTTTCAATATTCATTTTGGAATACATCTAGTCCTTGTTATAAAAGTATTTGGAAATATTGTAATAAAATAGACAATTAATTATCGTGTGTGTCAGATGCTTTTATTGCACAGGGCCATTTTGGACATTGTCCTTTGATACATAGATGACATCATTATGACTAGTGGATATTTTCACTAGCGCGGCATTTGAAGTCAATTTTTTAGGGTTCCGAATCCAAAGGAAACCAAATGAACACTTTTTGAGACTTTGCTGTCCGTTCGTCCGTCCGTCCGTGTGTCTATTAGTGCGCACTTTACAGAATATTATTTATTACACACTTGAAATTTTCACAAAGTATATATCCGTCAGTGTATAACGGCCTAGACACGAAATTTTATAGATGCATCTAATTTAATTAAAACTTTTTCGCACTAAAAAGGGAAAAATAAATTATTAAAAAAAAAAAAAATAACCGACTTCATAACCACAAACAGGCCCTCAAAAGCGAAAAATAAATTACTTAATATAATTATTATAAGCGCTACCCACTTATCTATTTGAAGTCGATGCCAGCCAAGTCTAAGTAGGTAGTAGATATATACTACCTACATGTATCTACCTACTTACTACTACTACATACATAGTATCTATCTATTCTATCTTATATTAAGTAATTTATTTTTCGCTTTTGAGTGCCTGTTTGTAGTTATGAAGTCGGTTTTATTTTTTTTGAAAAATAATTTATTTGTGAAAGAGTAACAAACATCCTTTCACTCACATTCACAAACTTTCACATTTTTCAGTATTAAGTAGAGATATATACAATGTACCCTTAGGCGTGCACAAAAATATTTTCTGAAGATAGGATCCAGAGATATGTTAAATGTAACTTTTTTCTGTAACCTTTGGTTAATTTATAAAGCGTTTGTTTATCTATCTAATATTTTGGCTGTCTGGCTGTATACTCAAAGATCCAATGCCATGCATTATACCTTTTTGAGCTAAAAACTGGTTATTAATTTCAGAGTAAAGAATTCTTAAAATAATTACTTCAGAGTAAAGGTTCGGCAACACCGAGGCGTCCTGCGATCTGCAGGCGCGATCTCATACTTCAATTGTTTGGTGTGAACCAGTCGGTACAAATATTACTGCTTTATCTGATCGCCGCCTAGATCGCGCACGCAGGACGCTGCGGTTTGTCCGTACCTTAACATAGCATAGAAAGTTAATATTCACTTGAATTGAAAATCTCTTCATTTTGTCAAATCAGTCAATATATCAATTCAAAGGCCTATTCATCTACGTTATGCACAAATAATTTATTTAAAATCTACGTTATTACTTAAACACTTTCATGCAAACTCAAGACTTTCTATTAAGTCAAGAATTAACTATAAACGAAGGTGCCCCTTGGCTAATTATTAAAAGATAGCGTAATTACCAGATTTTTCATGTCTAGACTTTCGTGAAGCTAGTTTCACCGGAAGTATTGCCTACTTCAGCTTGTTAACCAAACGCAAGCTAATTAAAAGTAAATCTGCCTTAAATAATAATTATGAAGTACAGAAACGAAGCTGAAACTAGCCAATTATGTTTTTTTTATAATATCTTCTAATTCTTATCGACTAGCGTTTGACCACTATTTCGCCTGGTAGTAATCGATGATGTGGTCGAAGATGGTGAACATCCTGGGCCTAGAATACTCTGACTCTCAAGGGCTGTATGCTGCCGGAACACCTTAATGTTATGGCGGCAGATTTTCTCGTTGATGGTGCTAAACTACTTTTTGGTACAGGCGGAACTGTTAAAACCTTTCTCTTTATCTCGAAAGGTTTTATACAGTGCCTGCCTCCAATTAACGCCGGGTAGTATATATTTCACCTGGCAGTACAAATAATGTACTGCGAGCCGATGAGGCAGATAATTGGCTAGTTTAGTCTTTGTAGAGTGTCGTCTCGAAGTGCCTTATTTTTACCGCCAGGTACAATACAGTACAAAAACTTTTTATTGATTAACAAAAAAACTAAGAGAACTTTCAAATGCTGCGCCTTTACTTTTCAGTTCCAAATTTGAGGTGTTTATCTCCATATCTGGAGATCCATATTTATCAGATCTCAATGAAATTACTATGGTATCACCCTTGGGATATCTCCTTTCTAATAAAAAACATAATCATCAAAATCGGTTTATACACGACGAAGTTATCCGCGAACACCCATAAAAAAAAATATATATATATATATAGGTACGATCGAATTGAGAAGCCTCCTTTTTTGAAGTCGGTTAAAAACATTACTGTATGGCAACAGGCTCGGCGGTCTTATCGCTTGAAGCATTTTTTTTTCAGGCAACCTTTGCATGGAATATATAAAATAACATGGCGGTATCGTACATTTATAATAACTAGAATAAATTAATTCGCCAGAGAACTAAATTTGAAATTTGAAATGTAATTTATTTTGTTTTTACAAAAAGAGTACATATACAATCGGAGTATTAATATATACTAATATCATGCATAATTCACTTTCTTAACTAAAATTAAGTTAGTCATGCAATACATTCAAAATAGGTACAAATTTAAGGGTAAGTACACTTGTGTTCATTAAAGCGGTGTGTTACCACCCGGACAAGAAAAAATGTATCCCGAGTGATAACCTCTTTCGCCATATTACGGATATTATATTGAATAGTTTGTTATTTTTATTATTACATTATATGTTTATTTTATTATTTTATTTTATTATTACATTACATATTAGTATTGTTGATTAACATCAGAAGTTAAATCAGTTATTGGTATACAAAACAAAAATATCTTAAAATTATTACCTTTAAATTTATAATTTGGAGGTAGCCCTCCCATCATTATTGTAGGAATTAAATTAATGCATGCAGCATAATTACCATGCACAATTACATATTTTGTGAATTTCACAGAACAAGTAGGTATATTAATCTATTACAAAATCATAAATTTATTAGACATTAAATTCTAAACTATTTGTTTGTTTGTTTATGAGAATGCACTGCGACTACAACTTACAATCTTCATACACAACTGATAACATTGTTCGCCAATCCATGAGTCATTATTAGGGTCCCCGCACACGGGCCACGGGCCACAACCACAAAACGCCGCCACCGGTATATTTCCTATAGTTTTCATACATTTATCATGTAGCGTGTGGCGGCCACCGGCGTCACCGTGTGCGGCGAGTCCATATAAAATGTATGAAAACTATAGGAAATATGCCGGTGGCGGCTTGTGGCCGGTGGCCCGTGTGCGCCGAGGGTTAACCTCTTTAAAGCCATACCAATTATATAAATCTATCTACCTATTCTATGGTCGTCAACTTGGACATAGGTGTTTAAAAATTTGATAAAATTAGCGATTACAAACAATAGAAGAAATAGTTTTATACTTAGTGTTTTTCTATTATTATATTATTTTACTTAATTCATTTCTGTTTTTTAACCGACTTCAAAAAAAGGAGGAGGTTTCTCAATTCGACCGTATATATATATATATATATTTTTTATGTTTGTTCGCGGATAACTTCGTCGTTTATGATCCAATTTCGATTATTCTTTTTTTGTTCGAAAGGAGATATCCCAAGTGTGGTACCATGGTAATTTTATCGAGGTATGATACGTATCTCCAGAGATATTGAGATAAACATCTCAAAATTGGTACTGAAAATGAATAGCGCGGCATTGAAGTCGGTTGTTTTTTAGTTTTTAAACGATATTATATTTTATTTTTTATTTATTATTATTATTTTTTAATTGGATTGTATAATAAAGCGGTTAGCACAAAAATAAAATTTGCTGTGTAAGAATTTAAGTGTATGCTTGCGTGCGTGCGGGCGCGTATGGGTGCAAACCATACAAAAAGTTACTAACTTAACGTGCAAAAAGTTATCGTCATAGCTCAACGGATTAGTAAACTGAAGTGGCAGTGGGCTGGTCATATCTGCCGCAGGACTGATAACCGTTGGGCTAGACTTGTCTTAGAGTGGAGACCGCGAATCGGCAAACGTAGCGTAGGACGTCCTGTGACCAGGTGGAGCGACGACATACGCAAAGCAGTAGGCAGTGACTGGAAAAGAAGAGCCGAAGATCGCGCTCAGTGGCTTATCTTGGGAGAGGCCTACGTCCAGCAGTGGACTGACACCGGCTGATGATGATGATGAGAATAAATTAAAAGAAGTACTGTATTTTCTTTCAACTATGCTTGTATGTTGTCTTGTATGTGGACTGACCCCCTTATATTTATGATTATCATTGTATTATTTGTTTTAGTTGCTAAATTATTGGAAACTGTGTGAAAATGTTTAGTGTCTATCTATTAGCGTTCATAAGATTGAGCAAAACTACGCCGATTAAAACAATTTGCTTGTATGGGAACCACCTTTGGTTTTAAACTTTATTTTGTTTTTATTATTTGTTGTTATATAGTGGTTATAGTGGTACCTACATATTCTATCAAAATTTCAAGTATCTACCTATTATTGTTATTGATACAGATACAGCCATGTTACAGACGGACAGATGGACGGACAGACGGATAGAGAGACGGACAGGGAATTCTCAGTAATGGGGTATTCCGTTAGCACTCTTTGGGTACGGAGTACTTAAATGATTCTAGACCTCCTCGAGACCTACACCTCAAATATTTCACGAGGCAAACTCAAAAATGAATCCGGAAAATATATTTCACAGAATGTTTTAGTGAAACCGAGTCCGTTTATAACCACTATCCATCAAATGGATGGCCACAATCCGTTTACTCTCAAAGTAGACACTTTGCTGTGAAGATAAGTTTTAAGAAAATGAGATAAAGAGAAGGTTGTGGCAAGTTAAACGAAAATAAGCTGATGGACTATTTCAAAAGATAAATCTAGCCTTGTTTTTAATTCGCATTAATCTATTCTATTCAGCCTGTTTATCCGACTAGAAAAGGAAGGGTTATGATTTTAGTAGTCTATGTAAGTATATATCTTTGTATTTTCGCTAGACCTCATAATAACTAATAGTACTACGCTAGTCCGCCTGGGGCGGTACCACCACTTTGCCAATTAATTTTCAACCGTGAAATAAGAATATTTTTTGTTTAAAATGGCAAGTTGTCCAGTGAAATTACAGGGCATGTGAGAATCAACATCTTTATGTCTCAAGGTAACAGGCGCAGTGCAGTGACATGCATACTGTATCTAAAATAGGTAGACGTTATCGCTTCCGATCAGGCGAGCGTCGTGCTTGTCCTGTTACCTTATATCATAAAAAAACAAAAACTGACTCTCAAGGGCACGACCCTTGTGCTGCCGGAACACCGTACTGTTATAGCGACAGGTTTTCTCCTTGACGGTGGTTCGCTACTTTTTGCTAGCAAGTCAGGCGAAACATTGATATTGTAGAAATGCTTCTAAAATTTTCGGACATCATATTTTTCATAGAAAAAATATGGGATAATCTTCTAATACTATAAGAATCTTTGTCCTGACATACTGACTGACTCACTGACAGACAACGCACAGCTTAAACCGCTGGTCGTAGAGACTTGAAATTTGGAGGGTATAGGTGTACTAAGAAAGGATTTTTCAAAATTCACCCCTTAAGGGGATGAAATGGGGGTTCAAAGTTTGTATGGAGAAACAAGATTAGATAGTCTTTTCTATCCGAAACTTCACACAAGTGCTTCAGTACAAAAATAAGTAAATACGTGTTTCAGATTTTTTGAAATTCCACCCCTAAGAGGGTGAAATGGGGTAACAAAATCAATATTTTTTCGGATTGCGCTGAAATTTGGCATGCAGATAGTTATTACAACGTTAGTTACCTCTGAAAAAGGATTTGCCAAAATTCACCCCTGAAGGGGATGAAACGGGGGTTTAAAGTTAAGTTTAGTTAAGTTAAGTTAAGTATAGAGAAACAAGATTAGATAGTATTTTCTATTCGAAACTTCATATAAGTGCTCCAGTAAAAAAAAAGGTAAATAAGTGTTTCAGGTTTTTTTTAATTACACCCCTAAGAGGGTGAAATGGGGTAACAAAGTGTGAAAATCAATATTGTTTCGGATTGCGCTGAAATTTGGCATGCAGATAGTTATTACAACGTTAGTTACCTCTGAAAAAGGATTTTGCAAAATTCACCCCTTAAGGGGATGAAATGGGGGTTCAAAGTTTGTATGATAAACAAGATTAGATAGTCTTTTCTATCCGAAACTTCACACAAGTGCTTCAGTACAAAAATAAGTAAATACGTGTTTCAGGTTTTTTTGAAATTTCACCCCTAAGAGTGAAATGGGGTAACAAAGTGTGAAAATCAATATTTTTTCGGATTGCGCTGAAATTTGGCATGCAGATAGTTATTACAACGTTAGTGCCCTCTGAGAAAGGATTTGCCAAAATTCACCCCTGAAAGGGATGAAACGGGGGTTTGCAGTTTGTATGGAGAAACAAGATTAGATAGTCTTTTAAATTTGAATTTTAACACAAGCTTAAGTAAGTAAATACGTGTTTCATGCTCTTTCGAAATTCTACCCCTAAAAGGGTGAAGAGGGGTAACAAAGTCTGAAATCAATATTGTTTCGGATAGCGCTGAAATTTGGCATGCAGATAGTTAGTTCCCTCTGAGAAAGTATTTTCTAAAATTCACCCCTGAAGGTGATGAAACGGGGGTTCAAAGTTTGTATGGAGAAACAAGATTAGATAGTCTTTTAAATTTGAAATTTAACACAAGCTTAAGTAAGTAAATACGTGTTTCATGCTCTTTCGAAATTCTACCCCTAAAAGGGTGAAGAGGGGTAACAAAGTCTGAAATCAATATTGTTTCGGATAGCGCTGAAATTTGGCATGCAGATAGTTAGTTATTTTGACATAGGTTAAGAAAGAATTTTTCAAAATTCACTCTTCAAGGGGATGAAGCGGGGTTTCAAAGTTTGGATAGTCATTTTATTCGACATTTCACACAAGTACTTCTGTAAATAAATAAGTAAATACGAGTTTCAGACTTTTGCAAAATGCCACCCTAACAGGATAAACTGGGGTAACAAAGTCTAAAAATCAATATTGTTTCGGATTGCGCTGAAATTTAGAATGCAGATAGTTATTATGACGTAGGTATCCGAAAGATTTTCTAAAAATTCCTCCCGGATACGGAACGGGGAATCATAGTTTGTATGGCGAAACAAGATGAGATAAAGTACGTGTTGTAGGATTGGGATAGGGGGCGAAATGGGGTAGGCAACAAAGTCTGAAACTTTGGGTTTTATAAATATGAATCCCGAATTGCCTTTGTCACGCGATAACATAAAAACGGGTGACCCGATTTGGCTAATTCTTTTTTGATGTCTTTATTGATAGAATCGTTTTTACAAAAGAAAAGTTTTAAGTAAATAAAAGAAATTTTTAACGCGGGCGAAGCCGCGGGACACTTCTAGTTTGGTCATAAATTTATCAGTCTGAAAAAGAAAATGATGTAGATACGAAGAAGTAGTTTTATTACGAGCCACCCAAAAGTGACAATTTTCATTTTAAATGAAACGTTTGCACAGGACGTCAGAAGCTATAAACGAATATACCTTTCAAATTAAACTCAAGTAATAACATGAAACCACATCATCAAATTAATTTGTATCCAGCGGTTGGCATCTCCAGAATTTATTAATAAACGGACAAATATTCTCCCTGAAGAATACAAAATAGGATAAGAAAAATAAATATTACGTTTTTGTACGTATTTTATTTCGAAATTAATAAGGATACTTTGTTTTTGGACGTCTATTTATAACGCCCTTTTGGGACCTCTGGATCGCACGATTATTTTCAACCAACTTCCAAAAAGGAAGAGGTTCTCAAACTTTAGTTACGAAATTACTCCGCCAGTTGAAAACCGGTTCGAATAATATTTTTTTCCATAGGTAAGGTATATCTCCACTGTGGTATTTTTAGGGTTCCGAACCCAAAGGGTACCAACGGAACCCTATTACTGAGACTTGGCTGTCCATCTGTCTGTCTGTCTGTCTGTCCGTCTGTCACCAGGCTGTATCTCACGAACCGTGATAGTTAGACGGTTGAAAATGTTCACAGATGATGTATTTCTTTTGCCGCTATAACAACAAATACTAAGAACAGAACAAAGTAAAAATTAAAGGGTTTAAAACGAAAAACGTGTTTTTTACGATAGCGCCATCTATGAATCATTCATAGATGGCGCTATCGAGTTTACCTTATTAATAATATTAATTACTAACACCTTTGTGTTAAGGTACGCACACACCGCGGCGTCCTGCGTCCTGCGTGCGCGATCTCAGTACATTTCAATTGTTTTCTGATTGCGAAAACAATTGAAATGTGTGATAGTCTGTGTATTATGTAAATGATAATACTATATAGTCTTCAAATAAACGTGGTTTTATTATAAAGCTTACAGATTGATACAGAAAAACAGATTCAGATTCACCATGGCTGATGCGCCATCTTGACCGTCCCGCTACTTATCGACTAGTGATGTGACATACTCATAACAAAATGTACTGAGATCGCGCACGCAGGACGCAGGACGCCGCGGTGTGTCCGTACCTTTAACGTTGACTATGTTGGTGTTAGAAGTTTCTTATATATTCGTCAAAAAACGCGAGAAAAAAGTCTGGCTTGCACTTAGCCAGTTTTATTATACAACTCACGAGAGATATGAATGTATACAACTAGACAAGGCGCTGAACTACCAATGGTTTTGAAAAAGTCCCACTACTAAAAAAAACTACATTTTAAGGTCAAACAAACTCATAGTAGCGTAGAATCTAATAGCGGTTAGTTATGTTATCAATTATATATTCTTAAAATAGTCTTCCGCTTGTCATGTGCGAGTTCCCACACTTAATACAGTAAATAAATAATGCAGTGATCGTACAGTGAAGACACAGTAATTACAGTTTACGTGTAACATTTCCAATAAACCATCGCACTTTTACATGATTTCCCAATTGGAACGTATGCTCGCGCGGAAATAGCGTAAGAAATTCTTCCTACCTTTAATTAAATTGAAGGATGAATTTAACATTTAGTTAGAAACTTTCTCGCAATTGTAAAAATGAGATTCATTTTTTTTATATATTCTTTGAATAATTAAAGATGTATCTGACAGTATTGTCAAAGCGACTGGCCAATTCTGGCCAATTGAATCTGGCCAATATTTGGCGCAAACGACTCTCAAGGGCTGTGTGCTTCCGGAACACCGTAAGGTTATGGCGGCAGATTTTCTCCTTGATGGTGCTCATGTTTTGGGCACGATTTCCAACGCAACTTATATTTTCAATTTTAGAAACACAAGCTTTTGATCTCTATCTCACCCATGTTAAGTGAAGATAATTATTATCTCAGATGTAACACGGTTTCCTAAAAGATACCCAGTAGCAGGGGGCCCAGTATCAATGGGGGCTTTTGCGTGTGAATTTTCCGCTAGAGGCGCTAGTGTGCTACAAAGTCCGCGAAATGTCAATGTCATTTTTAGATCATCAAATTGATTGAACATGAACTGATTGAATGAACATGCATTTTGACATTTCAATATAAAATTGTATAGCTTGACAGCTGTCATCAGGACCATTTTACTCAGTGGCGGTACCTGGTGAGGGAAAAAGCAAGTCCGTGAAATGTCAATGTCATTTTTAGATCGGGATTTATCTCAAACTGACAGTGACATAACATGCAATTTGACATTTCAATATAAAATTGTATAGCTTGACAGCTGTCATCAGGACCATTTTACTCAGTGGCGCTACCTGGTGAGGGAAAAAGCGGTAGTCTCCATTGATACGCCGACTTCCGATGATTGCTGCAAACCAAATAGTAATAAGGGTTAGGCTAGCCATCCTCCACTTCAAACAAGCATCTTCTAAACGCAAACAGAAAATTTCTAAGAACAATCTCAATGTTTGTTCCCTCAATCTCAAAGTTCAAAAATAAATTGTATTGTCATCAGAACTAAAGGTGTGTACCAAATATCAGATCAATCTAGAAGCACTTTCATTTTGGATAAGCTAAAAATGTACTTAAGTGTTTTTAAACGATTTTATTCAGCTTGACCTGTAGCTTAACAAAAATGAAAGTGCCTCTAAATCGGCTTTAAATTTTTTGCTTGCTCATTTAATGAAATTGCATCGCCAAGCCAATTGCACTGCAGTTTTAACAGCAAAACAAAACTAGAGCAGGGCAATTACAGGTCACATTTCTAGAGTAACTGGACGACAATAATTGGTGGAATTCCATCGCATGCGAAATACAAATACCATAATAACCGGAGCTCCTTAACTGGAGTAAAATAGGTAATGTTCGTTATAGCTAAAGGTCAAGTTAAACTGGTTCGTCATGGAGAAATAGACTATTGAGGCAACAATTTCATTTTAGCGTATTACCAAGTATTATTTTTATTTACGAAGAAATGTGTTAAATGCGGGCTTGAGGAATTTGTATAAAGGTCTAAGTTATTTTTATTTTGTTGTATCAACTCTACGTATTTTTAAGTATTTTATGAAACTTTTTAATAGGACTTGACCTATACTTTACATAAAAGTAACTAAGGTTAAGGCGTAGGACGCCCTCAGATTTTAGCTGCAGAGATGATATTCGCAAGAGAAGATATTCGCTAAGAGCGGAGTGAGAGGAGCCGAGGACCATGCCCAGTTGTGTATGATTAGAAAGACCTATCTCTAATAGTGGACTAGTCTCGTCTAGACTATTATAGTCAGCATAAACTATTATGCTGATGATGATGATGATGATGAACTGAAAAGTTCTGCTATATTTTTCACCTAACCTCCTGAAGTAGCAATTAAATCAGTACCAGTATTAGGTAAATAAGTGAGTATACATAATCTATAAAACACAAAAATTGTTTCTACCTGATTTAACTATTATTATAGACTTTAAAACCATCCAACCAATGTGCCTCAAACCGGTTTCATTAGAAAGGCGATAATGCAAAGATGGTTTTAGATAATTAAAACTATGCATTAGCCACATTTGCTTCATTCATTAAGTCGATTTTCGACTATTCCCATACACATTTTTTTCTGAACAAAATGTACCTTATTCTTTTTTAGGGTTCCGTACCCAAAGGGTAAAACGGGACCCTATTACTAAGACTCCGTTGTCCGTCTGTCTGTCTGTCTGTCTGTCTGTCTGTCCGTCTGACACCAGGCTATAGCTCATTAACCGTGATAGTTTGACAGTTAAAATGTTCACAGATGGTGTCTTTTTGTTGCCACTAGAACAACAAATACTAATAAAACTGGCCAAGTGCGAGTCAGACTTTTGTCCCGCACACGGAGGGTTCCGAAATTTCGAAGTCCGAACGCCACGAACTTCTAAGTTCTAACACCAACTAAGTAAATATTAACACAAAGGTAATTAATATAATTAAATATCTGGAAGACCGAGTGTTCGTACGACTAACTTTCTACTGATTCTAGCTAATTGAAGCTCTGTAAGTACTAAAATTGAAGATATATTATTCAATACTGTACACTTCATTTCTGCAAATAAAACCTTAACCAAGTAAATAAATCGACCGAGGCCCACAAATTTAACAAATGAAACGAAAAGTGCTAATTTTTCCTGTGCTGCCATCTAGCTGCGTCGAGGTGAATTAATTTCGTATCGTATCGTATAAAACACGTTTTTTGTTTTAAACCCTTTAATTTTTTACTTTGTTCTGTTCTTAGTATTTGTTGTTATAGCGGCAACAGAAATACATCATCTGTGAAAATTTCAACCGTATAACTATCACGGTTCATGAGATACAGCCTGGTGACAGACGGACAGACATACAGACAGACAGACAGACGGACAGCGGAGTCTCATTAATAGGGTTCCGTTGGTACCCTTTGGGTTCGGAACCCTAAAAACAAAATAAAGTTAAAAATTAAAGGGGGTCCCCATACAAAAAACGTGTTTTTAAACGCCACCTATCTAATTAGTTTCGGCAAAATGACATAGATGGCGCTAGTAAACGAGCCCCGTCTTTCTAGATCGCGACCAAACCAAATATTCTTGGTAATATCAATTAATCAAATATATGAGGTTGAAACTCTGTTATGTTTCGTATTGTACGGAACCCTCCCTAAGTGTGCGATAAGAGACGCGATGCTGACTGGCACTTGGCCAGTTTTATTTTAGCGTAGTATCACACGTTGGGTATTCGCTACTACAGTATAAAAATCAAAAATGCAGATAATTAATAACCGAATATATTAAAGTCAAGAATAAATCTTAGCAAAGATTATTTTCCAAATTTAAATACACCACACGTGACAGGGTTGTCACGTTCCAATTTGAATAACGAATAAATTACGCTTGGATGGCGTACGAAAGTAATTATAATTTGTAGCCCTATTTGGACCGTTTAATGAGACCACGAAAAGATGGAACGACGATATACGCGTAGTCGTAACCTAATTGCGGTAAAATTTGTAGCTGTCCCTAAATATACTTGAAATAACTGCCACTGACTGTTTACTTTAATGTTTTATGTAATTTGAGTCCCGTTGGCGTAAAGAATAGATGACGAGAGGTCACTAGTTCAAATCTAGCACGGGTGTTAATCTACAGTATGGCTATTCTGTAGGCTATCTCGGAAGCGGAATCCGCGGTGAGATTTGAATTTCGTACTACAAAATTCAACCGTATTACGAACGTGATACGATTGAATTTCGTAGTACGAAATTCGAATCTCACCGCGGATTCCGCTGTCGAGATAGCTTACAGAATAGCCTAGCAGGTGGTGGTGGGTCATACTATATCGATGTTCCGCCTGGCTTGCTACAAAAACTACTAAATAGCTTACCAACGACTACAATGTAGCTTACCACCATAAAGATATGACTTCTAAGATTTTATTACATTATTTATTAGTTACAGCTAATAAATAAAATGATAATACATTTTGGAAGATAACTGTAATATACTTCAAATTGTCGTATTGAAATAAATCTCGGTATGTGTGGGTATATGTAGTTCGGATGACAATAAATACTATAAGTTGGTATTTTGGTAGTATGTCTGTTACTTCTTCACGCTAAAACTACTCGACCGATTGAGCTGAAATTTGATACGTAGATAGCCTAGACCCTGAAATAACATTAGGGTACTTTTTGTCCCAATATGCCCACGGAAATTATGTCTACGTAGGTAAAACCGCAGGGCACAACTAATAATGTAATAAAAGCGTGTTAAACATTTACGGTTTTATTCTAAGAGCGCTACAATATAGACCGTATTACGCTAATAGAATAGCCAAACCCATTTAAATGTCAGAGAACATTGCCCAATAGGGTCTTACAAATTGCCTACAGTATTATAGTGGAATCCTACATTTTTTGCCCAAGGGTGGTGATAATTTTCCTGACCCTATTCCGCGAAGGCAATATCGAATTGTCTCTGATATATTAATCCTATTACAGCCCTTTGATAAGGGAATAATATTTTATTTCTGTAGCTAAAAACCATTTTATTCTTACGTATATTGGCTACTAGTTGCGTCTTACGATTGCGCCCGCGGTAATTTGGGTGAAGCTTTCTGCGCGCTTTTCATCCCCGAAATGCGTTTATAATATATATAGTTAATATACATTGAGAAGAGGATAACAATAATATACATGTTTAATGGGCGTTTACAATTTATAAGTAAAGTTACCTTGCCAGCCAAAAGACTTATGTCAATAATTATAATACCCCAAAGGTACTGCTCCTTGAGGCATATACAAAAGTGATATTTTTAGTATCATTATGGCTCCACACTATTAGTGTATTTAGACAGTGTCAAGTATTACAATTCTTCAAGTTTGTGTGAATTCAATTCATAAACATCGGTCAAAGTCACATTTTAGGTCAAGTTGAAGTCATATTCTAGTCCAATAAAGATCCTCAGTAAAGATGTGGAGTTTACTGACGATTTTTAGTGCAATTTTTGTGGAAACGCAAATAGCATGTTTTTTTCAACATTGTACTGTTTCCCTACACTCACACACATTCGCCGGCACTTCAGGTAGAAAAAGTGTGTGTGTTGACAGTGTATTTTTTCCTAAAACGTTGTATTTCCTCGAGGTAATGTGTAATAAATGTGGATTATTAACCAAGTGCCGGTGAATGTGTGCGAGTTAGACCTGTGTCGATCGTGATTGACCGAATCTTCTTGATTCGATCGCGACCTGTACATTAGTGATCGAATCATGGATTTTTTAAATTTGGTCTTATTTGACTCGGTCTCGAATATCAGTCTCGTGTCTCGTGATCGAATGCTTAGTCTAAATGTTACAACATTATTGAATGTCTAAGTAATTATTAATTACGATACTTTACAAACAGACGACAGTGTTTTTAACATGACAAATAACATTAATATCATGATTCTAACCATCATCCGTTCAGTTCAGCATTCGTCATTCGGTCATATACTCATACAATACAACAAAGTACAATTTCGGCGACGGTCACGACAAATGAACGATCGACACAGGTCTAGTGCGAGTGTAGGGTAACAGCACAATGTTGAAAAACATGCTATTTGCGTTCACACCAAAATTCGACTGAATATCTTCAGTAAACTCTTAAATCTTTACTGAGGGTATGACCTGGACTAGACTATGACTTCAACTGAAATGTGACTTTGACCAATATTTATGACTTAAATTCACAAAAACTTGAAGCATTTGGATACAGGCTAAATACACTAATCGCGTAGAGCCATACGTAATGAAACTAAAAAAAGGTAGGTATATGCAACTGATTTTCTAAGTGTCGGCATCACTAATTCATTGAATCCATTATGTGAGACAGGTCGAGATGCTTGTACTACCACGTACTACATGAATTAGACAGTAGACGCAGTGTTATATTATCTCTCATTTGTTTCCAGATAAATACATTCCAATTAACACCGCACTTGTACTATTATGTATTTTGTGACCACATGTAGCTTTCGTTTAGTAGAGTTTATTTGGCTCCAGGATTGTTTAAGAATTTTTTTGGGCTGTTATAAAACAATGCCACAGATTATATAATAGTTACCTCCCTTCCCTCCCCCTTCCCCTTCCCCCTCCCCTTCCCTTTCCCCCTTCCCCTTCCCCTTCGCAAACTTTGAATGTCATATTTATTTATATCGAATCAACGGCCTAAACAATAAGTTTCAAGCTTCTAGCTTTAAAAATGACGATACTTCCATACAAATTTTCATCCCCCTTTCAAACCCTTACAACCCTCTTTTCGCATTAAAAAATAGCCTATGTCCTTTCTCAGGCTCTAGACTATCTGTGTACCAAATTTCATTTAAATCGGTTCAGTAGAACATTCAGATAAACCTTACATATTTCCATACAAACTTGCATCCCCTATTATTAGTTTACACCCTTGAGGGTACAACTCTTACAAACTTTGAATGTCATATTTATTTATATTGAATCAACAGCCTAAAAAAAATTTTCAAGTTTCTAGCTCCTAAAATGACGATACCTCCATAAAACTTTTCATCCCCCTTTCAACCCCTTACAACCCTTTTTTCGCTTTAAAAAGTAGCCTATATCTTTTCTCAGGGTCTAGACTATCTCTGTACCAAATTTCATTTAAATCGGTTCAGTGGTTTTGGCGTGAAAGTGACACAGACAGACAGACAGAGTTACGTTCGCATTTATAATATTAAGTTAACAAGTTTTAGTGTTAACAATTTTATAAATTTATTACCATTTTAACTTATTATCCTTCAAAAAAATGGGACCAAACGGAAGGCATAATATCTGTTACAAAAAAATAATTTTTCAAATCGATTTGACGGAGTTCTGAGGTAACAAACATAAAAAAAATACAATCGGATAGAGAACCTCCTCCTTTTTTGTGAAGTCGGTTAAAAAGGATACTTTTTAACGTGGTCGAATCCGCGGGGCGCAGCATGTATAGCATAAAATTTTCGCAATATATTTTGTAGGTGGCCGCCTTTATGACATCAGTCAGTTTTTTGTGATTCTTGGATGATGATTATACCACGGTAATATTACAATACAGTATTGCGACTCGGCGTGTCCTTGAGATCAAAAGCTAAAGCCGCGCGGCATCCGGCGACACCGCGTGGTACGTACACGCGCGATAGGGCTGCTGTCCGCCTACTGTATTTTAATTGCATCTACCTACTTGACGACCTCTCTAGTTTTTTGTGATTATAATATTATATTTTTTATTTAATAAAATGAAATTCGTTGTGAAAATATACGAATACATATTTTATATACCTACTTCCATATCTTACTCAAAAATTAAATTACAATGTAAATCTTATTACTCTCTTAATAATTTCATAATGCTATTTCGTCGAATTCAATAATATACGTAAGTAGCTCAATACATAAGTAAGTAGATAGTCTCGCCTAGGAAACTACCTAAATACAAGTCTATTTTTAACACGAGCGTAGACTATAGGTCACTCGTGTGACACTTTTTTCACCCTATCCATTTATTTATTTATTAATATAGGTCGAGGATCCTGTAGAAGAAAAAGCGAAAAATCCACCTTAAAAAAATTACGTGCTAGTAGGAATATAAACATTATTTATACTCTTACCGTTCGGAGCTGTCAGGTAATTTAAAAAATGTTGTCTCTGTGTGCGTTATTGAAGAATTCAAGCACCCATATACAGCACAATATGGTCTATAACTCTATTGTGCCATATTAAGAATAATATTTATATATATTCTCAATCAATATATATGTATATTATTACATAAATTATTTTACTAGAAATTAAATAATAGATATATAGCTAATATTCTTAATCAATCAAATATTCACAATTCGCACGCTTACTGTTTAAACCGTCATTACAAGACTGTACATTCACACGGTTCGTTCGTCACTGCGGCGCAACAACATTTATCGTGAGCTGTGTACCGAGTGTGTACCGAACTCGAGGCGCGTAGGCATGTCGCGCGTTCCGACCGTTAGTATGGAGTCACAATACTGTTTATTATATTACCGTGATTATACTCATTATCGCTGGATACCTAGCCCAAAAGCGCTAGAGATAATATGCACAGCTATAAGAATCTCCAAGTAACCTTCACGATAAAAACGAGAAGCTTCTTCGAGGTTGGATATTATTTTCGGTACCAGCTAGTTACCAGAAAACGGGTTTGGATAGTTGTGGATTAGACTAAAGTCAGTATTCCTAGTATTCCTCTGCCTTCGACTTTCTTTACAGACAAGCTTGACCGCGTTGTCACATTCATATGTTTATAGTTCAAGGGACTAAACATATTTGGGCAAATGCTTTTCTTAAGCCGGCCACCCACGGCAAAAGCTTTAAAATGGCAACAATTCTTATACAGGTCGATTATCTCTCGATTCCTCTTACTGAAGTGAACCCTGAAATGTAAGGTTCACTGCTCGTATCACGTCCGCTAGTTCATCTTACTCGCCTCCCTGACAGTTTAACGAACTCGCATCGTGACACGGGACATGTGACGGATACTGTAATTTTTTTTTTAACTTTTTGTGTAACTTTTCGTATTATTGGATGGTACATTGAAATGTGTGATTGTAAACTTTTAACTAATGTTTAAATAATAGAAACCGGCCAAGTGCGTGTCGGGCCACGCACAGTGTAGGTTCAACGACTGTTTCCAAGTTTAAAGACTATTACTGCTAAACTAATAAAGTTAAGTTCATAAAATGCACTATCATGCACATAATGTTTAACTTTATTCTGTTTTTAGTATTTGTTGTTACAGCGGCAACGGAAATATATCATCTGTGAACATTTCAACGGTCTAACTATTACGGTTCATGAGATACAGCCTGGTGACAGACGGATTGACAGACAGACGGACAACGGTCTCTTAGTAATAGGGTCCCCTTTTTACCCTTTGGGTACGGAACCCTAAAAATTATATTCACAAATACATCTGTCTTGTTCTAAATACCATGAACTAGATATATTACATTTTTAAACTTTGTCCAGACTGAACCTTTTTTCTAGATTATCATAATTTTAGCCATAAATCACAGCTCTTAGTTTTCCCTTTCACTACTTTTCTGTCTGCAGTAAATCAATCGCAAACATATGGTGCATACAAGAAACGTGTTTTTTTGGCATTTCAATAAAACGCCATCTATGGACGTTTACCTAAGCGTTCATAGATGGCGTTTTATTGAAATGCCGATCGCTAACACCTTTGTGTTAACTTTCACTTACAAAGCGTAGATGTTAGATGGCGTTATAATAAATAAGCACGCGGCGTACAACTCTGTTTTGATAAAATGTTTATTAATTATTATTTATTGCTGGCGAAATATTATATTGGTATTTTTTTCTCGATCTTATAAAATACTAGTGTGGTAAGGAACCCTACGAGTACGAGACCGACTTGCACTTGGCCAGTTTATTTATG
Organism: Cabera pusaria; assembly: GCA_954871355.1. Lineage (NCBI taxonomy): Eukaryota > Metazoa > Arthropoda > Insecta > Lepidoptera > Geometridae > Cabera > Cabera pusaria. The sequence goes on from OX940901.1 coordinate 17,912,235, forward strand.
GTTATGTACCCAAAGGGTACCAGCGGCTGTATCTTCTAAACCATAATAGGTAGTCAGTTCAAACTATACAGACAGTTGAAGCTATACCAACAGATACTAAACAGAAAAAAATTAAAATTTAAAGGGGGTCTCCCATTACAAGAAACCAGTATTTTTTGGCGTTTGTTGCTTGATCTTAAAAACGATGTAGTAGATAGAGACTTGAAATACACAAAGTATGTATTACTATTGTATATATATATAAAATTGAAAATATATTCGTCCAATATAGGGACGTTTATGGATAATAATAGTTTTTCCGTCGCCGTGGGACTGCGTCTGGGCATCTCTAGAACAGAGCCGCACCGCTGTCGCTGTGGCGACGAGGTTGATCATCTGGGCCACCACGGCCTATCATGTCGCCGTAGTGCGGGTCGGCTTTCACGACACGCTTCACTAAACGATGTTATCCGTCGGGCCCTTGCCACCGTCAACGTGCCGGCTATTTTAGAGCCGAACGGTATTTCACGTGACGATGGCAAGAGACCTGACGGCATGACGTTGATTCCTTGGTGTCGTGGAAAGCCGCTAGTGTGGGATGCAACGTGCGCCGATACGTTAGCAGCATCCCACCTTAATAGTACCTCACGGGCTGCAGGAGCAGCCGCAGACGCGGCAGAGGCCCTTAAGCGGAGGAAATATGCAGACATTGGAGACAATTACGCATTTCTTCCGTTTGGGGTCGAGACCATGGGCTCGTGGGGTCAACAAGCACGCGGTTTTGTAAAGGAGTTGTCCAGACGTCTGATAGATGTCTCCCATGATCAAAGAGCTGGCGCGTACCTCGGCCAACGAATTAGCCTTGCCATTCAAAGAGGTAATGTCGCCAGCTTTTTGGGTACCTTACCAGCGGACAGCGACCTTAATTCAGTTTTTTATTTGTAGGTTTTATATAGTCTGTATTATAGTTTTAGGAGTAGTTTATATTGTATATATAGTTATAAAACACAATTTGTATATATAGTTATAAAATTGTATATATACATGTTTTTCACAATTAGACAAGGACGAAATATCAAAAACTTACGCGCTTTATACTAAATTTTGATTAAATACAAATTTTACATTTTAATCATATTTTACAACATACTTTAACTAATTTTACACTTATAGAAGTAGCTTACCACCAGCAAGGAAAAAATCTGCTACTATAACCTTACGGTATTCCTTGAGCAAGGGCACACAGCCTTTGTGATTCAGACAATTCTAGGCCTAACGTGCTCACTATCTTCGGCCACATCATCGTATGCGTTCAGGTGAGATAATGGTTAAACGCTAGCTTATTAGCCAGATGGACCATTTTTTTTTACAAATATATTAAAAATGAACAGACACGTTAATTGACTATTCGCATACTGTGTGTAAAAGGTCAACTTTGTGTTTGTTATTATCAGGGTAATTAAGAGGTATTTTATTCGTAAATAATAACTATGTAAAAGTAAATAAAAATCTGGGGAATTGGCAAATCGTGTGTGATAAAACAGTTGCATTAAAAGAAATAGCTGTTCTTCAGAAGACATTTATATCACAATATCGAATAAAAGAACCTACCTCGCAATCTGTACCAAGAAAGTCACAACGAAAAACCTATAACTAACAAAAAACTAACTTTCTTGTCTTTCTACGTAGACCCCAAATGATTGCCTTATCAGATCAAGAGGGATGGAACTGGGTTAATGAAGGATTTCTTATGCCGTTTCCTAAGTGCCATATTTTGGGGGCAAGTGACCGTAAAAGAAATTCACACTATGTTTAGAAAATGTATGTGTACTCGTGATTAAATACATGTATTATGAGGAAATAGTGGACTATGTTATGTACTTAATACGAGTATAATGATAATAATAATATATCTTCGACCACATCATCGCTTACCACTACCTGCGCTAGCTAACAGCTAAAAAAATGTATATAATTCATGTGGCCACCGCCTCAGGGTAGGAAAATGATGATCATATTAGGTATAAACTAAGATAGTCTTCGATTTTATTTATGAATTCAATAGTCGAAGTTAATTACTTACGTTATAATTAAGATAAATGAAAAACTAAAACAACGACTTCACCAGCTTCCTGAGCCAGTGTCAGTAGCAAGTCTGAGAAGTTTATGACAAAATCTCTAGAGATATTTAACACAATTTTATGGGACCACTTTGGAGACGAACCCTACCAGTAAAAAATCGAATCATTCAAATTGGTTTACAATTAGTACTAGTAAAATATAAATACTTATATGAAAACTATTAGATACATTGGGCGCTGAAAACGGATAAAAAATATACCTACCGCTCAAATGCCGCTCAGTAATAAATCTCAACATATTGCCAAAACAAAAAAGAAAAACCGATAAATATCGTAACGATAAATCGTCACTAGCCTAGTATTGTGAGTGTTAACATGGTCGATGTTATGGGTAATTTATCAAGGAATCTCGGTGTTCCGAGAAAAGGAACGGGAAATAAGCCATAGCTTTTGATCCCTTGTTTTTGCCTGACGATTATACGTCTCGTTAAGGAGAGGCGTCCTTGAAAAGTTTTCCTTTACGGAGTTTTGTTAAAATGAGAGGCCGAAAAGGCATGATTTTATAATTATTGCATCTGTGTTTATTGGCTTTGTTAATCTGTTATCACTTATCAATGTCAGCATTATGGGTTAAGCTATCGCATTCTTTTATATTTTTATAAAGTGTGAGGCACTTCAAAGAAACATAATATTATTTGTGCTTTGACTCATTGCCGTATGGCGTATTTAATTTTCAGATAAATACGGTTCCATCTTTGTCTTTAACATTACGTATCTTAGGAGAGGCCTACGTCCAGCATTGACTGACACCGGACGGCTATGACGATGATGACGATTAGGTGAGATAATGGTCTAGTAATATATACGATTGGAATTTAAAAAAAATAATAACTTGAGAACGGGACACCTAACTAGAATGCAGCTATCTAGGTTTTAGACTCATCTAAGGCAGATAGGAATACCTTATTCTTTAGCTGATATTTTTATATTCTTTAGTTGACATCTGATCTTTTTATCCTTGTATTTTTCACGGGTGGACAAAGGTAATTTTCTTAATGGTGTGAGTTTGTAAAGCGTGCGTCAGAAGTTTTTCGTGATCGGAATATAAGGGAATTCGCAATTTTGAGGAAATATTTAATTTATCCCAGTACATCAGAGAAATCTAGAGTGCTTTTGGGTTGACTATTTACTAATAATATTCATTATTTGTCATACTCTGCGAGAATTTAATTCCCGTTGCAGCTAAACTTCTAAGTGCATAAATCTCTAATTAGATCAATAAAATAATATCAGGCATTAAAATCTCAAAAAACACGTGAATGATTAACAAATATACATGTTCATTCATTGGCTTTTTTAGACATTTAGAGAATCTAAGGCAATCTAAGGCATTAGTAAAAACCGATTATTCATAGAGTTAAATTAAGCTAAAATATAGTGACCAAATCTTTGTTACATTTTTTTTAATATAAAAACATAACTGAGACGAGATGAGTATTTTATTTGACGTTAAAAATAGAATTCTTTTTGAAAAATATAGAACACCAGCTGTTTTATTTTTGTTTTTTGTGGATACCTATCATTTTTAATTCGGCATTGTTTTTTCAAACGTCAAAGGCTGTGTAATTTTCATAAAATGTCTGTTGCTATTATGAGATAAATTTTATTTGGTATGGTTGCTATTATTTTTAAATATATATATTTGAAGATGAGCTGTCAAGTGTCAATTAGAAATAGCTCGTAATATTTTTTGTAACGTATATGCGAGCGTTTCAACACTGTCGCCCCTGTTCGTAAGAGATGGTGCAGTCGAGGATGGTTGTATGTATGTATGTATGCGAAATGTTATTTTAAATTAAAATAATGTAGTTCTTATTTTGAATATTGCGTGTGTAACAGCAAAGTACCTATACTACTCCATAGTACAAGATAACACAACTCTAATATTTTCCCCGCAACTCAAACATTCAAACCTGTGGTACGCGTGTTCCCGCGAAACTGAATAATAGATATATCAAAGGCAACTCACCGTCGGGAACATAAACGTTGAGATAGAGACAATCCTCCGAATACTCCTTTTTTCTCGGCTCCTCCATTTGGGAATCGAGTAACTTCATAAACAACTCATCGTGTTTACTCAGGGGGTTCTGTACATCCTCCTTTTTAGGGTCGCTTTGCATACAATCTGGAGCGAATATCGTAGCGTTCCTTACCCCTTCCCACAGGGGCAAATCGGTATATTCCGGTGGCATGAACCTTCGAAAATCGACCGGCGGTTGCGCGTAAGGTATACCCAAGTAAGCTGCAATCCTCTTAGTTCTGAATCTAGTGATATACATTCCCGATATCGTTCCTTGGTTCGCAAGTGTGATCTGCTTCGGTTCTCGTGCCGAAAAAACTATCGATAGTTTCAGTAACAACACTATTAATCGAATCATTTTGAACACGTTCTCTTTTTGAATTAAAGTTCATTGTCAGATGTTTACATGTTTCATTTTAAAATTGTTTTTAGGACACTGCGAGTTTAGGCATTCAGCCTGTGCTTTGTGACCGTTTGGTTTCGAAGGTGGTGCGTTACTGTTTCTCGTGCAGACTTCGGCTCGTAAACAGTGGGGTTGTCCGTCGTTATAGCGACCAAGGAATTGCTATTGTGGGGTTTGAGTGGTTTAGAAGTGGCGGGACAAAAAAATTGTAAAGGTATTATTAGGGTTAGAAGTTAATTCATAAAAATAGTGTAAGTATTTGACGAACTTGAAGTATTTCATTTCCTGCCCAGTATATGATAATACATTTATGTTTAGCGTCGAGGCTTATTCTTCGACTAGCAACTTCAAAGAGACTTTAGAATTTACTTTTGGTTAGAATTAACTGCCCATGCACATCTTTTAATTTGGCAATACTTAATGACGGACGCGCGGACGGACAAACGAACGGACGAACAGAGAGCGGAGTCCCAATAAAAGGATACCATCCTTTAGGTATGGAACCAAAAATGAGTAAACTTCATAAAATCTACATCTACCCGCGTCCACAGTCACAGACAATTAAGTTAATTAGGTACATTAATAATTAACAGCAGCAATTTTGTTAAATTAATTCAAGATTTGTTTCTAACGTAAAGAAATACTTGAATGAATTCTATAAATTTTAAACAAATAAAACTCGATAAAATTAGACCTCAGATACATTTTATTTCTTTAATGTACAAAGTAGATAAGACGCGCTTGAAACGCTAAAGCCTGTTTTAATGAAAATAATTTTCTTAAAACTTATAGCCAACAAGAGAATAAAGATTAGTGCTATCTTTCATTCGTATTTTGTTTCATTTACAATCCCTGATCCCGAAGGATTAACTTAATTAAGGTATTGTATATTTGTGTCAGTCGAATAATAAATTAACAAAAGTATGCCTGTAATTTTTATTTGTCCCTGCTCTGTATTCAAACGGAGGTTTATATTCCCAGTGATAAAAATGAATGTTCGAATTAAAAGTTTGTCTCAAAACTTTTTATTTGCTACGCGGATAAATGTTTGTTTGAAATCATGGAGGATTTGAAATTGGCTTAACAGACTTGGGATACAATGTAAATTCAACAAAAAATATTAGTTATGATTCAATGGAAAACAAGAAGAACAGGATAAAAAACATAAGTACTTAGCGTGTACTTATGTTTTTTACTCTGTTCTTCTTTTTTCTACTTGGCAAAAATCTTACAAGATCGTCTACAAAATAAAAAAATCGACTTCAAACGCCGCGCTTTTCATTTTAAGTACCAAGTTTGAGGTGTTTATCTCCATATCTCTGGAATACTTATCAGATTTCGATGAAGCTACAATGGGACTAAACGGGAAGTATAATTATTATATTTGAGAGATCAAACAAAAAAATCTAAATCGGTTAATAAATGACGGAGTTCTGAGTTAACAAACATAAAATATATATATTCAAACTACAGTCTACAGTCAAATTGAGAACCTCCTCCTTTTAGAAATCGTTTGAAATGGCTTTTCTGTGCATTGATGTTGTTTTTAAAATTACGATTATATTGCCTTGCGGTAATTTTGAAAAATCGACAATATTTACGGCCATGGTGACCATGACCACTAAGTGGTTATTAGGCTCTGGGGTTAAACCACTCACCGAACATGTCTGCGGATCGGTAGCCGGGATGTTAGATATTTTAGGTAACAGCCGGTTTGTAAGTTGCGCTTTAAGGATTATATTTTTTTACCACGGTATTATAAGATTATTATTGACAGATCATGATATACGAAAAAAGGTGGATTTAAAGCATTATACTGATATTTGACCACTATCCTAACTGGTGGTAGACGATGATGTGGTTGAAGATGATGAACACGCTAGGCCGAGAAGCGTCTGGCGGTTAAGGGCTGTGTGCTGCCGGAACACTGTAAGGTAATGGCGGCTGATTTTCTCCCTGACTGAAGTCAGTCGGAACATCAATATGATTCTATTACTCTAATAAGTTAGTATGTAATGTAAATGTAAATAAAAAAGCCATGTCTACAACTTTCATAAGGCTTCAAATAGTTGGCAGTAAGCTTGCGACGCGACGGATCGCGTGCAAGCAAACCCTGGAGTCATTGCATTGCTCGTTGTTTTGTGTGCCTCATCTCCCCCTTATATGGGTCATTGCGACTTGTGCTATTGATTTTTTATTCCAGAATTTGTTTATTTGAAATCGACTTTTTATAAAAGCGTTTCTGAATTTTTTTATTTAAAATTGGCTGCTCATAGTAGCGTGGAATGACGGCGTCTGAAGTAGACACCGCGAAATATCTAACGTGGATAGCTAAGAGAGGTGAAGGAATGATATTCCATATGTGTGAACTCATATTCTCGCAAAATTACTGGAGCTTCTTAGCCTACGCCGCGATATTGGTGCGGTCAGTGTCATCTATAAGATCTTAAATTGAGAGTGCTCTGACGAACTCTTCAACCTTATTCCATTTTCGCGATTTTATTACACCACTGCCTAAAATCTCGAAAAAGCTCATCACTACATTCTCGAGTTATGAACATCTTACACAGTAGGTTAAATAGATCTTTCCCGCCGCATACGTGTAATATATAATATTCTGATCCATTCAGACCCAAAAGCTGAAACTATAATTAATGTATGCGTCAAAATATATTAACAAATGTGTATTCAGAGATATATGTTTGATAAAACCACTTGCATCATTGCAGATCATTTTCAAAACATATAAGCCAGCTTCATAATTATATAAATAATTTTGAGTACCAAATTTGAGGAGACCTCAATGACAGCTGACATCCATATCTCTGGAGATACTCATCTGATCTCAATGAAATTACAATGAAACCGCCTCGGAAATGTATACAACTAATTAATAATTAAGATAGTTTAAAAACTAAATCGTAATAATATCGCATGCCAAATTTTAAGTGTAATCCGAAACAATATTGATGTTCACACTTTTGTTACCCCATTTCACCCTCTTAGTGGTGTAATTAAAAAAAAAACCTGAAACACGTATTTACTTATTTTATTACTCGAGCACTTGTATGAAGTTTTTGAATAGAAAATACTATCTAATCTTGTCTCTCCATACAAACTTTTAACCCTCGTTTCATCCCCTTCAGGGGTGAATTTCGGAAAATCCTTTCTTAGTACACCACTACGTACTAAGACAAATATACCTTCCAAATTTCAAGTCTCTACAACCAGCGGTTTAGGCTGTGCGTTGTCTGTCAGTCGGTCAGTCAGTCAGTATGTCAGGACAAAGATTCTTATAGTATTAGATTACAATGGGACCACCTCGAAAACGAACCCTACCGATTAAACAAGGAATCATTCAAATCGCTTCACAATTGAAGGAGTAATCGCGTAACAAAAAAAACATACAGACGAATTGAGAACCTCCTTCTTTTTGGGAAGTCGGTTGAAAATGAATTAAGATATACAAGGTCCTGTACAAGATATACAAGGAATGTTTTTTTTCAGCATTTTTTGCTCGAACTAATAAAATATTGTGCTGTGGTGGTATGGATTCGGAACCCTACGAGTGCGAGTGCGACTTGAACTTGTCAGGTTATTTATTGATATTGTTGATATTGATTTTACTGCTATAAGTTGCATCCTATTTGCCTTTGATGGAGTTCTCATATTATTTCCCTTCTCCTTAATAAATATTAAATCTTTCTACTCCACGTTATCTCAAAGAACGCTATCCTTGAAGAGATCATCAGATCTTGACGATTTTTTATGTAAAAACAATCTACACCTTAGATTTTTTTATTCAAAATATCCTCAAAAAAATACTTACTAATTGGTGAACGGATACCTGATTAGATAAAATATCTTCGTTAATTTAGTACCTCCTTATACCTTTCTAGTTTAGTAGGAACAGGAACACAAGCATTTGTATGAGAAGACTAAAATTCCTCTAGCTAAAGGTTAATTTACATGACGGCTAGTCTAATGAGGTCGTTGAAATGTGCTAGTTTAACTTAGTTTAACGACCCTTCTCACGGGTATATCTCCGATGATTAGGTACTTTCAGTTCATAAGCTTAAATATTGGGGTGAGGGAAATATCTCGTTTAGAATAGCTCTAAATATATCCTAGGTACTTATTTTTCAACCAAACTGACTTCGAATAATTTACATTTAGCTGGGTACTATTGCCCTTCATACTGAAAAACATTTTCTATTTCACGGCTGAGTAGTGAACAAAGTTGCGGTACAGCAGCAGAATACCTAACACTACGAAATAAAACTGGTCAAGTGCGAGTATGACTTTTATCCCGCACACGGAGGGTCCCGAACGCCATCTAACGAATATCTAACGAACTTCTAACACTAACTAATTGAACGTTGACACAAAGGTTTTAGTAATTAATATTATTAAATATCTGGTTGACCGAGCTTTTCTCGGTATTTTTTGCCACTATTATTGCCACTTAAACAGAAAAATATGACTCTTCCCGACATCTATTTGCCCACCTACTATACAAATTACTATTGCGTTTTATCTACATTTGCAACTATTGCAAAGTTTATTGACCTCGAGACGGTCTACGAATAAACAACCCGAAATAATATTAAAGGTGTCATGCGAAGAACGGTAGCATTCTAAATTGCAAATGCCACTCGCTAAATTTCATTCAAAGTTTTGCTATAAAGGCGGGGACCAAAATGTAAAAAAAAAACACTTCTGTTTGTTTATGTATTTCATGGAATCGAGAAAAAGTTGTCAGAAATATTGCATTAGCACAAATATAGATTTAATATTAGTTGAGCCCCGTGGCTTCGCTTGCCTTAGAATAATAAGCGGTCACATGACGCAAACTGACTTTTGAATTTATAATTTTGGTGTTGATTAATAAAGTTAAAAAGACATAATAATATTGTACCATTTAAAAAAATACAACATTTAAAAATCTATATTTATTTATTTACATTATTATACTTTATATAGCTATATCAGTTACCTAAAAATTATCTATATTATATCAAACTAATAACTATCTAAATAAATACAAATACACGTAAGTTACTTATATAAGCTAAAAAAAATCATACATTAAAATAAGTGACAAATAATAATTTGTGCAATGCCGAGACGTCTTGGCTCGTGCATTTTCTTGGAATTCAGGTAACGAATCTGAAGCGAAAAATAAGCATGAAATCGATATATACGAACATTTGCATACATTTTACACCCACATGGTTATCGCGTTCAGGTCTGAAAAGGGCGCTGTTTCAATATAATACGATTTTATAGCCGCGAGTCACGTGATCGTGGATTGGAAATGGGGGTGGCCGTACCCTGGTTGAGTATATTATTGTATGGCCAGTCTATTGCCAAATACTTCCTTTACAACCAATTTAAAAAAAGGAAGGGGTTCTCCATTCGACAGTATTTTTTAAATGTTTGTTACCTCAAACTCCGTCATTTTGTTAACCAATTCGGCAAATTATTTTATTTCTTTGATGGTATATTTCCCGTTAGTTTTTATTGTAATTTTATCGAGATTTGATGAGTATCTCCAGCGATATGGTGATAAACACCTCAAATTTGGTATTTGGCGGTTACCGCGCATGCCTTTAGTAATTGGTTAAGAACACTCGTAGATCTACGCTACGAGTGCTACGCAAAAACATAATTGTGACCAAAGACATTTGATGTCTTTAATTGTGACGAACGACCTAGCATCGGTCAGTGTTTAGGCATCAGTCTAGAGATCAATCGAACTGCAAAGTTAAGTTTGTTTTGACAAGTTTATACGGAGGCCTCGGTGCGCGGTTTCTACTAATTTACTCTATCCTAAACGATTCGCAGTATAGAGATACCAAATTTCAAAACATGTGAACCTGCGAATGTTGATTTAATACCCTAATCAACTAGAAAATAGCTGTTTATCATAAAACGGCTGGACAAATTTGGAATCATAGTTAGGAACCCTCCTAATCAAGTCACCTATGAACAAAATAAAACTGAATCAAAATCGGTTATCTATTTGCGAGCAACGATGCCATAGACAAACGAACTTTTTTGTCTTTTTGCGTCGGAAAAAAAATCTAATCGTTCAACCATTTTTGAGTTTTTGCGAGATTAGTATAATATCGTTTAAAAACTAAAAAAGAACCGACTTCAATGCCGCGCTATTCATTTTCAGTACCAATTTTGAGATGTTTATCTCAATATCTCTGGAGATACTTATCAGACTTCGATAAAATTACCATGGTACCACACTTGGGATATCTCCTTTCGAACAAAAGAAGAATAATCAAAATCGGTTCATAAACGACGAAGTTATCCACGAACAAACATAAAAAAAAAAATATATATATACGGTCGAATTGAGAAACCTCCTCCTTTTTTTGAAGTCGGTTAAAAAACAAATTTGCGGGAGGTGGACGATTGAGTAGATACATTTAGGTTTTAACTTTCTGCACTTTGTCTCTTTATGACACTAGCCATTTCTCATACACAGTGCGCGCTATATTCCGAATTTTTCGCTCCACGTATTAGCAATATAGGATTTTTTTTAATATCATATAGGCTAGCGTTTGATGATGCGGTCGAAGATGATAAGCACGCTAGGCCTAGAATGGGAACTAGCTCTCAAGGATAGTTTCCGGAGGACATCATATGTTTTAGCGACAAATTTTCTAACCTGAGGGTGGTAGCTGGCCAGTCGGACACTAAATAGTGTCCTACCATGCGGGGGTTGGGGGTTTATTACCGATGTTTTTCCTTCACCGGAGGGCCACTGTGAAAAGCGCATATACATTTTTCAATAAAAAAATCCATTGGTGCACGGCGGGGATTGAACTCGGTATCTATGCCGTACATTCTCCCACTACACCACTGGGCCCTAAAATATAAGGAACAATGTAGGTATAAAACATTTTCGGAATGTTTGACGAGTCAATTTTCCAAGGAAATATTTTAATTCATTTTCATAATTTGACAAAATGGTATGAACATTATGCAGAGGTCGACAGAAGGCCAAGTTCATAAGTCAATATTGTTTCAAGCTTTCTGAAGAAAACAAAAATTAAGTAATCAGGAATTATTTTTAACGTTTCGCCTTGGAACTTGGAATATTTATGCGTAACTTACTTGATGAACGAGTGATTCATTGTTTTAACATTTGAGTACTTGCCATCGAAAATTTATTTATAAATGTCTGGTATTTTTATTGAATCGATTCAGATTTCACGTGAGTAGAGATTGAATCAGACAGAAAGCTTCATATAAATGTTACAGAAAAATACAATTTCCGAAATTTTATTACGAGTTTTAAGAAAACATGATTAGTCGAATATAGGAATGCATATATATACACACAAAGGGTCGAAAATTTGAATAGGATACAAATGTTTTTTTTAAATCAAATCTGCGACATAGTTTTAAATAATATTTCAACTAACTACTTCAACGCGTTCCTGAAATAAATAAAAATGGGACCATTTCGGAAGCGTATCCTACCTATTAAAAAAAGAATCTTTTGAATCCGTTTACAATTGACGGAGTAATTGCGTAACATACACAAAAAAAAAACATACAGATGAATGTAGAACCTCCGCCTTTTTTGTGAAGTCGGTTTAAAAAGAACATTGACAGACAGAGGACAACAAAGTGATTCTATAAGGGTTCCTATTTTCTTTTGAGGTACGGAACCCTAAAAAACCTTGAACAACATCGTGAGCCGCTGCCAGTAAGGGATAGTTTTCACAAAACTTTTGCTAGTTCCTCATGGCAAATTTCCAATTCAGCCATTACTCAGGCACTTAACCCTGTATTCAACCCTTCAATCATTGTTAATAAATACCCGTTACTTTCAGCTGTGATTATAGATTATGCCGCATAAATTACCCCCTTTACGAGGCGAGGAACCTTGAAACGGTTCAGTCCCTTAGTCCTTGAAAGTTCGGATTTCTAGACATCATGCAATTTAAATTTATTCTATGAACTTTATATTAAATGTTATGGTTCAGTTTTGTTTGCATTTACTGTAAGACGGTCGAAGAAGCTGTGCCATATTTGAAGAATAATCTAGAAAGTTATTTTTAAGATACTAGCTGTGCCATACGGCATTGCCCGCGTTAAAAATTATCCTATGGCCTACTCCATAATACTGGCTATCCTTGTGGTAAGTTTTAGCTTAATCGGCCTATCCGATTGACCGTATATAAGTAGCAAACAAAGAAATAAACAAACAAATACACAAACTAACTTTCGCATTTATAATGATGGTGATATGTGATAGATATGCTACTTATGCATTTCCCACTTAAATGGTTTATTTCCGGTTGTAGGCTCTGTCTGTGGCGTTTTGCAAATAGGATTAATACTCATTGTCATACATCTCGTCTCACTATATTATCTCTCTTTCTTCAACCACTACCAAACCACAAAACCCTTTTCATCGGTTCTCAATTGAAGTAAAATGGGGCGATCTTTTTTACCCACGACGGAACGGAGACTGTATATGCGTTTGGGGTGAGAAGATGTTTGTTTGTTTGCTGGTGCGTGCAAATCCATGGTGCCATTTTTCTCCAAAACCACTTTTTTTTGTCCGATTACTACTACTTTGTCGTTTTGTTACCGATGTCTACTTTGTCCGATTTTGATGCAGTTTTAAGTTATGGGTTCGGGTGTAATTGGTGCATGTTTTAGATAGGTGTTAAGGTGACAACTCACGAGGGGGCACTGCAGTAATCATTTGTTGGTGCAAATCGATGTTCACATTTTTCTTTAAAACGACTAGTCCGATTTTGATGCAGTTTACAGTTATGGGTTTTTGAATAGGTGTTACGGTGTCAACTCACCAGGGGGCGCTGCAGTAAACACTTGTTTGTGGAAATCCATGTTGCCATTTTTCTCCAAAACTAGTTCGATTTTGTCTTTAAACGGTTTGTAATGAATCAGTGGTGGTTCTTAGATAGATGTTATGACTTTGATTTTCTAAAGGATATTGTCGTGGGTGTTTATTCAAAATTTTTATTTTGTTTCTTGTTAGCTGTTGTGAAATTATGCGGCTTTTCTTCTAGTGTGAAGGTGACATCCAGCCGTGTAAAAAGTGATTAGTTTTATCTATTTCAGTCGGTTAACACTTCCAATACGATGACACCCGGGCAGTTTAATAACTTAGTTTTTTTTTAAATATCTTATAGGCTAGCGTTTGACCACTATCTCACCTGTTGGTAAGAGATGATGCCGTCGAAGATGGTTGCATCTTTGAGAGCCAGTTCCCATTCTAGGCTTAGGCCTGGAAATCGGAACTGGCTCTCAAGGATAGCTGCCGGAATACATTAGATGGTTGGTGACAGATTTTCTAACTTGAGGGTGGTAGCTGGCCAGGCGGACACTAGATAGTGTCCTACCACCATGCAGGGGTTGTTAGTTTCTTAACGATATTTCTTACACCACTAGAAGGCCACTGTGAGAAGCGCACATACATTTTTCTATAGAAAAATCCATTGGTGCACGGCGAGGTTTGGACTCGGTACCACGGCATCAAAGCCGAACGTTCTCCCGATTACGCCACCGGGCCCTCGAAAGTGTTCTTTAACCGACTTCCAAAAAGAGAAGGTAATCAAATCATCCGTATGTTTTATTTTTGTGTATGTTTCTCGAACCATATGATATATGTATATATGATATATATGATATATGATATATATGAACTGATGCGTATTATAATTTTTGTGTAATGAGTAAGTACTATACCTGAAATATTATAGGATGAGGTGAGATGAGATGACTGAAAATGACTCTTGCAGCATGTGAATTTGATTCTTTAGTTTATTAAACAATATTAATGTTATTACAGAAGCACAGTTCTTGCGGTCAGACTAGAGTTTTTAGTTATGTAGTTTTAGGTTTTTATTTGTGACGGTGACCACTATCTCACGTGACGATGTAGTTTACGATAAAGCACCCTTTTCAAGAATGTATATTCTACATAACTTGATATTTGAGTTATTCGCGAATAGTCACTATTTTCTGCTGTTAACATTATGATAACTTTTTTGCTTTCACTGAAGACAGATAAGCACTTATTATAGCTACGGTCTGACCTGATGTAATATCGTTTAAAAGACACCGCGTGATTAAGTACATAGTTACATCAAGGCTTATAATAAGCTAAAATAGAGATTTTTTTATGTCTGACAGACAATTATTTGACCACTATCTCACCCGTTGGTTTGTGATGATGCGGTCTAAGATGGAGTCATGCTTGTCTCTAATTTAAAGATTTCAGTGAGACGAAGCGCTGGAAAACTGAGTTAAGTCCAATCCACAGAGCGCAACTATCTCGTCTTTCATTCTGGCTCGCTCCGAACATCATATCGGTACTCGGCGAACGAATTGAAAATTTGTCTGTATTCGGTGGGTGGTTCGAGCCACGGTAGAAGCCTACGACTAGCGTCAATCATCACTAAACCACACAGGGATCACGTGCAGGGTAGATTAAGGTCTAAACACTTATGAGTCAGACCATTCTAGGCTCAGTGTGTTCATTATCTTTGATGACATCATCTCTTACCACCCACCTATCAGATATATAAATAACCGGCCAAGTGCGTGTCGGTCCACGCGCAGTGTAGGGTTCCGTAGTAGCCTGTTATTCAATGCAAGTCTTTACCCGTTACAAACAAGCAACTAGGTACTCCGTCTTTGTCACTTTAAAGGATTCATTCTAAGGATTTTGTATTTGGTACAAAATAATCCAATACCCCAGTTCAACGAGTATTACTGCTAATCTAATAAAGTTATCTCATCCGCTATAATTTTCCTTTAAGTTCATAAAATGCGCTATTATCACAATTTTTTCCAGATTTTTTCAATCCAGCAGTTTAGCTTCTAGAGGGGGGGGGGGAGGGAACGAAAAAAAAAAATTCATCCCCACTTCTCATATAGGGGAGCTACTAGCAAAACCTCGGACAGACAGACAGACAGACAGACAGACAGACAGACAGACAGACGGACATGACGAAACTATAAGGGTTCCTTGTCAGGACTATGGAACCCTAAAAAACCTACAGAAGGCAACAATGACCTTTCCGTGGGTGACAACGACAATCATCATAATATAGGTAAATCTGTTATTAGCATCTCATAGCATCCGCTCGGTAGGCAGTAACTGGAAAACAAGAGCCGCAAATCGGGTTTAGAAGCAGATCTTGGAAGAGGCCTATGTTCAGCTGTGCACAAGTACCGGCTGACTATGATGATGATGATTATAATCTCATGGGAATCTTCTAATAGTGAATTAACTCATTTGCATGACCTAAAGTAAAATTCTTTAGCTTTTATCATACAAAATCCTTAATTTATTCTCTTGGAAACACATTGCTATCAATCGTCCGAACGGTCCTTGGCTCTTCACATTATTCAGTCCCAAATTCTCCGTCATTGCCATTTTACATCGCATACTAAATCAATCTGATCTAACCTTGGGTTTGAGCTATTCTGACCGCCTATTACCCAAAACATAGGGGTACGAACTAGGGATGTCAAGGGTTTGGACAGTGTTTATGCCGGATCGGTATATAACATATTTGAGTGTGTTAACTAGTTAGCAGCAGCAGTCAAATAAACCACTAACTGTACCTCTAGCTGCTATAACGTATTAACTATAAAGATGTGGTACTTTAAAACCATAAAAATGTGGTAGCCTAGTTTAACACTGATCAATAAAACACAATTACTATCCTACTATTCCGCCGTTTTATATTCAGACTAAGTATTTTTCAAAATAGAGCCTTTGCAAAAAGTCCACCGTATTGTGTAAGGCTGGTCCGGCGTAAAACAGCAAGCCTGAATGTAAGACGGTCGAATGTATAATTTGACTGCAACAAATACACCACATTCCACAATTGAACACTATATACCTAGGTGTGTGAAAATAGGAAAGGGAGGCCTTAGACATGCCGTGGGACACACTAGGCTAAATTGTATAATAGTAATGATTTTTTTATCGGAGCACTGGTTCCAACGGTTTTCAATGAATCCAACGAAAACAACCGGCATAAACAGTAGTCCGAACATCACTTACCTCGGTTCAAGGGTATATTTTGTTATTCATGGACTCCAATACGGTCTTATCAGATCAACCGTAACGTTCCTTTTGAAAGTCAATTTAAATATTTTTCTAGAATATATTGTTGATTGGTCGAAGTGCCCTTGCTGAAATACTATAATACTATTGCAATAAGGTTGAGCCACACTGGAAAATATTGGCGAATATATAAGTTGGCTAGTTATTTTTTTAGGGTTCCGAACCCAAAGGGTACCAGCGGAACCCTATTACTGAGACTCCGCTGTCCGTCTGTGTGTCTGTGACCTAGCCGCCTACCAGATTATTTTGCGACTGTAAGCATATGCTCGTGGAAAGTGAGCTTTATGTCAAATACGACACCCAAATCTTTCACTACTGAAGTTCTCGGAAAGATGGTGTCACCGATTCTATAGTCAAATGTTATTGGGCGCCAACCTCAATTAAAACTCAAATGACAGTAGTATTTGGAAAAGTTGATTTCCATTTTATTTTTGATGCTGCGCGAACGTCCTCGTGGAGTGCGAAGCAGTCCGCTTCTGATCTTATTTCAGCGAAGAGTTTTAAATCGTCTGCGTACAGGCTCTTACCATGAGGTAATTCACCACGATGAGAAAAGTAGTGATCCTAGTATTGAGCCTTGGCTCACGCTGGAGCATGTGTGGAATGGCGAGGACTCGGATATACCAAGCCTCACAAATTGCTGCCGGTCACCTAGGTAATCTGCAAAAAGCTCGAGAGGTGTGGGAGTACCTAAATCATATTGTTTTTATTTTTTTTCTAGCAATATGTCACTATCCAATCTATCAAATGCTTTTTGAAAACGATTACGCACGTATAATTTCTATAAAGACCACGAGCATCTAAGACTCATAACTCTCGGGAACAAAAACTTTTAAAATGTATATAAGCTAGCCGGAGTTAACACGATTAAAATAAACTATTAAGCCAGCAAACATTTTTCCCGCGCTGGGATCCAACCGATCGAGTCTCGTACGAAGTTAATCAAATAGGTTTACAACCGAGACTAAGAACTACGAATTTGAAATTATACCTACTTGCTTTAAAACAAAGGACTGAAATAAAACGGTCACGCAATGTTTCAGCACGCATTTTGAATAGGCTCGGTCAAAATCCAGCTGTAACATTGTTAATTTTCTACTTAACAAGTACTCAAATGGTCATCGACCTTTGACCATTAAAAAGAGAACTGAAACGTTCAAACTCATCTAGACCTAAGTAAGTATATAATAGACTGTGAAAGATTATTTGAAATAAGTTCTGTAATTACAGTAGTAATGATGCCTCATAATATATGTATCTACAAGAAATTTAAAAATGTGCTGATCGTCGGTATTTGCGTCACTAAAAAATTGTTTGACTGATTTCGCAAAAATTTTGTTTAAATTTTGGTAGTAGCGCAAATAAGGTTTTAGTAAGGGAATTGAACATATTTTCGAGGATATTCTAACATTCAGAGATACATAGTGTTATTTTATTAAATTTATTGAAATTTGGAATGGACATCGTCTGCCGGATCAGCTTCTATTTATTCATCATATTTAAATAAAGGAAAACAAACAGATATAGACTAACGTCCCACAAGGCTTGATGTTCCCCCACACTAGCTACCTATAAATTACCTGTTGAATATCAACAATTTTCATTGTTATGTGGATGACTGTGGGTTATGTTTAATATACGAGCCGTGCAAATGCTCCTCTTTCTGAGGTAGAGGAGAGCAGGAGAGCACTTGTGTCCGATGTTGATTGCTTCCTTGAGCGAGAGTTGGACTAAAGACGCCTAAATCTGGTACAGTTTAACCCTGCCAAGACACAGGTGTGTGCATTTACCGCCAAAAACATCTATTGTGTCTCCGCAGTTCCAGGGTAAATTAAAACTAATATAATAACATATGTTTATTTCACTTCAAAGTTCTTTACAGTTTAGTGCGGCCCTAGCCACTACACTAAGTGTTTAAACACTCGTATTTTAGCAAGTAGTTCCTTCCGAGTAATTGACCAATCTTGTGTACATAATAAAATATAGTTATCAATAGTTATTAGGATTAAATCATTTATTAAATTATTAATTAAACATTAGAATTACGATCAAGAGCAAAATTATACAGTATCAATAAATAAGATTAATTATTCAAAGAATCAAAGAATCAAAGCATTTATTCAGTTTGTAGGCAGTATTAATATACGTATACACGTCAAAATCATAAAATAAACATAGCAAAAGCAGAATTTCAACGATTTGAATTAGAAAAAAAAAACAAAAGTAATGAACCATTCAGCTGTCATCCAATCGTTTACGTCAGAATATAAAAAAATATAAATAAAGTAAGTTAAAACCAACCATACATGAACTGTGTGTTTTAGTATTTCAGACAATTTTTGTATAAAAAAATAAAAAAAGTGAAATAGTGAAACACAACTTAAAGAAACGCATACCGATCACAGTACATATCATGATCCGAATGGAACTGATAGTGTAATAAATATAAAATTGGCAAGCCTAGAAAGAAAATCTGCGGACAAAAGGGGAAAACTGAATGGCTGTTGAATCTACCGGTGTTTCTGAAATACTCCCATCAGAGAAGAAACACCAAGAAACTCTATGGGGTTTGTCTTGTCATTTTCTCTTTTTTTAAATTAATTGTACTATCGAGGGACAATAGTCCAGTAGCACCTCAATGTTCATAGTAGCCTGCACGATATTTCTGTCGAATGTTCCAACGCAAACAATAACACGTAAGTACTGCATAGATGGCATGCTTAGCCAGACCATAGATGAATAAAAAGTTGAAACGTAGCGTCAGATACATTTGGCAAACATCAAATAGAGATAACAATATTCCACTGTATACTCTTCTTTTTGTTGAGTTAACATAACGTCGAGTAAGCTACGCAACAAGTAACGGATGCTTAAATTAGAATGAGTCATTAATAGCATCTTGGTCGAGTGGTCGATAGTCCTAGGACCTAGGACTGTTAAGGAAGCAGGAGGCCCCGAGTTCGATTCTCTATCCACTCCATGATTTTGTTTTAATTTTGAGGGTCCGGTGGCGTAATCGGGATTTGATGCCAGAGGTGCCGAGTTCAAACCGCCGTGCACCAATGGATTTTTTTATCACAAAATTATGTGCGCTTTTCACAGTGGCCCTCCGGTGAAGGAAAAACATCGTTAAGAAACCAACAACCCCCGCATGGTGGTAGGACACTATTTAGTGTCCGCCTGGCCAGCTACCAACCTCAAGTTAGAAATTCTGTCGTCAAACATCTTATGTGTTCCAGCAGCTATCCTTGAGAGCCCGTTCCCATTCTAGGCCTAGCGTGCTTACCATCTTCGACCGTATCATCACTTACCAACAGGTGAGATCATGGTCAAACGCTAGCCTATAAAATATGTATGAAAACTGTAATGTATTCTTCCGAATGATTAACTTACGTAATAAGTAGTCATAGATGGCGCCACCAATGCATAATTGGGTTAACAAAATGCAATCCACTAATTTCGTCGTAACGATACTTCGCACCGTGGCTTAATTGGCAAAGCACCGGAACATGTTATTCCGGAGGTTGCGGGTTCAAGTCCCGTCGGTACGATGAAATTTTGGATTGTGTTTAACAATTTACAAAAATATAAAGTGTGAAACACTTCAAAGAAACATAATATAAAATATGTATAAAAATTATCAATTATTAATATATATATATAGCTTGTATTATTTTATATATATATAAAATAATACAAGCTATATATATATATTTATAATTGATAATTTATATATATATATATATATAATATTTATTATTAATAATATTTATAATATATATTATATATATATATTATTAATATTTATTATATATATATATATATATATTATAAACAAACTTAGCTAATAAAGGTAAATTGGTGATCTATGTTATATGTGAAATAAAACAAATAGCACGGTGATATTATTTTAATAGTTTTTGAGGAAATATTTATTTGTATAACTAAGAAGAATACACAGCAACAATGTTTTTAAAATAACTGATATTCAACATATCGAAATATCATAAACTACTTTTTTAAATAAAAATATTAAATATATCATTAAAAATATTATATCAAATTGAAACCGTCTTCATTGACAATTATCTACTTTGACAAAATAACACTGTCAATTGGTCGCCTCTTAGAATTGCTCTTGCCTTATATTGATTATTTGAGGTTATAAGCTTAATTATTCATTTTCTCTAGGAAAAGAGGATTGAAACTTGATCCTTTATAATCATAAGTTACACAATTACTTATTACAAATTATCACAGCCGGCACATCGCCTAGTTTTTATATACTTTTAAATTAATATTTTGTGTGTTCTTGTTTTCGATGCAGATAAGAAGCCTTCGTAATCCACTATATTTGCACATGTTATGTTTGTCGCGTAAATTTCCCCAAACTAGATCCAGGGGAACTACAGGACTACACTACAGCTGCTCAGGATATCTCTCTTCTCGTGCTTCTCACCTTTGCATTATTAAACCCCATGGAGTGCGCGGCGAACTCTCCGTATATAATTCGTCTGAAAACGCCAAATCTTATTAACACACTTTATTAACAATCTACTTTCACAACTACGATTTCTCATCACTTATCACTCAGCAATAACTTACAATTATGCCGCTTCCACTATACATTTCAGATAATATAATTTATTTAGTCAATTTCTATGCAATGCCTCAATATTCGCCGTCTTTAATATATCTCTAATATATAAAATTCTCGTGTCACAGTTTTCGTTGCCATACTCCTCCGAAACGGCTTGACCGATTTTGATGAAATTTTTTGTGCTTATCCGGTATCTATAAGAATCGGCCAACATCTATTTTTCATCCCCCTAAATGTTAGGGGTAGTCCACCCCTAAATTTTTTTATATTATTTTTTAGACAACATTTTTAATTTCTATTTTTTCATGATACAACATACAAAAATACATACAATCCTCAATTTTCACCCTTCTACGATCAACCCTTATTTTTTAATAGCCATTTATTTATATGGCAAAACAACGTTTGCCGGGTCAGCTAGTTATATATATATATTTGCTTGCATTTTGATTTTTTAATTTATTTATTAACCAAACTTCAGCCACCACCGAAGTTCACCAACCGACAATTTTATGTTCATACATTTAAGCCATCAATACATTTTGTTTCAAATATACCCTCATTATTTGTATAACTGATAAGTTATTTTTCAAAAAAAAATAAAACCGACTTCATAACCACAAAAAGGCACTCAAAAGTGAAAAATAATTTACTTAAAATTATTATATGCGTTACCCACTTCTCTATTTGAAGTCGGTGCCAGCCAAGTCTAATAGGTAGTAGATAGATAATACCTACATGTATCTACCTACTTACTAACCTACATGTACCTACTTACTACTACTACATACATAGTATCTATCTAATATCCAATAGACTTGGCTGGCAGGAGGATAATTAATTGTCTATTTTATTACAATAATTCCAAATACTTTTATAACACGGACTAGTTGTATTCCAAAATGAATATTAAAAAGTATTATTTGCGGTTATTAACATTAATTGCCGCCATATGGCCAACAGAGTACTGAATCACTCTACTACGTTACAAGAGGCACTTCCCTATATTGTGGATACCCGAATTATGAAAGTACTGTGTAGCCAACCTAACAACGGAAAGTATTATTTACGTAGTAACTATTATATAATATGTGGTTTTATGCTTATAATTTTTTTTTGCTATGTTGATTGGTACAAAGTACGTTCATCATTCTGAGTTATTTAATTATGTATGCAGTGTCGCAGGACTGAAATGGCCGCCATCTTCGCCAAATCTCATGTCATGTCAAAAAATATTAGGTATGTTTAAAAAAGTTTGCACCCTAACAAGACTTTGCCCGGTAGAACATTCCTGTGAAGACAAATTATTTATATTTATATATAATTATTTATTATAATTATTAATATATAATTATTTATTGAGGGCCCGGTGGCGTAATTGGGAGAACGGTCGGCTTTGATGCCGTGGTACCGAGTTCAAACCGCCGTGCACCAATGAACTTTTTTATCGAAAAATATATGTGCGCTTCTCACAGTGGCCCTCCGGTGAAGGAAAACATCGTTTAGAAACCAACAACCCCCGCATGGTGGTAGAACATATCTAGTGTCCGCCTGGCCAGCTACCACACTTAAGTCAGAAAATCTGTCGCCAAACATCTAATGTGTTCCGGCAGCTATCCTTGAGAGCCAGTTCCCATTCTAGTCCACTTCTCTATCTTCGACCGCATCATCACTTAGCAACAGGTGACATAGTGGTCAAACGCTTGCCTATAAGATATAAAAAAAAATTATCCCCACCTTTATTTCTATCTCGCTCACAGTTACCGTAAGAATATCTTATATGCAATAGCAACCTCCATTGTGTATAATCTTCTTGGGACTCTTCTACTAAAACTAGTACATTCTCCTATGTTTGAGGTATTTATCTCCATATCTCTGGTGATACTAATCAGATATCGATAAAATTAAAATGGGACCACACCGGAAACGTATCCTACCTATTAAAAAAAGAATCATTTGAATCCGTTCACAATTGATGGAGCAATCGCGTAACATACACAAAAAAAAAAAAAAAACATACAGACGAATTGAGAACCTCCTCCTTTTTTGCGAAGTCGGTTAATAAAAGAAGCAAAACTGGTCTAGCTATTCTACTAATGAATACATGCGCTTTTTCTAATTGGTTCATAATGAAAGAGTGCGATATATGGTTCTTTCTATCTCTTCTATCTTTCTCTTTCACATTGTGTTACTTTCGAAACGTCTTATAGAAGAATGTCGTATGTGCATATTTTGCTGTCATGCTATTGCTTTTTGAGACTGCTACTCCAATTTTGACCGATACTGTACATGTCAGCCTTAACAATTTAACAAGATATTAATAATTATTATACAATCTATATTTGTTCTTGGAGCTTGGGGCATTCAGGTCATGCATTTTTGTCATCCATATAGTCACTTATTCTATAGTATGATTTTTTCATCAAATTGGATCTTACATAGATTTTAAATTTGCTCATAGGCAATTGATCAATATCTTTGGGTAGCTTATTGTAAAAGCGTATACAGTTCCCCATGAATGAAATCCCCAATAATTTTAATCATAAAATAGTGGTTATTTTATGATTCAAATTATTACTCTAATAAAAAGTTACTTACGAAAGATTATTATACGACAACACAATATTTAAATATTGTGTTAGGGCAATTATAAGCAGTCAGCATCCTAGAAGTCGATATTTCTGATGAGGTTCAGTGTCGAGACTACCTCTAAAGTAAAGTTGGTCTCGCTTCTAATAAGCTTGGCGTACGTTACAGGGCAAAGCGGTATTTCTAACAGATCAGCGGCTAGTGCTCTACAAAGCACAAGTCCGAATTCATATCGAAAACTACTCCTATCTCTGGAACGGTGCACCCAAACACCACCTGGAACCACTAAATAAGAATGCTCGGATGAACTTCTCGACCACATTCCAACTTTACGATTTTATCATCGCGCTGCCCGACATCGTGTTAAAGCTCATCTCCTCATTTTGGACCTGTGAATATCTCATATAGTTAGGTTCAACAGATTTTTTCCGCCACACACTGTCTGTCATGTTAAATTTGGAACGAGCTTATAGCTGAGGTCTTCCCGCTAGAATACAATTAGAGGTTCTTCAAGAAAACGGTTAAAATACATTTGAAGAGCAGGCAACGCATCAGCAACGCCGCTATTGTAACAGATGTGAACCGCCTGCTATCAAGCGGGCAGTCTGCTTGTGTGCTGCCTTGTATTAAAAATAAAAACATACATTTCTCAATCACGCAAAACGGCAGAACAAATTTGGATTACTAAGTATAATGGGATATTTTACAAGGCGGGCGAATCCATCGGGTTCATCTCGTTCATAATAAGTCATCTTATTTATTTAATGAAACTTTCGTTTTACGTAAACATATTTAAAATTGATCTTCTACAAAATTAAATATTGCACCGTGAAAGTTAGCTTCAACAACTCAGTTTTAAACTTAATCTTAACTTAAAATTGCTAAACTTGCGCCAAAGTTTTGGCTTTATTTTGGCATCAGTTTACCTTTAAGACAGGTATTAATGGATTCAAATACATATAAAACTTCCGATGGAATCTCACATATTGTTTGTGTCATGCATTGGAACTTTGTCAAGTAGCTTTCCACTTGACGAATAATTCTAATATTAAATAATTTAAGATCGTTTAAAAACTAAAAGAACCGACTACAAACGTCGCGTTAGTCAAAGTAGCCAGTAGACGTTGTAACTATGACATAATCTGTGTCAGTAGTTAGTAGTCCGCGCAAACGAGCCACCGACCACAGCCACTGGTGGCCAGCGACAGCTACTTAACATACTTTTTCATATATTTTGTATAGACGCGCCGCATACGTGTAGCCGGTGGCGGCCACTCGCTACAGCAGTGTCCGCGACGCGCCACTAGTGGTCGCTACGAGCCACACAAAACGTCGACACCCGCCACTGTCGCACTGCTCCACCCCCCGCGGCCCGCGCAGTTAATCGTGAGACGTTCTACGTATCGCACGCGTTACCATGGAGCGCGACGCCTCAATGGATGTTGATACATTCATATCGGAAATCCATGCACGTCCCGCTATTTGGGATTTAAATTCTGATCTGTACAGTAATAGAAATGAGAAAGTAAAAGCCTGGGAAGAGAATTTGTGAATTATTAATTAACAATTTCAAGGACAAAAATAGAGCACAAAAAAGCACCGCGGGTATGTTAACATCCTAATCCTAATCCTAACTTATATTATAAATGCGAAAGTAACTCTGTCTGTCTGTCTGTGTCACTTTCACGCCAAAACCACTGAACCGATTTAAATTAAATTTGGTACACGGATAGTCTAGAGCCTGAGAAAGGACATAGGCTACTTTTTAATGCGAAAATAGGGTTGTAAGGGGTTGAAAGGGGGGATGAAAAGTTGTATGGAAGTATCGTCATTTTAAGTGCTAGAAACTTGAAACTTATTGTTTAGGCTGTTGATTCGATATAAATAAATATGACTTTCAAAGTTTGTAAAAGTTTTACCCTCAAGGGTGTAAAATAACAATAGGGAATAGGGAATAGGGGATAATTTCTTGTTATAGTAATAAAGAGAAATATATATTCTTTTTTTTATCATAGCTTAAGGGAAAGGAGGATGACCATTGCGTGATGGTAAGTGATGACGTCTGCTATCTGATAGCTTTCGTAGCACGCAAAATTCAGGATACTCAAAAAGTTTTCTGTACTAGAGCGATATTGAGCGTTCGTGGAGTTTGAATAGCTGTCAAAATGTGAATAACTCTTCTTTTTAACCGACTTCTCAAAAAAGTAGGGGGTTCTCAATTCGTCGGGAACCTTTTTTGTATTTTTTTATTCGCTTTTTTATGTTTGTTCACTGATTACTTGGAGATGCCTGAATCGATTTGATAAATTCTTTTTTTGTTACAAAGGGTAGGTACCCTTCCCAGGTGGTCCCGTTTAAACTTTTGCGAAATCGGTCGAGCCGTTTTTAATATACCTATCAACATTTGTATTACATTTACATACCTGGACGACATACTAACTACTGGCACAGATTATATAATAGTTACTGCGTCTACTGGCTACTTTGACTAGCGCGACGTTTGAAGTCGGTTCTTTTAGTTTTTAAACGACCTTAAATTATTTGAGGCCTAATAGGTCCTTTGTTATACGCTCGTCTCGAAATATACAATGATGTCAAGCTCCTGTAGAAATGTCATCATAATTTTATAGAAATTTTACCACTTGCCAGATTAGATGATGTGTGTAAAATCCTGAAAATTGCTGACTGTGTTATATTTTTTATAAACAGTCCAAATTAAATTTGTTTTGAAAAACACACGCCAGAACAATCTGCATGACGGTGTAGTACATAATTTTAAACGCTAAATAACTGACTGTGGCCAATACGTAAGTAACCGTTGCCCTTTATTAATTAAATCTGAATGGTCATTGCCACAACTTGGATACTTAGACCCTCACTTAGAAGATATCTTGGTTAAGTCACAGAATAATTAATAGTACAAGTTAAGTGGCGAGATTGTTACAATTCTCTTGTCTATAAAGACTATGGCTGAGTTGCACCATCTTACTTTTACCGTAACTATAACTATAACCAGTGTTTTAATACGGAGTTTGACTGATTTTTGACGTTTGTTATAGTAAGATGGTGCCACTCAGCCTATTAGAATACTTATTATTAATACCTACTGTAACAACTTAAGTCAGTCCCAACTATAAATAAAGAATTGAAATAGCATTGTCCTGATCTGATCTGACCAATGTCACCAACTGGCGTCCTTAACGACTTTGACATGTTTAAATCCTACATGTAATCGTTGATTGAATAATGATACTTGTGGTAAATTCTGAAACGCTTTGGTGGTGCTCGAGCCACCCAACTAAATGATGTTGTCAATCTGTTTCTATGATGTTACAGTCAGGAAGATATAAAGATGCGCTATATGATCAGCTAGCGTTTGACCACTATCTCGCCTTGTGATAAGCAAAGATGTGGTCAAAACCGTGCACACAACACAACAGGTCTAGGAAGGTTTGACTCTCAAGGACTGTGTTGCCGTAACACCGTAAGGTTTTGGCGGTAAATTTTCTCCGTGATGATGGTAAGCAAATTTTTGTTAGCAAGTCAGGTGGAACCGCTTCTACTACCAGTCTAACACCCATATGCATAGTCGGTTCCTCAAGATTTCCTCCACTCGAATGTGACTTGACTCAACCTCAAGGATAAAATCGGTATGCAAAATACAAAAAAAAATCCTCGAATTGAGCAAATTATTGTCGAGTCGAGTGAAAAACTGTCAAACTCAAGGTAAGTACGTCGCGATCTACCTTAAGGTCTCCTCAAAGCTTGTTATCAGCGCTTTGTACGTTATTTCTGAGGTTATTTCAAGTTTTAATACATAATAAATATCGTCCCATAAAGCTGATGATGAGGAATTCCTTAGAAGATTTCGATTTAGAAAAGACAATAATAAATGTCTCGAATGGAGGTTCCTCACTGGAGGGTGAAGCCGTAACTGAACATACTAATTTCAAGGGTGTTTTCAAGAATTCCTTGAGGTGACCTCGACTAAGGTCGAGTGGAGGTCTCAAGAAAATAACTCTGCATATGGGTGTAATTCCCTGAATTTTCTGATTTCACCTGAGATTAAAGTTTATAGTCAAATAACTCATCTCACTGCTAACCTAAACTTTAAGATATGCACGTATATCATCATATATTGCATCGTCACTAATATCCAGTTAAAAAGTGATTGCCAACGTATCTGTCGCATGTAAAAATAAATTTGAGTTTCGGCGTTGTACTCGTATGGCAAACACCATTAATTTAACTTAAGACTTTACTAATTGCCGCCACAGCACACGGAGCTTTTAAGGGGTTTATTTCCACATTCATCACACGGACTCTCTAGAAGCTTACACGTAAGAGTATAAGTCTGTTCGCATGTCGCATGTCACTGCACTGCATCCTTTACCTTGAAACATAAAGACGTTGAGTGTCACAGACCCTGTAATTTCACTGAACATCTTGCCATTTCAACTGAAAAAAAAACCTAATTTACGGCTAAAAATTAATAGGCAAATGGTGATACTGCCCCAGCCGGACTAGCAGAAGTCCTACCACTACAAATGATCAAAATCAAAAATCAAAATCAAAATTTATTTATTTGCCAGATTGTGGTACATAATGTTATAAACCAATAAAATACCAGCACAATCAACCTTTTCAGGTGTACAAACATTTATGGATACAATTCACACAATTATAACTATATTAATACACAATAAATTGACCATTTGAATAATTAATACAGTAACAATTAAATACGAAATGTGGTAATACAAAATATTTTTTTAATTAATTAAATGTCACTGTCAGTCAGATTAATTGTTAATGTCAAAAAAGTAAAAGCCAAATTAGGGATACCATATCAATAACAAATATTTAAATATAAAAAATGTCAGGATGGTAAATTTATTGATTACTAAAAAAATTAATAAGAGATTTGTCATGATGACATCGATCACGATGACGATCTTCTAAAATGATCTTAAATTATTGTATTAGTACCTATCCAGGGTTGATTTTTGAGATCGTACCTTAAGGGTTGTTCTGTTCCATTATTGCTACAGCAAAACGTTTCG
This sequence comes from Cabera pusaria, assembly GCA_954871355.1. Lineage (NCBI taxonomy): Eukaryota > Metazoa > Arthropoda > Insecta > Lepidoptera > Geometridae > Cabera > Cabera pusaria. The sequence goes on from OX940901.1 coordinate 17,941,172, forward strand.
CCTTACTTGCTACAAAAAAAAAATAGGTTACCGCATTATAGGAGAAAATCTGCCGCCATAACCTTACGGTGTTTCGGCAGCACTCAACCCTTAAAAGTCAGAGTATTGTAGGCCTAGCGTGTTTACCATCTTCGACCACATTATCGCTTACCATCAGGCGAGATAGTGATCAAACGTAAGCCTTTATGATATATAGAATAAAGCTGTAGAACTCTGATCTATCCCACCAAAATAACTACGATCAAAATCGTATTCATCCTTTCGTTACACAGGTTGTTCGTTGGACCTTTACCAATAACTATCCTGTAAATTTGAATTGACGCATGTACCACCGTAACATATTTACAACTCGCTGCGCCCCACGGCTACGACGTGTCAAAAACTGTCCTTTGTCCCAATTTACTATACTGGGTGTTTCTGTGCAAATATCAGCCAAATCGTGCGAGCCGTTTAACCGTCTAGAGTACCCAAACAAAAATAATATACAGACTGTCTTATGCAATTATAATATTGATGTTGATTGCAAACCACTTCTAACTAATTTAGTAATTACTATTAAAGCAACCAACATTAATCCAAACAAACAAATTCTCAAAAATGTCTAACTTTATTAATACAAAAAGGTAGTTAGCAAATATTTAAAATAAAAACCATTTCAACATTTAATTTACACACGGTAAACAAAATCCTCTTTGAATCACAAAACCGCACTAGACAAACACCCCGGTAACCCCAACACAGAACAAAGCTTAAGTAGTTAATTGCAACATTCATTAATCAACCCGCTTTGGTAAATAGTGGTGTTAGAGCTTCTACATACAGACATGTTTGTAGCATTTTGTAGCCGTTTCTACAGACGCCATTGACGCGTGGACGTTTTCGTCACACGCAGCATTCTATCCCTGTGTGCTAACACACGTAAACGTTACAATTGATATAGGCATTCCAATTTTGATCGATTAAATTGTGGTCAAGTGCATTTGATTTGCGATGATATTTAAAAATTGACAATTGTGCTATATAACTTTGACCGCAAATTGAACGCGATAACCGCAAATAAAAAATAATCTACAAAGAAAATTAAGTAAGTAGGTATGTCGTTCAATATTTCATAATTAGCTAGTTATAACAACTGGAAAAAAAATATTTCTCAAGTATATAGCTGATATAAGAAACGAAAAGCTGTCTTGCATAAATCCATTTTTGAAAACAATCTTCAATGGCAACGTTGAGTAGTGCTTAATTGCTTATGATACTTTAAAGTTGGACAGTTGGCGCTATGTGGTACAAAATATATTATATAATAGTTGCGTTGTGTAAGGGCAACTTTGTAAATAGTCATCAGTAGGGGTGATCATGTAACTTTGACGATGGGCACCTGGCAAAACTTAAACCATTTGTTATCTCGGGTTAAGCGATATTTAATAGTTACCGACTTATACTATTAGAAGTTTTACTTTATTAGGTAGTCGTAAAGTTTAGGTTTCAACTATCTAAGATATAGCAATTTATTCTGTGGGTAGAGTGAACTATTTAAAATTATAAGATACGATTGTAGTGGTACCCACGACTTTGAAATATTTTAATTCAGCCGTAAAATTGGCATGTTATTCGGTTTGAATGGCAAACTGTCCAGTGAAATTAAAGAGCATGCTTCTTTATGTCTCGAGGTAATAGGCGCAGTGCAGTGACATGCAAAATTCTAGTACGCTAATAGTCTGGTAAGCTAATAGTAGTATTGTCAAAGTAGAACAATTTTGGGTGCTGCAATTGGGAACGTTGTGTACCAATTAAAAGATAATAATGTTGTACTAAAATTATGAATGACACTTTGTGTTTAAGCAATGTTTTGTTAATATAAATTACGAATTTCTTCGATTTTAAATTTAGTGTTTGAAACATGTTCTCCTTTATTCTTCTGTATTAAAATCGACAAAAGTTGTAATTGTTTTTAAAAACTTTGCAATTGAAAAATGCGTGAAATATCGTTATTAATATTTGAGGAAGCAGGTATTTTTGATACAACAAAAATAGACATGTCACACAGACACACCTACGGTCTAACTCTGAACAAAAACGAGTTAAAAGGGAAATTGTAAGAAGCTCCAAGTTTATTGATTTTGGTATTACATCATTACATTAGTGTTTGTAATGGTAGGACTTCTGCTAGTGCGCCTGGGGCAGTAATACTTTGCAATTAATTTTCAGCCGTGAAATAGGTATGTTTTTCGGTTGAAATGGTAAGGTGTCCAGTGAAATTACACGGCATGTGAGACTCAACATCTTGATGTCTCAAGTTAACAGGTGCAGTGACATGCAAAATTCTGGACTGCCAGAATGTTGCATGCCGCTGTATGTGTAATAGGTAGACGTCATCGGTTACCATCAGAAGAGCGTCGTGATTGTCCTGTTACCTTTTACCTTTGCTGCCTATACGACTGACTTTATTGCAGGTACCCTCATTATACATGTACACGTACATTTAGTAGATTACAAATATTAATTTTCTTAATACCCTACAGACAAATCTTTTGATTGTGATATTTTTATAGAACACTTGTAATAAAATAATGGACCTTCTGTAAACAAAACTGAAAAAGTAGAAAGGGAAATTTCCCTTAACTTTGGTATATTACCATTAAAACCGCTAACAAAAAATGTTTCAAAGCTTCTTTTCTCAGGCGTCTTACATAAATGATATTGTAACACAAGAAGAAAAAAGGATTAATAACTAAATTAATATATTTCCCTTGTTAGCAGAAAAGGAAAATACACGCTGTTTAAATGGAATTACACTTTTAGAGTAATTCAATTCTGGGTGAAAAGCGGGCAATTTTTGTGTTTTTTTTTTAACTTTCACTCGCCAAGAGGATTTAATGAATATAGGATGCCAGTTGGCTTGTCCGTTTTTGAAAGAAAACAGAAATTCTCTCACAATAAGGTAAGTTATAGAACAATTTGCCCTATAACTCAATTTATGTAATACCTACTTCTTTAACCGATTTTAAAGGTTCTTAGATTTTATTATCGAAGAGATAAACAATGATGATACTAAAAATGTTATCAACCTATCGTCTTACGAGTTAAGTAGTGATGCCAAACTCGTCTTATCACGCGGTCTTAATTATGCACCTGCGCCCCGTAAAATTCCGGTTGAAGAATTCATTACTGGAATAGAGGACACTTTAGTGCGAAATAAAGTGCCGTATCGGGAAGCGGAATGTATGAGACAGGACATATCGTCTATGCTACGAAAACTTAAGCCACTGAAAAGTAACATAAGTGTCAGCGAATTGAAAGCTCTGAAGGACTTGAGAAACAATGAGGACATTTTGGTATTGCCGGCTGACAAAGGCAATGCGACAGTGGTGGTCAATACTGGGGACTATGATAAAAAGGTTTATGAACTTGTGAGTGACACAAACACTTACAAGAAAGTGAACTACAATCCAACAGCTCGTGTAACCAAAAAGCTTGTAAAGCTTTTGAAAGAATCAGAAGACCAGGACCTATTAGCACGTCTACGTCCACAGAACCCCACTGCGCCGAAAATCTACGGGTTGCCGAAAATTCACAAACCGGATTGGCCGTAGAGACCCATTGTTAGCCAAATTGACGCTCCAACTTACAAGCTGTCTAAATATCTGGCTACCACCTTACAACCTTTTACAAGGAAAACTGACAGTCACGTGAGAGATTCGAGACACTTCATCAACCTCCTGTCAAGTATATGTATTCAGCCCAATGAAATTATGGTGAGTTTTGATGTTACTTCGCTTTTCACTAATGTACCCGTGGAGGACGTAATGAAGGTGATCAGTGATCTTATACAAGCTTCAAATTTACCCTCGGAGTACATTAAATAGACTGAGTATTGTCTGAACAGCGGCTATTTTCTTTGGCGAGGAGAATATTACATGCAGGTTGATGGGGTTGCCATGGGCTCACCAATAGCTCCAGTCGTAGCAAACATATTTATGGAGTGGTTTGAGAGTAGAGCTTTGACAAACGCTCCTTTGAAGCCACGTTACTGGTGGCGGTACGTGGATGATGTCTTCGCTATAGTTGCCAGGGACACACTTCAGGATCTGACTCAGTATCTCAACTCGATCCACAAGAGAATTGTTTTTACGGTGGAGGAGGAGAAGGACGGTAGTCTACCCTTTTTGGACGTCCGTGTCATAAGAGAACCGCGTGGCAGGTTGGCTCACACGGTTTATAGAAAACCAACACACACGAACCGGTACTTGAAGTCTGACTCTCACCATCACCCTGCACACTTGGCGTCTGTGGCCAGCTCACTTATCAACAGGGCTTTAAATATATGTGATTCGCAGAATTAAGATAGATGCCGAACTTCTACACGTCAGGGGTGTGCTGGAAAACAAAGGATACAGGTTGCGTCAATGCAATCGTTGGGCGAGCAGGAGTGAGAAGAAACGTCCGGATACTGTGCAGCGTTCTCCAGTATATCTGCCTTTTGTGAGGGGAGTAACTGATAAAGTCAGTTATTACCTTAAACGTAGGTATGATGTTAGAACGTTGTTTCGTTCACCGAGTCAGCTTCGGGGCATGCTTCGCTCACCGAAAAACAAAGAGCCCTTATGTGGACCAGGAGTTTATAGAATTCCCTGTGACTGTGGAAAAAACTACATCGGTGAGACAAGGCACAACATCTCCACCAGAATCACAGAACACATTCGCAGCGTCAAAAACATGGACATCGATCGGTCGGCGGTAGCCGAACATGCTCATATCTCGGAATCTCGGCACTACTTACGTTTTGACAAAGCCTCCGTGCTATCGCGGGAAAAGTTCTACGTTCCCCGCAAGGTACGTGAGGCTATCGAGATAAGTCGGCATCCGAATTTCAACCGGGATGGAGGATGGTCGATACTTGCTTGGAAACCAGTGCTAACCGCCGACACCAATAAGACCTGGACTTGTGAGTCATACACTATTAGTGCGTTGTGGCTGTTCACTAACCAAACAAACAATAAAAATAGTGACAGTGATAGCTCTTCGAATGTCAATATCGATCATCCTTGTGCGTCCAAACAGAGACAATCTTCGCCAACTCCGCCGGCCGCCGTCCCTGCACCCGCTCCCCGGCTAGGCAGTTACGTGCCGAATCCCGTCGCGCGAGGGACGCGCGGTAGGCCTGACTCCTGTGAAAAAGGACATCAAAATTGTCCGAAACGTGTCGGAGTAATTTCGACATCTTAACCCGTGAGTGTAAAGCCGTTTTAAATAAATATAGGAGGTTCTTAATTCGTCGTCTACTTAAGTAGACGCCGTAGTAGATTGCTTCCGTATTATATTCGCTAAATATAATACGGAAGCAATTCCACAATTTGTACCATATTGCATACTCTATAAGATATGATGCTGATTTGGATACTGACTAAATATATCGAAGTAACCATAATACCATAATAACCATAATAGTCTGTCCGAACTAATATGAAACTAAATAATTTAAGATCGTTTATAAAATGTAAAAACCGACTGCACATGCCGTGATAGTGAAAATATCCACTAGCATAATTATGTCATCAAGGTATCAAATTTGTTTATATTGTTTATCTCCATATCTCCGGAAATGATTATCAGATCTCATCAGATAAAATTTGTGTGGGACCAAACGCATAATCTTCCAAACAAAAAATATTTTTTCAAATCGGTTAAGATTGGACGGAGTTCTGAGGTAACAAACAGAAAAAAAAAACAATTTAATTGAGAACCTCCTCCTTTTTTTGTGAAGTCGGTTAAAAATCAAGGACCCATATTTGGTTAAGCCAGAGAGACTGCTAATACTTCAAAAACGAACACTTTTGTAGGAACCTTTAATCCGAAACTGTAGTAAAAGGGTAAAAACGCTCTTTCATCGTGCATTTCACGGAGTAGCTTTGTTGCGGCAAAAAGTCCTCGGAGGGGTTGTTTTTCACATCCATGGCTGTTAAGCTTTGCCGGTTTATGGTTAAAAAAACACGATTTATAGATGTTTTGGCAGACATTTATTAGGGTCCAAAAATCAGTAAACTTTTTTGCAGAGTTATTCAACGCTTTATCGTCCTTTTCACCGACTTCTCAAAAAGAAGTTGAATTCAAATTGCGTGGTGTTTGCCCTCTTTTTAACCGACTTCACAAAAAAGGAGGAGGTTCTCAATTCGTTGGAATCTTTTTTAAAAATATCTTTTCACAGATTGCCGAAGATCGAAGATTTTGTTTCAAAAGGTACCTTTTCCAGGTTATCCCATTTAAATTTTAACGCAATCGGTCGAGTTGTTTTTAATGTATCAACATATTTTGTATTACGATGCATTTGTATACCTCGATGACATGATACTACTGGCTACTTTGACTAGCGCGACGTTTGAAGTCGGTTCTTTTAGTTTTAAACTATTGTATTAGTACCTATATAGAGTTGATTTTTGAGATCGGACCTTAAGGGTTGTTCTGTTCCGTTATAGCTACAGCAAAATGTTCTGATAAGTGTCCACTATTTTTGACTGAATTTTGAGCTGCATTCACAGAATTTGAAACAATTACAATCGGAAAGATCATTGGAAATATCCACAAAAACAATTTTATTTAACATATTTTGTAATGCTAATTGATATATTTATTACCATGGATTAAAACACTTAGTGGATCAACTAAGCTTAGGGTCAGTTCTCACCGCAATGCGACGCGACGTGACGAAGCTTTTGGTTTGGCGCAGCAAAACCCGCGACGCCACCAAATTATCTCAATGCAATGTGAATCTAATTTTTAACCGACTTCACAAAAAAGGAGGAGGTTCTCAATTCGTCTGTATGTTTTTTTTTTGTGTGTATGTTACGCGATTTCTCCATCAATTGTGAACGGATTCAAATGATTATTTTTTTAATAGGTAGGATACGTTTCCGAGGTGGTCCCATCTTAATTTTATCGAGATCTGATTAGTATAACCAAAGATATGGCGAATGTACTAGTTTTAGTAGAAGAGTCCCAAGAAGATTATACACAATGGAGGTTGCTATTGCATATAAGATATTCTTAGGGTAACTGTGAGCGAGATAGAAATAAAGGTGGGAATATTTTTTTTTATATCTTATAGGCAAGCGTTTGACCACTATCTCACCTGTTGCTAAGTGATGATGCGGTCGAAGATAGAGAGGTGGACTAGAATGGGAACTGGCTCTCAAGGATAGCTGCCGGAACACATTAGATGTTTGGCGACAGATTTTCTGACTTGAGGGTGGTAGCTGGCCAAGCGGACACTAGATATGTTCTACCACCATGCGGGGGTTATTGGTTTCTTAACGATGTTTTCCTTCACCGGAGGGCCACTGTGAGAAGCGCACATATATTTTTCGATAGAAAAATTCATTGGTGCACGGCGGTTTGAACTCGGTACCACGGCATCAAAGCCGACCGTTCTCACAATTACGCCACCGGGCCCTCAATAAATAATTATATATTAATAATGATAATACATATAAATAATTTGTCTTCACAGGAATGTTCTACCGGGCAAAGTCTTGTTAGGGTGCAAACTTTTTTAAACATACCTAACATTTTTTGACATGACATGACATTTGGCGAAGATGGCGGCCATTTCAGTCCCGCGACACTGCATACATAATTAAATAACTCAGAATTATGAACGTACTTTGTACCAATCAACACAGCAAAAAAAATTATAAGCATAAAACCACATATTATATAATAGTTACTACGTAAATAATACTTTCCGTTGTTAGGTTGGCTACACAGTGCTTTAATAATTCGGGTATCCACAATACAGGGAAGTGCCTCTTATAACGTAGTAGAGTGATTCAGTACTCTGTTGGCCATATGGCGGCAATGAATGTTAATAATCGCAAATAATACTTTTTAATATTCATTTTGGAATAGAACTAGTCCGTGTTATAAAAGTATTTGGAATTATTGTAATAAAATAGACAATTAATTATCGTGTGTGTCAGATGCTTTAATTGTACAGGGCCATTTTGGACATTGTCCTTTGATACCTTGATGACATCATTATTACTAGTGAATATTTTCACTTTAGCGCGGCATTTAAAGTAAATTTTTTTAGGGTTCCGAACCCAAAGGCTACCAAATGAACACTTTCTGAGACTTTGTTGTCTGTTCGTCCGTCCGTCCGTCCGTCCGTCCGTCCGTGTGTCTATATGTGCGCACTTTACAGATCTGTATCTTCTTAACCGTTATAGGTACATACTTGAAATTTTCAAAAAGTATATATCCGTCAGTGTATAACGGCCCAGACACGAAATTTAATAGATGCATGTAATTTCATTAAAACTTTTTTTGCACTAAAAAGGGTAAAATGAGTTATTTTTCAAAAAAAATAAAACCGACTCCATAACCACAAAGAGGCACTCAAAAGCGAAAAATAATTTACTTAAAATTATTATAAGCGTTACCCACTTCTCTATTTGAAGTACTATGTATGTAGTAGTAGTAAGTAGGTACTTGTAGGTTAGTAAGTAGGTAGATACATGTAGGTATTATCTATCTACTACCTATTAGATTTGGCTGGCACCGACTTCAAATAGAGAAGTGGGTAACGCTTATAATAATTTTAAGTAATTTATTTTTCGCTTTTGAGTGCCTCTTGTGGTTATGAAGTCGGTTTTATTTTTTTGAAAAATAACTTATTTCGTTAATAAAGTTCAATTGTTTATCACGCGGCTTCCCGTTGCGCCGCGCGGCGCAGCCTGAAGCCGCCGAACGAAGGGGTGTTATAAGTTTGAAGTGTGTATCTGTGTATCTATGTATCTGTGTGTCTGTCTGTGGCATCTTAGCGCCCAAACGGATGAACCGATTTTAATTTAGTTTTTGTGTTTGATAGGTGTCTTCATCGAGAGTGTTCTTAGTTCTAGTGTTCTTTGTTTCATGAAAATACGTTCAGCCGTTTAAATATTATCAGCTCTTTTTTGGTTGAAAAGACTACGATAGCAACTTTCGTAAACTCTTAGTCCTTTGACCGCGGACGTCAAAACAATCAAAATGGCGATTCTGCGCACTACTTACCTGCCACACTGCTGCCGTCTGCTTAGCGTAGTTTACATTAGTCAAATCAAATGTATTAATTTGAAATTCAGTATCCTGTGACTTCAATGATATAGTAGAAGTAAGTTAGAATGTTATATATATTTTGCAATATTTTTAGCAACTTCTAAGATATCTAATTAAATCTATTTAAAGTAGTTAATACTGTTCACGTGCATAAGATATAAAAAAATGCACTGTTATTACAATAAAAAAATATTATTGTATAGAATCGGTCGAAAAAAATATTATTATATATATAGAAGCGGTTTTTTGTACATTAGTCTCAATTTCACATAATCTTCCTTTATCCAGACGTTTTAAGTAATTTATCCGTAAACACCCACAATGCCCGTTTTTCTTAGCCTTTTTATGCTCCAACCTTTACATGTGGCAATTTTTATTTTACTTAGGATAATTTATATAGCATTAAATACAGAAGAATTAACTAGAACGACTATTATACATATATTATAAGAGATTCAATTTTTCAGTTTGCGCACTAGTTTTATTTTAGTTATTATTTAATAAAAAATATTTTCGTCCAGCTGCAAGGGTAGATTTATTACGTATTGGTCGTCCGACAGCAAGACGAATAGATGTTTCGGGTCACAACGTGCATGTGATTAACACAGTACCGTCACAAGGCATAGCTGAAATAAAACATTAAATTAAAAAATCAAAAAACCATACTGCGCAAAAAGTGAAGTGTTAAAAAACGAACTGAAAAGAAAAAAACAAGTAAGTCTAGTAGTTTAGACTTCTGTTTAGGGATATCAAAAAACTATACCATTTCAATTCTTTCTCGGTCGATACACTCATAAAATAAATTATACATTGTTATATGGAATGTAGAGACTTTAACAGTCGGGACACATTAATCCCCATTCGTTAAGCCGTTAATGTGTCCCGACTGTCTCACACACAGATAGGTTTTGAAAAAAAAAAAATTTTTGATCCCCTAATTTTGGCGTCTGAAATCCGCCATTTTGAATTTTTCAATTTTTTATGTTTTCGTTGACACTCGCGCTAGCATGGCGAATCTATTGACGTGCCAATTATCAAAATCGGCCCACGCGTTTGGTCTCTAGTGTGCCACAAAGGAACAAACATACATACATACATACAAACATACATACATATATAGACTGATAAACACATTACCTTTCCTTTGCGTCGCGCAGTCGGGTAAAAAGGCCTTATGATCAGTAGTGGGTAAAATAAGACTGATCATACTTATGACGATAAAATGATTTTTCACTTTTGATCGACTACTTTCAAATTTAGAGTTCAGGATCACAGCATCCAAATAACATCAATATGTTTATTTCAATTATTTTTTCTTCAGCTTACTTCTTCAGCTTAATTGAACTGTTGACTATAAATTCATATTATCTGTGATGATGTTAGGATAGAAAGTGACATTGTGGTCGACAGTTGAGCACATATCTATAAAATAGGAGCATTGCTAAAAAATCGTTTAGTGTAACGGTCACCCAGGGTTATGAATGATTTTAATAAATTTCATTTCTAAGGAAGCCCGTTTTTCCGACAGGTTGATGAAAGGTGTTGTTATTTTGAGACAAAATGTCTTTGTAACTAGTTGTTGTATGATGAGAAAAAAAATTGCTGTTTATGCGACCTCTCCTCGTAATAAAGTTTGTTTAGTGAATGTTAAAGAAGATGTTTCTACGATGTATGATTACTGAAATTAAGTTCTAACGTATGTTAGGCCTTGTTTATACTTTTTTTTAAATCTTTATGTTAAGTAATTTACGAAACAGCTCCTTTATTTTCGCTATGGTCTCTATGTATGTAGGTATGTATCTATGCATCTATGTATGCGCTTCCGGTTATTAGAGGGTGAATACAAACGGAAGATTCCAGTAATTGGTGTTTGCCTCCTATCACCGTTCTGATTATATAATAACTAGCTGTTGCCCGCGGATTTGCAGGTCACCTTCTGTTTCTCTGTCTTTCTCAAAATATCTGACAAACATGTCTTCGTAAAAAATTGGTCTTATCTAACATTATTTCAACTTTAGCTTGTGCTATTTATGTACAAAGGTCGTTTTAAGGGGTTCCGTAGTCCTGACAAGGAACCCTTATAGTTTCGTCATGTCCGTCTGTCTGTCTGTTGTGTAGAAAGCTGTAATTTTGTGGGGGTATGTAAATAAATGACGCCGACAAAGTGCTGAAATAAAATTTTGAAAAATATTTTTTTAGGGTAGCTCCCCTATATGAGAAGTGGGGATGATTTTTGGTTTCATCGTCTACCCCGTCGTATAGGATATCGTTGAATAGGTATTTTAAAATGACTGAAGGGTTGCTAATACCATTTTTCGATTGAATGCTCAATTTACGAAATGTTAAACTTTAAATTGCAAATTTTTGTTCCAGTAGGGCGTCCCCCCCATCTAAAAGCTAAACTGCTAGCTTGAAAAATCTAGAAAAATTCGTGATAATAGTGCATTTCATGAACTTTAAAGGAAAATTATACCGGTTAAGATAACTTTATTACTTCAGCAGTAATAGTCGTTGAACTTGGGTGTTGGATAATTTTGTACCAAATACAAAATCCTTAGAATAAATCCTTTAAAGTGACAAAGAAGGAGTACCTAGTTGCTTGTTTATAACGGGTAAAGACTTGCATTGAATAACAGGCTACTACGGAACCCTACACTGCGCGTGGCCCGACACGCACTTGCCCGTTTATTTTTCCAATGAAACTATTTTATAATTTGCTTGATTTCATAGAATAGACAAGAAACTGGTAAAGTCTTTTCCCATCTCAATCTTTAATAAAGTTCAAAGAATTTTTCATTGTTTGAAGCAAAAGGTAATCAATTTATATTACTTTCTATCAAAATAAGAAATGTTGCGGTGTATTTTCGTCTGATTTGTTTGGAAAATTGATGATACATTATTTAAATTGAATTCAAAATAAACAGAAGGTGTTTTAAGGAAAAACAGGTGTTTTTTACCTAAAAATACATTGATTTGGTACTGATAGAATTTAAGTGGCGGAACTTCTACTAATTCTATTCAATTCATTTATTTTCTCTCACAAGTTATTACAAAATAGGTACTTAGTGTAACGCTCAGATAAATGACACTATATTGTGAGAGACTGGTGCCTGAAGTAGGTTTAAAAAAATCATCTGAGGCAGTGTTTATTGAACGGTTAAATAGATTTTATTTAAGTGAAAAGGGTAACCAAAGTAATTACCAAATTAATAATAAATTTAAAAAGTAGAAAAATAAATTGATGTGACTGTCGCGGCTGTAGTCATAGATATTTTTATGATTATTATATATCCACTGCGCCTATTACCTTGAGACATCTAGTTGTTCAGTATAACATGCCCTGCACTTCACTCTTCATCAGAGCTGGGCAAGGAAGTGGAGCGCGAGAAAATAATCAACCAATAGGTATCAGGATTGGTTAATTATTTCTGCGCGGGCCGTGGCGCTTTCTCGCCCAGAACTGATAGATACCTAGCCTTATAAATTGACAATATAGACGACGGACTCCTGACGGAAAAGCAGTTTTTTTTTCAATATCTAGCAAAATGTTGCCAGGATTTCAATTCTTCAGGTGAAACTTTATGTAAATCAAGAGCAATAAAGTTATATAATGTTCTGCAACCGGTGGCAGGCATTTTGGGTGTTTTGAATGGTATTTCTACAAAGTCTTCAATAAAACCAGTAGATAAAACCAGTAGGTGATAATGAGTTTCATTGAGTTGAAAATAAATTAAAGCTATTTTCAACAGATTTCCAAAAAGAAGGAGGTTCTCAATTCGTCTGTATGATATTTTTGTCCTTTTTTTCCCCTTTTTTTGTGTGTATGTTACGCGATTACTCCGTCAATTGTGAACCGATTCGAATGATTATTTTTGTTATCGGTAGACTACTTTTTCGAGGTGGTCCCATTGTAATTTCATCGAGATCTGATAAGTATCTCCAGAGATATGACGATAAACCTCTCAAATTTGCTACTGAAATTGAGTCGCAGGGCATTGAAGTCGGTTATTTTAGTTTTTAAACTATCTTTATTACAACGCAAATACAATATGATCTTACCTTACCTTATATTTTTCTACCTGTTATTTTGTGGGTTGGTTGGAACCTACATGGTATAGAAGATGGTGAAGAATTATTTTTTTCTTTCTGTATTTTGCATCAAATCGGCCAAATACCACTCTAGAGGTACGATTCCACCAAAATAGTGTGCAGCACATTTGTTTACAAACATTTTGTGCAAAACTCCAGCAGTGCACGTACTAAACTGGTATCGCGTCTAGCTGCTGTCTCCACCGGCAAGGTTGTGCGTAACTTTTGTAAACGCACAGTATGGCACACTTGTGCACGGACATGTTCACTGATGTTCGCTCCGGTAGCGGAAGCAAGATTGAGTTCGCGAACAACAAGCGCGTACGCGTCGACACGAGTCCACTGCATGCATGTGTGCGCGCACAAAAGTATACAGATGTGCGCGAACATTTTAGAAATGTTCGCGCACAATTTGTTATTGTTTGCCGGAGTGAGTCGACCAACGTGAACATTTGCGTCGTACACTGTGCGTTACAGTGCCGCACAGTTCGGCACACTGGTGGAATCGCGCCTTTAGAGCGACTTCCAGGGGTTCGAATGAGCTGAAATTTTGCACACATGTGTAAATTGCGTGACAATGCAATATTATGATGACATGATGCTGATCTGATCATGGAGCTGGAAGGTGGCCAAAGGAACTCCTAAACTACACATGTTTATACTTGTAGTGTTTGAGCTCGTTGGATTTGACTTGACTTATCTGGTCCTAGGTTATGTTAAAGCTTGTGTTTAAGAAGGTTTTTTAAACAATTACTTGTTTTAATTCGGATAGACAAGCACTTAGACTCGAATCTTACTTATCCATAGAAATAGGAATAACCTTATTATTACTATTTCTATGTACTTATCTAATGTTAATTGACGACGCGGGCTCAGATGGCATCGTGCTTGTCTGGATATGAAAGACGGCACAGAAACGAGGAGCTGGACAAGTCATTTCTGTTTAATTTTCTGGGCCCAGCGTGCTACCATCTTCGACTGCATCATCACTTACCAACAGGTGCGATAGTGGCCAAACGCTAGCCTATAATATTTCAAAGATGTATCGAGAGTAGTCTATGTATACGCAACCTTGGTTGTCAAGGAGCTTGTCTCACTGCCGTTTTCTACTTCCACACTAGTACCATTCCATCTTTGCGCAAACCAGCCCGAAAAGATGTAACAATACGTTGGACGAAGACGCGTCTCTGCCCGGTCTCCTCATATGTTTTGCATCGCAAAAATTCTTAACAATTTCTCATTTTCTTCACGCCTCAGACCGCTTCGTCACGGTCAATATACAAAACGTAGATTGCAATATCTTTGCTTTGAAAAATTAAAACTCTTGTGCAGTCGGCTGAAAATTCCAGCTATGCCTCGGCTGAGGCTGGCCCGTTAGTTCAACACAATATCTACCTAGGTCCATCAGTCCCTTTTAAAATGCAAATCCTAGTAATTTGTAGACAGGCATGTTCAGAAGATTAGCAGATTCCCACTGTTAAATGTTCACAAGCCCTATGGAATATTAAGTAGGCTGTGAACATCGCATACATTAGGTATCTGGGACGCTGGACGTTATTACTTTGAATTATTAGGACTTAGGCTTATCTATTACCCATTTACGGTTGTAACAATTGGGTTGATAACAAAGTGGTCTGTTGTTTTAAGTTCTTTGGAAAATTTATGAGTTGTTTTATTTACATTGTATTAGAGTAAGTAGAAGTAATACCTAGTTTAATTATTCAAGTTGACAAAGAGTTAAATATTCGATTATGAGGGCGAAACATATAATAGTAGGTATACCATTGTCAATGTTGCTATTTTGAATCCAGAGTGGAGCAAAGGATTCAAGAGTCCTGAGCGCAACGATTACCGCTCAAAAGGTTTGTAGATAAAATACCTAAGTACCTATTTACGCGCGCGCACTTTTTCGAATAGATGGGATTAAAATAATATTAGGTCCTATTCTACGGTAATTTTAAATATTATTTAATTTTTATTATTATTTAATTTTTAAATATTATAAATTAAATTAGTTTGAATGACACTACGTTTGCGAGCACTATGAGACCTCATAGTGTTGTTTGTAAATACGGGGGTTAGTAGTGTCTAAAAGTTGTGTTTACTTGCTTGAATACACAATAGAGAACATTGAACGCTTCGCAAGTTCTTGCTAATGGTCAAACTTTAATTGAAAATGTACGGAAAGTATACATTAACAGTAATTCGTTAAATTGTTTGTGTGCTTTTCTTCGGGTTTTTATTTTTTTTCGATTAATATTATCACTTGCTAAGTTATTTGTTTTAGAAAATTATCCTATTTAATATTTTATAAACAACATAATATACAAACTGACTTTTGTATTTATAATAACAATGTTGAAGTGTGGATTATACGGGTGTATGGAACCCTTCTTGAGCAAGTGCTAAACGCACTTGGACGAATTATTAATAAAGCCGTATGCTAGTCAGTTTTGTGCCCGGTGGGGATTGAACTCGGTACCTCTGGCGTCAAAACCGACCATTCTCCCACCACACCATTGGGCCCTCACCATTCTTCCACTACACCACTAGGCCTTCACCCTTCTTCCAAATTCCACCTTGCAGATAAACCCTATCTATAAAAATAATAATCATTAAAATCGGTAATTTGCGGGAGTAATCGGTGAACAAACATAATAAAACACACATATGAATTTTAAACCTCCTCCTTTTTTGAAAATGGGTTCAAAGTGAAACGAAGAATACAAGGTTAATAAATATGCAAGCAGATTGCTTCGGTTTTAATGGCCTGTTGCATCTGTTGTTTGCTTTACATACTCGTAAATGAGGCTTATTTCCATTATACCCATACATATTAATTCACTGGTTAGCATCCTTATTTTTTAACCCACGAAAAAAAACGGAGGAGGTTATCAAGTCGACGCGTATATATATTTAAGTATGACCACGCATAACTTTTTACAGAGTAGTCTGATTTCGATAATTCTTTTTTTATTGGAAAAGGTATACCCGCAAGGGGGTCCCATTTAAATTTTAACAAAATCGGTCGAGCCGTTTTGAATAAATCAACAAAAATAATGGATAAAAGTATCATTACTTGGATGATTTTATCATATCATCAATGTATGTCAACAAACACTGGAAAAAACAAAGAGCCGAAAATCGGGCTCAGTTGCGTGTGTTGAGAGAGGCATATGTCCAGCAGTGGACTGATACCGGCTGATTATCATGATGATGATGATATTTTACAGGTGGTAGAATTTAAATTTCATCGAGATATGTTCAGTATCTTCAGAGATATGAAGATAAACACCTCAAACTTAGTATTGAAATTGAATGGCGTGACGTTGGATGTAGGTTTTTTTAAGTTTTTTATGTGATCTTAAATTATTTTTATCATTATTATAGAGCATGAATGTTCTTTAAACCGTTTGTCTAGGCCAGGGGTAAGCAATGACGTCTGCTTTTAACATAGTAGATTATGGCCACAATAAAATTATAAAATAAAACCTTTTAACAAAAAAATTAAACCGCCGAAAAAACTGAAAAGCAAAAATTAAGTAAACTTTTTTATTTAACCTTAATAACGAAGTTCTTAAACTACGGTTAGTATACATGAGTATATATTTTTGTAATTTTTTTGAGTTTTTAACTAAACAGAATAACTAAGTTCTTAAACTAATGTAAGTATGTATACCTAAGTAATTTTGAGTCGGCGCCAAATAATCAATAAGCAAAGATCACTAAATAACCTCTTAAATATAAAGAAATAATCAAATCAAATTAACAATGCAACGTGAAATCTCTAGCGATGAACATACACATTCCAAAAAATGCGCTTCCATTCGACCCACAGACTAAATAGAGATGCACGACCACTCGCAACGACGTGTGCCCCGTCACGGGCCGTCACAGATTACTATATGTGGTGCCCGGTCGGGTTGCAGTCTCGCTGACATTAACTTCGTCAACACTCGGCATTTTCCGGCGAACTGGCGTGTCGCGCCATGCCTCCGCCGCGCATCAAGCTTTACGTAATTAATTAATTTACTTGTTTGACGCCGACTTAAAATTACTTAGGTATACATACTTACATTAGTTTGAGAACTTAGTTATTCTGTTTAGTAAAACTCAAAACAATTACAAAAATATATACTTAGGTATACTAACCGTAGTTTAAGAACTTTGTTATTAAGGTTAAATAAAAAAGTTTAATTATTTTATGCTTTTCAGTTTTTTCGGCAGTTTAATTTTTTTGTTAAAAAGTTTTATCCATTTTCCCACTTCTCAGTCATCACGACGTCGACGAGTTCTACGGGATTATCTACGAATATAATTTTCTTTACTATTCCTGCTACAGCGTAGCACCATATTACGTAGTATTATTATCATCTATAACCATATATATCATTTTAAGTTGAAAAGATTTATCAGACATGTTTTGAAAGACCATAAATATAACTGAAAATGTGTGATAAATCTATTTCAGTCGATGCCCCGACAGTACCCATATCAGAAACTCAGTGACATTTTCTTGCAACTATTTTGCCCGGCTTATAAAGACTTATCAGACAGACACACATAAGTCGCATACTGTAGCGCAGACAAGATATAAAATATTTTGATCTGGAGTATAAATCTCTACATTGATATCGATGCGTCCTGTTTTCGCAAACAACTAATAGGAGAAGATGCTACATAGTTATAATAATGTAATAATAATGTGTTTATTTCAGGCATCTTAAAAATAGCCCATAATATTAATACCTTAAAGATTAACATACATACAATATACAAATATAAGTGAATAAGACACGTTTAATTCACGATGACGTGTGACGTAAGTACATTCATGGTGTCCGGTCATTGAGATGACACTATGAGAGCAACTTTCATATGTCTGATCAATTCGAAATTCGGTATTCTCTTCAATTTATTAAAAACGGCAATAGTCCAATGGCTAAGGCGTGGGCTTGGCGATCGAGAGGTCGTGAGTTCGAATCCCACCCATTGCACTAATTGACAAACCTACTCCAGATTCAATCATATTTCGCTTATTATAGTTGGAGGGGTTAACAAGGCTACTAGTTATGTACAACCCTCATTCCTAGTAAGCCTTTAAAAAAAATTCCTGAAATATGCAGAATACTTAACTCCTCACCGACTTACAGAAAATATGTCTTATTTGGGCTCATTCGAAGGGTAGTGGTATGAGCTCGTTTGTATGTAGTTCATGGCGCTTTGAGAGCAACTTTCATAGGTCTGATCATTTTTAAGTTCGGTATGCTAGTACTACAATGATATTGTAGTAATATTAACCAGATGCTGGGGCATCTCCTGAAGTCTGAAAAATCTGCAGACTAGTATAAGCTGATGATAATATATTAATTAAAAAAAAAAAAAATTAGAAAAGTTTTATTTGAACAATGTTTATACCATCTAGCTGGTATTAACTTCAATGGAAATAGGATCATAATGCGCTCAGTCACCTTTTCATGTGCCTTTTCACTTTTCAGCGCTGCGATTTTTCATCGCTCGATGTTTATTTTCAGTTCGGTAAAAGAAAAATCGTGTTTTGTAAAGTTTGAATGGGTCCTATTGTGATCTTATTACTTGGGACTGAATGTTATTTTAGCAGTACGGTATAAAAGGTACCGGTGTTAATGCAGTATTTTTAAAACGATGTTTTATTTAGATATGACTGAAGATATGAAAAGGTTATTTATTGATTAGTTAGTAAGAAAAGAAAGAAAGAAAAATAATTTATTCAGCAGTCCTCAAGTTACACTACAGATGAAAAATATATTTGACATTTTGAGCAAAAAACTTAACTAAATAAAACAAAAAACAAAAAGTAATACAATATGAGGTGCTGAAACAGACCAGTCTCAGCACAAATGTCGAGATTCTTGGATCGCAGACCCCAAGACCAAGACGCTGATTTTTAGAATGGCCTGAGAGCGGGAGTAGGACTAACACCGATAACAATAACTTAAATAAAATAGATACAATAACATAAATTAATAATAACAGATAACATATTTATAAATATATATATACATATATATATTATAATATATAGTATAATATAACATATAACGGATAAATATAAATAACATAAAAAATTAAACTACTCATAGTTGTAAGAACCGGAACCAACTTTTTAAATGCGCGCCACTGCTGAGCAAATAGAGTGATGTAGGGACACGTAATAGACAATCTGTGGGAAACAGGTACGAATTTGTATGTCAACGGATATTGACATTGACATTGACAAGTATTGATCATGACATTCGTGACAAGAAAGACAAAGGATTTTCGGAATTGATTTTGGAAGATAAAATAAAATAAAAAAGTTACGACTAAATGTAAGTATAAATTAAAACTTTGTGATGTTTATTTTTGTATCAGAGTATAAGTTTAAATGAATGATATGTCTATGTTTATGTCAGCAAAGTTTATTTGTTCTACCACCAAGTACTGTTTTAATTTGTACTTAAATAAATGTAATGATTTCAGACTCCTGATTGGAGGCGGAATATTGTTCCAGCACTTGGTGGCGGCATAGCGGAAGGAGCCTCGAAAACAGACTCTTCTATGATGCTGTGTGGAGAGCTGCTGAGATACATTTCTAGCAGAACACGACCTGGTATTAGCGATCCAGTTGAGCTTATCATACAAATACGACGGGTTCTTAAAATTTATAATGCCAAATAGAAGAGATGCACGATGGAGTTTACGCCGCGATTTCATCTTTAATGCATAGTGCTTGTTTAAAAAAGGTGTGACATGGATTCTAGCTGGGATATTGTAACAGAATCTCGCGCAGGCATTCTGAACCCTCTGTATCAGATGTTGTGTTCTGGACAGCAATCTTGTGCCATACACAGTGTCAGCATAGTTCAGCTTGGAAAGTATCAATGTTTCAACAAGTTGCGTTCTAAGTTCTTCGCTGAGTATGGTCTTAGTTTAAAGAGCATTTTTAATCTATAAAAACAAATTTTTACTGAATCGGCAATATGCTCTTCAAAACGTAAATGTACATCAATTTTAAAACCAAGGTTGCGTATCACAAACACTCGCTCAACCTTTTCACCCATGAGCTCTAAGTCAATATCATCTGGGAGCTGTGAGAGCTGGTGTTTGCTACCAAGAACCTTAAATTTCGTCTTGGATGGATTCAACAAGAGGCAATTTTTTCAGACCAATCTACAATTCTGGCTAGATCTTGATAAAGCTTATATATTGCCCTATCAAGTTCCCCTGGTACAAAATCGATGTAAACCTGCATGTCATCTGCATAGATATGACATTTTGAATTGTGTATACATTTAATTATATCAGCACTATCTAATACTATAAGAATCTTTGTCCTGACATACTGACTGACTCACTGACAGACAACGCACAGCCTAAACCGCTGGTCGTAGAGACTTGAAATTTGGAGGGTATATTTGTCTTAGTACGTAAGGGTGTACTAAGAAAGGATTTTCCAAAATTCACCCCTTAAGGGGATGAAATGGGGGTTCAAAGTTTGTATGGAGAAACAAGATTAGATCGTCTTTTCTATCCGACACTTCACATAAGTGCTTCAGTAAAAAAATAAGTAAAGACGTGTTTCAGGTTTTTTTGGAATTCCACCCCTAAGAGGGTGAAATTGGGTAATAAAGTGTGAAAATCAATATTGTTTCGGATTGCGCTGAAATTTGGCATGCAGATAGTTATTACGACGTTAGTTCCCTCTGAGAAAGGATTTTCCAAAATTGACCCTCGAAGGGGATGAAACGGGGGTTCAAAGTTTGTATGGAGAAACAAGATTAGATAGTCTTTTCTATCCGAAACTCCACACAAGTGCTTCAGTAAAAAAATAAGTAAACACGTGTATCAGGTTTTTTTGAAATTCCACCCTTAAGAGGGTGAAATGGGATAATAAAGTGTGAAATCAATATTGTTTCGGATTACGCTGAAATTTGGCATGCAGATAGTTATTACGACGTTAGTTCCCTCTGAGAAAGGATTTTCCAAAATTGACCCTCGAAGGGGATGAAACGGGGGTTCAAAGTTTGTATGGAGAAACAAGATTAGATAGTCTTTTCTATCCGACACTTCACATAAGTGCTTCAGTAAAAAAATAAGTAAAGACGTGTTTCAGGTTTTTTTGGAATTCCACCCCTAAGAGGGTGAAATGGGGTAATAAAGTGTAAAATCAATATTGTTTCGGATTGCGCTGAAATTTGGCATGCAAATAGTTATTACGACGTTAGTTCCCTCTGAGAAAGGATTTTCCAAAATTGACCCTCGAAGGGGATGAAACGGGGGTTCAAAGTTTGTATGGAGCAACAAGATTAGATAGTCTTTTCTATCCGAAACTCCACACAAGTGCTTCAGTAAAAAAATAAGTAAACACGTGTTTCAGGTTTTTTTAATTCCACCCCTAAGAGGGTGAAATTGGGTAATAAAGTGTGAAAATCAATATTGTTTCGGATTGCGCTGAAATTTGGCATGCAGATAGTTATTACGACGTTAGTTCCCTCTGAGAAAGGATTTTCCAAAATTGACCCTCGAAGGGGATGAAACGGGGGTTCAAAGTTTGTATGGAGAAACAAGATTAGATAGTCTTTTCTATCCGAAACTCCACACAAGTGCTTCAGTAAAAAAATAAGTAAACACGTGTATCAGGTTTTTTTGAAATTCCACCCTTAAGAGGGTGAAATGGGATAATAAAGTGTGAAATCAATATTGTTTCGGATTACGCTGAAATTTGGCATGCAGATAGTTATTACGACGTTAGTTCCCTCTGAGAAAGGATTTTCCAAAATTGACCCTCGAAGGGGATGAAACGGGGGTTCAAAGTTTGTATGGAGAAACAAGATTAGATAGTCTTTTCTATCCGAAACTCCACACAAGTGCTTCAGTAAAAAAATAAGTAAACACGTGTATCAGGTTTTTTTGAAATTCTACCCTTAAGAGGGTGAAATGGGGTAATAAAGTGTAAAATCAATATTGTTTCGGATTACGCTGAAATTTGGCATGCAGATAGTTATTACGACGTTAATTCCCTCTGAGAAAGGATTTTCCAAAATTAACCCTCTAAGGGGATGAAACGGAGGTTCAAAGTTTATATGGAGAAACAATATTAGATAGTCTTTTCTATCCGAAACTTCACACAAGTGCTTCAGTAAAAAAATAAGTAAACACGTGTTTCAGGTTTTTTTGTAATTCCACCCCTAAGAGGGTGAAATGGGGTAATAAAGTGTAAAATCAATATTGTTTCAGATTGCGCTGAAATTTGGCATGCAGATAGTTATTACGACGTTAGATCCCTCTTTGAAAGGATTTCCCAAAATTAACCCTCGAAGGGGATGAAACGGGGGTTGAAAGTTTGTATGGAGAAACAAGATTAGATAGTCTTTTCTATCCGAAACTTCACACAAGTGCTTCAGTAAAAAAATAAGTAAACACGTGTTTCAGGTTTTTTTGTAATTCCACCCCTAAGAGGGTGAAATGGGGTAATAAAGTGTAAAAATCAATATTGTTTCGGATTGCGCTGAAATTTGGCATGCAGATAGTTATTAATTACGACGTTAGTTCCCTCTGAGAAAGGTTTTCCAAAATTCATCCCTGAAGAGGATGAAACGAGGGTTCAAAGTTTGTATGGAGAAACAAGAATTGATTGTCTCTTATATTCGAAACTTCACACAAGTAGTTTAGTAAATAAATGAGTAAATACGTGTTTCAGGCTTTTTGAAATTCTATTCCTAAAAGGGTGAAGTGGAGTAAAAATGTCTGAAATCAATATTGTTTCGGATTGCGCTGATATTTTGCATCCAGATAGAAATTTTGACGTAGGTATCCGCTGAGAAAGGATTTTTCAAAATTCACTCTTCAAGGGATGAAGCGGGGGCTCAAATTTTGGATAGTCATTTTATTCGACATTTCACACAAGTACTTCTGTAAATAAATAAGTAAATACGAGTTTCAGACTTTTTCAAAATGCCACCCTAAAAGAGTGAACTGGGGTAAAAAAGTCTGAAAATCAATATAGTTTCGGATTGCGCTTTATTGGGTTTTTCGGGTTTTAAAAATATGAATCCTGATTTGTCTTAGTCACGCGATAACATGAAAACAGGTGAACCAATTTGGCTAATTTTTATTTGATGTCTTTAATGATAGAATCGTTTTTATAAAAGAAAAGTTTTAAGTAAATAAAAGGAGTTTTCAACGCGGGCGTAGCCGCGGGGGACTTCTAGTATAGTATAAAGAGGATTGGACCTAAAATAGAACCTTGCGGTACACCCCTTTTCAGCTCAGACAGAGAGGACTTGAAGGGACCACCGGACATTTGTTTAGTCTCGACATATTGGCACCTATTACTTAAGTAGCTGTTGAACCATTTTATAGCAGCTGTGTCAAAGCCATAATATTTTAGTTTTGATAATAAAAGTGGGATATTTATGGCATCAAATGCACGGGAAAAGTCCAACAGTACCAGCAGTGTGCACTTGCCCTGGTCTTGAGATGCTAAAATGTTATCTGTGACATTAAGTAAGGCAGTTGTAGTACTTCTGCCTCGTCTGAAACCCGGCTGTACCTCAGGGAGAAATTTATTAATTTCTAAGTATGTAGTTAACTGCTGACACACTACTTTCTCCATTATTTTGGGTAGACATGGCAAAATACTGATTGGTCTCAAGTCTGTTAGCTCAACTGGGTTATTTTTTTTAGGTAATGGTACTACTTTAGCCATTTTCCAAATGTCTGGAAAAGTACAGGTATTAATTGAGGTATTTACAAGTGATGTAATTGCTTGAATAGAATTAGGAAGTGTAAGAAATAACATTTTTAGTGTGATATTATCGCAGCCCTCTGCGTTGGATTTTAAATTTCTTAGTATTTTGTAAATGCTATCGGGGCTTATTGTTGAAATTGAGAATATGTTTCCTATGTTGTGGTGGGAAAATTCGAAGTAAGTCATTTGTGACAGATGTACATCAGACTTGCCAGGGACATTGAGAAAATGAGAATTGATTGCATTAGTACCTACTATTGATTTTTTATTTAGTAGGTTTAATATTTATGGTGACAAACATTTGACCGTGTGAGTTGATGGGGTAGGAATTATAAGCAAACCTTCAAAATAAAGACGAATTTGCATAGCGTTTAAAGCTGGAACTTTTTGTGCAGCAAATTCAAAATTTGCATTTAATAAATATACTTAGTTACTTTTTAGGGTTCCGAACCCAAAGGGTACCAACGGAACCCTATTACTGAGACTCCGCTGTCCGTCTGTCTGTCTGTCTGTCTGTCTGTCTGTCTGTCCGTCTGTCACCAGGCTGTATCTCATGAACCGTGATAGTTATACGCTTGAAATTTTCACAGATGATGTATTTCTGTTGCCGCTATAACAACAAATACTGAGAACAGAACAAAATTAAAAATTAAAGGATTTTAAACAAAAAACGTGTTTTTTACGATACGATACAATACGAAATTAATTCACCTCGACGCAGCTGGATGGCAGCACAGGAAAAATTAGCACGCGCAAGCGTTTCATTTGGTAAATTTGTGGGCCTTGGTCGATTTGTTTACTCAGTTAAGTTTATTTGTAGAAATGTAGTGTACAGTATAATATTGAATAATATATCTTCAATTTTAGTAGTTAAAGAGCTTCGATTAGCTAGAATCCACTCGGTCTTCCAGGTATTTAATTATATTAATTACCTTTGTGTTAATATTCACTTAGTTGGTATTAGAAGTTCGTGGCGTTCGGACTTCGGAAATTCGGAACCCTCCGTGTGCCAAGGGACCAAAGTCTGACTCGCACTTGGCCAGTTTTATTTACTTTGTTTCTGAATTACTTTGAACTAGCTTGAAATCATATATCGGTCTCATGGTTTACACGAGGCCAGCGCTGGCGACCAGTCTCACTGTCAGCCAGCGCTGGCTTGGTATTGGCCTCGTATAAACAGTTTTTCAAGCCAAGCCAGCACTGGCTAAAATAGAGCGCGGGTCTATTTTTCAAGCCAATGACCTCCGCCCGCATGCCCCACAGCCTCCATGCCAGCGTTGCAACACGTGTAGACGCATCGCGCCAGTCACTGGCGCATATCCGTAGACTGTTCACACGACACCACCACAAGAATAATCCAGGAATGAAATTAATCCATTGGCCTTATCTAAACAACTTCGTCTAAACCTTGCAGACGTATTTTGGAAACATCTGATGATCAAAATAGGACCTCAGCCGTAGAAGAAGCAGAAGAAGAAGAATCAAATCAAAGCATTTATTCAGTATGTAAATCATAGTCATAGATGGCGCCACCAATGCATAATTGGGTTAACAAATGCAATCCACTAATTTCGTCGTAACGATACTTCGCACCGTGGCTTAATTGGCAAAGCACCGGAACATGTTATTCCGGAGGTTGCGGGTTCAAGTCCCGTCGGTACGATGAAATTTTGGATTGTGTTTAACAATTTACAAAAATATAAAGTGTGAAACACTTCAAAGAAACATAATATGTAAATCATAATCAATAATTATCAAGTAAACATAGCAAAAGCAGATTTTAACGCTTTGAATAAATAAAAAAAAAGTTATGAACCATTCAGCTGTCATCCAATTGTTGGTTGACGTCAGACTATTAAAAAAATATTAAAGTAAGGTTTCTAACCATACGCGTACCTGTGTGTTTGAGTACTTCAGACAACGAAGAAGAAGAAGAAGAGAGAGAGACAGATTAAGATTTTATTTTGTTAAGGTAATATAGATCTCTTTTGTGTACTGTACACGAATATTATGTTACCTATCCTATAATAGCTGATTTAACGTGGAATATGTTTCGCAACTTTCCTTATACCCGTCGATGTTTATATCCGGAGATAAGCCGGATTACTTCCACAAATATTAGTACAGCCTTTATATCCACGTGTGACATTCATTCCATAGCTAAAGGTGTGCTTTCAGAGACGAGTGGTAAAAAGTACGCTATAAAAAAATATGTGAATAGCCAAGGACTCGGAAACCATCTCTCGTGAATGAAATTTGAGTCCTGAACTGAAGAAAAGAAAAAAAAAAGATTGAAGTTTGAAATTGTGTTGCCGTTACACCGTTTATTTATGGTGGCAGATTTTCTCCTTCCTTAAGTGACGATGCGGTCAACGATGGTTGAAGTGGGTCTAAAGATTTGACAAACAAAAACATACTAACACGGCTAGTTAAATAACAGCTTGAAAAAAAAACAGTGGAGCCATTTTGCGTAAAATGGGAGAGAAGTAACTAATAAGTATACCTAATTATTATTTTTTTAACCGACTTCACAAAAAAGGAGGAGGTTCTCAATTCATCTGTATGTTTTTTTTTTTTTGTGTGTATTTACGCGATTTCTCGATCAATTGTGAACGGATTCAAATGATTCTTTTTTTAATAGGTAGGATACGTTTCCGAGGTGATCCCATTTTAATTTTATCGAGATCTGATTAGTATCACCAGAGATATGGAGATAAATACCTCAAACATAGGAGAATGTACTAGTTTTAGTAGAAGAGTCCCAAGATTATACACAATGGAGGTTGCTATTGCATATAAGATATTCTTACGGTAACTGTGAGCGAGATAGAAATAAAGGTGGGGATAATTTTTTTTTAATATCTTATAGGCAAGCGTTTGACCACTATCTCACCTGTTGCTAAGTGATGATGCGGTCGAAGATAGAGAAGTGGACTAGAATGGGAACTGGCTCTCAAGGATAGCTGCCGGAACACATTAGATGTTTGGCGACAGATTTTCTGTCTTGAGGGTGGTAGCTGGCCAGGCGGACACTAGATATGTTCTACCACCATGCGGGGGTTATTGGTTTCTTAACGATGTTTTCCGTCACCGGAGGGCCACTGTGAGAAGCGCACATATATTTGTCGATAGAAAAATTCATTGGTGCACGGCGGTTTGAACTCGGTACCACGGCATCAAAGCCGACCGTTCTCACAATTACGCCATCGGGCCCTCAATAAATAATTATATATTAATAATTATAATAAATAATTATATATAAATATAAATAATTTGTCTTCACAGGAATGTTCTACCGGGCAAAGTCTTGTTAGGGTGCAAACTTTTTTAAACATACTTAATATTTTTTGACATGATATGACATTTGGCGGAGATGGCGGCCATTTCAGTCCCGCGACACTGCATACATAATTAAATAACTCAGAATTATGAACGTACTTTGTACCAATCAACACAGCAAAAAAAAATTATAAGCATAAAACCACATATTATATAATAGTTACTACGTAAATAATACTTTCCGTTGTTAGGTTGGCTACACAGTGCTTTCATAATTCGGGTATCCACAATATAGGGAAGTGCCTCTTATAACGTAGTAGAGTGATTCAGTACTCTGTTGGCCATATGGCGGCAATTAATGTTAATAATCGCAAATAATACTTTTTAATATTCATTTTGGAATATAACTAGTCCGTGTTATAAAAGTATTTGGAATTATTGTAATAAAATAGACAATTAATTATCGTGTGTGTCAGATGCTTTAATTGTACAGGGCCATTTTGGACATTGTCCTTTGATACCTTGATGACATCATTATTACTAGTGAATATTTTCACTTTAGCGCGGCATTTAAAGTAATTTTTTTTAGGGTTCCGAACCCAAAGGCTACCAAATGAGACTTTGTCGTCTGTTCGTCCGTCCGTCCGTCATTCCGTGTGTCTATATGTGCGCACTTTACAGATCTGTACCTTCTTAATTGTACATCTGTACATTCGTTATAGGTACATACTTGAAATTTTCAAAAAGTATATATCCGTCAGTGTATAACGGCCCAGACACGAAATTTAATAGATGCATGTAATTTCATTAAAACTTTTTTTGCACTAATAATGTATGTATGTAGTAGTAGTAAGTAGGTACATGTAGGTATTATCTATCTTCTACCTATTAGACTTGGCTGGCACCGACTTCAAATAGAGAAGTGGGTAACGCTTATAATAATTTTAAGTAAATTATTTTTCGCTTTTGAGTGCCTTATTGTGGTTATGAAGTCGGTTTTATTTTTTTTGAAAAATAGCTTATCATTTGCTAGAGACCAGTGTCAGAATTGGACACTAGGCATTCTGTTCATTATTTCTCATTACTTTACCTATTATTGACCAAATTTCTATCACTACCTACTCAAAAGAATATCAATCATCGTACACACACAAACTCGTTATCTAATCACGCTTAAACGGACGATCCGATCAGACTGAAATTTTAACAAGGAGATACTTTATAGCATGAATGAGGATGCACATAGGCTACTAAATTTTTGGTGGACGTGAACGAAGTCGCGGGTATCACGTAGTTGGGTATATATTTATTATAACTCAATATTAGGTATCATTGTAGTGTGCTAAAAACAGGTGTAAAATACTGATACCGTATCGAAAAGCATCATATTTTCCTTAGAACGAGTTCAGAGATTCGTGTTTCTATCACATTAAAAACACATTAGTTGGTTACACTAACCCCTTTTTCACCTATTTGTTTCTCCCGCGATGTGATTTATAACCATGAGTTTCACTTAACGGCTTTTCAGCTTTTGTTTACAAAAACCACGCGCTTATTTGGTTACATTGGTTACAGGGTTTAAGGGGAAGTTTACGCGATCAATCAGAAGTTTAAATAATCACTTGATATGTCATTGATCACTAGTGTCGAACATTTTATAAGTAATGTTCCAAGCTCGAAGACACTTTGTATTGCCGATAACCGTTGGGGTAGAGGTGTTCTAGAGTAGAGACCATGGCTCGGTAAACGTAGTGTAGAGCGGTCCAGCTAGGTGGAGCGATGATATACGCAAGTTGGCTGGCAGCGGTTAGAAACAGAGAGCTGAAGATGGAGCTCAGTGGCGTGCCATAGGTGAGGCCTATGTCCAGCTGTGCACAGAGATAGGCTGATGATGATGATGATGATGATTGTATGTGCATTAAGTATTCAAGTTTGCCTGAGGTGGTAAGTACCACAGATTTGGCATGGCATGTGACCGTTAAATAGGAATATTTTGATGATCGACAAAGTGCGCAGGGATATAAAATGTTTCTGGATTACGGGACGCAGTGCAGTGGTCGGCAATCATTCTAGTAAAGCTATCTTTAGTTTCGTATGCCACAATATAATATATATCTAACATAATATATGTATTGAAAATATTTTAACAGCCCAGCTAATGTCCTCGCATAGCAACAGCAAACGTCTTGATTGTCCATATTATTATATCATAACGTCTGTAGGTACAATCCGGGGGTCTCCTAGGTATTACATTATACTCGAATTTAATCTAATTTAACGGTAACAATTAGATAATAAGGTGTAGACATTTAATATCTCGCAAAGAAAATTGTTCATTTCTAAAGACTTTATTTCGCTTCTGAAGACCATTAAAAATTAAAGTAACCGACATCAAATGCCGCGCTATTGATTTTTAGTACCAAGTTTGAGGTGTTTATCTCCATATCTTCGAAGATACCTATCAGAACTTGATGGAAAGTTACTTAGGTACATGTATGGTACCCTTGAGATATCTCCTTTCCAAAAAATAATCAAAATCAATTCATAAACGACGAAGTTATCATCGAACAAACATAATCTATCTAATACTATAAGAATAAAGATTCTTATCTCTGAAAAATAAAGACATACTGACTGACTGACTGACAGACAACGCACAGCCTAAAGCCGCCAGCTCGAAATTTCGCACAAGTACTTCAGTAAATAAATAAGTTAATACGTGTTTCAGGCTTTTTCGTAATGCCACCCCTAAAAGGGTGAAGTGGGGTAACAAAGTCTGAAATCAATATTGTTTCGGATTACGCTGAAATTGGCATGCAGATAGTCATTATGCCGTTAGTATATGTTAAAAAGGATTTTCTAAAACTTACCCTTTAAGGGGTTGAAACGGGGGTTCAAAGTTTGTATGGAGAAACAAGATAGATAGTCTTTTCTATTCGAAACTTCGCACAAGTACTTCAGTAAATAAATACGTTTTTCAGGCTTTTTCGAAATACCGCCCCTAAAAGGGTGAAGTGGGGTAACAAAGTCTTAAATCAATATTGTTTCGGATTGCACTGAAATTTGGCATGCAGATAGTTATTTTAACGTAGGTAGAAGAAGAAAAGGATTTTGTAAGAAAGGATTTACGATAGATTATCGAATTTATAAGAAAGGATTTGAATTTCCGCTAAGAAAGGATTTTGTAAAAATTCCCTCCGGATATTACTTATTATTTTTAATTATATATATTAACTTATAGATTTACTTAAGTACTTCTGTAAATAAATTAGTTAATACGTGTTGCAGGATTTTTGCAAGGGGTTGGTGAAAAAGTAAGAAAATCAATATGATTTTTTTAGGTTTTTTTAATATTATACTAACTTATCCACTTTCCAATGAGATACAATTATAAGTAAAACTGTACAATTTGAGGTTCTCCGAACACCCGTAGTACCTATATCATTGGCGGTTGCTCTGGGCGCTTTATGTTGTAGTTATGATTGTTATTATATATTTGTTATTGCATCTTAGTGTGTGTGTGATGTATATACTGTTGATTCAACGGAGCGACATAATTGTAAACGATTAAGCTCCTAAATAAAGAATTTAAAAAATGGATCCCTATTTCCCTTAGTCACGCAATAACTTGAGAACGAGTGAACCGATTTGGCTTTTACTTCTTTGCTTTCTTTTATGATAGAAAGGTTTTTAAACATTTTTTTTAAAGTAAATAACAGAAGTTTTTAACGCGGGCGAAGCCGCAGGGCATTTCTTGTATATATATATATATATATATATATATATATATATTTATATTTATATATATGTATGTATAATATACATATATATATATATATTATATTATATACAACGTGTAACATATTAAACGCATGACCTGAAATTAGTTTGTTTAGAATCGACTACTGAATCCGATTTGGTGGTTTATATTAATTTTTAATTTTTACCAAATCAATTATTAGTAAACCTGAAATTATGGTTACGATGATTCCATCGAGTGATTGCAATTGAAAACTGAACCTTAACTCAAGCTCGTAAGGCTCATTTTTACTTGTCATAATACGGTCGTTTTTCGTAGTAACTATTTAGTAGTCTGTAGTGATATAATTACAAACTGTTGATTCGAACGCCCCATATCACTACTCCACCCGGTATTGATATCTGCATTTACACTTGTCTTAGTTCGCTAAATAAGTTTTTTAACGTATTTCACGAATAGACAACAACCAAATCTTCTAGGTGACGTGAGCGCTGTGACGCTGCCATAAGATTACCCTAATAGGAAATGTATCTATCGTTTAATTTTCCGTCTACGATCTATCGGCTACCACTCCGTCCCCGAATCAAGGGGACTAGGAAAGTATCCGCAAGCAATGGCTTTTTCGTATACGGATTATGAGTACACGGAAATGGTGAGAACATTGTCATACTGTGATAACAATGTAGAGTTAGCGTGTCAAGTGTACAACGAAAGATACTGGACTAGGGTGAGCACAAGAATCATGTTGGCTACAACTCATCGTCTGCGAGACTCCGGCACATTTTGTCCCAATACTGCCTCGGAAAGAGTCAGGAGCCAATGTACAGCCGACTCGTACAATAATGCATTTATATGAAAACGAACACTGTAGTGATATATATTTTAAAACAACAATTACAAAAACGTGCAATAATTTGTGTATTGATCAAGGCGATGCAAATTTAGAAACTTTATTAAAAAAAGGACGCCATATGAGTACAGACTAACGTAAGTTTTCCATTTTATTTTCTTAGTGTTACAATAGATTTTGTACTAATTTGGCATATCTAAAATCTTAAAAAAATATGCTTACGTGTCTCGAAACGAGTTTGTGCCTTTGCTATTATTTTTTGGATTCGATATTCTAATTGAGTCTGAGGTCTTGCGCTTATTAAGTTACACGATGTATATATTTATATATATTATTTTATTTTATATTTATAATATGATATATATATATATATATATATATATATACGGTCAAATTGCGTAACAATTCCGATATAAAAAAACCCGTGAGTGTACAACCGTTCTTAATAATAATATTAAATTGCGTAACGTCCGTTAAAAATATATGTATGCGTAATGTTATATCGTACTAAATTAAAACTGTAAATATCGTGTAACCTCAGCATAAGTTTGTGACCACAAGTAAAAAAGAAAAGAAAAGGAAGTCA
Source organism: Cabera pusaria (assembly GCA_954871355.1). Lineage (NCBI taxonomy): Eukaryota > Metazoa > Arthropoda > Insecta > Lepidoptera > Geometridae > Cabera > Cabera pusaria. The sequence continues at coordinate 17,973,597 of OX940901.1, forward strand.
TAAAGGCGTCACTGAGCCGGGGAGCAATAAAGCTCAACATTTTGTGATGTTTTCTGTTGCGGTTGGATTGCTTTCACGACCTTTGAACTCTGGAACAGATTTGGGAAAGCTGCTGAACATTTCGGACGTAACTTTTCTTAACAGCGTTGCGCGTCGGTAAGGTAGAGCAAAATAAATGGACGATGGCTAAATATTTGTCATTTTTTTACGAGGTTTTCAACAAGAGATTATTTTCACAGGACCTGGTTTGCATTTTTTAATTAATACTTATGACGGTGCCTTAGGATCGTTTAAAAAACTAAAGGAACTAACTGACTTTAAATGCCGGGCTAGTCATTTTCAGCACTAAGCATGAGGTGTTAATCTCCATATCTCTGGAAATACTTGTTAGATCTCGTTGAAATTTAAATGGAAGTATAGTTTTTCAAACAAAAGAAACATTTTCCTTATCGGTCCAGGCCTCTTTAAGTAATCGGTGAACTTACATAAAAAAATGTTTATAGTGGAACATAGAACCTCGTCCTTTTTACAAGCTTTTATTTAACTTGCATGTATGTATGTATGTATGTATGTATGACTCAAATTTGGTGTTCTTATGTATCTTCGGAGACAATACAATGATATGGTACCATGGAGCTGGTCTGTTGATGGAGACGGAAGGTGGCCACGGCATCTCTGTGATAAAACAACATAACCCCACCGAGTTTGTGCTCGATTGATTTGTCTTGAAGAGAATTTTACGCCTAGATGATATTGTTACGTGCGGGGTGGTATTAAAATGCCAATCCGATGAGATGATCGTTTATATCCACTTGAACACTAGGTTTCACAATGTTCCACAGTAGCTGTCCAAATCGTCTTGCACAATTATCAAAAGTCCGTTAACACACACTGAGGTCGTTGGTAATCACAATCACTGATTTCACTGTTCACAGTTCACAACACTAGTTCACTGATAACACTTAACGATCACTTGGTCGCTATCCGCGCTTAGATAGTTACACTGTCGCTTCCAGAGAATGACTGCCTCAAGCCGCGGTTTCAACGTCTTATATAGGACGAGAATATTTCTACAGAACTTTCCAGTATTGACTCAAAACAATAGACAAAAGACGTTCAAAACAGAGCAATAAAAATCACAAACAAAAGGGTCGGCTTTCCTTTGAGCATCTGATGTAAACAACTTTACCATACATGCTAATTTGATCTCTAACTACTTATGAATAAGGTTCAATCTTAACTACAAAACTAGGTACATTGACTAGGGTCGGTATTCCAGAAAGGTTACTTTTATGACGGTCGGGTCGGGTGTTTATAGCCCCTAATTACTCTATTGTTTCCCACGCTATTTTTGTTCGAGAAGCTTGGCGAAACATCGCGACTCGACGACGCGATGTAACAATATCTAGGGTCTGATGATGAAGCTGGAAGGTGGCCACGGCATCTCTGTGATAAATCAACATAACACTACCGAGTTTGGGCTCGATTGATTCGTGTTGAAGAGAACTTTTCACCTAGATGATATCCAGGGTCTGATGATGAAGCTGGAAGGTGGCCACGGCATCTCTGTGATAAATCAACATGACCCTACCGAGTTTGGGCTCGATTGATTCGTCTTGCAGATAACTTTTCACCTAGATGATATCTAGGGTCTGATGATGAAGCTGGAAGGTGGCCACGGCATCTCTGTGATAAATCAACGTAACTCTACCGAGTTTGGGCTCAATTGATTTGTCTTGAAGATAATTTTACACCTAGATAATATCCAGGGTCTGATGATGAAGCTGGAAGGTGGCCACGGCATCTCTGTGATAAATCAACGTAACTCTACCGAGTTTGGTCTCGATTGATTCGTCTTGAAGAGAACTTTACACCTAGATGATATTTAGCGACTGGTGATGAAGCTGGAAGGTGGCCACGGCATCTCTGTGATAAAATAACGTAACCCCAGTGAATTTGAGCTCAAATGATTCGTCTTGAGGAGCACTATACACTTAAATGATAGCCAGGATCTGATGATGAAGCTGTAAGGGGGCCATGGAATTTCTGTTATAAAGCAATATAGCCCGATTTTCCGCGAAGAGCACTTTACTCATAATCACATCAAATATCCGTGGAATATTTTAAAACATCATGCCTTTTCTTAAATACTTAGGTAGTGGGTAGGTACTCTCTACTACTACTCGTTTTTCAGGCTCGGTAATTACTATACTTCAGTGCCTCAAGCTTTTAAAAATATAGGTAAGTACCTACACGCCAAATACTTACTAGAATTTATTTTTAACATTTTAGTTCATTGTCCCAGATAATAGCTTGTTTTTAAAAATATTTTTTATTTATAATTTATTTGAAATGTATAATAGCGCGTTTACTCTGAAAATACTTCCTAAATCGATAAATAACCCTAATTTTGCGAGGGTCATTGACACCCACGGTAAGGTTATTTTGCCTTCCGGCGTCCGTAGGCTTAAACCTCTGATCTCGGATTACGCTACGCTATAAATCTATGGCTTAAATCTAAATCTACCCCACAAATGATCCCTGGTGCTAAATGGTAGACAAACGTGGGCTGGAATGGTAGAACCACTGGTGATAAGGCTACTGCCGTGGCTCGAACTACTCACAAAAAAAAAAGACAGGTCACCAATCGATTCGCTTAATTCCCGCATGATGACATTTGGTTGTGTTAACGCCTTCCCATTTGACCTTCATGAAAACCTTACACACTAGGTCACATTGTCATAACAAAACATCGAACAATGAAAAATCTATTTACCCTTGATTTATTGCCGAGACATCGAGATATTCAAGCCAAAGCTGTTACCGTAAAAATGTTAGTGCCTACTAAACACACTTGCGACTTCAATCCTTTATCCCTTATATCAGACTTTACTGTCTAGGGCAGAGGGAGAAAACTATCTGCGGATATATGAAAAATGTTTCGTCATATTTTGTTGGCTGGAGTGTTCTGTATCTCATATTCGTCATCAATATCACGTTTTTGTCTCGGTTTTCTACTAAGCGTCTGTGAAGTTTTTTCATTAGAAGCCAAAACCGTGTAGAGTAAATAAAATCGTAAATTAGAAATATACCTACAGGTTAAGAGAATAAACTGAAAAGGATCTTGCAGGTCTATTAACAATTATTCGAAAGCAAATTCGGTTTCAGAAACTGGCTCTGTGATATTTAAAATCTAAAAAATCAGTGATTCTAATCGGAAATGTTTCCGCGACCAAATAGCTCACAGAATAATATATGTATACTAGAAGTGCCCCGCGGCTTCGCCCGCGTTAAAAACTTCTTTTATTTATTTAAAACTTTTCTTTTCTAAAAACGTTTCTATCATTAAAGACATCTAATAAGAATTAGCTAAATCGTTTCACCCGTTTTCATGTTATCGCGTGACTAAGGCAATTCGGGATTCATATTTATAAAACCCGAAAACCCCAAATTTTCAGACTTTGTTACCTACCCCATTTGGAAAAATCCTACAACACTAATATGAGATAAAGTACCTACACTTTATCTCATCGTGTTTCGCCATACAAACTTTGAATCCCCGTTCCGTATCCGGGAGGAATTTTTAGAAAATCCTTTCTGAGCGGATACCTACGTCATAATAATTATCTGCATTCTAAATTTCAGCGCAATCCGAAACAATATTGATTTTTAGACTTTGTTACCCCAGTTTATCCTTTTAGGGTGGCATTTTGAAAAAGTCTGTGACTCGTATTTACTTATTTATTTACAGAAGTACTTGTGTGAAATGTCGAATAAAATGTCTATCCAAACTTTGAACTCCCGCTTCATCCCCTTGAAGAGAGAATTTTGAAAAATTCTTTCTTAGCGGATACCTAAGTCAAAATAACTATCTGCATGCAAAATTTCAGCGCAACCCGATAGAATATCGATTTCAGACATTGTTACGCCACTTCACCATTTTAGGGCTGGAATTTCGAAAGAGCCTGAAATACGTATTTACTTACTTAAGTACTTGTGTTAAGTTTCGAATATAAAAGACTATCTTGTTTCTCCATACAAACTTTGAACCCCCGTTTCATCCCCTTTAGGGGTCAATTTTAGAAAATCCTTTCTCAGAGGGAACTAACGTCGTAATAACTATCTGCATGCCAAATTTCAGCGCAATTCAATATCAATCAATGAAACAATATTTGTTTTCACACTTTGTTTCCCCATTTCACCCGCTTAGGGGTGGAATTTCAAATAAGCTGGCCAAGTGCAAGTCGGACTCACACTCGTAGGGTTCCGTACCGCACTACAGTATTTTATAAGATCGAGCGAAAAATACCACTGTCATTTTTCGTCAGCAAAAAATAATGATTAAGAAACATTTTATTTCTTACAACGCCATCTAACGTCCAACAAATGTGTTAGGGATCGGCATTTCAATATAACGCTATCTATGGACGTTTACCTAAGCGTTCATAGATGGCGTTATATTGAAATGCCAAAAAAAACTCGTTTCTTGTATGAGGACCCCCTATTATTTTTAATTTTATTCTGTTTTTAGTATTTGTTGCTATAGCGGCAAAAGAAATACATCATCTGTGAAAATTTCAACTGTCTAACTATCACGGTTCATGAGATACAGCCTGGTGACCGACGGACAGACAGACAGACAGACGGACAGCGGAGTCTTAGTAAAAGGGTCCCGTTTTACTCTTTGGGTACAGAACCCTAAAAAACCTGAAACATGTATTTACTTATTTTTTTACTGGAGCACTTGTATGAAGTTTCGAATAGAAAATACTATCTAATCTTGTTTCTCCATAAAAATTTTGAACCCACGTTTCATCCCCATCAAGGGTGAATTTTGGAAAATCCATTCTCAGAGGTAACTAACGTCGTAATAATTATCTGCATACCAAATTTCAGCGCAATTCGAAACAATATTGATTTTACACTTTGTTACCCCATTTCACCCTCTTAGGGGTGGAATTTAAAAAAAGCCTGAAACACGTATTTACTTTTTTTTTTACTGAAGCACTTGTGTAAAGTTTCGGATAGAAAAGACTATCTAATCTTGTTTCTCCATACTAACTTTGAACCCCCATTTCATCCCCTTAAGGGGTGAATTTTGGAAAATCCTTTCTTAGTACACCCTTGCGTACTAAGACAAATATACCCTCCAAATTTCAAGTCTCTACGACCAGTGGTTTAGGCTGTGCGTTGTCTGTCAGTCAGTCAATCAGTCAGTCAGTATGTCAGGACAAAGATTCTTATAGTATTAGATTCTAAATTCAAAATTACGCTTTCGAATTAGAATGTAGCATTAGCATGTAGAATAGGAGTTGGGTCTTGTGTGTAAATGTGAGTGTAAACTAAACCTTAAATATCATTCATTCAATAGGTGGATAGAGGTGTTTATTTTTACACCTTTGAAGATATTTACCAGATGTTGACAAAATTTAAAGGACAGGAAAATTGGTTGATAATTTGTGAAGAAACACCAAAACGTACTTACAGATAATCTGAGACGATTCCGAACTCCCTATTTATCGTTTAAAATTGGCTCCTTTCATTGGCTCCCTATAGTTCCATCCTATTGAATAAAACGGAAGTAAAGACCGTTAAGCCTAGTTCTCATTGATAACCGATTCGAAGTACGTAAGGGCTATAATTTTCCGATCATGAGCATTGGGTATTCGGGGCCGTTCGGCGAACGTGTTACATGATTGATCGCCGTATCGGATCGCATGAGGGATGATGTGTCATTATAATAAATTAATGGTTGTTTTAACGCCAAAATAATATTCTAGTCATTGATTTTTTCACGAAGTATCTCGTATGTTAAATCTATATTATGTAAAACAAAAAATGTGTTCCTGCCTATGTCCGTTATGGACTTTGAAACCATCCAACCGATGTGCGCCAAACCTATTTTATTAGATCATTTAAGATTGTTTAAAAACTAAAATAACCGACAACAAACGTCGCGCTAGTCAAAGTAGCCAGTAGACGCAGTAACTATTATATAATCTGTGTCAGTAGTAAGTAGTAAATCGTCGAGATAAGTAAATGCATCGTAATACAAATGTTGATTTATTAAAAAGGCTCAGCCGATTTCGTTAATATTACAATGGGACAACCACGGAATCGTACCCTACCCATTAAAACAATAATCATTCGAATCCGATCACAATTGACGGAGTAATCGCGTAACATACACACACAAAAAAAAACATACAGACGAATTGAGATCCTCCTCCTTTTTTGTGAAGTCGGTTAAAAATAATGCAGATGGTTTTAGACCACTACAACAATGCTTGAGGTACTGATTTCCTAAATACAGGGAAAACTAGTTAGGAGTTAGGGGTCATCCATGTAAAAGACTTAATATACTGTATATAAACTGACGTTACGTAATTTTAAACAAAAAATATATTATTTCTTTAAAAATAATCCCTTTTATTCTTCGAATGAATATATGACCTGTGTTGTAAATGAATCTTCATTTTTGTAAAATATATATATAAATAGATGATTTAGTAACTAAGTGTACGTAGTATTATTATCTTTTCTATGCGAACTGTCTACGTTTAATTGTTAAAATTGTGAAATTGTTTTATGTATAATTCGATTTTAAAATTAATATTTTTATATTGTATTGTGGTGACTTACCTAGAATAACAACACTGTTATTATTATGGTCAATAAATAATCTGAATCTGAATATACTTACCTCTATAGAAACGTTAGAATGAGTCAAGTCATACATTATTTAGTTTCTATTATACTCACATTTACTCGTACTTGTAACTGAATATTTAGGTGCATGGATTATTTTATTTTGTTTGTAAATATTTAGGAGGCAAATAAAGTTTTTATTTATTTATTTATTATTTCTTACTACACACCGGGTATCCATTAGTAATTTATATAAATATATAGTAGCATTTACTACTCACTCGTTAGTCAATCGCATCACTTGACCGCACATCAGGCTTGACCGATTAGGCTATTTTTAACAGACTTTAAATTTCTCAATTCACCTATATATTTTTCTTTATTTTTTATGTTATTTACCTCAGACTGTCATTTATTTTATGAAACAGTTTATAGGATTCTGATTTTTAACCGACTTCCAAAAAAGGAGGATGTTACTCATTTCGACCGTATATATATATATATATATATATATATATATATATATATATATATATATATATATATATATATATATATATATATATATGTGTATATTATATGTATATGTATATATATACATAAATATATATATATACAAATATATAATTATGTATATATATATATTTTTATGTTTGTTCGCGGATAACTTCGTCGTTTACCGATTTAAATGATTTTTTTTGTTGAAAAGGAAATATCACAGTACCATAGAAATTTCAGCAAGATCTGATTGGCATCTCCAAAGATATGGAGATAAACACCTCAAACTTGGTACTGAAAATTAATAGCGCGGCATTTGAAGTCGGTTATTTTAGTTTTTTTTAAACGATCTTATGTTTGAGTGAGTATATTTCCCGGTTGGTCCCTTCACTTTTAACGCAGTGCGATTTTTCTTTTTGGGTTTTGTGAAATCTCGGGTTTATACGAATAAACCAGAAACAATTCCTGAGCTCAAGGCCGAGACACAACGCGTCATCGATGATATACTCGTACATACAGCCACACTTTTATGAAAAAGTAAATCGGAAAATTTGATTATGATTAAGGATAAAAAAGCAATAACAATATCACAACATAGTTAAAAAATAAATACGTGTTCTTATTTGCAATATTATCGAAACACTCGTTTTAACGCCTACAAAAATTGTAATAGCAATATACTTTTAGCTATTTTTGCTTGGCGCCTGTTCATTACCATGTACAAAAATCTTTAGTTTTTACTTTAGTCTGGGCTGGTACTATTATTTATTTTGTGATCTGGCGAATATTTTTCTTTTGTTTGATGGAGTTTTTGGCTTAGAACCTAAAAAATAAAGATCGAATAAAAAACACTAAAAACCGACTTCACATGACGCGCGAATCATTTTCAGTAATTTCAGTAGTAAGTTAGTGGTGTTTATCTCTATATCTTTGGAGATACTTATCAGACCTTTATGAATTATATAAGGAGGCCAAACGGTAAGTATTATAATCTCTAACAAAAAATGATCTTAAGAATCGGTTTATAAACGTCGAAGTCCTGAGGTATCCATTAAAAAATACAAACTATTTGAGAGTCTTTTTTTTTAAGTCGGCTAAAAAAGCTGTTAAAATTATTGTGGAGGTGATACTTTAGGTGCACCAACGAACAATATCAACACCAATATTATAAATGCGAAAGTCAGTTTGTATATTTTGTTTCTTTGTTAGCGACATCTTCACGGTCAAACGGTTTTAGCCAGTATTATGGATTAAGCTATAGGATAATATTTAACCCGGGTGAAGCCGCGAGACAAAGCTGTAGATTATAAATGTTATTATTTATAGACATGTTATCCACCGTTCACTTGTAGTAACATCAAACGATCCTAAATACTGATTTTATGAAAAATACAGAGGGAAATTTTCGGCAAGAGGTTTTCTTGCCCTGTCTCATGATTGCCCATTATAAATAAAAAAATATTTAATTTTACCATAGCATATGTACGAGTACGCACGTGCATTATTTATAAGAAGTTGACATTATTTGACATTACTCTAAGTATATGAAAAAAATCGAAAAATATATTATTGAGATAGCTTAGGCAAGTCGGAAAACGTTAGTTTTAGTTCATAAAATAGCAAACTAATTTTAAAATTCAATGCAAAGGTTTCAGTTTTTTGTAATCTGTCTTGACACCATCAAATAGTAGTCGCCAGTAGTCGCCATGTTATTACGTCATACGGTGAAGTGTCAACTGTAAACTATCATCACATGAGTATAGAAGCTATCATTACTGCATTTTTTTACTAGAACACTGACGTCATGACCACTAAGCAATATGACGTCCGCAGCGTCCAGCGTTTTCGTCAAATTACGCGCGAAATTTGAAAATATTTAAATGCATTTTTATGGCACTAAACATTTTGTAATTTTTTTAGTGGTTATTAGCACTATACAATCTAATTGAGACACTTTTCAAAAATGAGTGTAATACCCTATTATATTATTTCATTACAATATAAATGGAAAAACAGTAACTGTAATATATTCATGAGGCAAACCAAATCCGTTTTACCGTTTATATTTTTTCTCGTGATTCTTTATCAATTTCCCTCATGACGTTTGGTTAATTAGCTATAATAAAATTTATTCAAATAATCTAGAATATTGCATACGGGTCAAAAATAAATACCAAACATAATTAAGATAGTTTATAAACTAAACAACCGACTTCCATGCCCCGCGAGTCAGTTTCAGTAGCAAGTTTGAGACGTTTATCGTCATATCTCTGGAGACACTTATCAGATCTCAATAAAATTGCAATGGAACCACCACCAAAATGTACCCTACCGATTAAAAAAAAATCATTCAAATCGGTTCACAATTGACGGAGTAATCGCGTAACATACATACAAAAACAAAGAAAAAACAAACATATAGACGAATTGAGAACCTCCTCCTTAATAGAAGTCGGTTGAAAATGACGGCCATTACAAAATGGGGGGTTGGGAACCCTCATTTATACCCCCCTAAGTATAAGTATACCCCCCTATCATAGGGGTAATTTGTCGATCAAATTTGCTGTTCTTCACGTCTCTCAAATATCGCTAGTCGGTAGCCAAACACCCTGTTTAATCATCGCTGTCAGTAGAAACTTGAAGTTAAAAGTTCAGACAAAGTAATGGGAAACACAGGGAAACAGATCCTTTGTACTGATCACAGAACGTCAAATATATAATTTCTTCAAAGGCGATTGGAGAAAGGTCAGATAGGTACTTAGGTATATAATTTCTAATAACATAGTTGAGACTGTTCAAATATTAAAAAAAACGTAATGATCATTGTTTGGTTGTTAACATCGCTATTCGCTACCAACCATATTCGAATCGGATCTTTTGACACAGTGTCGCTTGAAATTACGGTTGAACGCAATTTCTGGTTTTTCTATATTTAGCGAAACACCAGGAGAGTCACCTGGCGTGGATCTACATTGATAGCGATGCGTCCTGTCATCGCAAACATTTAGTAGAAGGAGATACAACTAGACAGTTGTTATCTGTATCTCTTACTTTGACTTATCGACGATTGTCGGTCGAAATTCATCGCTATTCATAAAGACTACCGGCCCTGGGCATACCGCATGTGAAGTATTTATTTTATAACTCGCCAACTGTTGTATATAATTATTCTTGTAAAGTGAAACTTTTATCACATCACCTAAATTTTTTTCGTTCATCTATCGCATGTCGCATTCAGCCGTTGCTTTTGCTTGATTGCTGGACTTTACTGATATATAAGATGAATGACATTTAGGTGTAGCTGTGATTAGCAGACGCTTCCGCAACCATATTTGTGTAGGTACATGCTAATTTGTCATGTCAACTGCTGTCGTAGTAGCTAGCTACTAACTACACATAAACAACAAGTTTCACTCGGATTGTGGTTTCATAAAACCACACCTTTTTTAGGGTTCCGTACCTCAAAAGGTTTAAAAAAATGTACCCTTATAAGATCACTTTCTTGTCCGTCTGTCTGTCTGTCTGTCTGTCTGTCTGTCCGTCTGTCTGTGTGTAACTACCGATTTTCTCAAAAACGGGTGGACCTAGAAAGTTGAAATTTATACCAAATACAGAAGCTTATAGTCCCTGTTAGGTGTATACAAATCAAGGTCCTGAATCAACACGATAAAAAGATATGGGCAAATTTAGATTTTCGCAAAAACTTGTAAGTACCAAAATTTACCTTAATTTTCAACATTTTTTATTTTTCGGAATTTTTCCATCACTTGTGCTGTAGGACCTTGCTTCTGACTAAAATTTACAATTCTAGGTCGACCGGAAGTACTCTATAGGTTTTGGGTCGAAAACCTATAAGGTACTTCCCGTTGACCTAGAATTGTAAATTTTAGTCAGAAGCAAAAATTTGAATTTTGAAGAAATTTGGCAAGAAGCAAGGTCTTATAGCACAAATAAAGAAAAAAATCCAAAAAATAAAAAAAGTTGAAAAATAAATGGTATCCCCATACATACATTGTTAACGCCAATTAAGGTAGGCCTCTGAGTTATATAGGCGCTCATACAATTTAGAGGTCTAGCCTAATTGGTACTTTCCAACGTTGGTACGGAAGTCTCGGTGGGCGAGTCCAACTCGACTTTGCCGGTTTTTACCCGACTGCGCGACGCAAAGGAGAGGTAATGTGTTTATCAGTCTATATATGTATGTATGCATGTTTGTTCCTTTGTGGCACACTAGAGACCAAACGCGTGGGCCGATTTTGATAATTAGCACGTCAATAGATTCGCCATGCTAGCGCGAGTGTCAACGAAAACATAAAAAAATTAAAAATTCAAAATGGCGGATTTCAGACGCCATAATTTGGGGTTCAAAAAAAATATTTTTTTCAAAAGCTATCGAGTGGGGTATCGAATTAAAGGTCTTAAAATGGAGATTCAAAATATATTTATAACAAATAATTTATGATCGTACAAATCGAAAAAAAAAACGATTTTACATGCCGCATTAGTCACTTTCAGTAACAAGTTTGCGGTGCTTATCTCTGAAGTTACTTATCAGATCTCAATAAAATTACAATGAGACCAAACGAAAATCATCAAAACTAAACAAAGAGACTTTAACAGTCGGGACACATTAATGCCCATTCGTTAAGCCATTAATGTGTCCCGACTGTTAAAGTCTCTATATTCCATATAACAATGTATAATTTATTTTATGAGTGTATCGACCGAGAAAGAATTTAAATGGTATAGTTTTTTGATATCCCTAAACAGAAGTCTAAACTACTAGACTTACTTGTTTTTTCTTTTCAGTTCGTTTTTTAACACTTCACTTTTTGCGCAGTCGGGTTTTTTGATTTTTTTATTTAATGCTTTATTTATTATTATCAACATAATTGTTTGTCGTAGTTATCCAACATCTTATACAATACCCAATCTGAAATATTAGTATATACATGACTTACTCATTCTGCGACAATGCTCTGAGTAATCGATTAAGTTCACTGATAACAAGCTTATAAAATGCTCTGAAAATTCGATTTAGTTCACTGATAACAACAGGCTCATTATATACCTACCTTATTTACCTGTCACACTTTCTAATAGTTGTAAATTGGAGCGATGACGTTTTTGCGATAATGTAGACATTTTTTTACCCCGTGCATCATGCGATAAGGTAAAAACATCGTAAAACGTTTAAGGAAAAACTGTTTTAATTTTCATTGACGTAAAATTATTTGTCTTCCTCAAATTATGCAAAGGTATTTCCTGAGTTTTTTTTTATCACGGCGCTTTACGGGAGATGGTGTATTTAATTATAGTTGCGCGTCACGGCTTCGCTCGCATTATTAAGTATGTAAGCATGTGACTAGTTCAAAATATCCAGGCTATAAACTATATGTGCCAAATTTCGTCGAAATCCATTAAGGCGGTTTCACGAGATTAAATAACAAACATACAAACTTTAACATATAATATTAGTAGAACTAGTTGCGCCCCGTGGCTTCGTTCGTCGTATCATATTAGTTATCTGTGTAAAATTTCAAACTAATTGGTCGAGCCGTTTAGTAGTGAAGAGGTAATTTAAGGGAACTAATAAGACCTGTATAATAAATACACCTATATTGCATTTATAAGATTTATACCCATCCTCCACTGAAAACTATACATATAAAACATACTTTGTGTAATTATAATGTTATTTATTCTGTGCTCTTATCTATCGTATATGCTAATGCCAGGAGGTAGGTAATAATGGTGTTAACTGTTAGATGGTACGAAATAGTAGGGTTTTTGTTGTGTGCCCTTAAATTTACTTTACGATCATTATTTTGGATCACTATGAGGAGTGGATCACTATGAGTAGTAGAACAAGATGCAAATTAATGGTCGTAAAGTAAATTTAGGGGCACATAATAAAAACCCAACTATTTCGTATTACCTACCACCTGACATGAGCATATGGGATAGATAAGAGCACAGAATAAATAACAGTATAATTACATTATACCCCACATCCATCGACGTCATAGCAATTGCTATGACGTCGATGCCCACACCTCATTGTGGGCTATACATCGGACACCTGGAATTACCTACTTCACTTTTACCCTTTACTTTAAGGTGCCTACTTTTTACCTTACAATTAGCTTCAGTCTAACATTATATAAAAAGTGATGATAAGTAAGTTCCTACAGCCAATTTATAAACGTTTCATAGACATGACATAGGAAACTGGAAACGAAGACCCGAAGATCGGGCTCAGTGGCGTGTCTTGATGCCTACGTTCAGCAGTGGACTGATACCGGCTGAAAATGATGAGACGTGACCACAGAATAATGAATAGTACAAACGTGACATAATTTCGATTTCGATGCGATTGTTCTTCGATTGTTTTATTTATTTTTTCTCTTTATAGTGCAGTTGTAAGCATTGGTGTGTTTAATTATTGTTTATAAGTTAGTTTTATTAGTAGGACCTCTGTGCTATTACGCTTGCGCAGTAACACTACTTTGTCTGTGAAATAGATTTATGAAGTGAACTTCTTTAGCGGCATTGTGAAGTTTTTGGGATGGGTAAAAAATTTTAAACTCGCGTCAGGACCTCACGTCAGCACACGTGACCTAATCGAAAATTCGTAAGACGGAAGGAGAGTAGATACTTTTTGGGATTGGTAGAAATTGTTAAACTCGCGTCAGAACACGTGACCTGATCGAAAATTCGTAAGAAGGAGACCAAATGCACAACGTTAATGTTCAAGTTCAGCTACTCTTTTCTTACTGCACATAAACGATCTGCTTAAACCCGGAACCTTTGGGTATGCAGACGACAGGACTGTAGTTGAGAGATATACGTCCGATGCTCGTGCAACTAGTGGTGATACGCAATCACAGAGAGAGTCCATGGTGGAGCGTTTAAACTTGAACCTGCAGACCGTGTCCGATTGGGGAGCCGCCAATTTGGTCAGGTTTAACGCTTCTAAAACCCAGGCTTGTTTATTTTCCACTAAAAAAACCCCTTTCCCACTGTCCCCTACATTTCAAGGTATATCCGTATCGGTTGGTGATCATCTTGAGCTTTTAGGAGTAGAACTCTCGTCCAACTTGAACTTTGGTTCATATATTGAGTCTAAAGCTAAAATTGCTTCAAAAAAGCTTGGCATTCTGTCCAAAGTCAGGCGGTACTTCACACCGGGACAGCTTCTGAATCTGTATCAAGCGCAAGTCCGGTCGTGTATGGAGTACTGCTGCCACCTTTGGGATGGATCTGCAAAATACCAGCTTGAGGCTTTGGACTCAATCGAAAGACGAGCAAAAAAGATGATCGATGACGAAAAACTGGTGTGTTCAAAACTGCAATGTCTAGCTCATCGGCGTGAAGTTGCGAGCCTGTCTATATTTTACAGACTACACTTTGGCGAATGTGCCCAAGAACTGCACGATCTAATTCCACCGTCCCCATTCTTTAACCGTACAACCAGACGTACTGCAGGTCGACATCCATTTATGGTGGACATTCCACCTATAAGAACTAAGCGTTTCGGCGCCTCTTTTATTGTAAGAACTGCTAAGAAATGGAATGACTTACCGGCGTCAGTTTTTCCACTTAAATACAACCTCGGAGCGTTCAAGTCTAGAGTGAATAGGTTTTTACTGAGCAAGCGTGCTCCATCCTCGACCGCATCGTCACTTACCATCAGGTGAGATACCGGCCAAACGCTTGCACAGTTCGCAATAAAAAAAAAAAAAGTTTTCACTTTAGCCGGCACTCTCGGAGTGCAATCCGTTGTTATTTTTTGGTTCGGTATTCTTTACGATTTTTTTAACTCATAGTAATTTTTATTGTTCACAGACAAGCACTCCATTACTATATTACGATAGAGCGAGACAATTTTTAAATTCGAGTACTATATTATATACGGTACGGTATATTGTATACGGTATTTATTATTATTAGTATATCTGCAACTAATGCCAATCTTTTGTCTAAATAAATTGTTTAAAAATTAAAAAACATGCTTTAATTTAAAGCTAAAATGTTGTTAAAAAGCGAGGGGTATTACATACAAACATATTATATACGTACAATAAATACCAAGCTAATAAAAGCGCGTTAAAAACGTCGCTTTCCCTAATTCCAGTCTTGCGTCTCAACTTTTGTTTGTCAGTATTCCTACTCATTATCCCAACCTATCCTCATAGGTTCAATTTTGACAGTGAGGATATACTGAGATGAGTCAGTATGCAAATGGACCGACGCAGTCGCGGTTGCGATTACCGAGTAAACCGTGGCTTATTCGTGATGTCGAGCTTATTATAGAGTTATCAAAAGTCAGAAACGTCGCAATAACTAATTAATTGGACATATTTTTAGATATCGCTTTCAGATAATAAACACAGAAATTTTCAGTTGCTAAGAAAATGTTTACTTTAATATCCAACACTAAATGCTTCTCATGATCGATGAATGGATAAAATTCAATGTTATAATTTTATAACACGTTCTCATATTTACACGTTTCTTTTGTGTAAATAAAATACTTAGTAAAGTACTTAGTAATATACAATCTAAAATTTCGCCGTCTAGCGGTATTCGAACCACCGGCTCCAGAGTAACACGTCCAAGCACTGTAACCAACTTACCCATGGACGACTCCTACCGGAGCGACGAAAATATTACAGTATTATTACTGTTCTGTGGATTACCACACTTAGCGTAATTTTGCTAATTAGTCAAATTAACCTAATGTCTTTTCATACAAAATCTATAACCTGTCCAGCTTACCCCTCGTGTAAAGGAAAGTGCTTAAAATACCGACTGCGTTGCAACGCTGAATGGCAATGCTCATTTTTTTTGCCCTAAATATGTTGTACTAGCTATGCCCCGCAGTTTTACCCGCATAGACATTGTTCCCGTAGGAATATTGGGATAAAAGTATCCTATGTGTTGTTATTCCATGGTCTAGGCTATCTACATACCAAATTTCAGCTCAACCGGTTCAGTAGCTTTAGCTTGAAGAAATAACAAAGATACACACAAACTTTCGCCTATATTATCAGTTGGATCATATTGAACATTAAATTTTAATTTTAAATTAAAAAATATATATTAAAAATCCAATAACATATTCACTAAATTAAAAAAAATACCATCGACTTATAAGTGATTTACTTTCCAAGGAGAAATATTCGTCAAATTATTTTAAATAACCTTGATGTTAAAAATACAAACAATTATTTCCATTCAAAGGGCAATTATTTAGATAAACCAAAATACATGATCATATTGAATGGTTCGTTGTGAATTAGCCTCATTTTCACAATGTCATTGTTCAGAGTAAAGGTGCATGCATCTACAACTTTTTGTAGAGCAACATTTTTAAATAGAAAAGTTATTTTCGCCTAATTTTTGATAATGGTCAACATTGTGATTTATGGAATATATATTAATAGTATTAACCGACTACAGATAGATGGACGTTCTCAATTCGACTATATTATTTTTTTGTTTGTTACCTCTAAAAAATTTCGCAATCTGTTAATAAATTACGGTGTCCTGAGGTAACAAACTTAAAAAAGAAAAGACAGGCGAAGACCTTTGTTACTGAAAATTACTAGCGCGGCAATTGAAGTCAGTTTTTCGTTTTATATACGATCTTAAGTTATGTTTATTTAATGTTTTTTATGGAATAAACGCGATGAGCGACATTCTACAATATCAACAAGTGGTTACAAAAATTATTCTCAAATTGTTGCATGCAATGTTGCTCCACAAAAAGTAACGGCAGTATGGACGCATCTCTATTAATTATGACTTCCGATAGTCACTTCTTTTCATTGACAATAAGTAGAGTACCGTACCTAATAATTCAATTCATTATTGTATTGTAGCTGTCGAAGGAGGTTGAATATAACCAGCGTTTTCAAAACATAAATTTAACGTCAATTTACTTTTTAAATCATTAATTTATATTTAAAGATTTTTGGGTGAGTACATACATACATAAAATTTTAATAATTACTTTAACTAATAAAACTAGTTTGAACACGTGTAGGTAGTTTATGAAATTACTGTGGGTATAGAAATGGGAACTTACTTGTTCGCATTAAAAAAGTTCTCTATAATTAGCTACTTCGTCTAAATTCTTCGGCAGAGAAAAAAATAGGTCGGTGAAATAAACCGCTGAGACACTTACTAACGCTTATAGTGTTATATGCTCTCTCACTCTCTCTCTCTCTCTCTCTCTCTCTCTCTCTCTCTCAACGTTGGATGTCAAAAATTTAGCGCGTCGCGTCGAGTCTATAAATTTATAGATCTATGTCAAATGCAGTCAGCTTGCATGTTCATATAAGTACACGTATTTCTGTGTATAGTGGAAGGGCTCCGAGTAGTATAAATAAACTTGTATTTTAACTGCACACACATCCCTGTGGTGATTACTGTGACCAACGCTTGTACTGCAGTTTTCTACGCTTACTTTATACGGTATTTTAAAGTGCATTTCAGTGACAAAAGGTCAGTTTTTGATAAATCTATATTAGTATATACATACAGTTATCATGAAAAACCATAGAAATTTGTAGTATTTTTTTTACCGACTTCACAAAGAAGGAGAAGATTTGACTGTATTTTTTGTATGTTTGTTATTTTCATTATTTTCACTATCGCGGTATGTGAAGTCGGTTTTTTCGTTTTGTACGATCGTAAATTATTTGTTTGTGTAATAACATAGTTTCAAAAAGCTTATTATCATATATATTTTTTTATTTTTGGTTATATTTATTTTAAGTAAATAAATATTTTAAAGCTTTTAATTGTTACTATTTATAATGTTAATATTTTGTAATATTGATCATAAATAATATTTATTTTTATTTGACTTGTTTTTGGTGCGATATGATTAGATAAAAAAATACAATTTTTCTCCACTTTCTAAGACTATCCAAAAACCAATAGATATTAAAATCAATCTACTATTTCTCTCAGCAGCACCATGCAGTCCACCACAGTCTTCATGCTTCTCCTTGCGGCGATCCCTTGTCTCTCCCAGCGGTCTTTCTACGCTGGTTCTCATGGCATCGGTTACCCTGACATAGCAGTACCAAATGAAATAGAAAACCGTTTTGGTAACAATCTTCCCGCGCAACTGAACGGAGATACCAGTTATGCTGATAGGTAAATAAATAACGGATTAATTCACTATAGAAGCGAAGTTATCAGAGCAATATGTTATACACCTTAGTCTAGGTCAGGGTAGGCGAAGCGTACCCCTATGTATCAACGTGCCTTTTTCTAAAGAAATGTTTAATAAGGCCATTGACGTGCAATCAAATAATTTTGACGCCACCACGCGCACCGCACCAGTAGCGTAGGATCACTCGCGTTCGCTCGTCATATAATACCTACTTCAAACTTTTTTCTTAGTGTACATTTTGTGTTGTAATTATTACATACAATCTAAAATTTCGCCGTTTAGCGGGATTCGAACCACCGGCTTACCCGGTAAATGTACATTTTGTGATCTGTGACGTGTCCAAAATATTGTGTCGTGTGCCATTAATGGCAAGCGTGCCATTAGTTCGCCATCCCTGGTCTAGCTAGTATTTTTTGCATCCTTAGATGCATCGCAAGCAACTAAACACGATCGTAAACTTTCCTTATCCAGTTCTTGCTTGACACCTTGCGCAGATCAATATATAGCTATAAAAAAGAAGATCAATTAAAAAACCTAAATAGATGCTAACTACGGCCTCACATTAGGAAGAGATAACTGATTATAGTATAGATCTGCAACTTCTATGCTATGTATTAATCAAAATGAACTCGTGGTAGCAAGCCCACGTGCACCCCGTGCCCAAACAAGGCAGTCGTGCTGACTCCGTCATCTATAGGCCAATCTCAATCACGTCCATACTCTGTAAGACTTTGGAACGTGTATTGATCAACAGGCTCCTGGTATACCTAGACGTTAATGACTTCCTCAGCGACCGGAAATGCGGATTTCATCGAAATTGGTCCACTGGGTATCTTCAAGCGCACATCTGGAGTGAGGCCATCGAGAAGCACGAAGAAACAATTGCTGTCTCTCTCGATAATTATATTGGAGGGCTTTGACGGGGTTTGGCACTACAGCTTCTACCACCGTCTACCCACTGGACTCTGGATATTGGATTATTTAAGGGACCGGTCAATTCGAGTAGTCATAGAAGACTGCTCACCTGACATTATGGCAATCAATGCCAGGGCCCTTTAAGGATCGATACTCTCTGCAACACTTTTCTGCTACATATTAACGATCTGCCGATATATTTTTAGCGTGCTACCATCCTCGACCTTAGAACCACTTATTTATTGTGTCTCATTACTCCTCCATTGTTTGGATAAAAATTGTCTGAAGTACTGAAACATGCCTAATGTGCAAGCCGGGTGCACGTAATAGTATGGTTGGCAACCCTATATTAATCAGGGGAATAAAACATTTACTTTAAGTGTGACGTTCGACGTTTAGATGAAACCTAAATGGCTCATTACTTTTGTTTTTTTTTTCGAAGCAATAATTTATGTTTATGTTATATTTCGAATAATTATTATTGATATGATCTATTTAATGTTATTTGACGTGCGTTTTGTGCGTAAGTGCAGATTTTTTATTTGCCCATATACTAAATAAATACTTTGACTTTTTTTTAATTACCAGCAAATGCAATAGTGCCTTATGCGATAAAAATAAACGTAAATATAACATAGATAATTTCAGATATTTTTTTATTTATTGTAGTCAAGAGTATAACCTCTATCATACATGATGGTAAATGACGATGTGGTCGACGTTCTAACAAAAACTCCAAAAACGAAGAAAGTCTAATTTTTAACCTACTTACAATTTTACGTATATTTAATGAATATAAACATTAAAAGTGTTTGTTTTTTACAGGTTAAGCAAGCTACCGCCTAATCAGCAACCAATTTGGTTCTTGAACCAGCAAAAATATGAAGATAATTTGAATAACCCACAAACCTATCCCCTGAGGCCAAGCTCTTTCAATGAAAATATTGTAATGTAAAGATTTTTTAAATAAGTGCATTTATAGCAACAGTTTAAATAAATATTTAATAATTTTATTGTTGTTACTTATATCAGCCATATTGAAGTTATAAAGTTACTAATAGGGTTTTCCATATTGTATTGTAATTTTCACATACGTAACGGGTAATTTGCATTTTTGATGTAATATTTTTGAAGTTAAAACTCCTAGACCTTCATCATCACTAACAGCCAGTATTCGTCCACTGTTGGACATAGGCCTCTCCTATGGCACGCCACTGAGCTCGATCTTCAACTATTTATTTCCAACCGCTGCCAGCCAGCTTGCGTATATCATCGTATACCTAAAAATGTTAACTTATTTCATCACATTAGAAGTTTAAACGAAATTCTAACTGTGCCTCAAGCTTTTAAGAATATAGGTAAGCATCTACACGCCAACTACTTACTAGAACTTATTTTTAACTATTTAGTTCATTGTCCCAGATAAAAGCTTGTTTTCAAAATATTTTTTACTCTTAATTTATTTTTATACTAGGTATACAGTCCTTTTTAACCGACTTCACAAAAAAGGAGGAGGTTCTCAATTCGTCTGTATGTTTTTTTTTTTTTTTTTATTCGTATATTTTTCGTATCTATCTACTATCCAATAGGCTGGCACCGACTTCAAATAGATAAGTGGGTAGCGCTTATAATAATTTTAAGTAATTTATTTTTCGCTTTTGAGTGCCTGTTTGTGATTATGAAGTCGGTTTTATTTTTTTTGAAAAATAACTTATTGTAATTGAGAAGAATAAAATGGACGAAACAGTTTCAGCCTGTGTTGTGTATTATATGAAGTGCTAGTTATAAAAAGCTAAAAATTTGTTCCCTCACGTCCAATGTGCAATGTGTCTAAACTTTATTAAATGAATTAGGTAATAGTAAAATTGCTCATTCTACAATAATATGGGCTAGATTTTAATATTAAAAGGGGCATATAATAAACACAAATATTAATCATTTAAAAAAATCTGTACTCATGTGATTCAAAAGACATGTTTCATTATTATGAATGTAATCCAACGCCCAGAATCAAACGATATTGGGTACGATTCACTTAAAACGATACTGTGGGGTCCCTAGCTGAACAAATAGAGGTTCATAGAGGTCTGCAAATAGACTCGCCCCGGGCTGATCTCATTTGATCACAGTTTATCAGAATATAAAGTATCTACTAATTTTATTTAAAAATCTTTTTCAGGATTAGCAGTATAAAGTGCTTTAATTACGTTTACTGCCTGACCAAATAAAACTTAATTAATATATTAATAATTCATCGTCATCATTATCAGCCAATTTCCGTCCACTGCAGGACATAGACCTCTCCCATGGCACGCCACTGAGCTCGATCTTCAGCTATTCGTTTCCAACTGCTGCCAGCCAGCTTGCGTATATCATTGCTCCATCTAGTTGGAGGGCGTCCTACACTACGTTTGCCGAGCCGTGGTCTCCACTCTAGAACTCGTTTACCCCAACGGTTATCAGTTCTGCGACAGATGTGACCGGCCCACTGCCATTTCAGCTTGCTAATCCTCTGAGCTATGTCGATTACTTTGGTTCTCTGACGGATGACTTCGTTTCGAATCGATCCTTCAGAGAAACTCCGAGCATAGCTCGCTGAGCGACTTTGAATTGGTGAACTAGTAGCACTGTCAGTGTCCACGTCTTGGCTCCGTAAGTAATGACAGGTAGGACGCACTCGTTAAAGACTTTTGTCTTCAGGCTTTGTGGTATGGGCGATGTAAAGACTCGACGAAGTTTTCCGAATGCTGCCCATCCAAGCTGTATCCTTCTGCGAGCTTCCTTCTCGAAGTTGTTTCTGCCCAATTGCAAGATTTGCCCAAGGTAGACATATTCGTGAACAACTTCGAGAGGAACTCCGTTTAAGGCAATCGGTTCCGGTATAACATGTTCGTTGAACATGATCTTGGTCTTATCCAAGTTTATCCGGACACCGATGCGTGCAGAAGAATATGTCTCACTCCTCTCACTGTAAGTGGATATGTTCAGTCTGCTGATTTTGTACTTGGACGGTCATAGTCGCGGCCTCATATAGACCTCTCAACACTTGGACGTATCGCCAATCAACTTGGCACCGTTGCAGAGACTCCAGAACAGACAAAGTTTCAATGGAGTCAAAGGCTTTCTCATAGTCCACAAACGCTAAGCACAAGGGCTGGTTATACTCCTCAGTCTTCTGTATAACCCGCCACACTGTGTGGATGTGGTCTATGGTGCCGTATCCTCCTCGAAACCCAGCCTGCTCGGGGGTTTGAAATTCGTCGAGCCTACGCGCGAGAAGATTTGTGATGACTCTAGAAAACAACTTATAGACATGGCTTAAGAGCGAGATAGGTTGATAGTTCTTCAAAAGGGTTTCGTCTCCCTTTTTGAAGAACATAACAACCACACTCTCTCACAACCAACTCCGGAGACATGCAGTAAGAACTCCAAGTCTCCGGAGTTCTCCCCGAAAAGAGGACGGAATTGAAAATAGCTGAAGCTGTAGTAGCGTAGGAGTTCCACCGGCTTTTAAGAGCTCCATTGTAATTCCATCCTCTCCGGGGGCTTTTCCGTTTTTAAGCTGTCTAAGAGCCATCACAATTTCATTTAGGCTAATTTCTGGCAAATCTTTGGTATAGTGGCGGGTCAGAGTGGCTTTAGGATCCGTGACGCCGGGTTGGGGAAGGGACGCTTGTGAGGTGTATAATTGGAAGTGTACAACTTCGTCAGATGGCTTCGGCCCAGCTGTTGGTCAAGGACTTTTGACCCCCGGTTTTGCTCGATCGCTTCTTTAATTGAGCGTGTGTTGGAGCTCTGGAGGTCACGTCGTACCAATTTAAAATTCTTTTTATTTAGGGTCCGTTGATCTGACGAAATGACTGCAGGGTTTTCACATCGCTATTCTATTACCTGCAAAGATTCCTCTGAAAGCTTGGACTCCTTGCCAGCACCTCGAGTCTCACAGAATTTTATCTCTTCCTCCCTGAGGATGTCTACCACATGGTCGAGATCCTGGTCAACGTCAACGTCAATTGTGGTTTCCAGTGCAGCAAATCGGTTTTCCAGTTTCAACTGGAACGTTTCAGACCCGACCACGGATTGTAGCATATTGGGTCAGAGCGTGGACTTCATTAGACGAACACGTTCAAGTTTGCAGTCAATATCTAGAGAGCCTCGGACTAGTCGGTGATCACTGCCGGTTTTAAACCTAGTGACCACTGAGACATCCCTAAATATGCAATTTTTGTCCATCATAATGAAGTCCATCTCATTTTTGGTAATAGCGTCGGGGTTTTGCCACGTCCACTTCCACTGGGGTTCTTTCTGGAACAAAAAGTTCATCAGAAAAGGCCCCCCTTTTCTAGGAAGTTGACGAGCATTTGCCCCCTATGATTTCTGCTTCCCAATCCGTGTGGTTCTACTACCAATTCGCCGCTTGTTTGTACTCCCACTTTAGCGTTGAGATGACAACGTTGAAGTGGGCCTTTTGGGTTGTGTGCAAGGCTTTGGAAATGTCCTCGTAGATTTCCTCCACTTCATCGTCAGAGTGTGCCGAAGTCGGTGCGTATACTTGGATAACCTTGAAGTTATACCTCTCGGTGAGTTTAATCACAAGATACGCTACCCTTGTCGTCACACTGGAGATTTCTAAAACGTTGTCAGAGAGGATCTTGTGGACCAAGAACCCGACGCCGCCTTGGGATGGTTGTTATCTCTATCTGAAATACACAAGATGGCCTCATTCAAGGGTAACGGTGTCGTCCCCCTCTCTTCGGACTTCACATAACCCCAGAATATGCCATCTTATGTTTTTCGGCTCTTCCTCCAGAAGTGCCAAGTGTGTATCAAGCCGTAGCGTGCGTCCGTTAAATGTAGCCAGGGTCAGTCGGTTTTGGTGGCCTTCCGTCGCCCGGGGATTCTTAGCACCCCCTGCCCCACCGTTACCGTAACGGCCGCCTTGGTCAGAAATAGCGGGGCGGTGTGTCGTGGCGGGCCAATGTATGGGTGAGCATATATTGTTACTGCAGCCGTATACCGTATACGTGTTTTCCATTTTCAACCAAATTATTGCTTACTACCAGGTGACATAGTGGTGAAACGCTAGCCTATAAGATATGTAATAATTAAGATAGTTTAAAAACTAAAACAAACGACTTCAATGCCCCGCGAGTCAATTTCAGTAGCAAGTTTGAGACGTTTATCGCCATATCTCTGGAGATACTTATCAGATCTTGATGAAAATACAATGCGACCACCTTGGAAAAGTATCCTACCGATTAAAAAAAGAATTATTGAAATCAGTTCACAATTGACGGAGTAATCGCGTACCATACACACAAAAAAAAATTAAGAACCTCCTTCTTTTTGGGAAGTCGTTCGAAAATAGGACAAAATCTGTCACCATAACCTCCGGCAGCATACTGCCCTGAGAGTCCATTCTAGGCCTAGGGTGTTTTTCATGTTCGTCAACGTCAAACGCTATATATAACTATTAGAAGTACCCCGCAGTTTCAGAAGTGCTTCGGCGGTTAAAGACTTCTTTTATTTACTTAAAACTTTTATTTTGTACTAACCTTTTTATCATAAAAGACATCAAAGAAGTAAAAGCCAAATCGGTTCAAACTTTGAACCCCCGTTTCATCCCCTTAAGGAGTGAATTTTGAAAAATCTTTTCTTAGCGGAAACCTACTTTATAATAAACAATATTTATTTTCAGACTTTGGTACCCCATTTCACCCTCTTAGGGGTGGAACTTCAAACAAGCCTGAAACACATATTTACTTATTTTTTTATTGAAGCACTTGTGTTAAGTTTCGAATAGAAAATACTATCTAATCTTGTTTCTCCATACAAACTTTGAACCCCCATTTCATCCCCTAAAGGGGTGAATTTTGGAAAATCCTTTCTTAGTACACCTTTACGTACTAAGACAAATACACCCCCAAATTTCAAGTCTCTACAACCAGCGGTTTAGGCTGTGCGTTGTCTGTCCGTCAGTCAGTCAGTATGTCAGGACAAAGATTCTTATAGTATTAGAATATGTATTAGCGACCGTTTACAAAACGAAAAAAAAACGACTTTACATGCTGCGATAGTCAAAGTAGCCAGTAGTTATAAGCATTTTATCAAAGTATACAAATTTGGTTAAACTGTTTATCTCCATATCCCCAGAGATGATTGTCAAATCTCTATAAAATATGAATGGGGCCAAAAGGGAAGCATAATCTCTCAAACAAAAAATAATTTTTTTAAATCGGTTAACATTAACGGAGTTCTGAGGTAACAAACATAAAAAAATAGAGTCGAATTGAGAACCTCCTCATTTTTTGTGGTCGGTTTAACACGTTAAGTGCGAAGCGAGGCCTAAATCACCCCTGATGCAACTTCACTGTGGTGCGGCAAGCAAAAAAGTGAATTTCTCTGTCGTGCGAATGGCATAGCTTTGGTTTGGTCCAGTGTAGGAAAGAGATAAATATATATTTGAGATCACTAATGGTTCCGGACTCGGTGGTGTACCTACCTTGGTACCGGATGTCTTAGGCCTCGTGCCGCACTGAATTAATATAATTTTAATGCAGTGCGGAACGAGGCTAAAACGTCCCATATCCCCCCTGACCTCGTACCGCACTCAACGCGAGCTTCCCGCGACCAGTGTTGTGCATCACGTCGATTGGAGAGCACGTCCTTTTAGATTATTTAAAAAAAAATGTATCCTTTGATAGCTTTGTGTTGTTTTGCCAGGTTTTGCCCTTAAAACGATCTAATGAGATATAATTGATCAAAATCGGTCAAGTCGTTGCGTAGTTAAGACAGTTTAAAAACGTCGATATTATTTTTCCCATCACTAATCGCAGCGAAAATTTGCCCTATTTCAGTGCGTTACGAGGTGTATAAGATCCCATATTTTGTTTTGCTAATAATTCCTAAACTAGCCATCAGATCCCGGGGCGACGGTGGATTAGGGTTCATCAATTCACTGTCTATATCAATAAGGACCAAAATTCTCATTTATCTTTGATTTCGCGCCAGAAAATGGATTTTAGTCTATAAAAGGAGGTGGGGTCTAATAGACCGCGTGTCGCCCTAACGTCTGGTCACAGTACGGGCCGATTATACCTCGTGCCGCAGGAACGGAAAGTATGCAAAAATTGGTGCCGCAGCTAACGTGTTAAAAAAGTTATCACGGTAGAGATTCGTACACAAAGCTTGTTTTAAAACATATTTTACAGATATTATTTTATCAATGGACGGATAAGTTTACCGGATTCGAGATGATTTTTTAGTGTTTATATAAACATGCGTTGAAGTAATAAAAGAAACAATTGTTCATGTGAAGACATCACATAATATAAATTCAAACAATTGAATCCAGTTCGTCAGTCATCTGGAAATTGCAATCAGAACAACTGCTAGATTGAAATCTCAAGGATTTACGTTCGTTGGCTTAGAAGTTGAGGTTAGTTTCATATATTTTATATTATTACTCATTAGTTATGATTTATTTCACAACCAATTTATTACAAAATCGGTAGAATGGTCAGCTTTGATGCCAGAGGTAGCCAGTTCAATCCCCGTCGTGAACCATAAGGGTGTCGGGTTTCATATAGTCCAAACGAAAACCGTCGACGGAGGACTCCAAGGGTTACCCAAAAAACCCCCATGAATGTTCCGCGTAAATCTATAGTTTTCGAGTTAGCGTTTTACTTGTTTTCGAGTTAATCGCCGAAATGTTGCAATTTATTTAAATTTTCTCTCAAACTATAAAGGCCAGACCCCTAGGTTTTTGTAGGACTATGAACAATGAATAGGTCTTTCAGGGTAAACTTTATTGTTTTATTTAGGCTTATTATTTTCGAAGAAAAAAATAAGACATACATTTTTTATTTAGACGATATTTGAACTTTTACTTTGGGCAGGCTTTTCTTCAAAAAAACACAGAATAAAAAAAGTTACAACCGATTTTGAAAACTTGTCTGTTTTATGGACCTGCTGTTTGCTAAATTTCAAGCGGCTACGACAAGAGGTTCAGGTCTAAAAACATAATTAACGAAATAGAAAGAATTTCAATATTACAATTATTTCCTCTGAAATACACTCTGGTAATCTCGTTTTTACAGAATTACCGCATAATGAAGAAAATAAGTTGTAATAAAAGACCAAAATCTTTGAATAAAGGAACTTTAAGAGTAATTATTGAGGTTTTATGTTGAAAAATATCGACAATTTTCCTAGCCTCTCTTTTGTCAGTTTTATAATAAAAGTTCAAAGTTACAGCTATGCATGATATCGCTCAATAAAGTTTATTTTTAGATGGTAAAAATAATTATCGCTTTTAGTTTTCTTCTTCTATATTTCTTTTAGTAAAATAATTTAAGTGGTGATACATCATGCTCGATCACCACGTCATCTCTTATTATCAAGTGAGATAGTGGTCAATCCACATGAGTAAAGAAGGAACAAACGCTTGCATATCACGTAAATTAAACACCAAATAAAAAAATCATAGCAGAAGAAAGCTAAAAGTGAACCCTTAGCTGTAAATTTGAACTTTTATTATATAAAAATAATAATAGAGGCTAGGAAAATTGTCGATAATTTTCAAAATAAAACTTCAATGATTAACTATTAAAGTTCCTTAATTCAAAGAGCTTTTTTTACAACTTATTTTCTTAATTTGAGTTAATTCTGTAAAAAAGAGCGAACCAGAGTGTATTTTAGAACAAATAATTTTAATATTGAAATCCTTGCTATTTCGTTAGTTATGTTTTTAGACCTGAACCTCTTGTCGTAGCCGCATGAAATTTAGGAAACAGCAGGTCTATAAAACAGACAAGTTTTCAAAATCGGTTGTAACTTTTTTTATTCTGTGTTTTTTTGGAGAAAAGCCTGCTCAAAGTAAAAGTTCAAGTATCGTCTAGATCAAAAAAATGTGACGCCTTTTTTTTTCGGAAAATAATAAGCCTAAATAAAAAAATGTAGTTTACCCTGAAAGACCTCATTGTTCATAGTCCTACAAAAAACTAGGGGTCTGGCCTTTATAGTTTGGGAGAAAATTTAAATAAATTTCAACATTTCGGCGACTAACTCGAAAACAAGTAAAACGCAATTTTCTCGAAAACTATAGATTTTCGCAGAACATACATGGGGGTTCTCTGGGTAGCCCTTGGAGTCCTCCGTCGATGGTTTTTTTTTGGAAGTATTAAACCCGACACACTGTATATATAATGTATAGTGAAGGAAAACCTAGTTAAGAAACCCCGAACCCCGCATGGTGGTAGGGCACTATGTAGTGTCCGCCTTGGCAGCTACCACTCCCAAGTTGGAAAGTCTGTCGCCAAACATCTAATTTAATATGTTTCAGTAGCTGTCCTTGAGAGCCAGTTCCTATCCTAGGCCTAGCGTGCTACAATTATAGACCGCATCATCACTTCCACTAACTAACAGGAGAGATAGTAGTCAAACGCTAGCCTATAAGATATAAAAAAATAGTTACAATAAAAGCACAAAATACACTAAAATAATAAAAATTAAACCAAATTTAAATTTAAGGGATGTCCCTGTGATAAAGTGTCAAGAACGCTGGCTGTATTCCCGCGTTAAATCGCATTCTTTGTACTAGGAATGGTCAGCCCTTTTGTTATTTATCAGTGGCGTAGACAAGGCGTGGAGCAATTTAACTCAAAAAAACTCTTATTGCTTGGAACCTTAAAAACCACAAGTTTCATAATAAACAATAAATAATAAATAATAAATAATAAATAATAAATAATAAATAATAAATAATAAATAATAAATAATAAATAATAAATAATAAATAATAAATAATAAATAATAAATAATAAATAATAAATAATAAATAATAAATAATAAATAATAAATAATAAATAATAAATAATAAATAATAAATAATAAATAATAAATAATAAATAATAAATAATAAATAATAAATAATAAATAATAAATAATAAATAATAAATAATAAATAATAAATAATAAATAATAAATAATAAATAATAAATAATAAATAATAAATAATAAATAATAAATAATAAATAATAAATAATAAATAATAAATAATAAATAATAAATAATAAATAATAAATAATAAATAATAAATAATAAATAATAAATAATAAATAATAAATAATAAATAATAAATAATAAATAATAAATAATAAATAATAAATAATAAATAATAAATAATAAATAATAAATAATAAATAATAAATAATAAATAATAAATAATAAATAATAAATAATAAATAATAAATAATAAATAATAAATAATAAATAATAAATAATAAATAATAAATAATAAATAATAAATAATAAATAATAAATAATAAATAATAAATAATAAATAATAAATAATAAATAATAAATAATAAATAATAAATAATAAATAATAAATAATAAATAATAAATAATAAATAATAAATAATAAATAATAAATAATAAATAATAAATAATAAATAATAAATAATAAATAATAAATAATAAATAATAAATAATAAATAATAAATAATAAATAATAAATAATAAATAATAAATAATAAATAATAAATAATAAATAATAAATAATAAATAATAAATAATAAATAATAAATAATAAATAATAAATAATAAATAATAAATAATAAATAATAAATAATAAATAATAAATAATAAATAATAAATAATAAATAATAAATAATAAATAATAAATAATAAATAATAAATAATAAATAATAAATAATAAATAATAAATAATAAATAATAAATAATAAATAATAAATAATAAATAATAAATAATAAATAATAAATAATAAATAATAAATAATAAATAATAAATAATAAATAATAAATAATAAATAATAAATAATAAATAATAAATAATAAATAATAAATAATAAATAATAAATAATAAATAATAAATAATAAATAATAAATAATAAATAATAAATAATAAATAATAAATAATAAATAATAAATAATAAATAATAAATAATAAATAATAAATAATAAATAATAAATAATAAATAATAAATAATAAATAATAAATAATAAATAATAAATAATAAATAATAAATAATAAATAATAAATAATAAATAATAAATAATAAATAATAAATAATAAATAATAAATAATAAATAATAAATAATAAATAATAAATAATAAATAATAAATAATAAATAATAAATAATAAATAATAAATAATAAATAATAAATAATAAATAATAAATAATAAATAATAAATAATAAATAATAAATAATAAATAATAAATAATAAATAATAAATAATAAATAATAAATAATAAATAATAAATAATAAATAATAAATAATAAATAATAAATAATAAATAATAAATAATAAATAATAAATAATAAATAATAAATAATAAATAATAAATAATAAATAATAAATAATAAATAATAAATAATAAATAATAAATAATAAATAATAAATAATAAATAATAAATAATAAATAATAAATAATAAATAATAAATAATAAATAATAAATAATAAATAATAAATAATAAATAATAAATAATAAATAATAAATAATAAATAATAAATAATAAATAATAAATAATAAATAATAAATAATAAATAATAAATAATAAATAATAAATAATAAATAATAAATAATAAATAATAAATAATAAATAATAAATAATAAATAATAAATAATAAATAATAAATAATAAATAATAAATAATAAATAATAAATAATAAATAATAAATAATAAATAATAAATAATAAATAATAAATAATAAATAATAAATAATAAATAATAAATAATAAATAATAAATAATAAATAATAAATAATAAATAATAAATAATAAATAATAAATAATAAATAATAAATAATAAATAATAAATAATAAATAATAAATAATAAATAATAAATAATAAATAATAAATAATAAATAATAAATAATAAATAATAAATAATAAATAATAAATAATAAATAATAAATAATAAATAATAAATAATAAATAATAAATAATAAATAATAAATAATAAATAATAAATAATAAATAATAAATAATAAATAATAAATAATAAATAATAAATAATAAATAATAAATAATAAATAATAAATAATAAATAATAAATAATAAATAATAAATAATAAATAATAAATAATAAATAATAAATAATAAATAATAAATAATAAATAATAAATAATAAATAATAAATAATAAATAATAAATAATAAATAATAAATAATAAATAATAAATAATAAATAATAAATAATAAATAATAAATAATAAATAATAAATAATAAATAATAAATAATAAATAATAAATAATAAATAATAAATAATAAATAATAAATAATAAATAATAAATAATAAATAATAAATAATAAATAATAAATAATAAATAATAAATAATAAATAATAAATAATAAATAATAAATAATAAATAATAAATAATAAATAATAAATAATAAATAATAAATAATAAATAATAAATAATAAATAATAAATAATAAATAATAAATAATAAATAATAAATAATAAATAATAAATAATAAATTATTAAAAATAATTTATTAAAAATAATTTATTGTGAAATATTAGGCTTATTACAAAATAGTAAATGGTTGACCGGAACCTTAAACTAGGCTCGAGACCCGTGTGATAGGCTCCAGGCTTCTTCCGTCTGATGACAATGGATTCTGATTGCCTATCGTTGATACATTGGTGTACATTTGATTGGTGTGAGTGATATTGATGTCCTAACCTACTGAAGTAGACGATCGTGTTCTATAACACATACCTACCCATTTATCATAGATTAGTTATAATCATCAATCAATATGTATTATCCACAGATTTTACATAACATGAATATCCTGGTGTTTACATCACTCATCACGTGCTGCTCAAGTACAATAATAAGGTCATTTCAACCTACAGCCTTCGGCAATAGAAGAACAAGCGTACAATTACCACAGGACCTTTACGAAGACCAGCAAACCCTCGAAGCCTTATTAAATAGACCAGACAACCAGCAATTTATACGGTTGCATGATTGGAACCGCTTCAGAGACTTCATAAACACAAGACCTCAGATATTCGACTATACAATGAAGTTTCACATACCACTTATTCCTATAAATGTAAGGCGTTACCATCACCGATATAATTCGAGGAGTATTCAGACAGAGGTGGATCATATTGGTTTTGACAGAC
Source organism: Cabera pusaria (assembly GCA_954871355.1). Taxonomy (NCBI): domain Eukaryota; kingdom Metazoa; phylum Arthropoda; class Insecta; order Lepidoptera; family Geometridae; genus Cabera; species Cabera pusaria. The sequence continues at coordinate 18,006,022 of OX940901.1, forward strand.
AGCCCAATGACCCTTGGAATTTTTAGAATGCAAATCTTGTTGATCTTTACCACTATTATTTTGTACTAGTCCAAAATTTAATAAATTCTAAGGGATTTAAAGTGCTTTTCCGAATTTATTCTAACCATTCTGACATCCTAATGAATTCCTAATTTGGCAATAGCCCAATGGATAAGGTGTTGGACTGGCGATCGAGAGGTCGTGAGTTCGATCCCCACCCATTGCACTATTGACGTGAACCCACTCCAGTCACAAGCATATTTAGCTTAGTTGGAGAGGTTATTCAGAATTAAAGTAATGTGCAACCTACATTGCTAGTAAGCATTAAAAAACTTTATTTTTATAACTATAAAAAACTTTATATTTAGATTATGTGAATCTTTCTACTCGAGTTCAAACTGATTACTAAAAAAAATACTACGATGCTACGTAGCAATCTATATAGCTGTATAGTAATAAAGTAGGTATGAGTTTGAAGACGACCGGTCGTAGACGCAAAAGGAAGGTCCAAAATGAGCTGAAGGGACAAAATTGATGTTTGTCACAAAAACTGGCTACAAACGGTAAAAGATAGGGACAAATAAAACAAGAAAATTATTTTAGGAACAAAAAACCCCAACTGCGTGATTTTTTTATGAAGTGATTAAAATATTCCAAAAACATATTTAAGTTATATATTATACTAGCAGCCTGCCCCGGCTTCGCACGGGTGGAACATATATGCCTACAAAATTTGCATTAGTTTGTTGCATCGATTATAAAATATCAACATATTTAACAATCATCGTCAAATTTCATCCAATTTACACAAAACCTTAACGAATTATGCACCTAAACCTTCCTCATAAACACTCTGACTATTGGTGAAAACCACATGATAATCCGTTCAGTAGCTATTGAGATTATTGCAAACAGACAGACAGACGCAGTGATGGACTGTTTTATAATACTTACGTAGTGATATTGGACGGCCCTTTGGCGTAAAGGATAGTTACCCTGATTCTGATCCGACGGTCGTTGGTTCTAATCCTAGCTATATACCTGCCAATGAAAGTTTTATGTGCATTCATGAATCATGAGTTTTTGTAAAGTGGTAGTGGGATCATTAAATCTACCAAAAAGTAGCTTAACACCAAGGAGAACATCTGCCGCCGTAACCATACGGCGTTCCCCGACGCAAAATGTAGGGGTAATATACGTTTAACGTGTGTATCTGTGTGTCTGTCTGTAGCATCTTAGCACCTAACCGGATGAACCGATTTTGTTTTTATTATTCATAGTTTTTTTTTGTTTGATAGATCTTAGATTTAGATTTTGATAGAGTCTTCATCGAGAGTTTTCTTAGTTTTGATTCATGAAAATTCGTTCAATCGTTATAAAACTATGAGCTTTTTTCTAGTTAATTGCGCTATGAAATCAACTTTCATAGGTCTATCAATTTGAAAATCTTCTGCTTCAATGATATTGTAAGAACATGGAAGCATTGACCTGATGCTGGGACATCTCCTGGATTCTACAGAATACTCAAATCCTCACCAACTTAGAGCTCCGATTTTAAATGTCGTGTTTAGAGTAATTGGAATGCTTTTAATGGAAAGATTAGGTATACATAGATCAGTCGGGGTGGTTTATAATATTATATTATTATATATATAGATGAATATTATTTTACACAATAGATCATATTATCATACCATATTGACTTCAAATTGATTGTGATCGGTGGGGATCTACAGCATAGCTAAGCTTATAATAATATTTTCGAAGTAACTATGACCTAATCTGTGGTTTCACTGCAAATATTTTATTAATTTTGCGATGCGTGTATGTGAAATTCGTGATATCTTCTAGAGTTATTATTTTAATTAAATACTGTAACGGAAAATTTTAATCTATAATATGTGGCCAAGCTAATGTAATTTTTTGGATAAGGATTAATACCATATACTTCAAAATAGCCTTGGAAGTTATGTAATATTTTTTAACAAAAATTTTAAGATTACAATGCTTTGTGAGTCAACCTTAAGAGATAGACATATGCTGTCGCGGACTTTTTGTAGGTCTTATTAAGTTGTACAACTCTTGCATAGAAAATATTCTTCTATCTAATTTCAATTAAGCAGCGTTCGTAAGAAACGTGTTTTTTCGACCGTTTTTTTGCCGACTTAGGTTGCAAATTAGATCTCCATGAATGTACCTTTAATTTAAACGGGAAAATATATAGCTTATTTTCATTCCGAAAGTCCATTCTATGTATTAGTGAAAGAATTTTTTAAATCGGTTCAATAGTTTTTGAGCCAAATCATTACAAAAATACAAAAATACAAAGATACAAAAATACAAAAATACAAAAATACAAAAATACAAAAATACAAAAATACAAAACTACAAAAATACAAAAATACAGAAATACAAAAATACAAAAATACAAAAATACAAAAATACAAAAATACAAAAATACAAAAATACAAAAATACAAAAATACAAAAATACAAAAATACAAAAATACAAAAATACAAAAATACAAAAATACAAAAATACGAAAATACGAAAATACGAAAATACAAAAATACAAAAATACAAAAATACAAAAATACAAAAATACAAAAATACAAAAATACAAAAATACAAAAATACAAAAGTACAAAAGTACAAAAGTACAAAAGTACAAAAATACAAAAATACAGAAATACAAAAATACAAAAATACAAAAATACAAAAATACAAAAATACAAAAATACAAAAATACAAAAATACAAAAATACAAAAATACAAAAATACAAAAATACAAAAATACAAAAATACAAAAATACAAAAATACAAAAATACAAAAATACAAAAATACAAAAATACAAAAGTACAAAAATACAAATGTTCTCTCTTTATAATATTAGTATAGATATAGATTCGTAATCACCATTAAAAATTCTTTATTTAGATACCTTTAATACACATGATGTAGTTGGAAAACATAATTATTTTTTTGTATGCTTTTTGGCACCCAAAATCCTTAATTTTTTTTTTTTTTTTTAATTTTGATGTACCCAGTGTCACTCACTACTAAGACGAATCTATTGACACCACTCACATAAAATACGACAAGCCATTTAGGCTCTAGGGCGTGCTAAAGAAATATACATACATACATACATACATGCATACATACATTCACTCGAAAAACATAGCCCTCCCTCTTTCGCAGTCGGGTAAAAATAAGGTAGACTTTTGCTCAAGTTTAGTATCAATTAGGTAAATGAGTTCTTCCCTGTGTAGTTTTTTTTTATGTTATGGTTGGCAAACAAGCAGAGACCCCGCCTGAACGTAAGCGGTTACCGTCGCCTATGGACAACTGCAACACCATGAGTGCTGTTGATGCGTTGCCGACCTTTGAGGAGTTTGTGGATACCCTTTTTAGGGTTCCGTGGTCCTGACAAAGAACCCTTATAGTTTCGTCATGTCCGTCTGTCTGTCTGTCCGAGGTTTTGCTAAGAGACTGTTAATACTAGAAAGCTGTAATTTTGTGGGGATATGTAAATATAACGCCAACAAAGTGCTGAAATAAAATTTTGAAAAATATTCTTCATCATATTCATATTATCATATCATATTCATCCTACAGCTAGAGATCCTAAATTATTCTGGTTATGCAAAACATAATTTTGACTTGGAGTAAAACCAGCGTACTGAAACGTCTGGATACCACCAGTATCGCGAATTATTCAAAGAATAATAAATAAAATTAAGATAGTTTAAAACTAAATAAACGACTTCCATGCCCCGCGAATCAGTTTCAGTAGCAAGTTTGAGACATCATAATCAGCCGGTATCAGTCCACTGCTGGACATAGGCCTCTCCCAAGTCATGCTACTGAGCCCGATCTTCGGCTCTTTGTTTCCAGTCACTGCCCACCGCTTTGCGAATCGTGTCGTCGCTCCACCTGGTTACAGGGCGTCCTACGCTACGTTTACCGATTCGCGGTCTCCACTCCAGAACCAGTCTACCCCAACGGTTATCGGTCCTATGGCAGATATGACCAGCCCAACCCCCAAGTTTGAGACGTTTACCGTCATATCTCTGGAGATCCTTATCAGATCTTGATGAAATTACAATGGGACATGGGACCACCTCGAAAATGTACCCTACTGATTAACAAAAGAAACATTTGAATCCGTTCACAATTGACGGAGTAGTTGCGTAACGTACATTAAAAAAAAAACATAGAGATTAATTGTGAACCTCCTCCATTTTAGAAGTCGGTTGAGAATATTATAAATAGATAAATGATTGGTGGCCATACATTCACATTTTGAATCTAACACACAGCTGAAGATACTATAAATTGTATTATAAACAATTGCACGGATTTTTTAACTTTACCTTTTTCAACCGACTTCCAAAAAGGAGGAGGTTTTCAATTCGCCTGTATTCTTCTTTTTTTGTGTGTATGTTACGTGATTAATCCGTCAATTGTGAACTGATTCGAATGATTATTTTTGTAATCAGTAGGGTACGTTTTCGAGGTGGTCCTATTGTAGTTTTATCGAGATCTGATTAGTATCTCCAGAGATATGACGATAAACATCTCGAACTTGCTACTGAAATTGACTCGCAAGGCTTTGAAGTCGGTTGTTTCAGTTTTTAAACTATCTTAATTATTATAAGATCACTTCTTTAGGGCGGGAAGTGACGGCGAGCTGTAGTTACAGTTTTATGATTGTAAAACTGTGTTGTAATGGTAGGACTTCTACTGGTCCGCCTGGGGCGGAACCATCTCTTTGCCATTTAATTCAGCCGTGAAAAAAGTAATGTTTTTCGGTTTAAATGGAAAAGTTTCCAGTGAAATTGCAGGGCATGTGATACTTGACATATATTTGTCTCAAGGTAACATGCGCTTTTCAGTGACATGCAAAATTCTGGCTATCCAGAATTTTGCATGCTCTTATATCTGTAATAGGTAGACGTCATCGTTTGCCATCAGACGAGTGTCGTTATTGTCCTGTTACCTTATATTATAAAAAAGGGCACCGATTTTGATGATGGCTGCCAGAAAAATGATGATACATTTGTCGATCACTATACACCTGTGGCGTGATATTGCAGAGACCTTTGTCTAGCAGTGGAATAATATAGGATGATGATGATAATGAGCTCGTATCTTTTTGATACAGTCTAAAATAGAATCATGCTTGTCTGTGTGTAAGTGTTAGATTGTGATTTATATTTTGAGACAAATAATTCTGTCTTTCATTTTATCGCCACTTAACTTCCTGACTAATATTATAAATGCAAAAATAACTCTGTCTGTCTGTCTGTCTCACTTTCACGCCAAAACCACTGAACCGATTTAAATGAAATTTAGTACACAGATAGTCTAGAGCCTGAGAAAGGACATAGGCTACTTTTAAATGCGAAAAGAGCGTTGTAAGGGGTTGAAAAAGGGAATGAAAAGTTGTATAGAAGTTCATTTTTAGGGTTCCGTAGCCGAATGGCAAAAAAACGGAACCCTTATAGATTCGTCATGTCTGTCTGTCTGTCTGTCTGTCTGTCTGTCCTTCCGTATGTCACAGCCATTTAATTCCGAAACTGTTAAGACTACAGAATTGAAACTTGGTAGGTAGATGTATTCTGTAAACCGCTTTCCGATTTTTATACAAAAATAAAAAATATAAAAGTTTAAGGGGAGGCATCCCATACATGGAACTGAAACACAAAAAAAAATTTCTTCAAACCTATACGTCTATGGATAGGTCTTCAAAAATGACATTGAGGTTCCTAAAATCATTTATTCTCAAAGTCAATCATTCGAAAGATAGGTGCGTCTAAAGTGGTAAAATGTGTGTCCCCGTCCCCCCTTCCTCTAACTTCTAAAGTAAGGGAGTGAAAAATCTAGAAAAAATATATTCTGTAGATCTATATAAAAACTAACTACGAAAATTGGTTTGAACAAGATACAGTCAGCAGTTTTAGAGATATGGCGACCGCAAAGATAACTTTGTTTTTCATACAAACACTATGAAAAACAAAGTTAATTTTGTAGTTGCGAAAAATCATTTTTATGGAATACTTAACTGTGTTACGGAACCCTACGAGTGCCAGTCCGACTTGCACTTGGCCAGTTTATTTTTAAAGCTAGAAGCTTGAAACTTATTGTTTAGGCTGTTGATTCGATATAAATAAATATGACATTCAAAGATTGTGAGGGGAAAGGGGGAGGGACAGGGAAAGGGGATGGGAGGGGGAAGTTAGGGGAAGCGGAGTGGAGGGGAGTGGGGGGAAGAGACCAGGGGAAAGAAGGGGAGAGGTGAGGGGTAGGGAGAGAGGGAGGGGTGATTAGCGTGATGTGGTACGGTGCGGTGTAGATGGGATACACATGTGTCTTATTTGTAAAATAATTAGCCTAAATAATTTAAAAATTCTACCCAAAGACACTATTCCACGCGGACGATGTCGTGGGCACAGCTAGTGGTAAATATTTTAAGTAGTCTGTGATCCCCACTTTGTATTATTCATTTGGTGTATAGTAAAATATGTTTAAATGTTGTGTACTTTAAAATTGAATTTGCTTTATGCAAACGCATCACGCGTAAGAGCGGACATTGGCGTGCGTTTTCCTTCAAATGCCTTTCCATCAAATTTCCGAAAAAGCCTATAAGGGTCAGTTCACACCGAGACGCGACGCAACGCGGCGTGACGATGCTTGCGAAACTTGCTGCAGGGCGCGGTGCAGCCTGACGCTGCAGAATTATCTCAATAAAATGTGTATATTTTGATGCTGTAAATAGAGTTATATATTCTATCACGTGGTTTATCGCTGCGCTGCGCGGCGCTGCCCAACGCCGCTAAATTATCACAATGAATGTTTGTGTAGTAAATAAAGTTATTTTTTGTATCACTCTTAAAAAGTGCTCGCAGCGTCGCGTCGTCGCGGTCTGAGCTTACCCTAAGGCGAGCAATAACAAAATTGATGTATGTAAATTTGACGTTTATGGACGTCAGCTAGCGTAATACTGTTTTTATTTACTAAGGAAAGTCCCAATCGAATTTTTATAAGGGTTGAATTTCGTCCATATTTTATTTACATGTAACAACTCAATTTACTTTGACATGAACGACAAATAAGATACCTTCCTCTGTTATGAGTTTCATAGCAATTTACTGCTCAGAGTCAAAGACAATTGCTATATTGAAGCAATTGTGAAATTTACACAGGCATGGTACTTGCTTCTTCTTCCATAATATGGTCAGTACAGTCTAGTAATTTGTATGCCAAAAGACAACAAAACTTTGCATCATGGAAAAACAGTAATTTAGAGTAACATTACCAATTACATGAGTAAAGAAAAGGAAAAAATACTAAAAAATAAACCTGCCATGTGCGAGTCGGACTCTCAGATGAAGGGTTCCGTACCACTGGAATACGTTAAAGACTGTTCACATTGAAAGAGGGTGTTGTGCTCGATTCTGATACTGAACATGTAAATAAAATTGGTACTTAAAATGTTACCTATGTTTATGTATGGATACCCCTCGTATAGATATCAAAGTTGATTATTTACAACAGCAAATAGACACCTTTGATAAAGATAATACTTAAATTTAAAATGTAAAATCACTCCCGACCATATAAATATTATTAGTATAATTTTCTGTGTCCCTGACTGATCTATTTATAATATTATCAGACATTCAAATAATCCCTAACTCGATATATCTGCTGTAAGCTAGTGAGGAGTAGAGTATTCCGTAGACTCCAGGTTATTTCCCAGCATCAGGTCGATGCTATAATGTTCTTACAATATCATTGAAGTAAGACGATACCTGCAGATCTACGAAATTTGATATCATAGCGCCATCACCTTGATATAAACTGGCCAAGTGCAAGTCGGACTCACACTCGTAGGGTTCCGTACCACACTACAATATTTTTAAGGTCGAGCAAAAATACCACTATAATTTTTCGCCAGCAAAAAAACAGACATACACAGATACATAGATACACACGTAAAACTAATAACACCCCTTCTTTTGCGTCGGGGGTTAATAAAGATAACTTGTTACTAGAGTACAACCTTTTGGTTACAACCATTTCCACCTTTCTCTTTTTCGGGTTTATCTAAAGTGGTTCCCTATTGTTTCGCATAACATTTTTTGTCATAATATACCTTAGCATAATGTTGTTTCTCCTAAGTATATTTAAGCATACATAAATTTAGCATACAGTAATTAGGCATATTTTTCTTGACATAATTACTGTAAGCATAATATTTGTGGCATAATATTCTAAATAATAATATTAAAAACGCATAACTATTATTCGGCATAATTTTTTTTGTCATATTTATTATTAAATATTACTTTTTTAAGTGTTTATCTTTTCAAGACTAATCTAGCTAATAAACCGATTTTGTTTAAATATTGCTCTGGTATAAGACTACTGAATATAATGGAATAGGACATATAATACGCATATATATAACGCAGACGAAGTAACGAGGCTCAGCTTTTAGATCTACGAAAAAATATCATAAAATTAATAAAAAATTTGTTGGATGTGTTAAGCACGTCAAGATGCGCGTAATAAGTGTAAATATTGACTTATAACTACCTAATCAAATTACGAACATAATAATGTGCTGTTATCGAATCAAATGCAGAACCAAAACCGTGAGATAGATGCACTTCGAAAAAGGTACCTAAGTTATGTTAATTTAATGTTTGCGCTAGGTCAAATAACTTTCAGTTCTAAAATAAAAATAATCGCGGCGAACTTGACCCTACTGTCACAGTCAAGTACCAACATATACCAATATATTACTATATAACTTTATATTACTTTATTTAATAAATTTAATTTGACTACGGACTTAAAGTTCACATATTAATAAATATTGATTTAAAAACTTGAAACCACATAAATTGTTAAACACAATCCAAAATTTCATCGAACCGACGGGACTCGAACCCGCACCCCCCGGATTACACGTCCAGGTGCTCTGCCAATTAAGCCACGGTTCGATCCATCGATACAACGAAATTAGTGGATTGCATTTGTTAACCCAATTATGCATTGGTGGCGCCATCTATGACTACTTATTACGTAAGTTAATCATTCGGAAGAAATAATTACAGTTTTCAAATTCAAATATTTTATTTTTCAAATATTTGAAACCACATCTTTTTTCTGACCCAAACTAAACTATCTACTAAACATAACATGTAGTCTTACCTTCATTCTGACTTTGGAAGTGTTAAACATATTTTTTTATGTACTTTTATAATACTAAAGTCGTTTCTTTAGAAATTAATAAATATGTAATTAAGTAAACTTTGTTTATTTTAATTGGAATAATTCAGCATAAAATATGTGTATACATTCAATGATGACTTAATTTATTATGTCTAAAACTATGAGGCCAATAATAAATATGCCCTATAACTTTATGCGAATCAAAATTAGTGCGAAACAATGTAGTCTAAATAAAAGTTATGCTTGTTTATACAATATGCCAAAAGAAATTATGCGATAGTACTACTATGCCATTTACAATTATGCGTAACCCGATATGCCTAAGTAAATTAGGAATAAAAAATTATGCGAAACAAAGGGATCCCATCTGAAGTCGTCAACAAAAAAACAATTGATTATCAGGCACATAAATACTATTTATGTGTTGCTATTTATTAAATAACTGGCCAAGTGCAAGTCGGGCTCGCACTCGTAGGGTTCTGTAACACAGTTAAGTATTCCATAACTATGATTTTTCGCAACTACAAAATTAACTTTGTTTTTCATAGTGTTTGTATGAAAAACAAAGTTATCTTTGCGGTCGCCATATCTCTAAAACTGCTGACTGTATCTCGTTCAAACCAATTTTCGTTGTTAGTTTTTATTGAGATCTACAGCATATATTTTTTTTAGATTTTTCACTCCCATACTTTAAAAAATAGAGGGGGGGCCGTAGCCGAGCAAAAAACGGAACTCTTATAGATTCGCCATGTCTGTCTGTCTGTCCGTCCGTATGTCACAGCCATTTTATTCCAAAACTATTATTACTACAGAATTGAAACTTGGTAGGTAGATGTATTCTGTAAACCGATTTCCGATTTTTATACAAAAATAAAAAAATAAATGTTTAAGGGGGGGGGGGGCATCCCATACATGGAACTGGAACAAAAAAAAAATTCTTCAAACCTATACGTGTGGGATGTCTATGGATAGGTCTTTAAAAATGACATTGAGGTTCCTAAAATCATTTTTTCTCCAAGTCAATCATTTAAAAGATAGGCGCGTCTAAAGTGGTAAAATGTGCCCCCCCCCCCCTTCTAACTTTAAAAGTAAGGGAGTGAAAAATCTAGAAAAAATATATTCTGTAGATCTCAATAAAAACTAACAACGAAAATTGGTTTGAACGAGATACAGTCAGCAGTTGTTGAGATATAGCGACCGCAAGTATTACTTTGTTTTTCATACAAACACTATGAAAAACAAAGTTATTTTTGTAGTTGCGAAAACTCATATTTATAGAATACTCTACTGTATTACGGAACCCTATGAGTGCGAGTCCCACTTGCACTTGGCCAGTTTATTTAGATAATGTAATAGTTGATGTACCGGGTCTGTATTCAATTCATCTTGTTTATTAATCGCTAGAAATACAATAAATACGATACTACATATATATTTAGATAAAGCTGTTATAGGAATATGGAATTGAATGATAACAATATAATTATACATATACAATAAGCGCCTAGACACACAGTATACAAAAGAGTGCTACTGAAAGGGTTCCTAAGATACAGGCTATGCCTAGTTGGGGACCCGCCGCTAATGGTCGATGTTGCTTTTTGTGTAAGCTATTATAATTTCTTCTATGTAATTGGCATCTTTATGTAAATTGTTTACCTGTGAAATAAACTATTAATATTATTTACCTCAGTAAACCTACCTTTGTAATAATGGGTTTAAAGTTTATCTAGACTTATTTTATGCTCTCTGGAGGTGTCAGCTGATAAAGGTAGGTAAATGAAAATCTGAATGAGCTGCGACAATAGATGTTACAGACAGTGTAATGGATTGTGTAAGAGATATGGGGACATTACAAACAATATATGAACATGAATACCCTAATAACATTAATTAATCATGGCAATATTCATGTAAACAGGTACTTTTTTTGTGTTTTTTTTCTATCTATTTACATAGTGGGTATTTGAGACAAAGTCATTTTTTATGTTCGTCTAGAATCAAAGTAAAACGTTAAAAGTTCGTTTAAATAAAACACAGAAAAACTGAGTCTTCCTCCTTTTTTTGGACCGACTTAAAAAAGAGGAGGTTCTTTATTCACCTGTAATTTTTAAAATGTGTGTAACATCTGAAATCCGTCATTTCATTCAAATTCTAGTTTTTAGTTTTATTTCTAGTTTGAGGAAGTATATAGCTGCTGATTAGTCTAGTCCTATTGTAATTTTATTGAGATCTGATGAGTATCTCTAAAGATATGGAGATAAATACCTCAATATTAGTAGTCGAAATGACTAGCGCGGCATTTGAAGTAGTTATTTGTTTGTGACAATTTTAAATTATGAATTGTAGAAGATATAAAGGTGCTTAGAAAATCAAATAAAAAGAACACAGTCATTATTATGTAATCAGTCAATTTATTAATTAATTTATATAAAACATGACTTACAATTTTCTTTGGCCTAAAATTATTCATAAAATAAGACATTAACCGTTGAAATACAGAATCCTTTTCGATTTTTAGGATTCCGTACCCAAAGGGTAAAACGGGACCCTATTACTAAGACTCCGCTGTCCGTCTGTCTGTCTGTCTGTCTGTCTGTCTGTCCGTCTGTCACCAGGCTATAGCTCATAAACCATGATAGTTAGACAGTTGAAATTTTCACAAATGGTGTATTTCTGTTGCTGCTAGAACAACAAATACTAAAAACAAAATAAAGTTAAAAATTAAAGGGTGTCCCCATACAAAAAACGTGTTTTTAAACGCCATCTATATAATTAGTTTCGGCAAAATGACAAAGATGGCGCTAGTAAACGAGCCCCGTCTTTCTAGATCGCGACCAAACCAAATATTCTTGGTTATATCAATTAATCAAATATATGAGGTTGAAACTCTGTTATGTTTCGTATTGTACGGAACCCTCCCTAAGAGTGCGATAAGAGACGCGATACTGACTCGCACTTGGCCAGTTTTATTATATATCATATAGGCTAGCGTTTGACCACTATCTCACCTGTTGGTAAGTGAAAATGCGGCCGAGGATGGTATCACGCTAGGCCTAGAATGGGAACTGGCTCTCAAGGATAGCTGCCGGAACACCATTAGCTAGATGTTTGGCGACCGATTTTCTAACTTCTCTTATTTTCTTATATTATTCGTATGTTATTATGGCGCCTCTTCACAATCGGCGATCATAGACGATCACATGCAAGCACGATCGTGTAGAAGGGCTACTCGCCTGTAGTCGGCCATCATCGTCCTTATTCGTCGTCATGATCGCGGCGATCGGTCACTTGTCGGTTTTTCGGGCACGCATCAAAGGGAATCGCTTGTAGTTGGGAAGCGCGTGCCCACACGATCGCCGATCATTCATTCACCGGAGGACAGCGGAGCCGTGCGTACGTCGCGTTGTTTTTTTGTTTTTAAATAAATAAATGACCGCTCAATAAATGATCACGGACGATCGTGTGGATGCTTGCACAATGATCGTGACGATTACCTTGCCGATCACAGACGATCAACCAGTGTCGATCATCGCCGATTGTGAAGAGGCGCCATTAGGTTTTCTTTTATAGTATACTAGCTGACCCTGCAAACGTTGTTTTGCTAAAACCCAAATATCTTACGGAACCCAATTTTTTTCCAAAATAAAATGTAGCCTATGTTACTCGTGGATACTGTGGCTTTCGAATGGTGAAAGAATTTTTAAAAACGGTCCAGTAGTTTTTGAGCCTATTCATTACAATCAAACAAACAAAGTTTTCCTCTTTATAATATTATTATATAATAATTAATATATAGTATAGACTAGCAGATACCCGGCGTCTGCTACTACGCTAAAAACGCCTAAGGGTGCGTACAGACTATGTAACATAACGTGTTATCACATTGTTATTTAACATTATTCAGATAATTTGGACACAGTCCACATTTTCTGAAACATGTGAAATAACAATGTTATAACATGTTATGTTACATGGTCTGTACGCACCGTAATACATTGTTTTAGTGGTCTAAAACCATATTTGCATTATTGCTTTTCTAATGAAACATGTTTGGGGCACATCAGTTGGATGGTTTTAAAGTCTATAAGGAACTGAGGTAAAATTTTATTTTATATATAGAATAGCTGTGCACCGCGGCTTCGCCTGCGTTAAAAAGTATTGTATAGCCTAATCCATAATACTCGCTATCCCTGTGCAAAATTTCAGCTAAATCCGTCCAGCCGTTGAATCCAACCGTGAAGAAGTCCTAAACAAACAAATATACAAACTGACTTTCGCATTTATAATATTGGTGTTAAGGTGTTGAAAGGTAGATATAGGCTAGCGTTTAACCACAAGTTATGCGGGTATCTTACTCGCCAGGGTGCGTACAGACTATATCACATAACATGTTATAAAATTGTTATTTAACATGTTTCTGATAATGTGGACACGGAATGTTATAAAACATAATATTATAATGTGTTATTATAACATGTTTTATAACTTTCCGTGTCCACATTATCTGAAACGTGTTAAATAACAATGTTATAACATGTTATGTTACATATTCTCTCCTGTTTTCGGAATACACCTAGTTGTTTTTAACCAAATTCCAAAAAGGAGAAGGTTCTATGTTCGTCGGTATGTTTTTTTGCGTATGTTCATCGATATTTTCGCCAATTGTGAACCAATTTTGGCATTAGATTTTACAACTTGATAAAACAGACAAGAATCTATAATAATAACTAGATTTATTATACGTACTTATTTACTACAAAATGTATAATCCATACATATATATATATAGTGTTCCTGTTTTTAATGCTTCAACTTTCCTTATTTTGTTCAAATTATCTCGAACCGGTAGCTAGCAGGAAATGACATTGGTTCTTTGAATAAGTTTTACCTACTGCTTTGTATAATCGGATTTTAGTGTAGTTTAGTACAAATTATTTATTTAGCAAGCTGTGGGCACTTTATTATTGCGTGAAAATGTATAATAGATTTTAAAACAACATCTTCAAAATGTTCTATATTTAATCGCTGAATCGCAAATGAATTCGTTATTGGCTATTTAATTCCGATGCAATGTTCTTATTCTTATTTCTTAGAAGTCATATTAGAAATAATTCACGTTTTATGATTCACTAATGTTCATTGCAATCGAACAAATCGATTGTAAATACAATTTTGATGCGGTTTTAGGATTGTAAATGACCCGACCTTAATTCAAGTACAATACTACTCGTATCTAATATTACAGACAATAGAAAAATCACTCCAATCTACAAAAAACAACATCTCACAAAGCATGCTAAATTAGATCTTCTATCGACGGCATAAGTTATACTATCCTCTAGCATTAAAGCTATTGGTATCAATAAAGTTGTTGTCCCTAGGGACGTAGGTCTGTGGTTTCTGCCTATTAGCTTCAAGAGCTTGCCAGTTGATCAACCAGAAGGGTTGTTGATCGATGGGCAACTTCATCAACCGATTGTACAGGTCGACGTCCCCAAGAGCTTCGAGCGGAAGACGAATGGTGGTCGAGGGAGTGTCATCATCACCAAATCTGGAAAATATAAGGCGTAAAATAAATAAGTTTTATAAAAAAAATCTAATTAAACAGGAAAGGAGGTTTTATGTTAGTTACATAAAAAATGTGTATATTTTTATGTAGGTATGTAAAGTTACTTAAGGTATACTTCGATGTTTTTGTTCAGATAATAATATCAGTCAGTGACTTGATATACATACTTACTTAAATATAAAGAATAGACTCGGTCCTTTGAATATACATGGAAATTACGCCACAAACATACATTTTCAGTTAGCCCCTTGTGATCCCTCATACATTACTACAAATGTAAGTTTTTACTTACAATATTGAGAAAATAAATCTTTCTGTAGATGTCAACAACAATGCAAATTTTTGTGATGATAAAATAAAATGTACTAACGGTACGGTCACGGTAAAACTACAAACGGTAATAAGAACAGTCGCTTGACAAGGGCATCATCTGTGGGAAGTACTGAAAAATGTGCCGGCATTCAAGTCCATTATCTTTTGTACCTGTTTCAATCTAGATCTCCAGATATGGGGGCAGAATTTGAAGCCGGTTTTTGGCTATTTCTTATTATCATTGCTTTTATTATGATATAGGTAGCAAATAAGCAAACGGCCCACCCGATGGGAAGTGGTTACCGCCACCTATGAACACTTGCAACACTATGGGTGTCACTCATGCGTTATCATATCTCATCATATAATATCTTATCTCATCCCATTTTAGATACCATTACTTCTTACATATTTATAAAGTAAGTTGGTACATACCTAAGTCCCAAAGAATCAACAGTAGTGCTCGGAAGAGATGGATATCCGACAGGACCACGACCAGCGTACGGAGACCTCTGAGCTGCACAGGATACTATGAAAATGGAGACCAAGGCCACGAATGTTTTCATTTTGGTTCCTGAAAAATGTACGCTTTAAATAAAATAAGTATCTACTTTATGGATTATTATTGCTAAAATAACTAAAGAAGATTTCCTTAAATCAAGCCAGATCAGAGGGTCTAGTGGTGTAGTGGGAGAATGGTCGGCTTTGACGCAAGATGTACGAGTTAAATCCCCGCTATGCACCGATGGATTGTATTATAGAAAAATGTATGTGTGCTTTTACAGTGGCCCTCCGGTGAAGGAAAAACATCGTTAAGAAAGCACCAACCCCGGCATCGTGGTAGGACACTATCTAGTGTCCGCCTGGCCAGCTACCACCCGCAAGTTATAAAATCTGTCGCCAAACATCTAATGTGTTCCGGCAGCTATCCCTGAGAGCCAGTTGCCATTCTAGGCCTAGCGTGCTACCATCCTCGACCGCATTATCACTTACCAACAGTTGAGATAGTGGTCAAACGCTAACCTATATGATACTTATTTTTAAATAAATTCTTTAAAAAAAAAAAACCGACTTCAATACCACAAACAGGCACTTAAAAGCGAAAAATAAATTACTTAATATAATTATTATAAGTGCACCCACTTATCTATTTGAAATCGGTGCCAGCCAAGTCTATTGGATTGTAGATAGATACTACGTATGTAGTAGTAGTAAGTATGTAGGTAGATACATCTATCTACTACCTAAGCTAACCTAACAACGGAAAGTATTATTTACGTAGTAACTATTATATAATCTGTGGTATTATGCTTATATTTTTTTTGCAGTGTTGGTTAGTACAAAGTACGTTTATAATTCTGAGTTATTTAATTATGTATGCAGTATCGCGAGACTGACATGGCCGCCATCTTCGCCAAACGTCATGTCATGTCAAAAAATATTAGGATGTTCAAAAACTTTGCACATTAACAAGACTTTGCCCAAAAGAACATTCCTGTGAAGACGAATTTTCCTTTTGTTTCTTTTTTTTCACCTTTGTCTCTCGCTCACAGTTACCGTAAGAATATCTGTCAAAAATACTGATTTGTATATGTAATCCGAGTTTATAATCAAAGCATATGTATAACTTTGTACATTGAGACCATTCCAAGGAGTTGTCTCAGAATTAGATCAAGTTTACCATATTTTTGCAATATCATTGAAGTAACAAGATACTGCGACAGCGCCATTTTGATTTTTTGACGTCCGCGGTCATAGGACTACGAGCTTACGAAAGTTGCTATAGTAGTTTTTTTTTAACCAAAAAAGAGTTGATAAGGTTTAAACGGCTGAACAGATTTTCATAAAATAAAGCTAAGAACACTCTCGACGAAAACATCTATCAAACAAAACAAACTAAATCAAAATTGGTTCATCCGTTTGGGCGCTACGATGCCACGATGACAGACACACAGATACACAAATACACACGTCAAACTTATAACACTCCTTCGTTTTGCGTCGAGGGTTAAAAACCAAAATCAACGTGAAGAAAGATGTAAAAACATTATTCAAGGTCATATTTTTTAGTCTTCAAAAGTATATGCAATAGTAACCTCCTTGTGTATAATCTTCTTGGGACCCTTCTTTTTAAACCAGTACATTCTCCTATGTTTGAGATATTTATCTCCATATCTGTGAAGATACTAATCAGACCTCGATAAAATTAAAATGGGACCATCTCGGAAACGTACCCTACCTATTTATAAAAGAATCATTTGAATCCGTTCACAATTGACGGAGTAATCGCGTAACATACACACAAAAAAAACAAAAAAAAAACATACAGACGAATTCATAAAACATAACATAAAGAAGAACCTCCTCCTTTTTTGTGAAGTCGGTTAAAAATCAAGTGAAAAATTAATAGCATCACCAACCACAAAATAGATACAAGTTTAAAAACTCTTTATCCAACACCTTGCTTAAATAAACTTTTTTCGAACAGAAACAGAATTTTGCGAATCCGTTTATAATGACGGCGTTATGCCCGAACATATAAAATAAACTGGCCAAGTGCAAGACGGACTTGGTTAGGTAATTAATATAATTAATACAGTCAAACGTTCATAGATGGCGTTATAGTAAAATGTCGAAAAAACACCTTTCTTATATGGGGACCCCCTTTAATTATTACTTTATTCTGTTTTTAGTATTTGTTTTTATAGCGGCAACAGAAATACATCATGTGTGAAATATTCAACTGACTAACTATCACGGTTCATGAGCTACAGCCTGGTGACAGACGGACAGACAGACAGACAGACACACAGACAGACAGACACATAGACAGACAGACAGACGGACAGCGGGGTCTCAACAATAGGGTTCCGTTGGTACTCCTTGGGTTCGGAACCCTAAAAATTAAATAAACATCCGAATTAATAATCTATTCCTTATTTGAAGTCGGGCTAAAAGATGATTCAATATATTCAAATTAATGCATTCTAATTATTTATGAATGTTATAATGACCTGTGTAATTGCACAGGTCATAAGCATATCAGCGATAAGATAAACGTGAACATAAACAACTTTGATCAGGTTTTCCTTGTAGATGTTTTATAGCATTGCCACAAGAGTACACAAAGCAAATAAAATAAATATTATACTATACTATAATTCATTATAGGTACATACCGATATACAAAAAAACGTTAAAGTCACTTTGTATGTTTATTTGTGTTTTTTTGTGACCTCTTCACGGTTAAACGGGGCGAATGATTTTTTTTATCAACCGACTTTCAAAAAGACTGAGGTTCTCAATTCGTCTGTATGTTTATTTTTGTATGTATGTTACGATATTACTCCGTCAATTGTCATCCGATTTGAATGATTTTCTTTTTTTAATCGATAAGGTACGTTTTCTTAACGACATTTTCTTCCATTTTTGGAAGAACCAAAATCTTCAAAAATGAGGAGGATGTTCTCAATTCGCTTGTATGTTTTTGTCTGTTACCCCATTAAAACCTCGTCATTTATTAACCAATTACGAAAATCCCGTTTTTGTTTCAGAGAGCATAGTTTCCGTTTAATATAATAAGTTAAAGAAATACGGTCGTATTTCGACCACTGAGCGACCACTAGTATCTGTGTATTTATCATGTAATTTAGTATGTATAAAAATCCGCTTAGCTCAATTTTTATTTTGACCCGAAAAAACACTTTATTTTAATTAAGTATGAGAACAAATAATGTTTTTCCTTTGTTTAACCAAATTTTAAGACAATGACTTCATCATGATTTCGATATTCTTTTTTTATATTCGATTCGTTGCACCTCTCGGCTTCGCCCGCGTTAAAAAGTGTCCCATGTGCTGACCAGGTCGTTAACTAACTGTATGACAAATTTCATAAAAACACATTCAGGCGTTTTGAGTGCAAAATTAACAAACATCTATCCATTTATATTATACCATCTCATACCCGCGACTTCGTTTACGTACACCAAGAATTTTGTGGCCGGTGTTCATCCTCCCTCATGCTATAAAGTATCTACTACAGAACAGATAATAATACTACGTTTTTCAGTAAGATCGAATCGTCCGTTTAGACATGATAAGGTAACAACAGACAGAGTGACAAAGTTACAAATATTTTTATAATATTAGTCTGGATTATAATTATAATTATTGTATTTATTATGGTAGGATTTTTTTGATCGATTTTAAGGTCGCTAAGGTATCTCGTTCAAACTAATTTTCGTTGAAAGTTTTTATTGAGATCTACACAATATATTTTTTCTATATTTTTCACTACCTTACTTTAGAAGTTAGAGGGGGGGGGGGGGAGACACACATTTTACCACTTTAGACGCGCCTATCTTTTAAGATAGAATCTCTAAATCTTAGAAACCTCAATGTCATTTTTAAAGACCTATCCACACGTGTAGGTTTGAAGAAAAATTTTTTTTTTGTTTCAGTTCCATGTATGGGATGCCCCCTCTTGAACTTTTATATTTTTATTTTTGTATAAAATTCGGAAAGCGGTTCACAGAAAACATCTACGTACCAAGTTTCAATTCTGTAGTCTTAACAGTTTCGGAATAAAATGGCTGTGACATACGCACGGACAGACAGACAGACAGACAGACATGGCGAATCTATAAGGGTTCCGTTTTTGCCATTCAGCTACGGAATCCTAAAAAGGATATCTTATGTTTGTTACCTCACAACTCCATCATATTTTTGAACCGATTTGAAAACTTCTGTTTTCGTTTGAGAGAGTATGCTTTTCGTTTGGTGCCATTATAATTTTCAACCGCCTTCCCAAAAAGAAGGAGGTTCTCAATTCATCTGTATGTTTTTTTTTGTATGTTACGTGATTGTAACGCTCCGTCAATTGTGAATCGATTTGAATGATTCATTTTTAAATTGGTAGCGTTCGTTTTCGAGGTAGTCTCATTGCAATTTCATCGAGATTTGATAAGTATCTCCAGAGATATGACGATAAACGTCTCAAAATTGCTACTAAAATTGACTCGCAGGGAATGGAAGTAGGTTGTTTTAGTTCTTAAACTATCTTAATAATATCGAAATCTGATAAGTATCTCCAGAGATATGGCTGTAAACACCTCAAACTTGATAATGAAAATGACTAGCGCGGAATTTGATGTCGTTTTTATCGTTTTGTTCAATCAAGGTTTTCAGAGATACACTTCAAACATGCAACTGAAAAAAAAACTTATGGCATGTTAAGTCCGTTCTAAACTTTGTTAACGACACTACTAAATCCAATTTTTCAAAGTTACTTAAAAATTCAAATTCCATATCTTTTTGTAAATAAACATATTAATCAAAGCAAAATTATTCTATATTATCTATAACAATAAATCAATTAAAATTATCTTACCTTGTTTATATTTTGTTTTCCTCGAAATCAACCTAGTTCTACAATCAACTAACGTTTTAAGTTCAATGACCCAAACAAATAACAACAAACAACGCAAGTAAATTAATACATCAAATTATCAAAATATTTGAAGGATGAAACTATTGCAACTATATAATTATAAACACGACGTCTCAGTTCTTAATGCCAATTCATACTGCCCACTTTAAATATGCCAGTATTTATATAAATAAAATAATACATTTATCTTAAGACGTGAGAAAGAGACAGAGTGTTATATGTTAAACGAAGGACAGGGACAAAAGCATGTGGATGTGGGATGAACGCAAACGATGTGACGCATTTTGCATAACCTTAGACGTTTCGGATTTTCCTATGCAGGTAGTGGAAGTGTATCGAAGAAACCAGTTTAGTTTGTTTTATTATTGGATTTCTGTAAATATAATCGTACGTCATAATTTTGGTCAAAGCTATTAATTATACTAAAATACCAAGTTAAATGAATGTGAGTGATTAATATTTGAAAAATTGGATGGACGACAATATTTGTTCTAGTAAAACCAGATATTTCAAGTGTTTTGCCGCTAAGCTAGTTTTATAGGGTTCCGTGCTCAGAGTGCAGTTGAACCCTATAACAAAGGCTACACTTTTTGTCCGTCCGTCCGTCTGTCACAAAGCTGTATCTTCTGAACCGTAAAAGATAGAAACTTGAAAATTTCACAAAATATTGTGCATTACTGTAGATTACCGCTATTACAACATATAATAAAAATTTAACTAAAATAATACCGGCCAAAGTCGAGTTGGACTCGCCCACCGAGGCTTACGTACCAACTTCTCAAACTAGGTTAAAGGACAAATCGATTATTCGATTTATTCATGTAGGGACTACCTGCTCAGGTGAGATAGTGGTCAAACGCTTGCATATTTGGTATAAAATAAAACTAGCCAAGTGCGAGTCAGACTTTTGTCTCGCACACGGAGGGTTTCGAACCGCAGTATAATAATTTATAAGTATAATATTATATTATATTACCGTGTCAATACCAAACATGCTTATTAAATACAACGCCATCTAACAAATATCTAACGAACTTCTAACACCAACTAAGTGAACGTTAACACAAAGGCAGGTAATTCATATTATTTATTAATAAGTTAAACAATCGTTCATAGATGGCGCTATAGTAAAAACACGTTTTTTGTATAGGAACCCCCTTTCATTTTTAACTTAGTTCTGTTTTTGTTGTTATAGCGGCAAGAGAAATACATCATCTGTGAAAATTTCAACCGTCTAACTATCACGGTTCATGAGATACAGCCTGGTGATAGACGAGCAGACAGAAAGACAGACAGACAGATAGACGGACAGCGGAGTCTCAGTAATAGGGTTCCGTTAGTACCCTTTTGGGTTCGCAACCCTAAAAACAGACGAATTGAGAACCTCCTCCTTTAGTTGTGTTGGTTAAATAAAATTGGTCGGTGTTAAGAATAGAATGGAATAAAACATATGTTTTGTCGTAAATTCTACATTTTATATTATAATAAATAGTATAATTTTATTATAACTCATTAAATTATGGATGGTCATATTACAATCGTTCATTATATAATTGAAAATAATAAGGAACCCTTTGTGTGCGAGTCTGATTCGCACTTGGGCGGTTTATAATGATATGTCAATAGATAAACACTAGCTTACTTACCTCTTTCTCGTGTAGAGTAAGTGAAGTAAGGAATGAAGAGGCACATATTTCAAAGACACACATCATCATTATCATAATCAGCCAGTGTCAGTCCACAGCTGGACGTAAGCCTATCTCAAGATACGCCACTGAGCCCGAACTTCGGCTCATTGGGAGGGATATGCCCTAATCGCCACGCTGGGCAGGCGGGTTGGCGATCGCAGAACGTAGCTCCTCGCACCGGTGACGCTGCTTGCTGTCTCCGGCTTGTAGTATTTAGCTACGCCATAATTTGAAATGATTATTTACCGCTATTTGTTAGTCGCGAGACATAGGTACATATTATACCACTATCTATTATGTTGTTAAATCACGATGTAGTTGAGGATGGTAGCATGTTACATTGACCAAGAATGAGACCTGGCTCTCAATTGTTTTGGTAACAGACTTCCTTACTTGAGGATGGATAGTTAACACCCTGCAGCGGACACTAGACAGTGTCCAACGATAATGCAAGGAGCGTTACAAGATTGTTATTAGCTTGCCCAGCACTTGTATGCTACCAGCTTACTGAGCTCTTTAGCACTTGAAATACTATTAGACTAGTGGCACTGTGAGCTATAGACCTTTGAACGAGTTTAAATTATCGATCGAATGTAAGTAAATTAGCGAATAAGAGCTATGGGGATAAATGTCACCAACAACTAAAAATCATAGTTATATTCCGAGAGCTGGTTTGATGAGCTCCCTTGTGTTTTTTTAAAATTATTATTTAACTCAGACCGTCCCACAGAATGGGACTCATTTTTACTTTTCCATGTCGTACTCTGTTTTGCTCTGTTTCACTCGCGTTCCTCACACTTCACCTTTCATCCGCTTATCTTTTCAGAGCTAGTTACATTATTTTTCTGTTACTTTTATTACAGTTTTTTTTATTTATTTAAATATCTGATGTCTGGTTTTCTCTTCTCTTATTCTAAGTGTACAGAACATATAGCAAGATATATCCCACCGAAGTCAAGAAAACTAAATTTTTACCCCACGGCGTCGGAAAGAAGCAGTTGGGAGGGTTATGTGTTTGTTGATCGCTGTATATTTATGTAAGTATATTGACATGTATACATGTATACAATTATGCAAAAACCCCAATATGCTTTAAATAAAAAATAAGTTTAATAAAACTGGCCAAGTGCAAGTCAGACTTTGTCCCGCACACGGAGGGTTCCGAACACCATCTATCGAATTTCTAACAAGAGCAACTAACTGCTTTACTGATACAGTACTTCTACTCGCCAATAGATGTCGGGAAGAGTCATATTTTAAGTTGATTATCAATAAAGTTGATTATTGAAAGCACGATTAAAACAACATTTTCTGAAAATGACTCCTAGCTAGATCGATTTATCGCCCCCGAAATCCCCTGTAGGTATACTAAATTTTATTTAATCATTGGAGCCGCTTCCGAGATTCAGATTAAGGTAAAGACGATAGCGCCATCTTAGCAACGAGATAGGTGGCGCTGCGATATCGTAAAAAACTTTTTTTAAACTTTTCTTTAATTTTTAACTTTGTTCTGTTCTTAGTATTTGTTGTTATTGCAGCAACAGAAATACATCATCTGTGAAAATTTCAACAGTCTAACTATCACGGTTCATGAGATACAGCCTGGTGACAGACGGACAGACAGACAGACAGACAGACAGACAGACAGACAGACAGACAGACGGACAGCGGAGTCTCAGTAATAGGGTTCCGTTGGTACCCTTTGGGTTCGGAACCCTAAAAACTAAAACCCGACTACTGAAAGATCACACTCTAAAAAGTTGAAACAAGAAAATATTCCTTCCTGAGATCGCTATGTACAAACTATTCAATATGTATCGTGTATTATATAAACAACTTTCTTTTAATAAATATTTTATTGTATTTCATAAATATTCTTAGTGGTGCTCAGAGGATAGCTGTGGTCGTATGTTCGTCCGCCGTGGCTGTGTAACCGTAAGAAAACAGTACACTCTGCAAAGTAGCATACGACCACGGGTATCCACTGAGCACCACTAAGAATATTCCATCTTGGCCCATAATAATGAAAACAAAAATCCTGTATTTTTGTTTTCATTATTTTCCCACCTTCTTACGCCTTTGTAGTTTATCTGTGAAATAGTTGTTCGGGCAAAAACGTTGCGTCTAAAATCCATATAATCATCGAATATTCTAAAAAAGTTTCATGACAATCAGTTGAAAAATGCGACCTGTAGAGTAGAACCATAGAAAAGATAATAATACTACGTAGTAGAACATTCGGACGAACATACGAAAGCATTTTTGCCCAAGCCGCAACGGAAAACGGAGACGCTTTGCTCGCGCTTTGCACTCGCTCCATAAATAATAGTGTTCATAATAGTGATCTTAAAATTTAAAACATAGTTGTTTGTTGATGTCACTAAAACTATGCGTAAATATGAACACCCCACACGAAAAAACTAATTAAATTAAGATTAACGGGTTAAGCCTCCGCAAAAGCCCGCGGAAGTTAGCAACGTAAATGCTTAGGTAACGACGTAACATGTTACGCAACCACGTAATTGTGGCTTACAAAATCATTAAACATGCAAATGAGATCTGCAAAATCTGTTTTAGAACTTTGAGAGTGTTTGCAGGGATCTGCAGATACCATGGTATCAATAAACATTTCTAGCACATTGCAATATAATGCATTATATTGCATAGCAATATATAGTGCGTTCTATATTTTGCAATATAATGCATTATATTGCAATATGCTAGAATTTTTTATTGAAAGAAGAAACATAGAGACTTCTGGGAAAAGTAGAAAGAAATACCATGTATATAACACTAATGACCTCTTTGCACTAAGTTAAATTAGCTCTTTTTTAACCGACTTAAAAAAAGTGTGTTCGCGAATAACCTTTTAAGTGTGTTCGCGAATAACCTCGTTGTTTATGAACCGATTTTGATGATTTTTAGGGTTTCACTTTCGTACCTCGTAAGGTAAAAATTTACCCTTATAAAATCACTTTCTTGTACCTCTGTCCGTCTGTCAGTCTATCTGTCCGTGTGTCACCACCGATTTTCTCAGGAACGGGTGGACCTAGAAAGTTGAAATTTATATCAAATACTGAGGTCTATAATCTCTATTCGGTGTATAAAAATCAAGGTTCTGAGTTAACACGATAAAAAGATATGGGCAAATTTAGATTTTCACGAAAACTTGTAAGTACCAAAGTTTATCTTACCTTTAACTTTTTTAATTTTTCTGATTTTTTCCTTAACTTGTGCTGTAAGACCTTACTTTTAACCGAAATTGACAATTCTAAGTTAACCGAAAGTACTCTATAGGTTTTGCGTCTAATCGAAAACCTTATTAGGTTTTCGATTATATACCCTATTGGGTAACTTAACTAAATAGGGTACTTCCCGTTGACCTAGAATCATGAAATTTGGCAAGAAGCAAGGTCTTGAAGCACTTATAAAGGTATAAATCTGAAAACCGTTAATATCCCAACCAGCAAAATCGTCTTACGTTTCTCACTTTATAAGAGTTTTGCTAAGAGACCGTTAATACTAGAAAGCTGTAATTTTGTGGGGGTATGTAAATAAATGACGCCGACAAAGTGCTGAAATAAAATTGTGAAAAATAATTTTTTTTAGGGTAGCTCTGAATTGCTAGCTGGGGATGAAATTTTTTTTCATCTTCTACCCTATCGTGTGGGGCGTTGTTTGAATAGGTCTTTTAAAATGACTTAAGGGTTGATAATACAATTTTTCGATTGAATGCTCCATTTACGAAATATTAAACTTTAAAGTGCAAATTTTTGTTCCAGTAGGGCGTCCCCCCCCCCTCTAAAAGCTAAACTGCTGCCTTGAAAAATCTGAAAATATTCGTGATAATAGCGCATTTCATGAACTTACAAGAAAAAATATAGCGGTTAAAATAACTTTATTAGTTTAGCAGTAATAGTCGTTGAACTTGGGTGTGTGATAATTTTGTACCAAATACAAAATCCTAACAATAAATCCTTAAGTGACAAAGACGGAGTACCTAGTTGCTTGTTTATAACGGGTAAAGACTTGCATTGGATAATAGGCTACTACGGAACCCTACACTGCGCGTGGCCCGACGCGCACTTGGCCGGTTATTTATATATAGATTTTCTAAATGCTATTGTAAGCAAGTTAGACTAATATCAGCATTTTATTACAGTACTTAAAACGTGTACATTTTGATCTTATTCAAAACTATTATAAGATCAACAGCAGCAACAGCAGCAACAGCAGCAACAGCAGCATCAGCAGATCAGCAGCAGGCACGGTACTTACAATAGAGAAAACGAGTCTAATTTAAGAAAGTTTGATCTTAAATCGAATTTGTGACTAAAGTTGTGACAGTAAAATTTGATGTTGACTATTATATTTCACTAAAAGTATTTAGTGCGGTCTCATAAAATACCATTTCACATGCCTAACGTTCACTCTAAATGAAAATAATGTTTTATGTCAATTCAAGGAACTCTAATTATTTATTCCAACATGACTCCATGTTGGAATAAATTTGATTACTGCTAAATGATCTCACAATAGTCTTATAGTGATTCTAATAAATGCAAAACTAATAGTGACTTATTTAATACAAATTAACAAATTAAATAATTAAACAACAATACTAAATACTATATATTGATTAGGCGCACGAGTTGTGAAGCGTAAACTAGGGTCTACTTTACAGTTAATAATATTTTCCAATACTAATACTTACCGAAAAGCATAAAACGAAACACTTGTTAATAATGGTACGGTTATTACAATATGATTATTAAGTACCCTTATCCTTACTGTTTTCGATTTCTTTTTTATTAGTTGTAACTTTAAAACAAACACTACCAACAGTTTTTTTACGATTGTCTTTGATCTTATGTAAAATCAAAATAAGCTTTTTTACGCTCACAGGACTCTAACTTTAAAACAATGTAAGCATATGTACGCTTAAATTAGTTTTGATAAGATTAATTTAAGTGAAAACAACATTCAATAAGACTGAAATTAGAAAGATATAAACAAAATACGCGTATGAATGGTGCTGAAATCCAGGCTTATACGACGATATACGAATGGTACAAGAGCAAGAAATAGTGGTCTAGAGATTGTTTTAAGTGTAGTTTTTGCTGGTTGGGATGTAGTTCAATAACAAAAAAAGATAAATTTACTATTACAAACTTATCATTTGTAGTTAGTGCACTACATTTTCTATAGATCGAACTACAAAGTTAAGTTTGTCCTTTAACCTAGTCTGAGAAGTTAGTACGGAAACCTCGGTGGGCATAGAAATAGGAATAATACCTTATTATTCCTATTTCTGTGTCGGTGGGCGAGTCCTACTCGACTTGGCCGGTTTTATTTTTGTTGGAAAGGAGTTTTTTTCTAGGGTGGTAACACAGTAATTTCATCGAGATCTGATAAGTATCTCCAGAGATATGGAGATAAAATCTTAAACTTGGTACTGAAAATTAATAGCGCGGCGTATAAAGTCGGTTTTTTAAGATTTTTAAACGATCTTATATTTAACTTAACTTGTATGTCCTGGAATTTTGCAATTAATATTTCACCTTCTTCCACTGAAGCTATCGGGCTGAAATTCAGCACACACATTTAATTCTTGTGACAATGCACGATATTTTATGTTAAATTAAATTTTGAATTTCACCATCGGCCTATATTAGTCTACTGCTAGACGTAGGCCTCTCCTAAAGAACGCCACTTGTCTCGATCTTTAGCTTTCCGCATCCAGTCGCTTCCAGTCGCCTTTCGCAGGTCGTCACTCCACCCAGCCTGAGGGTGTCCTACGCTACGTTTGCCTATACGTGGTATCAGTTCACTTAAGGACTCGACATAATATTACCGTGCCCATCGTTTATTGGTCCTACGTACGATGTGGCCAGCCCATTGCCATTTCAGCTTGTTTATTTTGCAAGCTCTGGTTTTCTGTTGGATTACATCATTTCTGATTTTATCCTTTAGAGAAACTCCAAGCATAGCTCGCTCCATTGCTCGCTCAGCTACTTTAAACTTGTGGACTAGCCCCACCGTAAGTGACTCGAGTTCGGCTCCGGCTAAATTTGAATTTTGTTATGTTTATAACCATATTATTTTACTACAAACATAATATTGTCTTTGTTGGAGGAAATATATCGCTAATTTCAAGTTATCGTGACATTTCATTCCATTTTAAAATGCTTAATAATTTCACACGAAAAAAGATTGAGGTGATGTGTTTAATAAATAACTTCAAATATATATGTCGGTGCGAACGCTCTATTCTACTCCCTATGAGTTCCAATAAATAGTGATTCATTAGTTCATTTATTCAAACGCTAAATTAATAACTTAAATGTCTATTTGAGAATTTCAAGTTGATTGAAATAATTTAAGATTGTTGAAATATTAAATTTTTTTAACTTCACTATTTATTACCAAAATAACTTCATTAATATTTCTTAATTCGTTTTGTGATTTATAATTAAGCTTCAGCTCATAGAAACATTATAAGCATAAAAACATTTAAAACATAAACTCAACGAGCTGAAGTTGGTATAAATACGGCCGCCCGACGCTCCATAATTAATTCGAGGTCAGATCGTAGAGCGGTACGGAGCTCCCGACATTGCTGTGTACTTGTGATGTTTCTGTTGTTACAACATAAAGTTAAAATAAAATGTCTGGAGAGTGGTTCCTCTGACATTTTAAAGCGATCGCTGAGATCTTGGAGAGGCCACCAAATGGAAAACCTACGGACAGGGTATAAAATTCAGCCCGGAGGACGAGAACGAGTACAGAGTAATATAGGCTTACCTTACCCGACTCGAAAAGGAAGAGAAAATTAGTTGGTTCTCTTACTTACTCCCGGCCGAGAGAAGCCTCATAGTTGCTATCCGAGGGTTACCAGCGGACATCGACACCGAGGAATTAATGGCAGAATTCGAGGAAAAAGGCTTTGAACCGGAGTATATAAAGCCTATATTCGGAAGACAAGGCAGGCCGGGATGTGTTTTCTACGGTCTCTTCAAGAAAACACCTTCACTTACCCCGGCTATATACGATATCACTGAGCTACTTCATACCGGGCATCAAAATAGAGGCATGGCGCGCTAAGAAGGGGCCCGCGCAATGCCACAGATGCCAACAGTTTCGCCACAGCTCCCACAACTGTCACAGGGAGCAGGCATGCGTGCGCTGTGGCGAACAACACGCGGCACGGGAGTGCCCGCGACCCCGGGAAGAACCTGCTACATGCGCGAACTGCGCAGGGACACATCTGGCAAATTACGGCGCCTGTCCGGTGTATCGCAAAGAAGTGAAGAACAAGAAGGCGGGCACGGTCGCGCTAACATTGTCCGGAAGGCGCGGGCAAGCTCCGGTAACCACTGCAACCGTGGAAGAGACCGCTGCGGGCTCCCTCATGGCCCTGGTAAACGCGCCAGGCGCACAGAAAAGCGGTCCTTCCAGAAGAGGAAAGAAGAAGCCGAAACAATAAAAAACGACAACAACAGAAGAAGCCAAGCCAACTCAACCAGGGAACAAAACCGCCGGGCAAAACGATTCCCTAGGACAAACGATAGGAGTCCTTAAGGAGATACTCGAAGCAGTACAGTCGGGCACAGACGCTGAAACTGCCACCCTCATGGGGCTGATGAGAATACTGAACAAAAATAATGGACGGGACTAGAATAGTCGCATGGAACGCCCAATCGCTCACGGGGAAGGTAAACATACTGACCGCCTTCCTCCGTGAGCACAATATTGATATAATGTTGGTCAGTGAGACGCGACTAAGCAAGAATGCCACCTTAAAAATATCGAACTACATCATTTATAGAAAAGATGAAGTGAACTCAATCGGATTACCATACAGAGGGCTGGCCGTACTGGTCCATCGGAGAATAATCCAACAACCCATACCAGTTGTTGAGTACCAATCCCTACAAGCTCTCGGAGTGTTGGTTAGCATCGCCGGCCGACTACAAAAAGTATACGCAGCATATAAGCCTCCTAGATACAAAATAGACACCGGAGAAATAAGACAGATACTCGACCCGGAGATACCTACAGTTATAGCCGGCGATCTAAACTCAAGACACACTCACTGGAACTCCAGCTGAGTATGTGACAACGGAAAGAAACTATTTCAAGATTCGGTGGATCACAAATATGAAGTCGCGGGTCCCACGATGTGGACTCATCACACAACAAACGGGCGCGGAGAAGTCCTCGATGTCATAGTCTACAAGAATCTACGGCACATGCATCTAGTGAGGGGGCTTCTTCACTGGATGCACTACCGGATCTGCGCTCGGACCACAGACCGGTAGTAATCGAAATCAATGAGTCGCTCGGAACGGTCATCCTTCCCGCTAAGAGAAAACTTATAAACTGGGAGAAATTTCACTGCGAACTGCAAGCTCGAACAAACTCCAGCCCAATAACCACACCCTCAGATGTCGAAAACAAAACACTGGAACTCACCCAAACGATCCAGGACTCCCTAGAAGCAGCGTCTCACACCTCCAAGGCGAGGCAGAGGCAAGAGCCCCTCCCCGCCTGGATAAGGAACTTGATAAGGGAGAAAAGGGAGACCCGGAAACTTTGGCAAGACACAAGATGTCCGACATTGAAAAGAAAGCCCAACACTCTAGTGAAAAAGGTTAAAGCTGCACTGGACGACTACGCCGCCGACTCATGGGAGAAACACATCATAGACATCACTGAAAATAGCCCATCAGTGCACAAACTCTGCAAGCAGATGTCGAGCAAGAAGCCCCCGGTACAGCCACTAACCGACAGCTACGGGTGCCAGAGATTTTTAGCAATCGATCGTGCCAACATGTTTGCTAGCTCGCTAGTTAAACAATTTACACCGAACGATACAACAGATACCGAGCACGTAAAAGAAAAGTATCTAAAAAGCTACTTCCAAGCGACCGATACCGCAGTCGAAAATGAAACCGCCGAAAAAGAAGACGACATCTTTTTCACTCCCGGCAGAGTGCACCGTCTTATCCGAGAGCTGCCTAGAAGAAAAGCCCTGGGACTAGACAATATATCGAACGAGGCCATAAGAAGATTCCCGTACAAAACCATTGCTGCACTGACAAGACTGTTCAACGGAATCTTGAGGTCGGGCCATTTTCCCACTGAGTGGCGAGTAGGCAAAGTAGTCATGCTCCCAAAACCGGGTAAAAACCCCAGAAAGCCGGAGTCCTACCGACCTATTACGCTGCTCAGCACGCTTTCAAAACTCTTTGAAAAGGCACTTATTCCGCTTGTGCTGCCCCACATTCAGCCAAGGAAAGAATAGTTCGGGTTCCGGGCAGAACATTCAACAACGCTGCAAATCACCAAGATGATAAACGAGATGGCCTGGCGCTACAACAGGAAGAAGGTTGTAGTGTCCACAATGCTAGACATGGAGAAGGCCTTCGACCGAGTCTGGCACGAAGGTCTTCTCTATAAAATCGCAAAAATGAAGATGCCAAAGAAGCTTGTAGAAGTTATTAAAAGTTTCCTCACAGAACAAAAGATAACCGTGGGAGTGGAGGACAAGCTGTCAGATTACAAAGTGGTCCGTGCTGGCGTACCCCAGGGAAGCTGCATCTCTCCGATATGTTACGCCTGGTATACCAACGACATCCCAGTCGTCGGGCAGGCGCAGCTGGCGCTCTATGCAGATGATGCAGCTTACTACCTCGCGTCCAAAAAACCGGAACATGCGGTCAAGCAACTACATAAGACGCTAGACGCCCTCCCAGCGTGGCTGCAGAGCTGGAGACTAGCTGTAAACGTCACAAAAACCCAGGCTATATGCATAGGTAAAACGAAGCAGCCCACAAAACTAAGACTTCTAGGTGAAGAAATACCGCGGAGAAACAGCGTCAAATACCTGGGTGTGGAGATTGACCGCAACCTCTCCTTCAAAAAGCACCTGAACTTTATCATCTCCAAGGCGAAAGGAGCAAGAGCAGCACTAGCGAGCATCTGGTCCTCGAGACTACCTACTCGCACAAAAATGCTGATCTACAAGACATACGTGAGGACTCGCCTCACGTACGCCGCCCCCGCGTGGTATCCCTACCTAAGCGGGTCTAACAAGAAGAAGATACAAACGCAAGAAAATTACACACTCCGACGGATCGTGGGGGCGCCGCAGTAAGTGAGAAATGATGTCATTCGCAGAGATCTACATCACGAAGACATAGAAACTTTTAATAAGCACCTAAGCAAGAAGATGTTTGCCCAAGCGGATAAGTCTTCCCACGACCACATCCGTGGGATAGCCCCGCTTCACACGCGATCACCCGACCAGCCTGGAAGGATGCAAAAATCCATGAAGCCCTACGTACGAGAGTTCGCCCCATACGAAGAAGAAGACGACACCAACAAAGAGGACACAAACCTCATTGAAGCCAATGATGAACGGAGGGACCCGCCGGAGGCCGCTGCCGTGGCTGCTGATCGGTTCGCTGGGCTTACCCTAACGGGGATCAACCTGGCGCGGCTTGATCGCGCCGGCAACTAACGGTCACCGCGGCACCTCCTCCCGGATTCCACTCAATGAGCAAATAAAAAGACACGCCCATAGTTATGGGCGGAGAAGAAAACCAGGGGAAGAGGGTTTCACCCTGACCCCCTCTCTCTGCACCAACCGGCGCAAGAACAGAATCGGACTTATGGGCATTCTCAATTGAGTCGTCGTAGTGGTCGGACCTCCTCAAAAGTTTGAGAATATATTGAAGAAAGTATTACTTGTGTTTAATTTGATCACCGAAGATGAGCGATAGCCATGGAAGTTGTGACGCCAGCAGTGCTGGTGTCACGCTTTTCAAAACTAATTACGGAGACGCTGCTTCGTCATCAGAAGTGGGATGAGACCCTGCTTCGTCATATATTATCATAACATAAACGAACAAAAAGTTCATATTAGAGTCGTGATCGTCGTGATCCGTGAAACCGTACGTTACCAGCATATCCTATCTCATAAATAATCTAACTTTGAGGTTTTTCCAAACAGTGAGATACAACGATGAAATAGTTTTCGAGTAGTATTAAATTATTTATGTCAGGACATATATTACTTTTTGTCGAGATGGAATTTTGGAGGAAAGGTCAACATTATCACCTATTATTTATTCTGTGGTAAAGTTAACACCTTCTTTACTGCGATTGTACTATTATGCATTCTGCTGGTATAATAATAGTTTTGCTTCATGTGATAAGAGCGGTTGCAAAACTGATAACTCAATAATTTAAGTCTTTCTCAAAATGTCTTTCAGTTTGACTTGTTACGACGTAAAATTTTGAATTTAAGTATTATTATGGGCAAGTGCGGAACATGTGGACACTTTCCAGAATCTGGAATAAAACATTTTTTAAATCTAAATGAGTCATTTTAATATTATTTATATCACATTTTATATATTTATATTTATTTATTAATATTATATATTTTATATATTAATATTATTTATATCACATGTAACCTTTCTTAAACTAAAATTTGAGTCTTAATATCACTTATATACTTACGAAAATAATCTTTTTTTTTTTAAAACGCCATATTTGTCCATAGGTACAACAGTCAATTGTACCTTTGGACAGTAAGTTTATACCTGGGGCGGTGCTATTCCTAGGGACAGTTTACATTAGGGATCGTCCATCAATCACGTAAGACTCAATAAGAGGGGGGAGGAATTCGGAGAAAAATCACGGAATATCACGAGGGTGCGTATAATGAGATATCACATGTATTATTTAATAACAAGACAATAAAAAGAAAAAACAAAGATTTCTTAGTGTTTTTATTTGAAAATGCTTTGGATGAGCCAGGTTCAGGATTTTGTAACTGTTTAGTTACAAAATCCTGAACCTGGCTCAATGTTTATTATGACACTTTTGAACCTGTGGACAGTCCACAGGAACACTCATATTTTTGTCAATAGGTACAAATTCAGACATAAAAATTAAAACTGCTCTAACTATGATGATAAAACAGACTTACTGACAAGGAAATAAAACTAGCCAAGTGCGAGTCAGACTTTTGTCCCACACACGGAGGGTTCCGAACGCCATCTAGAGATTATCTGACGAACTTCTAACACCACTTAAGTAAACATTAACACAAAGTTGTTAGTAATTAATATTATTAAACATCTGGTTGACCGAGTACCGAGTTGACCTTTGCTCGGTATTTTTTGCCACTTAAACAGAAATAAATTATAAGTAAAAAATATTTTTAAAAACAAGCTTTTATCTGGGACAACTAAAATGTTAAAAATAAATTCTAGTAAGTATTTGGCATGTAGGTACTTACCTATATTCTTAAAAGCTTGAAACACTACCCGTTTTTCAGGCTAGGTAATTACTATACTTCAGTGCCTCAAGCTTTTAAAAATATTGGTAAGTACCTATACGCCAACTACTTACTAGAATTTATTTTTAACATTTTAGTTCATTGTCCCCGATAAAAGCTTGTTTTTAAAAATATTTTTTACTTATAATTTATTTTTAACTTTTTAGTAGGTAGGTATAAATACCGACTACCTACCTACTACCTAAGTATTTAAGAGAAGGCATGATGTTTTAAAATATTCTTATATCTATATCTATATATAGTGCTCTTCAAGGAAAATCATTCGACTCGGTGCGGTAATGTTGCTTTATAACAGAAATGCCATGGCCACCTTACAGCTTCATCATCAGATCCTGGCTATCAGTTAAGTGTAAAGTGCTCCTCAAAACGAATCATTTGAGCCCAAATTCACTGGGGTTACGTTATTTCATCACAGAGATGCCGTGGCCACCTTCCAGCTTCATCATCAGACCCTGTATATCATCTAGGTGAAAAGTTATCTTCAAGACGAATCAATCGAGCCCACACTCAGTAGGGTTATGTTGATTTATCACAGAGATGCCGTGGATACCTTCCAGCTTCATCATCGAACCCTGGATATCATCTAGGTGAAAAGTTCTCTTCAAGACGAATCAATCGAGCCCAAACTCGGTAGGGTTATGTTGATTTATCACAGATATGCCGTGGCCACCTTCCAGCTTCATCATCAGACCCTGGATATCATCTAGGCGTAAAGTTATCTTCAAGACAAATCATTCGAGCCCAAACTCGGTGGGGTTATGTTGTTTTATCACAGAGATGCCGTGGCCACTTTCCGTCTCCATCATCAAACCAGCTCCATGGTACCATATTATTGTATTGTCACCGAAGATACATAAGTACACCAAATTTGAGTTCAATCGGACATCGGAAAGTGGGTCTAATTTAGCTTCCAAGATTCCACCCGAACAAACATAGTGACATAAATACATACATACATACATACATTGCAAGTTAAATGAAATGACTCTTCCCGACATAGATGTCGATGCAACTAACTGCTTGAACGACACAATAAAACTATAAAGTTACTTCTACTCACCAATAGATGTCGGGAAGAGTCATATTTTAAGTTGATTATCGATGAATTTAATTATTGAAAACACGAATAAAACAACATTTTCTGAAAATGAATCCTAGCTAGATTATTTTGATTTTTCGCCCCCGAAATACTAAATTATATTTAATCGTTGGAGCCGTTTCCGAGATTCAGATTCAAATTCCGAGATTAAGGTAAACACGATAGCGCCATTTATGATGCTAGCTAGATGGCGCTATCATACAAAACACGATTTTTGTTTTAAACCCTTTAATTTTTAACTTTGTTCTGTTCTTAGTATTTGTTGTTATAGCGGCAACAGAAATATATCATCTGTGAAAATTTCAACCGTCTAACTATCACAGTTCATGAGGTACAGCCTGTTGACAGACGGACAGACAGACAGACAGACAGACAGACGGACAGCGGAGTCTCAGTAATAGGGTTCCGTTGGTACCTTTTGGGTTCGGAACCCTAAGGGTACCAACGGAACCCTAAAAAGCACTAATAAACAACACAGATCATACTGCAAATACGATCAAACCGATATCGTGAGGGTTTTTTACCGTAACACTCATTTAAATTAAGGAAAAAAAATACTTTTTGGCGCTTACAATTTTCATAGCTTGTCTACTAACAACCAAACAGAATAAAAACATGGCAACACTTCAAAACTGTCAATCTTAAACAAAGCTTTACGGTAGCGTTGAAAATAAAATTTTAGGGTTGCTAGTTTCGTTGAAATCGATTGTGTTCACAGGTACAAGCGTCCACAGGAACAGCACGATTTTTCTTTTCTATTCTAATTATTTCACATTCACACACATTTTCTTTTAAACAATTTTTAAACAGACTACACAAAAAAGAAGGAGGTTCTCAATTTGACTGCTTTTTTAAAATGTTTATTACCTCAGAACTCCGACAAATCTTAACCAATTTAAAAAAAAAAATCTTTTGTTTGAGAGATTATGCCTCCCTTTTGGTCCCATTAAAATTTCATTAAGATTTGATAATGATCTCCGGAGATATGGAGATAAACAATATAAACAAATTTGATACCTTGATGACATGATTATGACTAGTGGATATTTTCACTATCGCGGCATGTGAAGTCGGTTTTTTCCTTTTGTAAACGATCTTAAATCATTTATTTCACTCCTTTGAGACAGTTGAGAGCTTACAGAGAGTAAGATCGACTCCTGTAAATAAGAGGTCCTTCACCAAAGTATGAATAGATCTGTGGACATCGGTTTTCGAACATATCATATTATATACATATCATAACATATCATATTAAAAGCTTTGATTGCACACAGCGATTGTAGGGTTCTGTATTAAAAGTTATAGCACATAATATTTAAAAGTACTACGTAGTTATAGGATCCCACAGGTAAACTTGCGTTTAAAACATCTCTGACTATTAGTGCCAAGCCAAGCCAGACAGACGACGCATTTCCGCCCCGTCCTCTCCATCGCGGGATTTCCCCATATTTTGTATGAAAGTCAATTTATCGCTGCACCCCGTCCTCGCCTTACGTGTCTTACGGGCTTGTGCCGTATTTTTTAACGATGATCAAGATAAGCCATGTAGTCCTTCAAAAGGGGCGTTATAAAAATCTTGACAGGTCGGCAACACACGAGTGTCACCCCTAGTGTTGAAGTGTTCATTGTCATAATATATTTTTTTTAAATACAGTCGAATTGAAAACCTGTTTTTTTGTAAAGTTGGTTAAAAAACACGACGCTTGCCTGATGATACAGCGATAGAGAAAGTATATTATTAAAACTGTGGTAGCTACGAGTACGAGTAACTAAGCAAAACTTTGTATTGTGAGATTTTTTTGAACTTTGTACTATGCGCGTAACTGTACTACGCCAATTACCTTTCATGTCATCTAGTGATTGTGACATTGTTTTCTCCGTAGTATGAAAATTACTATATTAATACTATTCTGTGGTTTTCCCTATGCAAAAGTGTTTTGCCGAGTCATGTCGTGCCTCATTGTGCCGTATTTATATTTATAGGAATATTAATAGTTAACTATACGTACAGACCACAAATCCAGGGTTTTTCACGAGAAGTAATTTAGATGTAAAAAAAACCTCACCGTATATATGTCTGTGCTATAAAATAATAATTAAGGTTTTAATTTTTTTTTTCTAGAGAGCCACAATGGAACATACATATTATACAAAGACTGGTAAACACATTATCTCTCATTTGCGTTACGCAGTCGGGTAAAAATAAGCACTAACTAAGGATCCTATAAAATATATACCTATCAGCGACTAATAAACCATTCGATCGCGGATTTTTTTACCCACGACGGAACGGATACTTTATATACGTTTTGGAGTGAGAAGATGTTTGTATGTTTTTCATTTTTTAGGGTTCCGTACCCAAACGGTAAAACGGGACCCTATTACTAAGACTCCGCTGTCTGTCTGTCTGTCTGTCTGTCCGTCTGTCACCAGGCTATAGCTCATTAACCTTGATAGTTAGACAGTTGAAATGTTCACAGATGGTGTATTTCTGTTGCCGCTAGAACAACAAATACTAAAAATAAAATAAAGTTAAAAATTAAAGGGGGTCCCCATACAAAAAACGTGTTTTTAAACGCCATCTATCTAATTAGTTTCGACAAAATGACATAGATGGCGCTAGTAAACGAGCCCCGTCTTTCTAGATCGCGACCAAACCAAATATTCTTGGTAATATCAATTAATCAAATATGTGAGGTTGAAACTCTGTTATGTTTCTTATTGTACGGAACCCTCCCTAAATGTGCGATAAAAGACGCGATGCTGAATCGCACTTGGCCAGTTTTATTCATCATTCATTTCCATTTTTCTCCAAACTGGTAGTCCGATTCAAAGAATCAAGAATCAAAGAATCAAAGCATTTATTCAGTATGTATGCAGTATAAATATACGCACATACGAGTATACACGTCAAAATCATAAATCATAAAATAAATCATAACCAATTATCAAGTAAACATAGCAAAAGCAGAATTTATCGCTTTGAATTAGAAAAAAAAAGTACAGTCCGGCAAGTATAACTTGGCGTGCCTGTGCGCCACTGTGCTTTTACTCTGTACTTTGATAACAGTTTTTCTTAAACCACTTTTAATTACTTTTGGCATTATTGAACTATTTTAATGTAGCAGATTTATCAACAATAATAGCGCGGTAATCTCTCAAACGTCAAACTCACAGTTTCAATTAAAAGAATTAGTTCCAAAAACCACCACCGCCAAGTTATACTTGTGGCACTGTAATGAACCATTCAGATGTCATCCAATCGTTTACGTCAGAATATTAAAAAAAAATTAAAGTAGGTTAAAACCAACCATACATGTAACTGTGTGTTGCAGTACTTCAGACAATTTTTATATAAAAAAAATAAAAAAAGTGAAATAGTGAAACACAACATAGAGAAACGCATACCGATCACAGTACATATCATGATCCAAATGGAACTGATAGTCCGTCTGTCAGCTGCATAATATTGTTTAAATAAAAATAAAAATGGCAAGCCTAGAAAGAAAATCTGCGGACAAAAGGGGAAAACTGAATGGCTGTTGAATCTACCGGTGTTTCGGAAATACTCCCATCAGAGAAGAAACACCAAGAAACTGTATGGGGCTTGTCTTGTCATTTTATCTTTTTTTTTAAAATTAATTGTACATGTCAGCTTTAAAATTTTAACAATATATTAATAATTATAATACAATTTATATTTGTTCTTGGAACTTGGGGCATTCAGGCCATGCATTTTTGTCATCCATATAGTCACCTATTGTATAGTATGATTTTTTCATCAAATTGGATTTTACATAGATTTTATATTTGCTCATAGGCAATTGATCAATATCTTTAGGTAGCTTATTGTAAAAGCGTACACAGTTCCCCATGAATGAACCACTAACTTTCTGCAGTCTGAAATTAGGTATAATTAATCTATGTTTATGTCTTGTATTAAAATTATGTACATCAGACCTTTTCTTATAATCATTTATATTCTTGCGTATGAACATAATATTTTCGTAAATGTATTGACATGCCACTGTTAGTATTTTAATTTCCTTAAATTTTTCACGAAGTGAATCTCGCGACTTCATACTATATATAGAGCGAATAGCTCGTTTCTGCAAAACAAATATTGATTGGATTTCAGCGGCTTTCCCCCACAATAAAATGCCATAAGACATTATATTGTGGAAGTAGCTGAAATAGACCAATCTTGCAGTGGCTTCGTCCGTTAAAAATCTAATTTTACGTACTGCGTATGCAGCGGAGCTTAACCTACCTGCTAGAACCGATATTTGAGAACCCCATTGAAGCTTTGAATCCAGGGTGATGCCCAAGAATGTTGTGGATTCAACAAGTTCTAATGGTTCATCATTTATTAATATACTTCTATTTAGGATACCCTTTTTTACATTTGGTAGAGAGAAATTAATACATTTAGTTTTTTTTGCGTTTAACAATAAGTTATTGGTTGTAAACCAATTCAGAACCTGTGTTATTGATTTGTTTACATCGTCAAAGTTAGGTGTAGTCCTATCTATTTTGAATATCAAGGAAGTATCATCTGCGAACAAAACAATATCACATAAGTTCTGTACGAATGACGGTAAATCATTGATATAAACTAGAAATAAAAAAGGTCCTAGGATCGATCCCTGCGGGACTCCTATTTTTATGAGGGATCCAGATGACCTGACGCCATTGACTTCAACCATTTGTGTTCTATTACAGAGGTATGATGATACCAGATCAAGTGCCTTACCTTCAACACCGTAGTATTTTAATTTGTAAGTTAGTGTTTCATGACAGACACAATCAAATGCTTTTGATAGGTCACAGAACACGCCAATAGCATCTTGTGCTTTCTCCCATGCATCAAATATATGTTTAAGAAGACCTATTCCTGCATCAGTAGTAGAACGCCCTTTAGTAAATCCAAATGGTTTGCTATTTAAAGATCATTCATGTTAAAATGTGTTAAAAGCTGGTCTAATATTACTTTTTCAAAAATTTTACTCAATGCTGGTAGTATAGAGATTGGTCTATAGTTAGATGGATTATTTCATTCATCATTTACTTTTAGATTTTGATGCAGTTTTCAGTTATGGGTTTGGGTGTAATTGGTGCATGTTTATAGATAGGTGTTACGGTGACAACTCACCAGGGGGCGCTGCAGTAAACATTTGTTTGTGCAAATCCATGTTGCCATTTTTCTCCAAAACTAGCTTCAATTTTGTCTTTTAACGGTTCGTAATTAATCAGTGGTGGTTCTTAGATAGATGTTAGTAGATGTTATGACGTTAATTTTCTAAAGGACATTGTCGTGGGTCATCATCATCATCATTATCAGCCGGTATCAGTCCACTGCTGGACGTAGGCCTCCCCTTGTCGTGGGTGTTTATTTAAAATCTTAATTTTTGTTACTTGTACATTAAAGAAATTTTAGCTTGTCATATTTACAGGTTTCGGCGATTAGGACCTTGAAAATGTGTCAGAGATCGGATTAAACGTTGCTTCATTAAATTGTAACCTAAAACGTTTAAACCGGACAAAGTTTACTAATGATCGAAGATTTTAGGACAGGAATAACTTGGTTGCTTAGAAACGGTGAACATCTTCTTTTTAAACCGCCGACGCAAAGAGAAGGGGTGTTATAAATTAACGTGTGTATGTGTATCTGTGTGTAGTGAAAGTTGAAGCGGCAGATTTTCTCTTTAATAGTGGTTAGATACTTTTTGGTTGCAAGTCAGGCGAAACATCGGTATAATACGATCCTATCATCTATGGACGAACACCCGTGCTAGGATTTGAACCGGTAACCTCCCGCTTAGAAGTCAAGTCATCTATCCTTACGCCAACGGGGCTCATGCTAATAGTCTTTTGTGAAAATACTTATTGTTAGAGTTCCGTACCCAAAGGGTAAAACGGGACCCTATTACTAAGACTCCGGTGTCCGTCTGTCTGTCTGTCTGTCTGTCTGTCTGTCTGTCTGTCTGTCCGTCTGTCACCAGGCTGTATCTCATGAACCGTGATAGTTAGACAATTGAAATTTTCACAGGTGATGCATTTCTGTTGCCGCTATAACAACAAATACTAAAAAAAGAATGAATTTTAAAATAATAGAGTCCCCATGCAAGAAACGTGTTTTTTTTGCCATCTATGAACGCTTAGTTAGGTAAACGTTCCATAGATGGCGTTATATTAAAATGTCTATCCCTAACACCTTTGTTAGACGTTAGATGCAGGCATTATAAGAAATAAAATGTTTGTTAATTATTATTTTTTGCTGACGTAAAATGATAGTGGTATTTTTTGCTCGATTTTATAAAATACTGTAGTGTGGTACGGAACCCTACTAGTGTGAGTCCGACTTGCACTTGGCCAGTTTATTTTTCAACCTACTTCATAAAAAAGGAGGAGGTTCTCAATGCGTCGGAATCATTTTTTTATGTTTTTACATTTTTATGTATGTTCACTGATTACTCAAAGACGTCGTTTCGTACCTCCAGAGATATGGAGATAAACACCTCAAATTTGGTACTGAAAATTACTAGCACGACGTTTGAAGTCGGTTCTTTTTGTTATTTAAACGATCTTAAATTATGTATTTATGACAATGATATGGCAAATTTTTCATATATTGAAATAATATTATGTTTTAATTTAAAGTTTCCTTCAAGAGCACTTCGATTAATTTTCAAAGGAAATGCGGGTGGGTGATCCCAAGGGTTACAATTGCTCAGGTAGATTTCTCACTATCTACCAGTAAGTACATTGTTATGCTCGGACGAAAGTTCAACGATGTAAGTTAAATTACTTGCAAAATTAACATTCATAATTTTGTCAGAGTCAACAAGCAAAGTTGCAAAGTTTAAATTGATCAATTTAGATAAAAGGATTTTGGGACATAATATCTATATAAATACAGATAAGTTATGTGGGTATTTCCTATCGGTGACAGTGATCATAGTTTTCAGGGTTCTGTCATTTAAGTAGACAAAGAACTTTAAATTTTCCTAAAATCCGTCCGTTAGAATGAAAAAAAATTCGTAAAAAGTCCAACTTTTACTTAAGAGAGAACGCGGAGTGCACTTTTCCATACTAATGTATTTCCCCCGTTTTCTCCCTGGAAAATTTTTCTAGAGCAAAATTTGTCTCTACAAAATATCAAGGTTTGAGCTGTAGCTACTTAAATCAATAATACTTAAATCAATGTAATACTTAATTATCATTTGCTTTTTAACCAACTTCTCAAAAAAGGAGGAGGTTCTCAATTCGTCTGTAGGTTTTTTTTTGTATTTGTTTCGTGATTACTCCGTCAATTGTGAACGGATTCAAATTATTCTTTTTTTAATAGGTAGGGTACGTTTCCGAAGTGGTCCCATTGTAATTTCATCGAGATCTGATTAGTATATCCAGAGATATGGAGATAAATACCTCAAACATAGGACAATGTACTGATTTTAGAAGAAGAGTCCCAAGAAGATATACACAATGGAGGTTGCTATTGCACATACTTTTGAAGACTAAAAAATATGACCTTGAATAATGTTTTTACATCTTTCTTCTCGTTGATTTTGGTTTTTGACAGATATTCTTACGGTAACTGTGAGCGAGATAGAAACAAAGGTGGGGAGAATTAATTTGTCTTCACAGGAATGTTCTACCGGGCAAAGTCTTGTTAGGGTGCAACGTTTTTTGATGGGAAGATTTTTTGACATGCCATGACGTTTGGCAAAGATGGCGGCCATATGGCGGCGATTAATGTAATAATCGCAAATAATACTTTCTAATTTTAAATTTGGAATACAACTAGTCCGTGTTATAAAAGTATTTGGAATTATTGTAATATAATAGACAATTAATTATTGTGTGTGTCAGATGCTTTTATTGCACAGGGCCATTTTGGACATTGTCTTTTGATACTTTCCGTCCGTCCTGCGGGGTGACAGACGGTGGCGGGGACGAGGTACCCAAGATGTCAGCGGGTAGCGGATGGTGTAGCGGGGAAGGGAAGCGTGTGTAGCCGTGTCACAGATTATATAATATTTGGTGCCGTAGCCGTGTGCTAGAATGACCGCTACCTCGTCTCCGCCACCGTCTGTCACCCCGCGGGATGGTCGCGCACGAGATTGCCGGGCTATAGTGGATATTTTCACTAGCGCGGCATTTGAAGTCAATTTATTAGGGTTCCGAACCCAAAGGGTACCAAATGAACACTTTCTGAGTTTTGCTGTCCGTTCGTCCGTCCGTCCGTGTGTCTATATGTGCGCACTTTACAGATCTGTATCTTCTTAACCGTAAT
Source organism: Cabera pusaria (assembly GCA_954871355.1). Classification (NCBI taxonomy): domain Eukaryota; kingdom Metazoa; phylum Arthropoda; class Insecta; order Lepidoptera; family Geometridae; genus Cabera; species Cabera pusaria. Next base: position 18,050,061 of record OX940901.1, read on the forward strand.
AGGTACATACTTGAAATTTTCACAAAGTATATATCCGTCAGTGTATAACGGCCTAGACACGAAATTTTATAGATGCATGTAATTTAATTAAAACTTGTTTTGCACTAAAAAGGGTAAGATAGATTATTTAAAAAAAAAAATAAAACCGACTTCATATCCACAAACAGGCACTAAAAAGTGTAAAATAAATTAATTAATATAATTGTTATAAGTGCTACCCACTTATCTTTTTGAAGTCGGTGCCCGCCAAGTCTAATATGTAGTAGATAGACACTACTTACATGTATCTACCTACTTACTACTATAACATACATAGTATCTATCTACTATCCAATAGACTTCTAATAGATAATCTTCAAATAGATAAGTGGGTAGCACTTATAATAATTATATTAAGTAACTAGCTGTTACCCACGGCTTCGCCCGCGTTATTTGAGTCTTTATGACCTTTAAGGTCAAGATCGATGATCTCTTAGGCCAAGTCACCATAGATGACCCTAAGCCCTAAAGTCGAACTCATTATCCTCTATTGTTAAAGTCATTAATCATTTAGGTTAGGTATACGAAGTTGTGCTGTTTAAATGTTTGACTCAACACAAAAGTTCCTGAAACATTTCTTACAAAGAAAATAAGGTAAATAGCTGCGCGAGCGCAGCGAGAGCTATCATTGCGCGAGTGAAAATTTTTTATGACTTTTTATGACCCTGAAAAATTTACGACCTAATAATCAACTCACTATACATGACTCTTAGGCCGAACTCGATATCGTCTATTGTTAAAAAAAATTTTACGACTTTTTATGACCCTGACATCTTTTATGACCTACTAAGTCAACACCGATGACACTCAGGTAAAACGTGATATCCACTTATTTAAAGGTTAATAATCATTATGATAATTGAATGTTGTACTGTTTAAATGTATGACTCGTTTTGATGCATGTGGTTATTAATATACAAAAGTTGCTTATATATTACCTTCAAAGTAGATAAAACAAATGCCAGCGCAAGCGTAGCGAGCGGCGCTATTACTGAGCGAGCGAAGCGAGCGCGAAAATTTTTTACGACTTTTTATGACCCTGACAGTTTTTATGATCTACTTAGTCAATACTGATGACACTCAGGTTAAAGTCTATAATCACTTATTTTAAGGTTAATAATCATTATGATTATTGAAGGTTGTACTGTTTTAATTTATGACTCGTTTTGATGCATGTGGCTATTTATATACAAAAGTTTCTGAAATATTACATTCAAAGTAGATAAAATAAATAATTGCGCGAGCTTCGCGAGCGCTAAACATTTTTACGACTTTTTATGACCCAGACAGTTTTTATGACCTACTAAGTCAACACCGATGACATAAGGGTTAAATTTGATGTCCACTTAATTTAATGTTAATAATCATTATGATTATTGATAGTTGTTCTGTTTCAATTTGTGACTTGTTTTGATGCATGTGGCTATTAAAATTCAAATGTTGACGAAATATTTCCTACAAAGTAGTTAAAACAAATGCTTGCGCGAGCGCAGAGAGTGCTATAACTACGCGAGCAAAGCGAGCGTGAAAAAATTTTACGTGTTTTAATGACCCTGACAGGTTTTATGACCTACTAAGTCAATACAAATTACCCTAAGGCTGTTAAAACACGAAAGTTTTTGAAATACTTCCCACAAAGCAGATAAAAACGTTGGGCAAGCAAAGCCAGCGCGTAAATTTTGATGACTTCTAATGATCCTGACAGTTTTATGGCCTAATCAAGACACTTATTAAGTCATTATAGACGAACCTAAGGTCAAACTTTTATGATTATGTTAACTCTATGTAAAGTTAACAAAAAATATATGCACCCTCACTTAACTGCCGAAAAAAAAAGTATTCTTTGCCCTTTTATGCCCAATCAAATGTCTTTGTACAAAATGTCATGTGAATCGGTCAAGCCTTTTGGCCGAAAAGAGGCCAAACATATACAAAATTCAACAATGAATAACTGGCCAAGTGCAAGTCGGACTCGCACTCGTAGGGTTCCGTAACACAGTAGAGTATTCTATGACTATGATTTTTCGCAACTACAAAAATTTTAACTTTGAGAAAAAATGATTTTAGAAACCTCAATGTCATTTTTGAAGACCTATCCATAGACGTATAGGTATAACACGTATAGGTTTGAATAATTTTTTTTTGTTCGATTCAGTTCCATAATTCATATTTTTTATTTTTGTATAAAAATCGGAAAGCGGTTCACAGAAAACATCTAACTACCAAGTTTCAATTCTGTAGTCCTATCAGTTTCGGAATAAAATGGCTGTGACATACGGACGGACAGACATACAGACAGACAGACAGACAGACATGACAAATCTATAAGGGTTCCGATTTTTGCCATTCGGCTACGGAACCCTAAAAACTGACAACCGGACTTGATTGTAAAAAAAGTAACTAATGTGCTCGGATAATAGACTCTACTCTTGGTCTGTGTCTTATTGACTGTCTCTGTACAATTTTAGCTCAATCGGTCAACTCGTTGAACCAAGAAGAAGTCACACACACGTTTAAAAAATTCAATAAAAAAAAATTAGTTGCCCAAACTCTGCTGTTAAAAAAAATATCCTTTGTCGTTCTATGCCCTATTAACTGTATTTGTACAAAATTTGAGCTGAATCGGTCAAAACAATTGCCGCTAAGAGGCAATACATTATTCCATAATAAAATTATAGACACTCGAAATTGCCAGCCAAAAAAAAAGTATCCTATGTCTTATTGACCGTCTGCGCTCAAAATTTTAGCCGAAATGGTTGACCCGTTTAACTGAAAGGAGGCCACACATTTACAAAGTTCTATAAAAAAAATCTGGACACCTGGACTCGACTGCCAGAAAAAAAGTATCCTATGTGCTTCTATGCCATATGAGCTGTATATGTAAAAAAATTCAGCCGTATCGGTCAAGCCGTTGAAAGGAGGCCACACATTTACAAAGTTCAATAAAAAAAATCTGGACACCCAGACTCGATAGCCAAAAAAAAGTATGCTATATCCTATTCTGCCTTATGAACTGTCTTTATACAACATGCCAGGCAAATTGGTCAAGCCGTTGATTCGAGAAGAGGTCTTATATTTACAAAATTTAATTAAAAATATTTGGCCCCCTGACTTGATAGCCAGAAAAAAAAGATTTCTTTATCCTATTCTGCCCTATGACATGTATTCACACAAAATTTCAGGTAAATCAGTCAACTCGTTTAATCAAGAAGATGTCTTATATTTACAAAATTCAATTAAAAATATTTGGACCCCCTGACTTGATAGCCAGAAAAAAAGATTTCTATATCCTATTCTGCCCTATGAACTGTCTTTATACAACATATCAGGCAAATCGGTCAAGCCGTTTATTCGAGAAGACGTCATATATTTACAAAATTCAATTAAAAATATTTGGACCCCCTGACTCGATAGCCAGAAAAAAAGTATTCTATATCCTATTCTACCCTATGAACTATCTTTATACAACATGTCAGGCTATTTGGTCAAGCCGTTTATTCGAGAAGTGGTCTTATATTTACAAAATTCAATTAAACATTTCTGGACCGTCTGACTCGAACGCCAAAAAAAAGTATCCTATATTCTATTCTGCCCTATGACATGTATTCACACAAAATTTCAAGCAAATCGGTCAAGCAGTTTATTCGAGAAGAAGTCTTATATTTACAAAATTCAATTAAAAATATCTGGACCCCCTGACTCGACAGCCAGAAAAAAAGTATCCTATATTCTATTCTGCCCTATGACATGGATTCACACAAAATTTCAGGCAAATCGGTCAAGCCGTTTATTCGAGAAGAAGTCTTATATTTACAAAATTCAATTAAAAATATCTGGTACCCCCTGATTCAATAGCCAAAAAAGAAGTATCCTATATCCTATTCTGCCCTATGTACTATCTTTGTACAAAATTTCAGCCAAATCGGTCAAGCCGTTTGACCGTGAAGAAGTCCCAAACAAATAAACAAACTGACTTTCGCATTTATAATGTTGGTGTTGATGATTTATTGACCAACCAATTGCAAAAAGAAATATAAGCCTTCTTCTATATAATCTTCCCTTTAAGATTTTAAAAAAGTCGTATTTCTATGTTACATAAACCTATAAATATACTCACATATAATAATGTATCATAATAATGTAGCAATCTATTTATTTATTTGAAAAGGGCGTTGTTTTAAATTAGGTCTTGATTAGATCATCATCAGTCCATATTAGTCCACTGCTACTGCGGACATAGGCTTCTCCAACTGCACGTCATTGAGCACGATCCTCGGCAACTCTCATCCAGGTCTTGCCAGCCACCTTGCGAAGATCATCGCTCCACCTAGTCTAAAGGTACACACCGCGGCGTCCTGCGTTCTGCGGGCGCGATCTCAGTACTTTTCAATTGTTTTCTGATCGCGTTTGGTGTGAACCAGTCGGTACAAACGCTACTGCGCAATCTGACTCTGCGGTGTATCCGTACCTTAAGGGCGTCCTACGCTCCGCTTGCCTATTCGCGGTATCCGTTCATCAAGAATTCGTTAATCCGAACTTGGTCGATTCTTTGGCTGATATGTCCGGCCCACTGCCACTTCGTATTTCTAATCCGGTGAGCTATGTCGATGAATTTGGTTCCTGTCGGATCACCTCGTTCCAGATTCAATCCATCAGATAAACTCCGAGCATAGTCCTTTCCGTAGTTTGCTGAGCGACTTTTCATTTGTGGATCAGCCCCTTAATTGGATACTTACACAAATACATTCGTATAGAAGGCTAGTATTTCCAGGAGAAGGTACACAATCCCGCTTGTTTTCGAGGAGACAAACAAAAGATATTGGTTTTTCCACTTGGATCGGTTCCAGAACCGGGCTCGTTCTAATTATTTGAATTTCAATGAGATAAAACGGTGGGATTAAATCTGCTTTTGTGGGAAATAACAGTGTTATCAGCGGAAATAAAATGTATGTTCATACTTACTTTCTCTTCCTTACTTACTAGTTGATACGTATAGTAAATAAAGATTATTATAATTAGAATCGATATTACGGAAAAAAAAACCTTCACTACAGATACTTGTACTATTTATTATTTTGTGCTACAGACAACCACTCGAGCTCACCGGAACTATCATTATTTTTTTAAAAGCTTACTAGCAATGTAGATTGCACATTACTAGTAGGTAGCCTTGTTAACTCCTCCAACTAAGCTAAACATGCCATATCACGACATATCGATGGCCAGGCCAACGCCTTAGCCATTGGGAAATTATCGCAGTGTAAAATATACTTATTACATTTTATATTGCCGCAATATAAAATGTTATATAATGTAATCATATATTTTGTAGAACCCATAACCGTTGGAGTAGACGTGTTTAAGAGTGGAGACCACGGCTCGGTAAACGTAGTACACTACAGGGCGCCCTCAAGAAGCCTCAAGATTAAGTGATGATATATACCCAAGCTGGCTGGCAGCGGTTGGAAACAAGGATTGAAGATCGAGCTCAGTGGCGTGCCATAAGTGAGGCCTATGTCCAGCAGTTGGCAAAGATAAGCTGATGATAATGATTAAATTGCAGAAGCTTTCATTAATTTAAATATTGACGTAACCCAATCAAGATACGTCCTTTAATATATAACACTCAGTGTCAGGACCAGGCATGCGACCAATGAGAATGAATGGGCCATTTTCTCCACTGAAGTTCACTGTAATGCAGCGTTCTAATTGCTCTCATAATTGTTAAAACAAAACGGTCAAGTGCGAGTTCGACTCACGTACGCACCTTCCGTACCAACTTCTCAAACTTGGTTAAAGTACTGACTTAACTTTGTAGTTCGAACCCTAGGCTGATGCCTAAACGTTGTCCATGTACCAACCGCATATAATAAGTTTGTAAAATAAACTTACATTTTTATGTTACTAAACGACAAATTTACGGTTTTCAGATTGATTTCTATATAAGTGGGTACTCCCTTGTTTCGCATAACAACTTTTAACATAATTTTACTTCGACTAACAACGTTTCATATAATTAATCGCTTGGTATAATCACATGAGTAAAGAAGTATAGTTGCAGTTCACATATTTTTTGAATATTTAACATCATAACATTTGTTTGATATAACAACAAATACACTAATGTCCTAAAAATATAATATTTATTTTATATAATAGTCGTTTGGTGTACTTTTTAGGGTTCCGTAGCCGAATGGCAAAAAACGGAACCCTTATAGATTTGTCATGTCTGTCTGTCTGTCTGTCCGTCTGTCCGTCCGTATGTCACAGCCATTTTATTCCGAAACTGTTAAGACTACAGTATTGAAACTTAGTAGATAGATGTATTCTGTAAACCGCTTTCCGATTTTTATACAATTATAAAAAATATAAAAGTTTAAGGGGGGGCATCCCATACATGGAACTGAAACAAAAAAAAAAATTTTCTTCAAACCTATACGTGTGGAGTGTCTATGGATAGGTCTTTAAAAATGACATTGAGGTTCCTAAAATCATTTTTTCTCAAAGTCAATCATTTGAAAGATAACTTTTAAAGTATGGGAGTGAAAAATCTAAAAAAAATATATGCTGTAGATCTCAATAAAAACTAACAACGAATAAAATTGGTTTGAACAAGATACAGTCAGCAGTTTTTGAGATATGGCGACCGCAAAGATAACTTTGTTTTTCATACAAACACTATGAAAAACAAATTCATTTTTGTAGTTGCGAAAAAACGATAGTTATAGAATACTCTACTGTGTTACGGAACCCTAAGAGTGCGAGTCCGACTTGCACTTGGCCAGTTTATTGTTTATATAAATCTTGTTTCATATACCTACTAATCGTATACATCTTCGACGACTTTTTTGCTTTCTCCTGAACTCTTAAAACGTACAAACGAATTGAAAACCTCCCGTTTGGAAGTCGGTTAAACATAAACCAGTAGTTCCGACGTAGACGAGTAATTGTTACTCTGAGCTTGTGACCACAACGAATCGCCAGCACCGAATCGGCCCTGTTCACTAGTCTAAGGCAGTTAAACTATAAGCCTTATAATATACCTGTTAGATATAACTAGGACCAAAAAATAAAAATTAGTTCAAATAAATTAGTGGTAAATAATATTATTACAAATAAAATTTACATCAAACAAAATTATGTTAAATGAGTGTTTGTTTCAAACAATAATAGAGAAAACAAATATTAGGTAAACTGAATATTTATGTTAACAAATTTTATACAAACTGAAATTATACGAAGATAAATTATATTAAAAATTGTTATGCGAAATAAGGGTAAACCGTATTAGTGCTGCAAGACCTTGCTTCTCAACTCATGATTCTATGTTAACGGGAAGCACCCTATAGGTTTTGATTCCCTTGTGAAGTCGCAAAATATGCGAAAACATGCAACATTAAATGGGCATATCATTCGACCGCGTTGACAAGTTTGATTTTCTCACGGACAGACAGACAGACGGCCAGCAAAGTGATTTTATAAGATTTTTCCTTTAACGGTACGGAACCCAAAAGTATCCACATATTTACTAATGGCATGACTTACACTGAACTGTGACTTATATCTGCCACTTGATTCTATAAGTAATAAATCAGCATAATCAGCACCTAGTATTGGCGTATCACAACCATAATGTACTAAAACAAACTTTATCAAACATACGATTTTAAATATCAAAGGCTTTCATTAAATTATATATTGGCGTAACCGCATCGAGATCCGCCCTTGAATAAAGCCCTCAGTGTCAGGACCAAGCAAGCGACTTATGAGAATGGATGGCCCATTCTCTCCACTGTAATGTAGTGGATTCTACTTTTCATTGCACTCATAAACATCCTACGAGGTCTAGAGTCTGGAGTAGATAGATAACTTACATTGTCAAAGATTGAAAGTCACGTTCTTTTACTTAGGTAGACGTCATGTTAGGAGGGTAGCGCGTAGGTACCTAAAGCGTGTTAGCGGGACCCTATTACTGAGACTCCACTGTCCATCTGTCTGTCTGTCTGTCTGTCTGTCTGTCTGTCACCAGGCTGTAACTCATGAACCGTGATAGTTAGACGGTTGAAATTTTCACAGATGATGTATTTCTGTTGCCGCTATAACAACAAATACTAAGAACAGAACAAAGTTAAAAATTAAAGGGTTTAAAACAAAAAACGTGTTTTTTACGATAGCGCGCCATCTATAAATCTTCATAGATGGCGCCATCGTGTTTAATTTAATCTCGGAATCTGAATCTGAATCTCGGAAACGGCTCCAACGATTAAATAGAATTTAGTATACAGGGGATTTCGGGGGCGATACATCGATCTAGCTAGGATTCATTTTCTGAAAATGTTGTTTTATTCGTGTTTTCAATAATCAACTTTATTGATAATCAACTTAAAATATGACTCTTCCCGACATCTATTGGCGAGTAGAAGTAGCTTTAGTGTTATTGTGTTGTTAAAGCAGTTAGTTGCTCTCAATTAAAAAAAAATGTATTATTATTCGCCAATAGATGTCGGGAAAAGTCATATTTTTCTGTTAGTGGCAAAAAAATACCGAGCAATACTCGGTCTTCCAGATATTTAATAATATTAATCACTAAAACTTTTGTGTTAACGTTTAATTAGTTGGTGTAAGAAGTTCGTTAGATATTCGTTAGATGGCGTTCGGAACCCTTCGTGTGCGGGACAAAGTCTGACTCGCACTTGGCCAGTTTCATTTTTTCTTTGTGTGAGTCCGACTTTCTATACATTATTTAAAGATTCTACGGTTTAATAGCCATACAAGCGGTGGTGCACCTCCAGGCAGACTCTCAATAGTCTTGCCACTGAAACAGGAATTTTTGGCAGAGGTAACTTAGAGGTAAGTAAACTTGCAGCGGGGCCCCACAGCTTTACCTGCGATGAATCCTAGTTATAAACCTTTCTCTTGAATCACTCTATCTATTGCTAAAAACTGCATTGTATGCATATACATATGTGTCATGCATGTAGCGTACCTACAGACAGCGGGAGCGAGTTTGTTTTATACTATGAAATGAAGATGTTGGAACTAAAGTATATATTACACAAGAAAATCACTATTTACAATATTGTTAAACACAATCCAAAATTTCTTCGTGGGACTCGAACCCGCACCCCCAATTACACGTTTTTACACGGATTACACGTCCTCTGCCAATTAAGCCACGGTTCGATCCATCGATACGACGAAATTAGTAGATTGCATTTGTTAACCCAATTATGCATTGGTGGCGCCATCTATGACTACTTATTACGTAAATTAATCATTCGGAAGAAATCATTACAGTTTTCAAATCCGACGAGAGATGTTGTACTGCGTAAATCAAATATTATGTTTCTTTGAAGTGTCACACATTTTATATTTTTGTAAATTGTTAAACACAATCCAAAATTTCATCGCACCGACGGGACTCGAACCCGCACCTCCCGGATTACACGTCCAGGTGCTCTGCCAATTAAGCCACAGTTCGATCCATCGACACGACGAAATTAGTGGATTGCATTTGTTAACCCAATTATGCATTGGTGGCGCCATCTATGACTACTTATTACGTAAGTTAATCATTCGGAAGAAATCATTACAGTTTTCAAATCCGACGAGAGATGTTGCACTGCGTAAATCAAATATTATGTTTAATTATAAATTAATATATTATTAATTAATAATAATATATAAATTAATATTTACAATATTTTCTATAATATACTTTTGAGTGATACCGTTCTCTACTTATATTCCATTTATTACCCGACTGCGTCAGAGGAAGGTTTATATTTTTATATGTATGTATGTACATATGTGTTTGGCATGCACGGCAGTCTATATGTCTAGATAGATTAAGGCTTGAGGTGTCCTCAGATTCATCTTAATTGTAACAGTGGCACTGGGTATATCAAAAATAATAATAAAAAATAAAAATCCTGATTTTTTGCGCCATACAATATACTTAATTTAATGTCTTCAAAATATTTTTCCTTCTAAACCTATCCAGTGTGAAATCAAAATAAAGAGTTCTATAAATGACTTACAAAAATATATACAACTTAACTAAATCTTTAAATCTAATTTGGAACGAGAAATGGTTGAAAACACAACAAAATATTATTTTAGATTTATAGTTGTAGTGAGTTTGAATCATGATTATAAAATACCGACTATTATACTCACTAAGATTTGATGTCGAATGTCTCGACCTAGGTTTCGTGCATGTCCGATGCACTTCCTCGGGAGTTTACGCTGCGAGATCGCGACGAGCACTGCGGGCCGCCGCAGACATTCGACATCAAATCTTAGTGAGTATAATAGTCGGTATTTTATAATCAAAATATGATTTTTTCACGCAGTCGGATTTTTTGTTTTTTCAACAAATTCACTGTTTAGTTTAGCTCTTATTAGTTGAGCCCAGCACCCTAGTTCTGAAGTTACTTTTACCATAGGTCAATAAAGACAAGTACAGAATTACGCATTTTCCCCATCATAGTCTACGTAATCATGCATTCCATTGACAACCACTTGTTCTCTGTAGATGTTCTTCATAAGATGTCTCTGGCAGAAATGTAGTGGGACTTCTGCGTAAGCTAAAACAATCATAATTTTCAGAAGGTTAGGGTTTAATTTTTAATAACTCTGATATTGTCTGAATATAATAGGATAATTGAGTTTTAAAACTAAAAGAACCGATTTCCATGCTCTACGAGTCAATTTCAGTAGCAACTTTGAGACGTTTATCGTCATATCTCTGGAGATATTTGTCAGATCTCGATAAAATTACAATGAGACCACTTCGAAAACGTATCCTACCGATTAAAAAAAGAATCGTTCGAATCAGTTCACAATTGAAGGAGTAATCGCGTAACATACATACAAATAAAAAATACAGACGAATTGAGAACCTCCTTATTTTTGGAAGTCGGTTAAATAGGGTTTTGTTCGCTTTAGAGCAATTGGTTAGGTTAGTTTTTATTAAAGATCTTAATTGTAAGTGTAATACATTTTAAGAGGACAAGCAAGACATTCATCGAATGGTAAGCGATGGCTTCTTCTCAATTTATAGAATTTTGAGAATTATATCTAACACACTTCAATTATTATGCACACTCTGAGATATTTAGATGTAAAGCCCTTACAAATTATATAAATCTATGCCCTGTTATTTTACTGGCCATTTGCTACTTAAACTAAAAAAAAAAAAATGTTAAGGCTATATCACTAGCAAATAGGTTCAGAAAATAGCTGCATACTTCTGTTGCAAAACCGTAACAGCGGAACCGCAGTATTTCACCATGTTCTGTCAGTTGTATGAGACGCGAAACACCAGCAAAACTGCCTGTACTAACGCATAGATATGACTTTAATTCTATCTCTTTCCCCGCGCGGTTTAGTCAATATACTCCGACGCCAGCCATAGCGCCGCCATTGTTTTGTGGTGCCGCGTTGATTTCGCGCCTATTTGTGAAAATCGACAAAACGCCTGGACCTGGGATCTGATTCCGCTCGTGTTTCGCGGCGAAGGCTTGCTACGGGCGTTAATAAATAACAAGTCTGAAAGTAGTAAAACAAAAGTCAATCCTAGGCAAAAGCCTTACCATAAAAATCATCATCTCCTCGGCAATTCACCATATCCAGATAGCATCCATTAGTGAAAGCCCGATACACGTAGCTCCGGAACTTCGAGGCTCCACAAACTGGCCGGTAATGGCTTGGGCAGAATACTGGGCAGGAGTCTTCATAACGTCTACCTTGTAATGCTGACTGTGTGGCTTTAATGCAGTACTTCAAAGGAGTCTGCACATACTCTACGAAAGAGAATTCTTGATTTGTATGACATTGGGGAAAATGCGATATGATTGGATGAAGTCAAGTCACGGCACAGTTGGCTCACTGTCGTATAGACACGCTCGATAATAAATTAGACATAGACAGTTGCACCGGTTCCTGATAAAATTTCAGATAGTCTGACATATGGGGGTTGAATATGCTGAACACGCTAGTTAGGCCTAGAATGATCTGACGCTCAAGGGCTGTGTGCTAAAAGAACAGCGTAAGGTTATGGCAGCAGATTTTTTCCTTGATGATGGTTAGCTACTTTTTGGAACAAGTCAGGTTTTTTTTAATATCTTATAGGTTCACATAGTATCACCTGTTGGTAAGTGATGATTCGGTCGAGGATGGTAGCACGCTAGGCTATGCTAGATGGAAACTCGATATAATATTACAATCTGTGTACAAATACCCATGTCGGTACATAGAAAAATCCATTGCTGCACGGCTACGTTTTGAACCGGCAATCTCCCGGTTCAAAGGCAAGCTATAATCTATCCTTTACATACGCCAACGATCCGGTATAGTTTCAACGGTTCCTGATAGCGCTAAAATGAAGAAATCTGACAGATTTTTGACAGCTTTAGTATGGCGTCATCTGTCAGTTAACTATCTAACGCATTATCAGGAACCTGTGAAACTGGCCCTTAATATTGTATTTCACATTGTAGAATTATATTATCGTGTTGTAGATAAGCGATAGGCAAGACCTTTTGTAATAAAATGAGCAACTATGAGGGTGTCGCAACCTTTTGACAAGAAAGGGTAAAGATAAGTAAAACAAAGCGTCAAAGATAATAGCTCGGCATTACAGTAATGCATCAGGCTTGTACTATTCATTATTCTGTGCATCAGGCAAGCTCCTACTACTGAACTGTGTGTAATGGTTCACAGAATGAGATAAGTACTACTTTTGCTGTTGTAATGACTTGACTCATTGACAAGAGATAGTAATTTTACTATACAATCGGTGAGAAAACATTAAATGCCAAACTTTGTAATTAGCTAAAGATTATGCAAGTCAGACTCGCACTCGTAGGGTTCCGTAACACAGTTAAGTATTCCATAACTATGATTTTTCGCAACTACAAAATTAACTTTGTTTTTCATAGTGTTTGTATGAAAAACAAAGTTATCTTTGCGGTCGCCATATCTCTAGAACTGCTGACTGTATCTCGTTCAAAAAAAGTTCTCGTTAAAAGTTAGTGGGGGGACACACATTTTACCACTTTAGACGCGCCTATCTTTCAAATTATCGACTTTAAGAAAAAAATATTTTAAGAACCTCAATGTCATTTTTGAAGACCTATTCATAGACACCCCACACGTATAGGTTTGAAGAAAATTTGTTTGTTTGTTTCAGTTCCATGTATGGGATGCCCCCCCTTAAACTTTTATATTTTTTATTTTTGTAAAAAAATCGAAAAGCGGTTCACAGAATACATCTATCTACCTACCAAGTTTCAATTCTGTAGTCCTAACAGTTTCGGAATAAAATGGCTGTGACATACGGACGGACAGACAGACAGACAGACAGACAGACAGACAGACGGACGGACAGACAGACAGACAGACAGACAGACAGAAAGACAGACAGACAGACAGACAGACAGACAGACAGACAGACGGACAAGAAGGTGATCAATTTTCTCAGGAACGAGTGGACCTAGCAAGTTGAAATTTATACCAGATACTGTGGTCTATAGTCCCTATTAGATGTATAAAAATCAATGTCCTGAGCCAGCACGGTAAAAAGATATGGGCAAATTTAGATTTTCGCGAAAACTTGTTTGTACCAAAATTTACCTTAATTTTCAACTTTTTTTATTTTCGGAATTTTTCCATTGCTTGTGTTGTCTTATAGCACAAATAAAAGAAAAATTCTAAAAAATAAACAAAAGTTTCGAAATTATAGGGTGTCCCCATACATACATAGTGCTAGCCAATTAAGATAGGCCTCTGATTTATATGAGTGTTCATACAATTTAGAGGTCTAGCTTAATTGGTACCTACTAACGTTGGTACGGAAGCCTCGGTAGGCGAGTCCAACTCTACTTTGCCGGTTTTATTTATTTCTGTAGAAAATAGGCTTATTGATATGTCTCCATCTAAATGTCAGTGGTACGGGCTTAGCTTTTCATAGCATTGTCGCCTGGGATCTGGAGCATCGCTCTTGTAGATACTTCTACACCACAGCAACGTCGGAATTTCAGGTTTCAAGTACTACGTAAGATATCTGTCGGTGGGACATTATATTTTGAGTTTCACACACCTGTATTATTCAGTTCTACGACTGTAGATGAATGTTACGTGATACATAGTAAAATGTATTAATTGACAAAAAAACTATTTTGTTTCTTGCGAATAAACAAATATGTATGCGTTTTTTTACTTGGTGGTAAAAAAAGGCACAAGCGGACTAAGACGGCCAATGTAAAAAGCGCACATCATTTTTTTAATTAAAAAAATCCATTGGTGCGCGGCGGGGCTTAAACTCGGTACCACTGGCATCAAAGCCGACCATTCTCCTACATTCACCACCGAGCCCTCTATAGCCCTCTATAGCTAGCCTATAAATATATGCTCAAGAAAATACGACAAACGAAATATTTCGTCCAATCCATATAATCAACGCAACTGTACTCACTCATCTTCTGAACTACTGGTCTTATCAAAATATCTATATCTTTATTCAAAAAAATATAAATATCCTTCCTTGAGAAATAAATCACAAAAAACTTACCGATACCGTGGCATGACGAGTAAGCTGCCAAAGCACATCTACTCGAAAACATTTTGTATGAAACAGATTGAATATCAAAACCACATTGCATGTCATCTGGTAGGCATACTACATCACAATCTAAAATATTTGAATCTGCTGTGCATAATGCTGAAATAAAAAATTATTGAGCATCACACATTTTGGAAGGCCTATAATCACCCTAATACCCCGTTAATACCGCCCTAATATAACCTTTACCACCCTAATATACCTTTTTAGGGTGCCGTAGCCGAATGGCAAAAAACGGAACCCTTACAGATTCGCATTGTCTGTTTGTCTGTCTGTCTGTCTGTCCGTCTGTCCGTTCATATGTCACAGCCATTTTATTCCGAAACTATTAGGACTAATTTTTAAAAGTCTTTATTGATATACTTATTAATTTGAAGTTGGGTTCCGTTTTACCCTTTGAGTACGGAACCCTAAAAATATAAAAGTTTAAGGGCATCCCATACATGGAACTGGAACAAAAAATTTTTTTTTCTTCTAACCTATACGTGTGGGTTATCTATAGATAGGTCTTTAAAAATGACATTGAAGCTTCTACAATCATTTTTTCTCGAAGTTAATCATTTAAAAGATAGGCGCGTCTAAAGTGTAAAAATAAAAAGTGTGTCCCCCCCCCTCTAACTTCTAAAGTAAGGGAAATAAAGGAACTAAAGTAAACGAGATACAGTCAGCAGTTGTTGAGATATAGCGACCGCAAGTATAACTTTGTTTTTCATACAAACACTATGAAAAACAAAGCTATTTTTGTAGTTGCGAAAAATCATAGTTACTGTGTTACGGAACCCTACGAGTGCGAGTCCGACTTGCCCTTGGCCAGTTTATTTTAAATAGACATCAAGTACTGACGCATCTCAGTACTTTTAGATGTTATGCCACCGCTACTTATTGGATATAACATTAACTCGCAACAAGTGATTTATTTCCTCATTCATTGTAAGTCCGTATCCTAGATATTAATACCTGGCCTGAGTTGGAGTTTCGCGACCATTAGGGATCTTGAAGTAGGGACTGAATGAATATGTATCCTTAGCGTTCTAAATAGATCATATTGTCACTATATAATTAAGTTGGATCGCGGTCAAGTCTTAGACAGTATTTTATTTTAATTTTGTATAGTTTGACCACTATCTCGCCTGGTCGTAAGTGATGATGTTGTCGAAGATGGTGAACACGCTAGGCCTCGAATACTCTGACCCCAAACGGATGTATGCTGCTGAAACTCCGTAAGGTTAGGGCGGCAGATTTTCTCCTTATGTATCTATACTAATATTATAAAGAGAGAACAATTGTATTTTTGTGTGTTTGTAATGATTTGGCTCAAAAACTACTAGACCGATTTAAAAAATTATTTCACTAATATATAGAATGGACTTTCGAAATGAAAATAGGCTATATATTATCCCATTTAAATTAAAGGTACATTCGTGGAGACCTAATTTGCAACCTAAGTCGACAAAAAAACGGTCGAAAAAACACGTTTCTTACGAACGCTGCTCAATTGAAAACAGATGGAAGAATATTTTCTATGGAAGAGTTGTACAACTTAATAAGACCTACAAAAAAGTCCGCGACAGCATATGTCTATCTCTTAAGGTTGACTCACAGTAACCATTTTAAACTTTAATTTTTTGTTAAAAAATATTACATAACTTCCAGGGCTATATTCAAGTATATAGTATTAATCATTATCCAAATAATTTCGTTAATTAGCTTGGCCACATATTATAGATTAAAATTGTCCTTTACAGTATATAGTTTTAATGAAAACTCTAGAAGATATCACGGATTTCACATACACGCATCGCAAAATTAATAAAATATTTGCAGTCAAACTACAGAATAGGTCATAGTTACTACGAAAATATTATTATAAGCTTAGCTTTTCTGTAGATCCCCACCGATCGCAATCTGAAGTCAATATAGTATAATAATATGATCTATTGTATAAAATAATAATGATCTATATATATAATATAATATTTTAAACCACCCCGACTAATCTATGTATAATCTTTTCATTAAAAGCATTCCAATGACTCTAAACACGACATTTAAAATGTGAGCTGTAAGTTGGTGAGGATTTGAGTATTCTGTAGAGTCCAGGAGATGTCCCAGCATCAGGTCAATGCTTCCATGTTCTTACAATATCGTTGAAGAAGAAGATTTTCGTATTGATCAGACCTATGAAAGTTGATTAAAGCTCATAGTTTTATAACGATTAATCGAATTTTCATGAATCAAAGCTAAGAACACTCTCGATGAAGACATCTATCAAAAAAAAAAACTATCAATAATAAAATCAAAATCTGTTCATCCGGTTGGGTGCTAAGATGCCACAGACAGACACACAGATACACACGTTAAACGTATAATACCCCTACTTTTTGCGTCGGGGAACGCCGTAAGGTTACGGTGGCAGATGTTCTCCTTGGTGGTAAGCTACTATTCAACCGACTTCCAAAAAGAAGGAAGTTCTCAATTCGTCTGTATGTTTCTTTTTTCTTTATTTTTTGTGTGTGTATGTTACGCGATAACTCCGTCAATAGTGAACCGATTCAAATGATTATTTTTGTAATCGGTAGGGTACGTTTCCGAGGTGGTCCCATTGTAATTTAATTGAGATGTGATAAGTATCTTCAGAGATATGACGATAAACGTCTCAAACTTGCTACTGAAATTGACTCGCGGGGCATTGAAGTCAGTTGTTTTAGTTTTTAAACTATCTTAATTATTGATAGATTTAATGATCCCACGAAAACCCAAGATTTATGAATGCACATTAAACTTTCATTGGTAGGTATATAGCTAGGATTAGAACCAACGACCCTCGGGTCAGAATCAGGTTAACTATCATTTACGCCAAAGGGCCGTCCAATATCACTACGTAAGTATTATAAAACAATGTCCATCACTGCGTCTGTCTGTCTGTTTGCAATAATCTCAATAGCTTCTGAACGGATTATCATGCGGTTTTCAGCAATAGCCAGAGTGTTTATAAGGAAGATTTAGGTCTTAGGTGCATAATTCGTTAAGGTTTTGTGTAAATTGGTTGAAATATGACAATGATTGTTAAATATGTTAATATTTTATATTCTATGCAACAAACTGATGCAAATTTTGTAGGCATATATGTTCTACCCGTGCGAAGCCGGGGCAGGCTGCTAGTAGTTAATATTTTAGTTTAATAAGTTTTTTAAATTGTGTTGAGAAATAAATTCAATCTAATTATCCTTAAAAAAAAAAGTTCGATAAATGGGTTTGGATTTCTCGGTAGTTTCCGTGTAATATCGTCACTTGAATGCATTAATTATCACTATAATAATAATATGACGATGATTGTTAAATATGTTAATATTTTATATTCGATGCAACAAACTGATGCAAATTTTGTAGGCACATATGTTCTACCCGTGCGAAGCCGGGGCGGGCTGCTAGTACTTTTATAAAATTCAAGCGCAAGTTAAACAAACAAAAAAAAAACAAAACTCCACTAAAAGTATACTTACAGAGATGCAAGAATGCAGCAATGAAAATCGTGTACATTTTACTACGAGTGAATCCAATCCAATCCGACATAGTTAACTATTGCCGTATTTATTGAACGTTCTCCAATTAAGATAAGCTTCGGATTTTACTGAAACGGTACATTTTATTGATATCAAGAGTTTGCAAGAAAATTATTGAAGCCATGGGTCACTGAGTTTCAAACTCAAATCAGGCAGTAGGGTTAACTGTTCTTTATAAGTCTTAAGGAATTATAGTCGTCTGTTTCGATTTTAACGAATTGTGTCTCAATATGTGTTAAGTTTATATATTTTATGATTTTGAGTTCAAAGCTTAAACTCGTACACGACTATATTGTCTCTGCAATAGTTATTAAAACCAAAAATAATGGATATTGATAGCTCAAAATGTTTGTGCACTTTAACTGATCTGCAAAAACAAAATTCAATTCTTAGTTTTAGAGCACTAAAATTAAAAACGTAAAATTAATTTAAAAATTGATTACACAGTAGGTAAATTATAATTGAAAATACTAATTAGTTACATGCATACTTATAAAGCGAAATCAAAAATCTACGTAATAATTTACACGAACGTACAAAACGAAAAACCGACTTCACATGCCGCGATAGTGAAAGATCGATAAGTATAATAATCGATAAGTATCCCATAGTTATAATCATGTCATCAAGGTATACAAATTTGTTTTAATACTATTGCTTCCATAATACTTTGTACATAAAGTTCATAAAACTAGGTACATGAGATCATAATGGACCCTGTTGGGCGCATGCAAAATGATTAAATTAATTGAGGGAGGCTAAAAAAAAGAGCAGGATATAATAAAAATGAATTATAATATTGTTGTGTCGTCTAAATTATGTTTTAACGGTGTACTAAGATTTTAATTGTTTATCTCCATATCTCCATGGAAATGATTATCAAATCTCGATAAAATTTGAATGAGATCGAACGGAGGCACTTAAGGCACACCCCGGACACTCCATTAAATCTCCATACAAATTAGCGTTTTAACGACCGACACTGTGACACCGACACACACATGTCGTTTTCCTACAGGCGCAATTGTGTGCGTGAAGTCTAAGGATGTCACCGTCAGAACCTACTTCATTTTGAAGTTGGTTTAGACTTGCTAGCCAGTACTTCGCTATGGTTTCAAAAGTACATAGATAATAAAATTATTCTCATTTACTCAACGTGATACGCCATAACTAAGACACTTGTCTGCGAACGAAGACCGATACGCGTGCGAGTGAAACAGTTGCGAAAGTTTTTACGAACTAAAATCTTCTAAATATTTGATTATGTTATTTGAATAGTGTAGAGTTCGGTAAAGACATTTCATATACTTAAGTTACTTGATTTGAAAAAGCAACAAAGATACATAAATTATTCGGAAAGTTTTTATTAAATAATTTTAAAACTAAGGTTTATTTACGCACGAGAATATTGTTGTTTCATTTATGAAAATGAATTCTAAAATTCTAAACTACGTAAATTTGAACCCCCTGTGTCTACCTAGTCCCACAGAAATGTTCCATAATACTTATTATTAATATTTCTGTGTTTTATATTCATACATGTATGAAATTGATGTTTTTCTCCTTGTGAGGTAGTATTGTTCTGTAGTCGTGCGCGTATGGCGTCCTTGCTCAGGCTGGCGCCGACAGATCAGAATCGGTGGCTAGGTGAGGTAGCCCGGATTGGTGGGGGGAACAGAGTGTCCGTTCTATAGGTAGTATTATTATCTTTTCTATGCTTAAGGTACACACCACAGCGTGTCTATCTAGCGTGCGCTATCTAGGCGGCGATCAGATAGCGCCGTAATATTTGTAGCGACTGGTTCACACCAAACGCGATCAGAAAATAATTGAAAAATACTGAGATTGCGCCCGCAGATCTCATGACGCCGCGGTGTGTGTGACGACCTTTAAACAAAATAAGAATTTTCTTTTTTTGACCAACCAATTACAAAAATTAATATAAACATTTTAATCTTCACTTTCATATTTTTGAAGGGTCATATTTCTATTTAGAATTGATTAGTACAAATTGATATGCGCATGCAGATAGTTATTTTGACGTAGGTATCCGCTAAGTAATAATTTTTCAAAATTCACTCTTCAAGAGGATGAAACGGAGGTTCAAAGTTTGTGTGGAAAAACAAGATTAGATAGTCTTTGCTATTCGAAACTTCACACAAGTACTGAAGTAAATATATAAGTAAATACATGTGTCAGGCTTTTTCGAAATTCCACCCCTAAAAGGGTGAAGTGGGGTAACAAAGTCTGAAATTCAATATTGTTTCTGATTGCGCTGAAATTTAGAATGCAAATAAGTATTATGACGTAGGTATCCGCTCAGAAAGGATTTTATAAAAAATCCTTCCGGATACGGAACGGGGATTCAAAGTTTTTATGGCAAAACAAGATAAGATAGTCTGTTTTATTCAAAACTTTACACATAAGTTCTTCTGTAAATTAATAAGTAAGTACGTGTTGTGGATTTTTTGAAATGGGGTAGGTAACAAATTCTGAAAATTTGGGTTTTTCGGGTTTTATAAAAAAGAATCCCGATTTGCCTTAATCACGCGATGACATGAAAACGGGTGAACCGATTTGGCTAATTCTTATTTGATGTCTTTAATGATAGAATCTTTTTTACACCAGAAAAGTTTTAAGTAAATAAAAGGAGTTTTTAACGCGGGCGAAGCAGCGGGGCACTTCTAGTTATGCTATACAAACGTGAATACGTTTGCATGGAAAAGTGCACCCCGCTTTCGCTTTTTATATATTTTTTTTATTTTTTATAATAATCGTAAAACGGTTCACATAATACATCTAACTATTACATTTTTAACATTCGGCTACGGAACCCTAAAAACCGACTTCAATTGCCGCTCTAGCCATTTTTATAGCCAAGTTTGAGGTGTTTATCTCCATATATCTAGAGATACTAATCATCAAACCATTACTCAGATTTTGAAATGGTCGCACGACGCAGGTCTTGTTCTTAACGCAAGCAAGACTAAAATTATCCACGTTCATTCAAATTACCTTCGACACAATCATAGGTTTAAAGTCATCGCCCATAGTCACTCATGTCTGCATAATAACTCTGCAAAAGGTACATGCTCGTGTGATGCGATTGACCAAGTCACCCACCACACCTACCTCGTGTTAATGGTGGATAACAGATTTAACTGAAACTATCATGTCGACCAAGTCTGTGACAAACTAAGAGCCCTACTAGCGAAGTTTTACATAATCAAATCAAAAGTTCCATTCAAAGTATTGCTTGCCATGTACGTAGCTCTGGCGGAGTCAATTATAGCATACGGATTAAAGAGCTATGGGCAAACTTTCAAAACATATTAAGACAAAATCTCAAACCTACAAACAAGACTTATAAAACGAATAGTACCAAAAAATATAAAACAACAGTTCAGAGATAATTTCGTAAATTTATTATATTGTAACGTAATACCAATACAAATAAAACTGCTCATGGTTCTCGCAATTGGACAATATGATAATAAAAGCATTCAAATTCCAGTTTGCCACAAAATACAAACTAGACAAATAACTCTAAATAAACTAAAAGTACCTAAAACTACTAATTAATAATAAACAGTAGTTTTAGGTACTTTTTTTGTACTTAGGCAGACGAACGATTGAATTTTTAATAGCCACCATTCTTAACGAAATACCCCAAAAACCACAGGAAAAACTAAATAACCTCAATTATAAACGTATACTTAAAAACTACTTTTATAACACTTACCACAATAACACAACACCGAAGGACTTATAATAATACAATATCACGATCCCAACTTAAAATAACAGCATGTATAAGGTGTAAGTGTAAGTCGCAGAACCAGTTTGCCGACAGCGATACGCATCGTCCGCGTCACAAGTACGGGTACGTCAGCGGCACACCCCGGACACTCCACTAAATCTCCATACAAACTAGCGTTTTAACGACCGACACTGTGACACCGACACAGACACTACACACATGTCGTTTTCCTACAGGCGCAATTGTGTGCGTGAAGTCTAAGTATGTCACCGTCAGAAACTACTTCATTTTGAAGTCGGTTTAGACTTGCTAGCCAGTACTTGCTATGGTTTCAAAAGTACATAGATAATAAAATTATTTTCATTTACTCAACGCGATACGCCATAACTAAGACACTTGTCTGCGAACGAAGACCGATACGCGTGCGAGTGAAACAGTTGCGAAAGTTTTTACAAACTAAAATCTTCTAAATATTTGATTACGTTATTTGAATAGTGTATAGTTCGGTAGAGACATTTCATATACTTAAGTTACGTGATTTGAAAAAGCGACAAAAATAAATAAATTATACAGAAAGTTTTTAAAACTAAGGTTTATTTACGCACGAGTATATCGTTGTTTCATTTATGAAAATGAATTCTAAAATACGAATATATAGTTAGGTATACAAATATAAGTGTATTATTAGTATATATATTATATAGAAACTACGTAAATTTGAACCCCCTGTGTCTAGTGCTAGTGCTAGCCTAATGCCTAGTCCTACAGAAATATTCCATAATACTTATTATTAATATTTCTGTGTTTTATATTCATACATGTATGAAATTGATGTTCTTCTCCTTGTGAGGTAGTATTGTTCTGTAGTCGTACGCGTATGGCGTCCTTGCTCAGACTGGCGCCTCGACAGATCAGAATCGGTGTCGAGGTGAGGTAGCCCGGATTGGTGGGGGGAACAGAGTGTCCGTCTATACGTAGTATTATTATCTTTTCTATGTCAGCGGTCGCCCGTGCTCAATCGCATCCGTTTAAACTACCCTTATTTACATTTTTATCATACAACTACTTACATCTTAGATACCTACATAAAAATACTAAAATTACACATATAAACAACTTGTAATTATAGTTCTCATACAATTTATTAGAAGTTAGTTAAGTCAAGCTTTATGTTGTAAAATGGCTGTATAAATAATACTTAAGTGGCGCGATCCTGAATGTGAGTGCCAGCACAAACTTATGGTTTATTGGCACAACATAAAAATATGTATGTAATTATTAAGTACTTAAATAAATAAATTATTAAATAAAAAAAAAGATTCCGAAGAATCGAGAATCTCCTCCTTTTTTGTGAAGTCGGTTAAAAAAAATCATTAATCTAGATGAAATTACAATGGCACCAACTTGAAATGTTCCATACCAATTAAAAATAAACTGGCCAAGTGCAAGTCGGACTCGCACTAGTAGGGTTCCGTACCACACTACAGTATTTTATAAGATCGAGCAAAAAATATCACGATCATTTTTCGCCAGCAAACAATAATAATTAATAAACATTTTATTTCTTATAAAGCAATCTAACGTCTAACAAAAGAGTTAGGGGTCGACATTTCAATATAACGCCATCTATGGGACGTTTACCTAACTAAGCGCTCATAGATGGCGTGAAATGCCTAAAAAAACACGTTTCTTGTATGGGGACCCTCTATTATTTTTAACTTTATTCTGTTTTTAGTATTTGTTGTTATAGCGGCAACATAAATACATCATCTGTGAAAATTTCAACTGTCTAACTATCACGGTTCATGAGATACAGCCTGGTGACAGACGGACAGACAGACAGACAGACAGACAGGCAGACAGACAGACAGACAGACAGACAGACGGACAGCGGAGTCTTAGTAATAGGGTCCCGTTTTACCCTTTGGGTACGGAACCCTAAAAAATGATTTGAATCGGTTCACAATAGCGGAGTAATCGCGTAACATACATACAAAATATACAAAGGTATCTTGGCAAGCGCGCTTCATTATCGACCGCATCGTCACTTAACATCAGATGAGATAGTGGTCAAGTGATCGACAGATCGATTTCAAAAAAAATAAAATATAATACAAACAGAAGAATTAAGAACCTCCTCCTTTTAGGAAGTCTGTTGAATATGTCCGCTATTAGAACTGTGGATAATATAACTCAAGTAAGATTAGAAAACGTAATATTCACATGATATGAAAATCCTCTGGTTAGTCTTAACTATATTAAGTTCTCAGTCATTTTAAATTAGTCGGTTTTGTTACCACATCTCGAGATGAGCTCCTAAAATAGACTAAATCTGCATCTTCACAAACTGCATCTGTCACTTCAACCCCTCTAATGAAGGTCATTTTGTCACTGAACCGTTATTATCATATCAAGCGCAAATGCAACTAACCCTCAAACAAAAACACAGCCACCATCATGAAAATAAGGTTCAATGTTCAATGATGGATATAAAATTATCTTGAAATACAAAAGATATTGCTCCTCTACGTCACGTCGCCGTTGATTCAGCTAAATTGAAAATGTTTTCGAGAATAATGCGAAAATCAGATTTTTGTCTTGAATCTTACGAAGAACGAGCAGTGTATTTGTTTTGTCTTTCAGTCAATATTCAAAAGTGTTCTGTTCTGATTGCATGCGGATTTACAGAGACAAGATCAAAGACTAAAGAGAGAGACATATTAATATAGTCGTATATGCTGTCTTAGGGTTTAGTAGTAGTACAAAGAACACTGTATTTAAAATGTATATTGGATACCTAATGGTCAAACGCTAGCCTATATGATATAAAAAAGTTGTACAATAGTTCGGTTTATAAATGTAAATTCATGAAAGTATTTATCTTCGTACATTTACCAAAGTTTTATCACGTCTAAAGCTTCCGTTCGACATGCAAAATTGAAATCCCTGAGCCACTCAAGTTTTGTCCAATGGAAAATCTTCGAAATGCGTTTCGATTTAAAAGAGAATTTCTGTGTCCGTTTTTCATCGAACTATTTAAGATTATAGCTTATGGTGTTTTACTATTACAGTCCTTCAGAGTCAGCCCATTTTAGGCTTAGTATGTCAAAGTCAAAGTCAAAGCATTTATTCAGTATATGGGCAAATTAAAAATTTGCACTTACACTCGTCAAATTACATTAAATAGATCATATTCAATAAAAAATATTATAGATATAACAGAAACATAACTTATTGCTTTGAATTTACAAAAAAAAAAAAACAAAGGTATTGAGCCATTCAGCTTTCATCTAGACGTCAAACGTCACACTTAAAACACATGTTTAATTGTTCACCATCCTTGTCACATCATGGCTTTTTAACTGATTTAAAAAAAAGGAGGAGGTTTCTCAATTCTACCGTTTATTAGATGCAGTTAAATAAATGTATTTTCTTTCTTCTTTCTTTCTTTATTTTATTTTAAATTGTTTTCGCGGATAATTTCGTCGTTTAGCCCCATAGAGTTTCTTGGTGTTTCTTCTCTGATGGGAGTACTTCCGAAACACCAGTAGATTAAACAGTCAATCAGTTTTATTCTTTTATTTGCAGATCTAGGGTTACCTGTTACGACGGTATTATGCAGCTGATAGACGGACCATCAGTTCCATTCGGAATATGATTTGTACTGCAATTAGTCTACGTTTTATTTATTTATTGTGTTCACAAGTTTTTGGAAAAAATTGTCTGAAGTACTGAAACATGCACTGGGTTGCGGGTGCACGTAATAGTATGGTTGGCAACCCTACATTAATCAGGGGAATTAAACATGTGTTTTAAGTGTGACGTTCGATGAAATGAAATGAAATGAAATTGAAATGAAATGAAATGAAATTGAAATGAAATGAAATGAAAAGTATTTGTCTTTTACAAACATCATGTAAAACTTAGTACAAGTACTGAATTACAAGCATTCCTGATAAGGACAAGCATTGATATCCAAACTAGGTAGAACCTGTTATATGGTATACCAATACCCCCCGCCGGACACATTTTGTATCAAACGTTACTATATACATTACTAGCTGTTACCCACGGCTTCGCCCGCGTTATTTGAGTCTTTATGACCTTTAAGGTCAAGATCGATGATCTCTTAGGCCAAGTCACCATAGATGACCCTAAGCCCTAAAGTCGAACTCATTATCCTCTATTGTTAAAGTCATTAATCATTTAGGTTAGGTATACGAAGTTGTGCTGTTTAAATGTTTGACTCAACACAAAAGTTCCTGAAACATTTCTTACAAAGAAAATAAGGTAAATAGCTGCGCGAGCGCAGCGAGAGCTATCATTGTGCGAGCGAACATTTTTTATGACTTTTTATGACCCTGAAAAATTTACGACCTAATAATCAACACACTCTAGATGACTCTTAAGCCGAACTCGATATCGTCTATTGTTAAAAAAAATTTTACGACTTTTTATGACCCTGACATCTTTTATGACCTACTAAGTCAACACCGATGACACTCAGGTAAAACGTGATATTCACTTATTTAAAGGTTAATAATCATTATGATAATTGAATGTTGTACTGTTTAAATGTATGACTCGTTTTGATGCATGTGGTTATTAATATACAAAAGTTGCTTATATATTACCTTCAAAGTAGATAAAACAAATGCCAGCGCAAGCGTAGCGAGCGGCGCTATCACTGAGCGAGCGAAGCGAGCGCGAACAATTTTACGACTTTTTATGACCCTGACAGTTTTTATGACCTACTAAGTCAACACTGATGACACTCAGGTTAAAGTCAATAATCACTTATTTTAAGGTTAATAATCATTATGATTATTGAAGATTGTACAGTTTTAATTTATGACTCGTTTTGATGCATGTGGTTATTAATATACAAAAATTGCTGAAATATTACCTTCAAAGTTGATTAAATAAATGCCTGCGCGAGCGCAGCGAGCGCGGAAATTTTTACGACTTTTTATGACCCTGACAGTTTTTATGACCTACTAAGTCAACACCGATGACATTAGGGTTAAATTTGATATCCACTTAATTTAAGGTTAATAATCATTATGATTATTGAAGGTTGTTCTGTTTCAATTTATGACTCGTTTTGATGCATGTGGCTATTAAAATACAAAAGTTTTTGAAATATTATATTCAAAGTAGATAAAATAAATAATTGCGCGAGCCCCGCGAACGCTAAAAATGTTTACGACTTTTTATGACCCTGACAGTTTTTATGACCTACTAAGTCAACACCGATGACATTAGGGTAAAATTAGATATCCAATTATTTGAAGGTTAATAATCATTATGATTATTGAAGGTTGTTCTGTTTCAATGTTTGATTCGTTTTGATGCATGTGGCTATTACAATTCAAAAGTTGACTACATATATCATATAAAGTAGATAAAATAAATGCTTGCGCGAGCGTGGCGAGCGTTATTACTGCGCGAGCGTAGCGAGCGCGAAAATTTTTTACGACTTTTTATGACTCTGACAGTTTTTATGATCTACTTAGTCAATACTGATGACACTCAGGTTAAAGTCTATAATCACTTATTTAAAGGTTAATAATCATTATGATTATTGAAGATTGTACAGTTTTAATTTATGACTCGTTTTGATGCATGTAGTTATTAATATACAAAAGTAGCTGCAATATTACCTTCAAAGTTGATTAAATAATAAATGCTTGCGCGAGCGTAGCGAGCGCTATCACTGCGCGAGCGAAGCGAGAGCGGAAATTTTTTACGACTTTTTATGACCCTGACAGTTTTTAAGACCTACTAAGTCAACACCGATGACATTAGGGTTAAACGTGATATCCACTTATTTTAAGGTTAATAATCATTGATTATTGAAGGTTGTACTGTTTTAATTTATGACTCGTTTTGATGCATGTGGCTATTTATATACAAAAGTGTCTGAAATATTACATTCAAAGTAGATAAAATAATTAATTGCGCGAGCTTCGCGAGCGCTAAACATTTTTACGACTTTTTATGACCCAGACAGTTTTTATGACCTACTAAGTCAACACCGATGACATTAGGGTTAAATTTGATGTCCACTTAATTTAAGGTTAATAATCATTATGATTATTGAAGGTTGTTCGGTTTCAATCTATGACTTGTTTTGATGCATGTGGCTATTAACATTCAAAATTTGACGAAATATTTCCTACAAAGTAGTTAAAACAAATGCTTGCGCGAGCGCAGAGAGTGCTATAACTACGCGAGCGAAGCGAGCGTGAAAAAATTTTACGTGTTTTAATGACCCTGACAGGTTTTATGACCTACTAAGTCAACACAAATTACCCTAAGGCTGTTAAAACACGAAAGTTTTTGAAATACTTCCCACAAAGCAGATAAAAACGTTGGGCAAGCAAAGCCAGCGCGTAAATTTTGATGACTTCTAATGATCCTGACAGTTTCATGGCCTAATCAAGACACTAATAAAGTCATTATAGACGAACCTAAGGTCAAACTTTTATGATTATGTTAACTCTTTGTAAAGTTAACAAAAAATATATGCACCCTTACTTAACTGCCGATAAAAAAAGTATTATTTGCCCTTTTATGCCCAATTAAATGTCATGGTACAAAATGTCATGTGAATCGGTCAAGCCTTTTGGCCGAAAAGAGGCCAAACATTATACAAAATTCAACAATGAATAACTGGCCAAGTGCAAGTCGGACTCGCACTCGTAGGGTTCCGTAGCACAGTAGAGTATTCTATGACTATGATTTTTCGCAACTACAAAAATAACTTTGTTTTTCATAGTGTTTGTATGAAAAACAAAGTTATCTTTGCGGTCGCCATATCTCTTAAACTACTGACTGTATCTTGTTCAAACCAATTTTCGTTGTTAGTTTTTATTGAGAACTACAGCATATATCTTTTTAAGATTTTCACTCCCATACTTTAAAAGTCAGAGGGGAGGGGGGGGGGGCACATTTTACCACTTTAGACGCGCCTATCTTTCAAATGATTGACTTTGAGAAAAAATGATTTTAGAAACCTCAATGTCATTTTTGAAGACCTATCCATAGAAGTATAGGTATAACACGTATAGGTTTGAATATTTGTTTTTGTTTGATTCAGTTCCATAGTTCATATTTTTTATTTTTGTATAAAAATCGGAAAGCGGTTCACAGAAAACATCTAACTACCAAGTTTTAATTCTGTAGTCCTATCAGTTTCGGAATAAAATGGCTGTGACATACGGACGGACAGACATACAGACAGACAGACAGACATGACAAATCTATAAGGGTTCCGATTTTTGCCATTCGGCTACGGAACCCTAAAAACTGACAACCGGACTCGATTGTAAAAAAAGTAACCAATGTGCTCGGATAATAGACTCTACTCTTGGTCTGTGTCTTATTGACTGACTCTGTACAGTTTTAGCTCAATCGGTCAACTCGTTGAACCGAGAAGAAGTTACACACACGTTTAAAAAATTCAATAAAAAAAAATTTGTTGCCCAAACTCTGCTGTTAAAAAAAATATCCTTTGTCGTTCTATGCCCTATTAACTGTATTTGTACAAAATTTGAGCTGAATCGGTCAAAACGATTGCCGCTAAGAGGCAATACATTATTCCATAATAAAATTATAGACACTCGAAATTGCCAGCCAAAAAAAAAGTATCCTATGTCTTATTGACCGTCTGCGCTCAAAATTTTAGCTGAAATGGTTGACCCGTTTAACTGAAAGGAGGCCACACATTTACAAAGTTCAATAAAAAAAATCTGGACACCTGGACTCGACTGCCAGAAAAAAAGTATCCTATGTGCTTCTATGCCATATGAGCTGTATATGTAAAAAAATTCAGCCGTATCGGTCAAGCCGTTGAAAGGAGGCCACACATTTACAAAGTTCAATAAAAAAAATCTGGACACCCAGACTCGATAGCCAAAAAAAAGTATCCTATATCCTATTCTGCCTTATGAACTGTCTTTATACAACATGCCAGGCAAATTGGTCAAGCCGTTTATTCGAGAAGAGGTCTTATATTTACAAAATTCAATTTAAAATATTTGGACCCCCTGACTCGATAGCCACAAAAAAAGTATTCTATATCCTATTCTGCTCTATGAACTGTCTTTACACAACATGTCAGGCAAATTCGTCAAGCCGTTTATTCGAGAAGATGTCTTATATTTACAAAATTCCGTTAAAAATATTTGGACCCCCTGACTCGACAGCTAAAAAAAAAGTATCCTATATTCTATTCTGCCCTATGACATGTATTCACACAAAATTTCAGGTAAATCAGTCAACTCGTTTAATCAAGAAGATGTCTTATATTTACAAAATTCAATTAAAAATGTTTGGACCCCCTGACTTGATAGCCAGAAAAAAGTTTTCTATATCCTATTCTGCCCTATGAATTGTCTTTATACAACATGTCAGGTAAATCGGTCAAGCCGTTTATTCGAGAATAGGTCTTATATTTACAAAATTCAATTAAAAATATCTGGACCCCCTGACTCGACAGCTAGAAAAAAAGTATCCTATATCCTATTTTGCCCTATGACATGTATTCACACAAAATTTCAGGTAAATCAGTCAACTCGTTTAATCAAGAAGATGTCTTATATTTACAAAATTCAATTATAAATATTTGGACCCCCTGGCTATCGAGCCAGAAAAAAAGTATTCTATATCCTATTCTACCCTATGAACTGTCTTTATACAACATGTCCGGCTATTTGGTCAAGCCGTTTATTCGAGAAGTGGTCTTATATTTACAAAATTCAATTAAAAATTTCTGGATCCCCTGACCGACAGCCAAAAAAAAGTATCCTATATTCTATTCTGCCCTATGACATGTATTCACACAAAATTTCAGGCAAATCGGTCAAGCAGTTTATTCGAGAAGATGTCTTATATTTACAAAATTCAATTAAAAATATTTGGATCCCCTGACTTGATAGCCAGAAAAAAAGATTTCTATATCCTATTTTGCCCTATGACATGTATTCACACAAAATTTCAGGTAAATCAGTCAACTCGTTTAATCAAGAAGATGTCTTATATTTACAAAATTCAATTATAAATATTTGGACCCCCTGGCTATCGAGCCAGAAAAAAAGTATTCTATATCCTATTCTACCCTATGAACTGTCTTTATGCAACATGTCCGGCTATTTGGTCAAGCCGTTTATTCGAGAAGTGGTCTTATATTTACAAAATTCAATTAAAAATTTCTGGATCCCCTGACCGACAGCCAAAAAAAAGTATCCTATATTCTATTCTGCCCTATGACATGTATTCACACAAAATTTCAGGCAAATCGGTCAAGCAGTTTATTCGAGAAGAAGTCTTATATTTACAAAATTCAATTAAAAATATCTGGACCCCCTGACTCGACAGCCAGAAAAAAAGTATCCTATATTCTATTCTGCCCTATGACATGGATTCACACAAAATTTCAGGCAAATCGGTCAAGCCGTTTATTCGAGAAGAAGTTTTATATTTACAAAATTCAATTAAAAATATCTGGTACCCCTGACTCGATAGCCAAAAAAGAAGTATCCTATATCATATTCTGCCCTATGTACTAGGTATCTTTGTACAAAATTTCAGCCAAATCGGTCAAGCCGTTTGACCGTGAAGAAGTCCCAAACAGACAAACAAACAAACAAACAAACAAACAAACAAACTAACTTTCGCATTTATAATATTGGTGTTGATTGATTGATTGATGATATATATAGTGGTATTTAATAATTAATATAGAATTAAACGATACAAAGCTAGTAAATATTTAAATAATGTACAAAAAGCGACAAAAATTCTAAAGTAATAGACATGCAATTTAAGTTTTGAATTTGATTTGTGACGTTATAATAATGTAATAGTAATGTTTTATGCAGGGTTTGTTATAGTAATGATTCTGTTGATATGTAATCTTGTTGGAGTAGCCATGTCCTTAACGTGTATTTGCAGTAATTTTGTGTCATTGGATATATCTTGATAGATCAATGTCTACATGGAAGCTGAATGGCTCAATACCTTTGTTTTTTTTGTAAATTCAAAGCAGTAAGTTATGTTTAATAATTATTATTGAATATGATCTATTTTATGTTATTTAACGTGTGTAAGTGCAATTTTTTAATTTGCCCATATACTAAATAAATGCTTTGAATTTTGTTTATGAACCGATTTTGATGATTCTTTTTAGGGTTCCGTAGCCGAATGGCAAAAAACGGAACCCTTATAGATTCGTCATGTCTGTCTGTCTGTCTGTCTGTCCGTCCGTATGTCACAGCCATTTTATTCCGAAACTGTTAGGACTATAGAATTAAAACTTGGTTGGTAGATGTATTCTGTGAACCGCTTTCCGATTTTTATACAAAAAAAAAAAAAAAGTTTAAGGGGGTCATCCCATACATGGAACTGAAACAAAAAAAATTTTTTTTCTTCAAACCTATACGTGTGGCGTGTCTATGGATAGGTCTTCAAAAATGATATTGAGGTTTTTAAAACCATTTTTTCTCAAAGTCAATCATTTGAAAGATCTAAATTGGTAAAATGTGTGTCCCACCCTCTAACTTTTAAAGTATGGGAGTGAAAAATCTAAAAAAAATATATACTATGGATCTCAATAAAAACTAACAACGAATATTGGTTTGAACGAGATACAGCCAGCAGTTTTTGAGATATGGCGACCGCAAAGATAACTTTGTTTTTCATACAAACACTATGGAAAACAAAGTTAATTTTGTAGTTGCGAAAAATCATAGTTATGGAATACTTAACTGTGTTACGGAACCCTACGAGTGCGAGTCCGACTTGCACTTGGCCAGTTTATTTTGTTAGCAAGGAGATATCCCAAGGGTAGTACTATTGTAATTTCAACGAGATTTGACAAGTACGAGATCTTCAGAGTTATTATGTCGATAAACGTCTCAAACTTGCAACTGAAACTGACTCGCGCGGCATGGAAGTCGGTTGCTTTAGTTTTTAAACTATCTTATTCTAACATAAAGTAATAGGTCAAACACGACACTCGTCTAAAGGTAAACGATGACGGCTTCCTATTAAAAGTGCATGTAAAATCCTGAATAGGTAGAATTTTGCACCTTACTGAACTGTGCCCGTTACCTTGTGACAAAGACGTTAAGCGCCAGTTTCACCGCTTCCTGATAATGCGTAAAATAGTTATCTGACACATAACGCCATACAAAAGCTGTCAAAAATCTGTCCGATTTCTTCATATTAGCACTATCAGGAACCGGCGAAAGTGGCCCTAAGTATCACATGCATTGTAATTTAACTGGACACTGCCATTAAAACCGAAAATCATTCCTATATCACGGCCACTCGGAAGAGATCGCTAATTAGTGATAAGGCCACCGATTGTACTGTAAAATTTAAGACACAACGAAAATTCTACTTCCATACACGCATGATTCCATCGTAGACCAGCGACATATAACCGAAGGTATGCAAGGTAAAAAAGTATTACCACAGTTTTTTTTAAAGCTTACTAGCAATGTGGGTTGCGAATTGCACATTACTAGTAGTCTTGTTGACCCCTCCAGCTAAGTTAAATATGCTTATGTCTGGAGTGGCTTCACGTCAATAGTGCAATGGCTAGGGATCGTACTCACGACCTCTCGATCGCTAGGCCAAGCGACGTCTTAGCTATTGGGCGATTGTCGCTTTTAATAATATTTTAATATTCTGTGGTATTCATGATATTCAGCGGGTATCAGTCCACAGCTGGACACAGGCTTCTCCCAAGTCATGCCACTGAGCCCGATTTTCGGTGCTGTGGTATTACTTCAAACTTAAAATCCTATATGGCATCCGAAAATATATTTCAGAAGAGGTAAGGCTACTACTATGCGATCTTCTAATGCTCTCTCCATTCAATGATTGCAGTGCTGTGTATGGGCCTAGACTCTGGGTTAAAACAGAAAACGCCATTCAACGTGTGCAGAATGCGTGTGCCCGTTTCTGTTTTAACATACCTAGAAGAGAGCATGTAAGTCCTTACCTGGTAGAGAAAGGTATATTAAATATGAAACTACGAAGAGAGTTACATATAGCATGTACTACACAGAAGATTCTCTGGAATAAACAATCCGAGTATCTGTTTGACAAATGTACGTGGTTTAAGGATATTTATACATTCAATACCCGTTCAAAATATTCTAATCGTCTCTTCATACCACAACATAGAACCACAGGCTTTAAAGGTTGTTTCAAATACCGGGCCTCTAAGATTTGGAATGACCTCCCTCTCCCTCTAAGAAATAAAAATGTGTACTTATACTTTTAAATCGCGTATAAAAATTTTGCTATTGTTAAAAAAGAAAAACATATATGAAACAACTTTTAAATCTTAGAAGTCTAAGAAAAATACACATACCTAAACATACTCACTCACACACATACAAAAACACACATACACACAGAGAGATAGTAACAGAATCACTCTATTAATCGTTTTTTTTAAAGCAATATTTTATGGCAATGACAAAACTAAGAGTTGATGTTTGCTTATAGTTGTAATTTATAGGGTACCTTGTAATGGATATATTATATTATATTGATATCCGCTTCATTACGAACATCTCGGCGAAGACCTCAGCCCGAGCACTGGGCAAATTGATAACCAGCGCTGCGTGTGTAAGAAATTGTGCACGCAGCACAAGCTGAATTTGCTCTATTTGCCAATAGATTTTTCTTTTTTACTATTATTTTAGTATTTAAATTGTAATTATCTTGTAAATGGCAATAAACTATTTTTTTATTATTACTTTACTGCAATATTCTAAACATGTCGAATACTGTGTACAAAATCCGATCTGACCTATGTTGATATACTTTTCCCTCACTTTTAACCCCATTTCAGCTTTACAATATTCATCACACACTAACTTTATAGCAAAGTTTTAATGCCTTACATTGCACTCAACTCGGGCTTGAAGCACTACTTGTACTAATTATTTATTCTGTGCTTGAAGCTATATCTATCTATTCTTTTTTGTATATACCTATACATAATCTAAGTCTCGGAAACTGCTCCAACGTGTTTTAATGAAATTTTCTAGCTAAGTTTTGTTTTGTAAATTGTTAAACACAATCCAAAATTTCATCGTACCGACGGGACTCGAACCCGCACCCCCCGGATTACACGTCCAGGTGCTCTGCCAATTAAGCCACGGTTCGATACATCGATACGACGAAACTAGTGGATTGCATTTTTGTTAACCCAATTATGCATTGGTGGCGCCATCTATGACTACTTATTACGTAAGTTAATCATTCGGAAGAAATCATTACAGTTTTCAAATCCGACGAGAGATGTTGCACTGCGTAAATCAAATATTATGTTTCTTTGAAGTGTCTCACACTTTATATTTTGTAAATTGTTAAACACAATCCAAAATGTCATCGTACCGACGGGACTCGAACCCGCACCCCCCGGATTACACGTCCAGGTGCTCTGCCAATTAAGCCACGGTTCGATACATCGATACGACGAAACTAGTGGATTGCAATTTTGGATTGTGTTTAACAATTTACAAAATATGAAGTGTGAGACACTTCAAAGAAACATAATATTTAAGTTTTGTTTTTTTGAAAACGTCTTTTTATCCGTGTTTTTAGGCAATGAAAAACTGCTACAATATCATTAGAATACGAAAGTAAATTTTGCCATCATCTACAAGGTTATAATAGCTCAGGTATGAAATCGGGCGGTTCTGAAACCAGAAGACCCTGGTTTGCATCCAGATGAGATGATTATTTTTCCCCTTTTTTCAACCAACTTCCCAAAAAGAAGGATCGTACGTTTTTTTTTGTATGTATGTTACGCGATTAATCTGTCAATTGTGAACCGAATTGAATGATTATTTTTTTAATCGGTAGGATTCGTTTTCGCGATGGTCCCATTGTAATTTTATCGAGATCTGATAAGTATCTCCAGAGATATGACGATAAACGTCTCCAACTTGCTACTGAAACTGACTCGCGGGCATGGAAGTTGGTTGTTTCAGTTTTAAACTATCTTAATTATTCAAGTTTATTCTTTTGTTTATTTAAAAAAATGAAAAATATGTGTTATATTTTATGAGTACCTACTTATATAATTCGTATCTAAATAGAATTTCCAATAAAACACGATTTACCAAAAAGAAAAAAAAAACAAGCAAAGCTCGGTACTTTAATTAGAAAACCAATGATTTTATAATGTAGTAAAGTAAAGAATTAGATATGCCATAGACAAGATTAATATGGCACGGCACAGTCGTCTGGTATACACAAATGTACTGGTTCTTCATACAGCCGTCGATTGGTAAGTTGGTAACCCAGGGTACAGGACGCAGCCTATTTTAGTGATGAGTCGAGTCAGGCATTTTTCGTATTCGAGTATGTGGTATTTAATTTTTTTTAGTATTCTAGTCCAGGTGCTTGCATATTCGTATAGGTACTAAATACATTAATTGAGTCAGTATTCGAGTCCAAGTACCTACTAAAAAAATCAAATAACTAATTCTAGTATTCGATATTTTTATGCAGAATAGGCAAGCGAATTGTCACTATCTCACCTAATGTTAAGTAATGATGTGTTCAATATCCATCCAAGATCAAGTCCAAGATATAGCAAGCTTGCCTAGAATATATCTATTAGACGAAGTTATTCATTGTGAATTGAAGACCCCCAGTTGTTGGTCGGTTTCCCATACAATGACATTGTTTTTGGAATAAATAAATATGAATATATGAGTATGATGGTAGTTATTGGGTAACACCTTCGAGCATTTACCAATGGAGATGTTAACGCGAGGTGTTCCCCTCTGCTGGCCATATAGCCATTATTGGCCATATGAGCGTGCGTAACTACGCTGTATTTTTAATACTGTGTGCGTGTTTCAAGCTAGTGTGCGGGATCGTTAAAGTGAGTGATTTGTGTGTGTGCAATGCGTGTTTACCTTGTCCCCCGTAAGTATCAGCAGAAAAAAATGTTTGTGGATTACAATGTTAACATCTCCATTGGTAAATGCTCGAAGGGTAACACAGACTCGACCAATAGCTCGATTATAAATAGAGCGCCAAGTGTGCTGAGCTGTAACAGACCGTATATTTGGTATTCAAGTATTTTAGTAGTCGTTAAAAATATTCACATTTTATAAAACCCAGTTCCCATTCTAAGCCTAACGTGCTACTGTAATCCTCGACCACAAATTGTCTACTACGTACTCATTACCGAATCCGAATACCATTAAGAAGTATCATAAATTTAGTAAGTTAATGAAAAGTTTACTGTTTGGACCGAAAACCATTACAATTTTATGTTGTACAAATGGCAATGTAGTAAGTAGTACTTACTAATAAGCAGAACTCGCAGAAGTCTACTATTAAGATTTCAATCAAAAACACATTTTATTTCTTATCACGACCTATCAGTCACTTTCTAACCTAGCGCAAAATGAATTTTCATGGATAGCGAGATCTAATCACGGTTCAATTTCCTGTTCCATCTCATTGCCAAATATCGGAAATCAAATTTGATAGAGGTACTCTCGTATACGCATCTCGGAATACCGGCTGCGAATCATTGGGGAACTATAATATTTCAGTGTTTTCTCACTGGGTGTCAAACTGTAGAAATACTAGTTATGCACACATAATCGATCCATTAAAATACTTAAACCATAATTTTAAAAATCCCCGAAATAAATTTTAAAAACCTCTGCTGTAAGTTGGTAAGGCATGGTATTCTGCAGATGGCAAGCGATGCTTCAGCATATAGTCAAGGTTACCGATCTACCGATGATGGCACACCCGTATTTTTCAACCGGCTTCCAAAAAGGAGGAGGTTCTTAATTCGTCTTTAAGTTGTTGTTTTTTTTGTATGTATGTTACGCGATTACTCCCTCAATTGTAAACCGATTCAAATGATTTTTTTTTTTTTAATTGGTAGTGAATATCTTCAAAATGATCCCATTGTAATTTCATCGAGATGTGATAAGTATCTTCATAGATATGACGATAAACGTCTCAACTTTGCCACTGAAACTTACCCGCGCGGCATGGAAGTCGGTTGTTTTAGTTTTTAAACTATATTAATAATTTAGAAGACCTTTACGTAGGCACTCCATATTTTCTACCTTATCTACCTAATGATAACTAAAATGATACCTAATCTTATCTATGTATGGGGTAGGAAGGTCAAATAATAAGCACTGTACTCACTGTTTCATCACATTGAATAATCCCATTAAAGCTTGCGCAGAGTTATGGAGGACACTCTTATCTTATCTCAGAAAACAGACATAGTGTCGTGGCACTTTAAAATAACAAAGTAGGACAAAGCCCGGCTGCTTTTAAAATTATAACCTTCTAATTGACTTGGCTGTAGTTGGAAATAGTCTTCTAATTATAGAAGGTAATATCAAGTCAAAGTGACAATCCTAGCAATCGTCTTTACCAATTAAAGCAATCTCTCGACCCCTTTAGAGAACGATAAAAATCTCGTTAGGACGGCATAAAAGGGTCCAAATACCAAGTGAGAGCAGAGCAACAACAGTTCTGTACGAAATGTTCGCTGTTAATATTATATGGTGGAATGTTTTCGAGGACCGTTTGGATACCTAAGTAGCTAGACCGACCTACTCTGGTAGTAGGTACTCCTGAAATTCCTCGTCCGAAAAACTTAGCAATTTGTGTACTGATGTAATGCATAAAAATATATTATTGCGTTTAATTCTGCAGATTCTTTTTTTATATCTTATATGCTAGCATTACACACACGCCTAGTGGTAAGTGATGATGCGCTCGAAGATGATTCATCATCTTAATCATCATCAATGCTCTGATTTTTTCCAAGGGGTGCGGGTTCGAGTTCCGTCGTTGCGATAAAATTTTGGATTGTCTGTAACAATTTACAAAAATACTCTGACTCTCTAGATTTCAGGCAATATTTACTGACTCATAGTTGTTTAAATACTAAAATAGTAACAATGTAAAGCTTTCATTACTATATAGTAATGAAAGCAATCAGTCAATAGGCATATGCCGATTGACTGATTGATATTTTAATAGAAAATGTTCATGTGTTATTTCCAAATTGATTAAAGTAAGTGATTCTGGCATTTGGCAGTTCATTAAAACTGACTATTTTAATCATAAAGTAATAGTAAACCTTACCTGGGGCTATAATTATTAGAGCAGGCACATTTTCCTAAATCAATCTCTGCATAGATTTTAATTAAATTATAACCCTACCCTGTCAAAATCTATACTTACCTGACGAATATCAGACGCAACTAAAGGTACGGCCACACCACTGCAATTTGCGGGCGCGATCGCTGTCAGGTCGCGTTTGGTTTGAACCAGTCAATACAAATACTACTGCACTATCTAATCGCGCCTGCAGATAGCAGCAGTTTGGCCGTACCTTTAATCTTCCTATGTTTTAATGAAATTTGGATTATTTACCTACCAGTGTCAAAATGATCATGTTATTTTTACTTACTTTTAATTTTGTGCGTTATCTTTCAGAGTCGTTGCTTGATTGATCAAGACGCATTACCAAAATGGAGGAGGTTCTCAATTCGTTGGCATGTTGATTTTTTTTGTGTTCAATACACATTGTTTTGAGAAAAATAAACATGCCAACGAATTGAGAAACTCCTCCTTTTTGGCAATGCGTATTGATAAATCAAGCAACGGCTCTGAAAGATAACGCACATAATTAAAAATGAATATTTCTTTTTTTCTTGGTTAGGATACATCTCTATGGTAGGTGTATGTATGTATGTATGTATATGGCATACTTCCGAGATTTGGATATATACCTCAAACCATCGAAACTGCACTGCGGTAGCATTTGAAGTCATTTTTTTAGTTTTAAAATTTATTTAGTTTATTTAGTTATTATTTAGTTTTTTAACTAAGAATCTTAATTATTATTCAAGCCTTTCAACTTCCGATATAACTAATGTTCCGATGAATGCTAAGGGCAACATAAATAAGATCAAAAACACTCTGTTGCTAAGCTTTAGCTGATATCTAGGATTCAACCTGTATCCAGAATTAATTAACCTCTATATATCCCTCACCTTCCTGGTTTAAATCACCACAAGAATAGGTAAACAAAAATATCCCACATATTACAAAATTCAATTAAGAAAGGTTTCCAGAGGATCTTATACTAATTTTTGTATTAAATTTTTAATAGGAATTTCAATTCTCACAAATACAGCGTCTTTTTTGGTGTTTTATTTTTTACTGTATTTACCTATCCATAATTTTTTTTTTTGTGAAGATTTTATGGAATCGTTAAAAATATAAGGTAGGTATTAAATATTGGTGAAAATAGAAAAGTAATAAATGTTATGAAAATTGTCTTGGATGAATTTATCTGTACCTCAATATTTTAAAACCAATCTTTTTAAAATGTGTTTTTCGCGCAGTTACAAAGTAAGTTTACGATAGTCATAGTTCTAATGCAAAACTGGCTCTGCGAGCTTTAGTCGATCTTTGCATGGAAACCACGCAATCCAAACCCGACCCCTTGAAGTTTGTCGATAAATATTTTTTTTAACCGACTTCAAAAAAAGGAGGAGGTTTCTCAATTCGACCGTATATATTATTATTTTTTTTTTATGTTTGTTCGCGGATAACTTCGTCGTTTATGAACCGATTTTAATTATTCTTTTTTGTTCAAAAGAAGATATCTCAAGTGTGGTACCATCGTAATTTTATCGAGATTTGATAAGTATCTCCAGAGATATTGAGATAAACATCTCAAAATTGGCACTGAAAATGAATAGCGCGGCATTGAAGTCGGTTTTTTTTAAGTTTTTAAACGATATTATATTGTAACTGAATGAAATTTGAATGGTACAGAACGGGAGGCACTCTCACTAAAAATAGTTCAGACAAAAAAGTCGCGTTTTCATAAGGTTAACAAAAAGTATTGTGACTTTTTTGAAAAATTTTAACCAACTTCACAAAAAAGGAGTATGTTCTCTATTCGACTGTTTTTTTATTTTAATTATTGTTACCTCAGAACTCCGTCAAATCTTAACCGATTTGATAAATTATTTTTTTGTTTGAGAGATTATGTCCCAATTTTATCGAGATTTGACAATTATCTCCAATATGTATGGAGATAAATAATATAAGCAATATTGTATACTTGGATGATATGCTTATAACTACTGGCTACTTTGACTATCGCGGCATGTGAAGTCGTTTTTTTTTTTCGTTTTGTTAACAATCTTAAATTATCCGATATCATATTATTATTATTTAAAGCGGTGGTAAAACGGTAGTAACAATAGGAGCGATGATAAAACCCATCACGGCTTTTATCATCGGAATTGCTCCTATTGTTTTAAATAACATATATATGTGTGATTCTCGCGATACTTTTAATAATTTTTCGCCATGGCTACTTTTTGATGTTTTTAAGTTTTCAAAATATATATTACAACATGGAGGTATAGGACGTTCATATCGATGTATTACAATAATAGCAAAAGTTTCAGGGAAATAGATCTTACAAAATTTAATATCTCGCTAACAATGCCTAAATTGCAGATGCCGCTCTCAGCCTAATGAAATTCCCGCGAAGTCTAAATTGATTTAGGAACGTCTCCCAAGTGAGAATTTTTGGATGAATGCACCTGAATTGAGCGTAAAAGACTTGTTTGAACTTGCGTCGTATGATTTTGTTACGTTTGAAATTAATGCATTGGATTTTTTTTATTAGAGAGAGGCGTTAATTATGTTCCTTTTTAGGGTTCCGTACCTCAATAAGAAAAGTAACCCTTATAGAATCACTTTGTTGTCCTTCTGTCTGTTTGTTTGTCAGTCTGTCTGTCTGCTACTACCTGCCGGTAATGTTCCCAAAAAGCTAGCGACGTTACCACGTTGTATAGATAAGCTACACGTTGGCCGAGGTAAGCGCCAGCTCTTTGGTCACGGTATTTGAAATTAAGTGGTAATACATAAAGGGTAATATACTGCTGTTTTATAGAGACCCGACTCGGGTGGCTATGAAGACGATCTCAAAGGTCTATTTCAACCACATTTTGTTTATGATGTAAGGTAACAGGACAAGCACGACGCTCGCCTGATGGTAAGCGATGACGTCTACCTATTACAGATACAGCGGCATGCAAAATTCTGGACTGCCAGAATTTTGCATGTCACTGCACTGCGCCTGTTATCTTGAGACATAAGGATGTTGAGTCTCACATGCCCTGTGATTTCACTGGACACCTTGCCATTTCAACCGAAAAACCTTCCTATTTCAAGGCTGAAAATTAATAGGCAAAGTGGTGGTACCGCCCTAGGCGGACTAACAGCTGTAGTCCTACCACTTCATAT
The DNA here is from genome assembly GCA_954871355.1 of Cabera pusaria. Lineage (NCBI taxonomy): Eukaryota > Metazoa > Arthropoda > Insecta > Lepidoptera > Geometridae > Cabera > Cabera pusaria. Next base: position 18,092,416 of record OX940901.1, read on the forward strand.
ATAATACAAATTATTCTAACTGAAATGACGCCGTTTGATAACTTAACGTGTACCTATTAAAAATTCTCTCTTTCCATTAACTCACAGAAGAAAGATTTTAGCCAAATTAATTCATCCACATCAATCTGCGTACTCGTACCAAATCTCAGGAGAACAAACATTCAGAATAGGGTAATAGCGGAGAAACGATCTAAATTGCTCCAAAGCTTTCCCAAGGTAAAAATATTCCCAGATGACGTATAGACAAATATCAATCAAGGCAGGGAAAATCCAGGCCTCATTCCCACCAAACGGCCTGAAAGGGAACAATGAAAAGGAAATTCTATTCATTTTCCCTTTCCTAACGAGAACGGAATTTTATATTCGCCATTATTATAAAGGTCTCATTTACATCATGATCTCGGATAAAAACTGTGTTCATCTTATTAATTTGGGCTATGACGTTTAACAAATGAAAGCTGTTGTTTGGGGAGCTTCATTTTTAGGGTTCTGTAGTCCTGACAAGGAACCCTTATAGTTTCGTCATGTCCGTCTGTCTGTCTGTCTGTCCGAGGTTTTGCTAAGAGACCGCAAATGCTAGAAAGCTGTAATTTTGTAGGGGTATGTATATAAATTACGTCGACAAAGTGCTGAAATAAAATTGTGAAAAATATTTTTTTTTAGGGTAGCTCCCTTATATGACAATTGGGGATGAATTTTTTTTCGTCGCCTTCCCCATCGTGTGGGGTATCGTTGAATAAGTCTTTTAAAATGACTTAAGGGTTGCTAATATCATTTTTCGATTGAATGTTTCATTTACGAAATATTAAACGTTAAGTGCAAATTTTTGTTCCAGTAGGGCATCCCCCCCCCCCCTCTAAAAGCTAAACTGCTGGCTTAAAAAATCTGGAAAAGTTCGTGATAAAAGTGCATCTTATGAACTTTAAAGGGAAACTATAGCGTTTAAGATAACTCTCTTACTTTAGCAGTAATTGTCGTTGAACTTGGGTGTTAGGTAATTTTGTACCAAATACAAAATCCTTAGAATAATTACTTTAAAGTGACAAAGACGTACCTAGTACCTAGTGGCTTGTTTATAACGGGTAAAGACTTGCATTGAATAACGGGCTACTATCGAAACCTACATGCGCGTGGCCCGTAACGCACTTGGCCGGTTATTTTCTATAATCTAAGACAACATTTGCTTGATCATGTTAGACGCTGCTTCTCGGAGACAATAGAAAGAAGAACAGTGCGTATCTGTGCGTACCTACTGTGTGCAAAATCTTTACATCCAGTACTACGTAGTTAGTTTATAATTTAAGATCGTTTCAATAACGGAAAAAACCAAACCATCAAACGTTGCGCTAGTCATTTTTAGTACCAAGTTTGAGATGTTTATCTCCATATCTCTGGAGATACTGAAAACATCTCGATGAAATATAAATGGGACCACCTAAGAAGTATATACACTTTCAAACAAAAAAAATATTTATAAAGCGTCTTCGAGTAATCGGTGAACATAAATAAAATATATATATAATTCGACAATTTGAGAAACTCTTCCTTTCTTGTAAAGTTAGTTTACAAGTGAATTATTTTAGGAACAAAAAACCCGACTGCGTGGTAAAAATTAAGTGAATAAACAATTTTAAACTCCAATAAAACATATAAGTTAGTTAGTTAAATGTTTAAATTGCTTTTCTTTTTAACCGACTTCAAAAAAAGGAGGAGGTTTCTTAATTCGACCGTATATATATATATATATATATATATTATGTTTGTTCGTGGATAACTTCGTCGTTTATGAACCGATTTTGATTATTCTTTTTTTGTTCGAAAGGGGATATCCCAAGTGTGGTACCATGGTAATTTTATCGAGGTCTGATAAGTATCTCCAAAGATATTGAGATAAACGAAATTGGTACTGAAAATGAATAGCGCGGCATTGAAGTCGGTTCTTTTTTAGTTTTTAAACGATATTATTTTGAAGTCGGTTAAAAAAGAAACAATCGAATCGGTTAACAATTGCCGGAGTAATCGCGTAACATATATACAAAAAAAACAACATACCGAGGAATTGTGAACGCCCTCCTCTTTGGAAGTTGGTTGAAAATAACCTGAATTTTATAGAAAACTCAGCTTATATCTAACTGACTTCAAAAAGTGGTAGCAGATTGCAATTTAATCGAGATTTGATAAGTATCTCCAGAGACATGACGATAAACGTCTCAAACTTGCTACTGAAACTGACTCGTGGGTCATGGAAGTCGGTTGTCTTAGTTTTTAAACTATCTTAATTATTTTATTGATTAACCGATATGGATTTTTTTAAGAATATTCCTTTCCTCCCTTCCCTATTGGTCTCATTGTACAATTAATCGAGATCTAATGAGTATCTCCTGAGATGTATAGATGAATACTCCAAAATTGCTACTGAAACTGACTAGCGCGGCATGAGAATTTGGTTTTAATGTTTTTAAACGATACTAACTATTGTATTATTATAAGCTATGTGCTACAAAGTGTATGGACCGAATTATTCAGACAAAATACATTATATCTGGTAGACTCTACATTCAGGGGTAGCTTAGTAAGACTGGGGTCTTGTTAAGAGGTTTAACTATGTGAGTTACCATTAGCTGTTCCTACTGATATGTTTTCCATATTCTATGACTTAACTCGTATGACAGGATAGCATAGATCAAAGGGCTGTTCACACAAAAAATAATAACTGTTTTATTTCTACGCTTGGCATACTCAATTTTTTATGCTTTCAGTATTATTAGGTGGTAGGAGCACATTATATCGATGTTCCACCTAACTTGCTACCAACATGTAGCTTACTACCGTCGAGGAGAAAATCTGCCGCCATAAACTTACGGTGTTCCGGCAGCACACAGCCCCTGCGAGTCAGAGTGTTCAAGACCTTATCTTCGACCACATCATCACTTACCACCAAGCGAGATAGTGGCACAGTTCAATCCATAATGATATGTAAAATTGTGATGGTGGTCCAACGCTAGCCTATAAGATATTATAAAAAAAATTTGTATAACATTTATTCTTACAAAATTAAACAAAAGGCGTAAAATTTGAAACTACCTACATTACCCCCAATGAGTCATCATTTAGCAATCTACCTTCACATTTGCGACACGTTTTTGCCCTACAATAAAAAGTGAAGTACCCACAAATTAAAGGGGGCGCGTACGTGTGCGTGCCTGCGCTTAATCGTGATCTTCATTAATGACTTGCTTAGAGGTAGAAAAGGGGGTGGAATGTACATATACTTAGTGTAGAAGGTTTTTTTACAAGCTTTTATATAGTTTTACCTGTCCCAGTGTCTGTGGGTAATCAAATCTGACAAGGTAAATTTGAGATGTTCGATTGAGCTGAAGTATTCCATAGGTATCTTCAGCTCTTATAAAAGTATTAGGCGGCAATAGCCCAATGGCTAAGGCGTCAGTCTGGCGATCGAGAGGTCGTGAGTTCGATCGCCACCCATTGCACTATTGACGTGAACTCACTCCAGACACAAGCATACTTAAGTTATGAAATTTTCACGAGTGATATTCATATTTTGTTTTTTACTAACCAGCATTCACTTGCGTTTATTTCTCGGATTATGCTCCTACCGGTTTCGACTCGATTTGAGAATCTTCATCTGGGAGAGCTGTGACTCGCGGCGTGCCGCACGAGTTCCCAGCGCGACTCGTGAGTCGCTGACTCTCAAATCGAGTCGAAACCAGTCGGAGCATAATCCGAGAAATAAACGCGACTGAATCCGGTTAGTAAAAAACAAAACAAGCATAGTACTTAGCTTAGTCGGAGGGGTTAACAAGACTACCTACTAGTACATAATGTGCAATCCACATTGCTAGTAAATTAAAAAAAATCTAAATAATTACCAGTTTTACGACACATGTGTTGCCACATTAGCCGCCTAATCCTTGGCTTCATTATCATTATTAAAATGATATGCAATTCGCTAATGACGCATTATTAAAAATCACCATTCAATAATAAAAATAGTGTATGTCGAGTTGATGATAATTTCAGTTGATATTTTTGTCGTTAGTTTAATTTGTTAACTATAAAATTTAGTGAAACATCGCCAAGTATCAATAGTACCTAAATGCATTTGCGAGTAAAATTATTGCTATTGGAATTTTGGTAGGTTTATTGAATAATGTGCGTTTCATTGTGTCTAATAAAGCACTCTCTGAACAAGACTTAATAAACGTATTTCTTTGTATGAAATATAATAATTTCCTTACCAGTCTAATTAAAAAATACATTTTTTTTGTTGGTCAAATCTCAATGGAATCAGAATTCTGAACAGAGCCTTTATATGAAACAAGTTACCTATTGAACACTTGATTATTTTCGATTCTATTATTTTTAATAATAAAATCAAATGTCTCAAGTAACACCTAAGGTATGGCCACACGATGCGATCTGCGGGCGCGATCTAAGTATTTTTCAATTTGTTTTCTGATCGTATTTGGCGTAAACCAGTCGGTACAAATCACAGATATATGAATAATAATTATTAATATTTCTGTTACAAATACTACTGCGCTATCTGATCGCCACCTAGAGCGCGCACGCAGGACACTGCGGTGTCCGTACCTTTAGGATTTTTACTTGCAACCATTCTACAACAAATGCTTGGCTTAGAAATCACCTCACCAAATACAAGTAACAAAATAAAAATTTTGAGTAAACACCCACGACAATGTTTTTAGGGTTCAATACCCAAATGGTAAAACGGGACCCTATTCTGTCTGTCTGTCTGTCTTTCTGTCTGTCCGTCTGTCACCAGGCTATAGCTCATTAACCGTGGTAGTTAGACAGTTGAAATTTTCACAGATGGTGTATTTCTGTTGCCGCTAGAACAACAAATACTAAAAACAAAATAAAGTTAAAAATTAAAGGGGGTCCCCATACAAAAAACGTGTTTTTAAACGCCATCTATCTAATTAGTTTCGGCAAAATGACAAAGATGGCGCTAGTAAACGAGCCCCGTCTTTCTAGATCGCGACCAAACCAAATATTCTTGGTAATATCAATTAATCAAATATATGAGGTTGAAACTCTGTTATGTTTCGTATTGTACGGAACCCTCCCTAAATGTGCGATAAGACACGCGATGCTGACTCGCACTTCGCCAGTTTTATTTAGAAAATTAACGTCATAACATCTATCTAAAAACCACCACTGATTAATTAAGAACCGTTTAGACACAAAATCAAACTAGTTTTTGATTTGCACAAACAAATGTTTACTGCAGCGCCCCCTGATGAGTTGACACCGTAACACCTATTTAAAAACATGCACCAATCAAACACAAACCCATAACTGAAAACTGCATCAAAATCGGACTTGTCGTTAAACTACAATTTATGTTGGTAACAGATACCTAGTCTAATAATTGATAACTCGTAAGGTACTTACCAACCTACTTTTCTTATATTTCATCTCATACTTGGTATTTTTAAAGAATAGAAAAATGGCAACATCGATTTGTACCAACAAATGATTACTGCAGCGCCTCCTGATGATTTGTCACTTTAACACCTATCTAAAAACATGCACCAATTACACCCGAACCTATAACTGAAAACTGTATCAAAATCGGACTAGTAGTTTTGGAGAAAAATGGCAACATGGATTTGCACACACAAACGAACAAACAAAGAAACATCCTCTCACCCCAAACGCATATACAGTCTCCGTACCGTCGTGGGTAAAAATAGGTTTGACAAGGAAAAGCTCTTCAGTTAGGCAGGCGGTTCGTTGAATCGAAAAACCAAGAATATCTAACGCCTTAAGAAAGTTTAACACATTATTAAAGCGTATTTTCTGACTGGAAAGCCAATAGAATTTAGAATCAGCTAAAAGGTTTTTCAGGTTAACGGGGCGGTCAAATTTTAATGTAATGTTTGTTGTTTAGCCTTCTCATAACACAATTTGTACTTCAAAGAATTTAAAAACATTATTATAATGTCTTTGTAATTCAGTACACTGGAACCGGGTATAAGTTTTGTAAGAAAGGAGCTGTTTATTTTGTTTCAGCTTAGATTATTTTACAACATTCTTATTAACACGCATTTATTATCTTCACTTGTAACTAACTAACAAACAATGTAATAAAATTTTAGAATTCAATTTTAAGTAACTTCTAATCGTCGTATAGAAATAAAACTTTGCTATATAGGTATTTATTTTCCCTACCCTTACGTGTGTACCAAATGCGGCATCATTAAAAAAATATATATATTTAGTTTATGTTTTTATGTCCTCTAGAAGGCGTCATATTTAATTTAATGTGACATCATATAGCCTCTAACCAGAGGACAACCAAGAAGATTCCAACCAATAATACTTAAATTTCAAACCACCCCCGACTGATTTGTATAATGTATAATTTGTTCATTGAGATCATTCTAATAAGCCTTAACACGACATCTCAGACGAGGAGTTGAGAGTATTCTGCAGATTCAAGGAGATGTCTCAGAGAAGTTTACTAAATTCTTGCAATATCATTGAAGTAACGGTACGTTCACACGGAGACACGATTTGCCGAATCTTATTTTCATCGGATCTGGAAAAACCGAATGTTGTATTCACACAGCACATCTTGCTTGGCCGTATCCGACGGCCTCGTATCGGGATCTCGTGTGAACTCACCACCCTCCTTTCCAGCTTGTGCGACGCATTCGGTTTCAAGATCCGACAAAAAACCGAATCTACCCCTGCGTGTATCGTATGAACGCATGTATTGAATGCCCTATACCACTGAATCGGATCTGCATTTTGCAGTATCGCCGGATCGGTTTGTAGTCGCAAAATCGGATGTCAACTTCAGCAAGATTCGGTTTTTTTGTCGTGTCTTGAAACCGAATGCATGTGTGAACTCCTTCATTGAAATACTTATGCCACTAAACCGAATCCTGCAAAAAACCGATTCGGTAGAGAAACACTCGACGCCATGTGAACGTACCGTAACAGGATACTGAATTTAAATACAAACGACGCTAAACAGACCGCAGCAGAGTGACGGAGTACGTAGTGCGCAGAAGCGTCATTTTGATTATTTGACGTCCGCGGTCAAAGGGCTACGAAAGTTGCAATTGTAGTCTCATCAATAAAAATAACCGGCCAAGTGCGTGTCGGGCCACGCGCAGTGTATGGTTCTGTAGTAGCCTGTTATTCAATGCAAGTCTTTACCCGTTATAAACTAGCAACTAGGTACTCCGTCTTTGTCACTTTAAAGGATTTATTCTAAGGATTTTGTATTTGGTACAAAATTATTCAATACCCAAGTTCAACGACTATTACTGCTAAACTAATAAAGTTATCTTAACCGCTATAGTTTTTCTTTTAAGTTCATAAAATGCGCTATTACCACGAATTTATCCAGATTTTTCAAGCCAGCTGTTTAGCTTTTAGAGGGGGGGGGGGACGATTATTTTTAAGGGTTCCTTATCAGGACTACGGAACCCTAAAAAGCTGATAATGATTTAACGGCTGAACGGATTTTCATGAAACAAAGCTCTCGATGAAGACACCTATCAAACAATTAAAATTAAATAAAAATTGGTTCATCCGTTTGGGCGCTATGATGCCACAGATAGACACATATGTACACAGATACACAAATACACAGACACACAGACACACACGTCAAACTTATAACACCCCTTCTTATGCGTCGGGGGTTATAAATAAAAGTAAATGCCTGAGAATATAAGTGAAGACTAGCTGGTTATCATCACGAATATGTCATTTAATACGTCCGTCTAATAAAAGTTATCTGTTTGTTAATTGGACATTCGAAAAATCACACCCTAGGGTCCTAAATAATATTTTTTCATGAGAGAATTTTACCTTTCGCAAGATTGTAGACCTAACCATACCCAGGTGTACTTCTATTTCTCATTTCCAGCAATTTATCGGTAATTTTGTTGTGCCACAGAATAAATAATAGTACAAGGTAGAGTGAAGGACTTATCTCCAGTGATCCCTGTGATCGAGATCTAACTAGATTGATAGTCGACGGATAACGGATGTCCCACGTTGTAGCTCCTCGATTTATCTGATAAAATACTTATTACTGATACTTGCGATATATAGATACACTCCCAGTGTGTGTTAGTCTCTGTGTTTTCAACCGGCTTCCAAAAGGAAGGAGGTTCTCAATTCGTCTATGTTTTTTTTTGTGTATGTTACGCGATTACTCCGTCAATTGTGAACCGATTCGAATGATTCTTTTTGTACCCTACCGATTGTACTGATAAAAATCTCTAGAGATATGACGATAAACGACTCAAACTTCCTACTCAAATTGACTCGCGGGGCATTGAAGTCGGTTGTTTTAGTTTTTAAACTATCTTAAATTATTATAATTTCCTGGTAACCACGAGGAACCTTTATATGCCAAATATCACAATATTGTGTTCCTATAATTTAAAATCGTTAAAAAAAAACTTAAAGAACCGACTTCAAACGTCGCGCTAGTCAAAGTAGCTAGTGTCTAGTCTAAGTAGCCAGTATCATCGAGGTATACAAATGCATCGTAATACAATGTTATATATATTAAAAACCGCTGGTCAGATTTCCTTAAAATTTAAATGGGACCACCTGGGAAGTGTGTGACCCTTTGAAACAAAAAAATAATTTTCCATAGCGGTTCAGACATCGTTGAGTAAATCGGTGAACATACATAAAAGAAAAGATTCCGACGAATTGAGAACGACGGTGTTTTGAGGTAACAAACATAAAAAATATAGGTCAAATTGAGAACCTCCTCTTTTTTTGTGGTGTCGGTTCAAAATATTGCCGGCTTAAAAAAAGTGGTGTGGTTTTTTTATGAAACCTCGATGCAAGTAAGACTTTTGTTTATGTGTAGCTATGGTAGCTAGCTACTATGACAGCAGTTGACATTAGCATGACACAAATATGAAGCGTTCGCCAATCATAGCCAGACCTAAATGTCATACATCATATCCACCAATCAGCATCGGCGACGACTGCATGTCGCGACATGCGATAGATGGATGTAAAAAATCTGAGGCGATGTTATAAATGTTTCACTTTAGTATGGGTATATTCTGGAGCTGCAACAGTAAGCTACCTGCCCATAAGATCCCGTCCCAAAAATCTACCTTGTCTTTTATTATCCCAATAATGTCAATCAACAAGAGCAATCTTCTCTGAAATGAGATCTAATAAGGTAGATAAGCAATTCAAAGTCGAGCTGAGTTATACTGTACAGGAACCAATTTTACACAATTTTAATTAACCAACTTAACAAAAAAGGCACTGAGAACCTCCAGTTCATCGGAACCTTTTTTTTTGTGTATGTTCGCCGATTACTCGTAGATGCCTAAACCGATTTGGAAAATTCAAAAATTTTGTTTCAAAGGGTTACCCTTCACAGGTGGTCCCATTTAAAGTTTAACTAAATCGGCCTAGCCGTTTTTAATAAGTATATCAATATGTATTGCGACGCATTTACTTATCTCGACGACTTACTAGTTACTACTAACTACTGGCACAGATTATGTAATAGTTACACTGGCTACTTTGACTAGCGCGAACACATGAGTAAAGTTTACTCATGTGGCGCGACGTTTGAAGTCGGTTCTTTTAGTTTTTCAAACGATCTTCAATTATTTTATATCTGTTGTTTACTGAAGAAAATATTCATTTGTTATGCGATTAACGATATCCTATAACTAAAATAAAGTTAAAATCGGATATCAACACCAATATTATATTTGCGAAACTTAGTATGAATATGATTTTTGTTTGTTTTGGACTTCTTCACGGTCAAACGGCTGGACGGATATAGCTTAGATTTTGCACAGGGATAGCCAGTGTTATACAGTTTGTATACAGTTTGAATAAGTTTTTTGTTGTATGTTTATAAAAAAAAAATTCACTGTTTGTATTTTTATCGTAAGTTTTAAAAAATTACGTTTCCGGAGTAAACATTTTTTTTTCAAAGCTGCCAAAGTTACTGTTATCCTCTCTCCTTTTCAAACCATTACCTATTAGGAATTAAAATATCTATTTTATAAAACTTCTTAAAGCTTGAAATATATTGACACTTAATTCATTTACTCACAAGTCTATAAAAAAATAATGGCGGCATAGCGCAAGCACGGGGTTTTAATCGTAGTAATTTAATAATGATTTATTATAAGGAAAGATCTATTTTAATGATAGTACACTGGGTAAAACCCTGATTTGGTACTAGTTACTATGTATTATTATTACGAGCTTTTATCATAGTGCCCAAACGAATAAACTGATTTTTATTTAGTTTGTTTTTACCCACGACGGAACGGAGACTGTACATGCGTTTGGGAGTTTGTTTGTGTGTGCAAATCGATGTTGCCATTTTTCTCCAAAACTACTAGTCCGATTTTGATGCAACTTTCAGTTTTCAATTGGTGCACGTTTTAAGATAGATGTTACGGTGACAACTTACCAGGGGGCGCTGTAGTAATAATTTGTTGGTGCAAATCGATGTTGCCATTTTTCTCCAAAACTACTAGTCCGATTTTGACGCAATTTTCAGTTATGGGTACGTGTTTGATTGGTGCATGGTCTGAAATAGGCGTTACGGTGTCAACTCACCAGGGAGCGCTGCAGTAAACATTTGTTTTTGCAAATCCATGTTGCCATTTATCTCCAAAACTAGTTCGATTTTGTCTTTAAACGGTTCGTAATTAATTAGTGGTGGATCTTAGATAGATTTTATGACGTTAATTTTCTAAAGGACATTGTCGTGTGTGTCTATTCAAAATTTCTACGCAGCATTTTTAAAGATCTCTCCGCACGTTTGGTTGAAACGACACGGGACCAAAATGCTGGCATGTATTTACCTCAGAGACTAGGCATCGCCATTCAACGGGGGAGTACAGCCAGCATTTTGGTAACTTTACCTACTGGTAGTGGTTTGGTAGACTACATTTTAATTTTTATTGTTTTTGATTAGGTTTTTTTGTTTTTTTATGGTTAGGTAGTTTTAAAAATATTTTTATGTATATACTATTATATACTATATTAAATTCAAAATTTTAATGTTGTTACTTGTTGATAATTTGTCTTAACTCAGAGTGTTCGCTTTACTTCAAGAAAATCCGTTAAGCCGCTATAAGATCAACTTTCATAGCTCTAAACAATTCGAATTTTGGTACCCTCTTACTTCAACGATATTGTAAGAACATGGTAGCATTGACTTGATGCTGGGACTCTCCTGGAATCTGCAGAATACTCATCTCCTAAGCAACTTACAGCAGAGATGTCGAGTTTGGGTTCATTGGAATGGTCTCAATGAACAGATTATACATAGATTATGTCGGAGGTGGTTTTGAAGTTTGAATGTAAGTATTAATAAACTATCTTTATTATTAAGTACGTAATAAAATTCACGAAAATGATGCCTTATCAAGATCATCATCATCATATATAACCGACTTACAATTATCACGTTGATCGGTATTTTTTATTGTTAATTACTCAATGTCAAACCCATGGCAATTAAGGATATTATGTTATATGCATAGGGTTTTCCTGTCTGTAAATAATTTAACAATTATTATTAAAATACGTACGCATGATCAAAAGAAGGAATCAGTTTTAAGTAGGTACTAGGTACCTGCGTGCGTACCTATACGTCGTACGTCATTTTCAACTGAAGGAGGAGGTTCTCAATTGAGATCCTTTTTGGAAGTCCTTTTTGGAATCGATTGTATATAATAATATGTTAAGCGATTACTTCTTCAATTGTAAACCGATTCGAATGTATTTTTTTTAATCGGTAGTACGTTTCCAATGTGGTCCCATTGTAATTTCATCGAGATCTGATAAGTATCTCCAGATATATGACGATAAACGTCTCAAACTTTCTTACTGACTCGCGGGGCATTGAAGTCGGTTGTTTAACTTTTTAAATTATTCGTTGAACTATTTTATTAAATGTTGGCTTGTAGTGCAATACTTCATATTGTATGAAAAAATAATGTAAAATGTAAAACTAATATATTTAAAAATAAAAAAGTGGTTTAAAGTAAAGTTATATTGCTCTGATAAGTTGATGTTCATTATGACATATACGAGTCCAAAAATTAAACTGTTTTCTGACTTTTGCCATCAGACAGTTTTAGACCATATTGTAACCGGGGAGTATGGTCTGAAACTAAAATGCAATATAACTATGTCTGATCTGATGATAGCATCCGATCAACAATATTATATTGCATTGCCTATAAACTTACATCATCATCATCATCATCATCATTTGCAGCCTGTATCAATCCACCACATAGGACTCTATCTTGTTCTAGTGGTAGGAATTCTGCTAGTTCGCCTGGAGCACTACTTTGCCAATTAGTTCTGCCGTCAAATAAGATTTTTTTAAGGGTTGAATGGTAAAATGTCCAGTGAAATGACAGAGTATGTCAGACTTAGGGCCAGTTTCACCGGTTCCTGATAATGCGTTAGATAGTTATCTGACACATGACGCCATATGAAAGCTGTCAAAAATCTGTCAGATTTCTTCATATTAGCACTATCAGGAACCGATGAAACTGGCCCTTCACATTTTGAGGTACGGCCACACCGCGGCGTCCTGTGATTCACGGGCGCGATCTCAGTACTTTTCAATTGTTTTCTGATCGCGTTTGGTGTAAACCAGTCAGTACAAATACTACTGCGCTATCTGATCGCCGCCTAGATCGCGCACGCACGCAGGACGCTGCGGTGTGTCCGTACCTTTAGTTAATTTTATAAAGATCTTATATAACTTTCAGAGATATATATGGCCATAAATATCTCAAACTTGCTATTGAAACTGACTCGCGCGGTATGTGAAGTTGTTTTTTTTAACACCGCCTAGATCGCGCACGCAGGACGCTGCGGTGTGTTACCTTTAATGTCTTGAGGCAACAGGCGCAGTGCAGGGACATGCGAAATTCTGGCATACCATAATTTTGCATGCCGTTGTATTTGTAATAGTACGTAGTATTATTATCTTTTCTATGGTAATAGGTAGACGTCATCGTTTACCGTTAGGCGAGCATCGCGCTTATCCTGTTACGTTATGACATAAAAAAACATTACCGGGAAGGTAATGTTTTTTTATGTCATAACGCTTCGCCGTAGTCGAATAAAAAAGACTCGCTTCCGAGCTCGATCTTTAACTCTTCTTTTCCAATCACTTCGCACAGCTCTGCGTATGACGTCATTTATCATAAAAAAAAAACAACCTCAATATACAAAAAAAAAATGTTATAAAATTAACAAACTGCTTCCTTCTACTATTGAGAAGTAGATCAAATAAAATTTTCCAGTGATCTTGTTAATTATGTTGTGCATGCACGGGCTTCGTACGCCACGGCAATGAGTATGTAGCTACATAAATATGGTTTTATATGGTTATCGGGTAATATTGATAATTAATACAGTTCTTTTACGGATTCTACGCACAAACTATGCACAAAATTACTACGTGACTACGCGTATACTTAGCTACGTAAATACCCGTAGTAAAACTAAACTTACGGCCTCTTTCACCATCTAGAAGAAAAGTTTTGAGTACCTAGATTATCGAGTACCTAACTGTTAAAAATCAAAGCATTTATTCAGCTATTATGGGCAAATTAAAAATCTGCACTTATTTTAATAATAGTTCATTTAAATGTAAAAAACATAACTTATTGGTTTCAATAAAAAAAAAACAAAAGTAATGAGCCATTCAACTTTTATCTAAACGTCTAACGTCACACCAGTCACACTTAAAACAAATGTTTAATGTTCCCTTTATTAATCTAGTGTTGCCAACCGTATTATTACGTGCCAAAGGTGCTTCTTACCTAAATTTAACAAAGCATAACGTAAAAAGTAAATATTGTAGAATTTATAGATTTAAATACTGGAATTTAACGTGATTTAGGTACGCTATAATAATATCGCAAGTTAAATTCCCGATTTTCTATCTATATATTTTTAAATGAATGTGAGTTTTTATAATAAACATTGTAGGTAACTGAAATTTTATAATGTGAACTATACTCACTACTTTATTTACTAGTGTAACAAAATCTAGTCTCAAATTGTATAATCTTAATATTAAAGTATATAAACTGTTAACCGTAAGCGCCTGGTATTTCAGTAGAATGTTGGAAGACAGCCGCAGCCCTCAACGCTCGCTTTATCTATCTACGCCACAGAATAATGAATAGTACAAGAAGTGTCTACGCTAGCACTCGAGTACAACAGATGATTATACAGACGTAGTTAGTATTCATATCGATGTTATACAGGGTACTTGGTAATTCGACCTATTCCCGGTAGGAGGAGATAGGATAGCAGGGCTAAAATGCAACGTATTTAGACCCCCCCATGTATGGCCGAAATTTAATAGTTTGCAAGATATTTGGCAATTAGCAATTATTTAAAAAATACCCAATTTTGGAGGTTTGTAACGAGATATGTATGAAAGAGAAAAGAGATGTACTTACAACTTATTTAGAAAAAATATTTTTAGGGCTATTCCTTAAAAATAATTCTTACGACATTGACTTATAATTATTTGGTCTTATAGTAATTTAGTCGATTATTTGGTTGTTAAGGTTGAAAATATGCTGCAATTTCCCCAGGTCGTCGAACGTCGAACACCTTGTCGAAAACGCGACGTCAACTAGCCGTAGCCGCGGTGATTAGCCGCCGCTGCTGCAGGGCTATTCTGTAAGCTAGTTTACGCATCTCGCAAGCGGAATCTGCGGTGAGATTTGAGTTTGGTATTACGAAATTCAACTGTATTACAATCGTATTACGATTTGAATTTCGTAGTACGAAATTCAAATCTCACCGCGGATTCCGCTTGCGAGATGCGTAAACTAGCGTACAGAATAGCCCTACTGGATCCACTACGGTGACGTCGGTGACGTTCCGTTTCCTTTACGTATAGTGTGCGATACCGCTTAATATCACTAATCTATGAACTGTTTAATCAATGGTAAGCACGCTAGGCATAGAATGGGAACTGGCTCTCAAAGATAGCTGCTGGAACACATTAGATGTTTTGGCGACAAAAATGTTCTAACTAGAGGGTGGTAGCTGGCCAGGCGGACAATGGATAGTGTCCTACCACCATGCAAAAACTCTACTATCAATGTTTTGATATGCTTCCAAATACGTTACAAAAAGGCAATTAAAGGAAATCGTTTCCACTTTTTGCTTGAGTTTATTATTTTCTGCTAGAGGAGACCAACGATTTGTTTTACCAGCTATTAAATTGATTGCTTTGTTATTAAATTGTTACAACTTATTTGGGTTTATTCAATTTTATGATACTTTCTTGCTGTGCCGATGTTGTTGTGTCCGATTGTAGGTACTGGATAAATATTGTTTGAAGATTTTTTTTTTTTTAATATCATTATAGGCTAGCGTATGATCACTATCTCACATGTTGATAAGTGATGTTGCGGTCAAAGTTGGTAGCACGCTAGGCCTAGAATGGAAACTGGCTCTCAAGGATAGCTGCCATTAACCATTAGATTTTTGGCGACAGATTTTCTAACTTGAGGTTGTACTATTCATTATTCTGTGCTTGAGGGTGGTAGTTGGCCAGGCGGACATAAGAGTATATCACTACCACAGAATAGCTAATAGTTGTTTCTTGTCATTGAAGACTCAGTGGTATAGTGGGAGAATGGTCGGCTTTGACGCCAGAGAGATTATTCGTTTATTTATTTATTTATTTATTTCAGAAAATAGTAAGCTAACAGCATTGCCAAAACGCTAACTATTTAGTAACTAAGTTATAACAAGTTTATAAAGCTATACCACCTAGGAGAAGTAGGTATGTCTTACTTCTTACATTAACTAAACTATGAGTACTAGAATAAAAACAGTAAAATGTGTACAAAAATATATTTAATTCAGTCAATAAATGCACAGTTAATATAGAACGGTGGATTCAACAACACCTATTTCATTTCTTCAAATTTAGCTTTTTGCTTATTACAGTGCAACTGTACTTAGACGTTCCTACAATGGACTTTTTTATAGAATGGGGCTCGATGTTAAATACCGTAAGTTGATGATAGCTTTATTTTGAATACGGGTTTCAAAAATGACTATTATGTAGATAGTTGAAAAGACGTTACGTTGAGAAATTTTAATTGCAAGTGATTTTAAAATCGATACCGATAGGTAGGTATAACTTTCTATAAATTGTTTCAAATTTAATTCAATTATTCAAATTTAATGTAAAGGTACGGCGACACCGCGGCGCTCTGCGATTTGCGGGTGCGATCTCAGTACTTTTCAATTGTTTTCTGATCGCGTTTGGTGTCAACCAGTCGGTACAAATACTACTGCGCTATCTGATCGCCGCCTAGATCGCGCACGCAGGACGCTGCGGTTTGTCCGTACCAAACATTCTTTATAATAATGACAGTTCTGTATTCCAAACTCCGTGCTTCTCATAACTGCTTGAAGAAGATCATTAAATTTCGTTGCGACGTGACGCCAACTCTCCAAAAACTTTCCGACGAACTCGTTCCTTCCTACATAACTTTCTTCACACCTCTTTCTTGAAGTTTACTTTCTGAATCTATCGATGAAGGAATTGGGTCTCTGCGGCCACGATTGAGGGTTACGCCTCAATGCATCATAATACCTCCAATTCAAATACCAGAAGGGTTGCATATCTACTGGCATCTGATCAAGTCTGTTGATTAGGTTCCTGTCACCTGCAGCTTGAATCGGCAGATCTTCAGACTCGCCAAATCTATTTGAAATATCCACTGTTTCTTTCGGATACCCGATAGGACTTAATCCAGCATAAAAAGGCCTCTGTGCTTGAACGACGCACGCAATCGCTAGGGCTAATAGGATTCTGGTCGCCATTGTGTCTGCGAAAGAAAAAAAATAAATTATAGCAGTTTCTCAAACCGGTTTCAGCTGGTTTTCCTGTTTACTTGCTTCTCTAAGTGCATCAACTTATCAGGGCAAAAGCTATGAGGTTATTTTTAGAAAAAGTATGATAAATATAATAAAGTCATGTCTTATTTCAGGTGCCTCTACTTATCAGATCTGGTATGCGATTTTGTTTATTTTTATTTTGGTGCATAATTTGCAAACCTGCTTTGCTTGTTGAATTTTTTGTGTTGTTTTATAACCAGATTTAGTTCAAGATCAAGGTCGAAACCTTTTGTATATTTTCAATACAAAGCAGCAAGGACTGCTTTGTATTGAAAAAATCTTTGTTGAGATAGTATACATTTATTTTAAGATAATACGTTTAATTTTTTATTTACGTGCTAGTCTTAATCTGTATCAGATTTTTTTAAAGTTGTAAGTTAATGTTTACATTAATTTTTTAACCGACTTTAAAAAAAGGAGGAGGTTTCTCAATTCGACCGTATATATATATTTTTTTTATGTTTGTTCGCGGATCACTTCGTCGTTTATGAACCGATTTCAATTATTCTTTTTTTGTTCGAAAGGAGATATTCCAAGTGTGGTACCATGGTAATTTTATCGAGGTATGATAAGTATCTCCAGAGATATTGAGATAAACATCTCAAAATTGGTACTGAAAATGAATAGCGCGGCATTGAAGTCGGTTGTTTTTTAGTTTTTAAACGATATTATTTTTATCACAGAAATCTATTTTTTTTAGAAAATAAAAATAAATATATAATTAATTATGTAAGTTAATTTCCTGCTAAAGATAACTGCAATAAAAAAAAACTTCAATAGCATGAAGTTCATGACCTATTGATATTTCAAAATTTTAAATCGAGCAAAAATTAAAAAATTGTAAAATATTATAAAACTGTACTGTACTATAACAATGAGAATGCCAGGTACAAAGAAATGTGAAAAAAAAACTTAGATGAGGGTAATGATTTATGATGATGAGCCACAATTAATCAAAAATTTAAAACAAATAACTTTACGACACAAAGAATACTTTTTAAAATCTTTAATATACTTTTTATAACTTAAAAAAAGAGCATACAAATTACATTTATATCGTATTATTTTTTTTAAATGTTTAGCAATTGGAAAATATTACATTTGTTGAAAAATAATGCAATTTCAAAGATTGCTCTAATTTTATTAATAGGAAATCAACATTACCTGTTTCAAGAAGTTTCCGGGTGCAAAATGCAGTATTGGAACAGGTCTTATACAGTTTTTAATACAGCGATCCGCTTCACAATGCAACTTCGAATTGACTGAATTATTATGAGAAGCTTCGGTATATAAATACAAGAGATGCGGCTCGGGTCATCAATATGTAGAGTTACGAAGCTTAGAACTGGCGTCGTAATAAAAAGCTTGCGCCGTCGCGCCGCGGGGCGACGTAGGTTAGTATTGGTATCAATATAAATCGTAATATAATAATCACTGAATGACGGATATTTTTTAGTATATAAAAAAATATTTATATTATATAAAAATTATTTAACTTAACTCCAAAATCAAAATGTCAAGCTTAAATGCCCTTGAGAGATTCACATATATTTTTATATAATATTGTACATTACAGATTACGTATAGGTATTTTACATTAATAAGATTAAAATAAAAAGATATAGAAAAAAATACTATTTTTTCACTAACAAAAATTGAATTAAATATTATGTTTCCTTTGTTACACACTTTACATTTTTGGATTTTGTTTAACAATTTACAAAAATTGAATTGGTGAATTGAGAACTTCCTCCTTTTTGTGAAGTTGGTTGAAAAAGAGGAGTTTCTCAATTGATTTTGATGATTCTTTTTTATTGAAAATCCCAAGGGTTGTACCTATCATTGTAATTTCATCGAGATTTAATAAAAATCGCCAGAGTATGTCGATAAACGTCTCAAACTTGCAACTAAAACTGACTCGCGTGGCATGGAAGTCGGTTGTTTTAGTTTTTATAATCAAAGAATCAAAGAATCAAAGCATTTATTCAGTATGTAGGCAGTATAAATATACGCACATATACACGTCAAAATCATAAATCATAAAATAAATCATAACCAATTATCAAGTAAACATAGCAAAAGCAGAATTTAACGCTTTGAATTAGAAAAAAAAAGTAATGAACCATTCAGCTGTCATCCAATCGTTTACGTCAGAATATTTAAAAAAAATTAAAGTAGGTTAAAACCAACCATACATGTAAGTGTGTGTTTCAGTACTTCAGACAATTTTTATATAAAAAAAATAAAAAAGTGAAATAGTGAAACACAACATAGAGAAACGCATACCGATCACATATATACTATCTAATTATAATAAGATATATAGAGTACCTAATCAACATAATAATTAACCCGCAGGGGCGGCTTCGTGGCGAGCTGACGGTGAGTGGCGACACCACGTACCCCTATCCCGTGAGGGATAAATGAGACCCTCTGACCCCCGGCTAGCCTTGACCAGCCGGCCGATGGTGGGAATCGCAAGAGCTAAGACCTAAGCTCCAGGGTGGAAGTGTTAAAGGCATAAAGCCGCTAGTAGCGTTTAATAAAAGTGCAGCACACCTCTCAACACCCTTAGCTATCCACGCCAATGTTGCCCCTCGGCGCCAATATAACGGTCTGCCTTTATGGGAGGTCCAATCAGTGGGTGGCAAGTCACCACCCGCCTAAATATTTTGTGATGAGGCATAATTGGCGGGTGCCGTACCTCATCACATAGACCAGCAATCCGACATTAATCAGCTCACCCAATAGTCTCATAAAAGAATGTACCATCTTTTTATAATATAGTTTCCCATATCTCCTCCTCATTAATTATTAGTACCTAAGTAAAAATTGGAAAGGGCCTCTTGATGTTGGCTTCGGTTCCATCAATGCCCTCCAAAAGACCGGGCGTGTACGACCCGTGAGTTAGATTGAATAAACATAATAATAAAAGAAAAACATTTTTTATAACCCTTCGGGTATCATCAGCATCCTATCTCTGTCCACTGCTGGACATAGGCTTCACCTATGGCACGCCGCTGAGCTTGATTTTCAGCTCTGAAATAAAATGTTTTCGAAATTATTGTTATGATCTATTTCATTAAATTTGACTTGTATAAGTATCATTTTTAAATTGCCTATATACAGAACTAATGCTTTGAAATGTTTTAAATACATTTTTAAAATATAATATATTTTATGTGACCTCTAATAAATTTATAATGCCGCGTAAAAACCCATTCAAAGCGATACATTGGGTCTTCTCACTAAAGTGACGTCACGTTATGATAATTGTAAGCCAATTAATGTAGACCTATCTCGACATGCGACTGATTTCCTCTCGCATGTTCGCAGTTCGTGTTAAATATTTGAAGAGGTTTTACGATGAAGAGGGGTCTTTATTACTGGTTAATAAATCTGGGTAACGGTTGGCG
This sequence comes from Cabera pusaria, assembly GCA_954871355.1. Lineage (NCBI taxonomy): Eukaryota > Metazoa > Arthropoda > Insecta > Lepidoptera > Geometridae > Cabera > Cabera pusaria. Next base: position 18,112,821 of record OX940901.1, read on the forward strand.
TATGTTTTGTATGGTTTTTGCAAGTCACTGGTTATCACACACCCCCATCACGCGTAAATGAGTCACATGTGTTTAGGCCGAATTTACTTCATAATATACTAAGAATTTCGTTACTGTCTGTAATTAGAAAATGAAAATTAAATAATTTTCATATTAGAAAGTTAAAATACAAATTGTAAACATTACAGCAACTTTAAAAATAATAAATCAAGCTTCTGGCATAGAAAAGATAATAATACTACGTATTATGCTTCTGGTGAATAATAAGGTGCTCTACTGCATTGCCCCTCAGAAACGGAATACTAATTTTTCAGGCTACACAAAAATACATATTTTAGTTGATTACATAATATTTTCTATTGTAATAACAGACAATAGATCTAATATTAATTATGTTACTGTATATGCTGTTATTTGATTATACAGCAAAATCGATTAAGCCGTTGCCGCGATGCGAAGATTTCATATTATAAGGATTATATAACAGATCAATGACAAACAGGCAGAAAGAAAACAAGTAATATTTTAAAATACTTTTTAAACAAAAGCTTTTACATAACCTAGGACCAGAGTAAGTCAAGACAAATACAATGAGCCCAAACACGACGGGTATAAAATGTGTAGTTTAGGAGTTCCTTTGGCCACCTTCCAGCTCCATCATCAGATCAGCACCACGTTATCATAATATTGCATTATCACGCGATTTACACACGTATGCAACATTTCAGCTCAATCGAACCCCTGGAAGTCGCTCTAAAATCAATCGCAAGATTTGTGACGGACAAATAAATTCGCTGTGAAGTAGAGATAAAGCTTGTAAGAAGTAAAGATTATTGACAGTACTTCAATAATTTATTAATATTTTGTAATAAGATACTTATAATAATGTGTACCAACGTACACAATATTATTCACAGAGAAGTACTTTTTTTAGAATATTCTAATACAAACTAAGCCTTTCTACTAATATATTTAACCAACTTCAAAAAAGGTCTATTACTGTGTTATTTTTTCGTGCAAGCTATGCCGACCTAACCTCAAAAGAACGATAAAACCGCTATATCGAGTAAAGGAAGCGAGATAGAGCAAAAATAACTCGCAAGACATGGTTTTTAGATTTTCACTTTATATTACATAATTTTATATTTTTTGTTTAAATATTTTATTTTAAAACAATATATTAGGTGTAGAGACAAAAAATAGGTAAGAGAAGAAATCAATAACATCATGACGCATACATAATACTTATCTTCGAAAGTAATAGCTTTTTACTGCGTAGTTCATTAAGAATTATCAACAATTATGTATATATACGACTTTGTGTTTGCATCAATAAACAATACTTAAGTTATTAAAATAGTAATTGACAGTAGGTAATTAAACAACATATTTTATAGCATTATCTACAAGGAAAATGGTAAGCTGGCCTAGGCAAGCTACAAAGGTTTATCAAGATTTGAGTCCGTCAAAGTAGGTTTTATAAGGTTTTAAAAATTTAAATACCTACTTAATACAGAATGGTCGTTATAGAAAAAAATGATTTCCTGGCTGGAAGGTATCCAAATGTGTTAATTATGACAGTTACCCAATTTTATTTGATTAAAGAGAAGAATAGTTAAAATAGTTTAGTTAGATATTTTTTGTCGTTTTTGTTGAGTATATTTTCGTTGAATCGATTTTTTTTTTTGGATTTTATTCCGCTTGTTTTATTCCTCCGATAGAGACCGGAGACATTTGTAAAGCGGGTTTTGTTCTATTTGCTTAAAATATTTAACTTCGATGAGCTGCAATGCTTAATGTGGAATGTGTTTTTTATTACTGCGGTGTATTTGTGTCATTATAATAAATAAATAGATACATAATAATTAATACCAAATTTACAATTTTATTACGATTCCTTTTTTTTGTAATTTTTTATAGTTTTTTTTTTTCCATTTCATTTTCGTTTTAATTATTACATTTCAGACTATAAATAGTCAGTTTGTTGGCAATTTAGTAGTCATTTTCAAACAAAATAAATGCAAAATAATTTTTAAATGTCAGCATGACAGAAGATTATGATACATCGCTTGTCATTATTACTTTACATATTATTATAAAAGGTAGTCAATCTATTTTAGTTATTCTCCATAACCTATCTTTAACTGAAGTTTATTGAGAACTACCGTAAGATATCTTGTGAGGTTTGACTTCATTTCCCAATGGTTTTCACTGCGATTTTCCTCTCTGACGATGACAGTTAATTACGCAATATTACGTAGATGATATCTGATTAATGAAGTTACAGTTAATTGGATCTAATGCCTGACATACACGAGGATATTATTTTAAGGCATTAAAAAACTAGCTTATTTACGATAGCAACAGAAACTCTGGCTTTGTGTACACAGATTAATTAGCTTCTAATCGAATACAATTGCGTGAATTCTAGTAAATAACAATAGCATATATTTTTTCAGCTATTAACGTACGTCCCATCGTCATAATTTGTATTTGTGTGCTAGCTTCATGTGACCGTTGTATAAATCCAGACTAATATTATAAAAGTGTTTGTAACTCTGTCATTCTGTCTGCTTGTAAACTAATCACACCTAAACGGACGATACGATCTTGCTGAAATTGAACAAGGGTATACTTTATAGCAGCAGGATGGAAATAGGCTACAAAATGTTTGGTGTATGTGAATAAAGTCGCGAGTATCAACTAGTATTTAGATAAATCAAGTAATTGATTGCAGTTATTATTATTTCTATAGCACCAACGGACTTTTTGTTACTGAAATATCCTTACATCACGTAAGCACTCCAATTTGTGTAGCCAAGTCAGAGCAGGTGAAAATAATATAGCAAGCTATCCCAGCATAAAATACTAGTCTCGTGTATCTCGGACTTTATAGTGTAACATGGCTTTAATTAGTTTGCTGAGAAGATCAGTCTGTTGGTGCTATCAGTTTGTTGTTGGAAATTGTGAACTTTGAGGGATCCGGAAACATAGATTGTAGTATTTTTTTAAATGACTTCACAAAAAAAATTGGCTTATTGCAAGTTGGACTCACGCACCGAGGGTTTCGTACAAACTTGTCAAACCACGTTGAAGGACAAACTCAACTCTACAGTATGGTCCCTAGACTGACGCCTAAACACGATGAATGCATCAACCGTAAATAAAAACCGAACTGCATCGGTCATTCAATCAATTTATACGTTCAGTGCTGTGGAGACGCAGAGATCTCGTGTCGACACATTAACTCTCAAAGAGCAAATACAATTTTCTCCCGCAGGTATTTTAGTTTGGTTAAGTTTCCTAGACATTTCAGTTGTAGTAGAGATCTTACTAAAGTAATAAGTTATTTTTCAAAAAAAATAAAACCGACTTCATAATCACAAACCGGCACTCAAAAGCGAAAAATAAATTACTTAAAATTATTATAAGCGCTACCCACTTATCTATTTGAAGTCGGTGCCAGCCAAGTCTATTGGATAATAGATAGATACTATGTATGTAGTAGTAGTAAGTAGGTACATGTAGGTTAGTAAGTAGGTAGATACATGTAGGTATTATCTATCTACTACGAATTATGAAGTCGGTTTTTTTTTTGAAAAATAACTTATTTTACCCTTTTTAGTGCATAACAAGTTTTAATTAAATTACATGCATCTATTACATTTCGTGTCTGGGCCGTTATACACTGACAGAAATATACTTTTTGAAAATTTCAAGTATGTACCTATAACGGTTAAGAAGATACAGATCTGTAAAGTGCGCACATATGTATAGACACACGGACGGATGGACGGAAGGATGGACGAACGGACAACAAAGTCTCAGAAAGTGTTCATTTGGTACCCTTTGGGTTCGGAACCCTAAAAAAATTGACTTTAAATGCCTTGCTAAAGTGATAATATTCACTAGTAATAATTATGTCATCAAGGTATTGTTACGTGCGGGGTGGTATTAAAATGCCAATCCGATGAGATGAACGTTTATTTCCACTGATCACTAGGTTAGCACAATGTTCCACAGTAGTTGTCCAAATCGTCTTGCACAATTATCAAGAGTCCGTTAACACACACTGAGGTCGTTAGTTCACAATCACTGATTTCACTGTTCACAGTTCACAACACGAGTTCACTGATAACACTTAACGATCACTTGGTCGCTATCTGCGCTTAGATAGTTCACTGTCGCTTCCAAAGAAATGACTGACTCAAGCCGCGGTTTCAACGTCTTATATAGGACGAGAATATTTCTACAGAACTTTCCAGTATTGACTCGAAACAATAGACAAAAGACGTTCAAAACAAAGCAATAAAAATTACAAACAAAAGGGGCGGCTTTCCTTTGAGCATCTGATGTAAACCACTTTACCATACATGCTAATTTGATCTCTAACTACTTATGAATAAGGTTCAATCTTAACTACAAAACTAGGTACATTGACTAGGGTCTGAATTCCCGGAAGGTTACTTTTATGACGGTCGGGTCGGGTGTTTATAGCCCCTAATTAGTCTATTCTTTCCCACGGTATTTTTGTTCGAGAAGCTTGGCGAAACATCGCGACTCGACGACGCGATGTAACAGTATCAAAGGACAATGTCCAAAATGGCCCTGTGCAATTAAAGCATCTGACACACACGATAATTAATTGTCTATTTTATTACAATAATTCCAAATACTTTTATAACACGGACTAGTTGTATTCCAAAATGAATATAAAAAAGTATTATTTGCGATTATTAACATTACTTGCCGCCATATGGCCAACAGAGTACTGAATCACTCTACTACGTTATAAGAGGCACTTCCCTATATTGTTGAAACCCGAATTATGAAAGCACTGTGTAGCCAACCTAATAACGGAAAGTATTATTTACGTAGTAACTATTATATAGTCTGTGGTATTATGCTTATAAATTTTTTTTGCAGTGTTGGTTGGTACAAAGTACGTTCATAATTCTGAGTTATTTAATAATGTATGCAGTGTCGCGGGACTGAAATGGCCGCCATCTTCGGCAAACGTCATGTCATGTCAAAAAATCTTTGGTATGTTTAAAAAAGTTTGCACCCTAACAAGACTTTGCCCGGTAGAACATTCCTGTGAAGACAAATTATTTATATTTATATATAATTATTTATTATAATTATTAATATATAATTATTTATTGAGGGCCCGGTGGCGTGATTGGGAGAACAGTCGGCTTTGATGCCGTGGTACCGAGTTCAAACCGCCGTGCACCAATGAATTTTTCGATCGAAAAATATATGTGCGCTTCTCACAGTTGCCCTCCGGTGAAGGAAAACATCGTTAAGAAACCAACAACCCTCGCATGGTGGTAGGACATACCTAGTGTCCGCCTGGCCAGCTACCACCCTCAAGTTAGAAAATCTGTCGCCAAACATCTTATGTGTTCAGGCAGCTATCCTTGAGAGTCAGTTCCCATTCTAGTCCACTTCTCTATCTTCGACCGCATCATCACTTAGCAACAGCTGAGATAGTGGTCAAACGCTAGCCTATAAGATATTTAAAAAAAAAATGTATTTATTATCCCCACCTTTATTTCTATCTCGCTCACAGTTACCGTAAGAATATCTGTCAAAAACCAAAATCAACGAGAAGAAAGATGTAAAAACATTATTCAAGGTCATATTTTTTAGTCTTCAAAAGTATATCCAATAGCAACCTCCATTGTGTATAATCTTCTTGGGACTCTTCTACTAAAACCAGTACATTTTCCTATGTTTGAGGTATTTATCGCCATATCTCTGGAGATACTTATCAAATCTCGATAAAATTAAAATGGGACCACCTCGGAAACGTATCCTACCTATTAAAAAAATAATCATTTGGATCCGTTCACTATTGACGGAGAAATCGCGTAACATACACACAAAAAAAAAACAGACGAATTGAGAACCTCCTCCTTTTTTGTGAAGTCGGTTAAAAATGCTAAGGTAGTTTTAAACCCCAAGTTTTAATTATTGATGGCCACTGCACATTGCACCGTAATCGGCTTAACGCGGCCACCGTCATAAGTGGTATATCATAAATTTGTATACATTATATAATATCATGTCCTGAAATTCAAAGTCAAGTGGCTACCGGTCAATGGGCTAGGCTGTACTTGTTCTGACAAAAATATTACTAAAAATATATTTTTCTTAATTTACACTTTTATAACTTTCTAAATTGTGACTGAAATTTATAGTATGGCTTATAAGGATTAGGTAAGTTAAAAAAAATACTATGGCAAAATCCGGAATCGTCAGAATTGTCGATTTCCATCATTTTCAAATGATTTTATATTTATAAAATGTCTATAATTATATATTGTAATTGATTTACAAATTGGATGATAGGGAATTTTTTTATACTTTCGTCTGAACACTCCAGCACTCAGCAGCCAGACTCCGTTCATCGCGTGGTAGCCACTAGACGTTAAATTTTAGGACATCCTGTATTATATAAATATATTTTTTATTAAATTTTCAAAATTGATTAATTGGATAAAAACTATTTTGTCTATGGAATTCTTTTTGCATTAAAACTTATATTATATTTCTGAAATAACCAGATAAAAATTCTAGTTAAAAGGGGAAGTTTCAATGGAAGTTCAAAAATATTATTTTGTTATATATAGTTATTTTGTTAGTTATATATGTTATATATGTTATATATAGATATAACAGAAACATAACTTATTGCTTTGAATTTACAAAAAAAAAACAAAGGTATTGAGCCATTCAGCTCATTCAGCTCAGGAAGAAGATGATTATCTTCAAACTGAACAGATTTTCTTGAATCAACATTATACTGACTCACATTTGCGAAAAAAACAAAAATCTGTTTATCTGTTTTTTTAACCGACTTCAAAAAAAGGAGGAGGTTTCTCAATTCGACCGTATATATATATTTTTTTTTTATGTTTGTTCGCGGATAACTTCGTCGTTTATGAACCGATTTTGATTATTATTTTTTTGTTCGAAAGGAGATATCCCAATTGTAGTACCATGGTAATTTTATTGAGGTCTGATAAGTATCTCCAGAGATATTGAGATAAACATCTCAAAATTGGTACTGAAAATGAATAGCGCGGCATTGAAGTCGGTTCTTTTTTAGTTTTTAAACGATATTATGATTATTTTGTCTATTTTAGGGTTCCGTACCCAAAGGGTAAAACGGGACCCTACTACTAAGACTCCGCTGTCCGTTTGTCTGTCTGTCTGTCCGTCTGTCACCAGGCTGTATCTCATGAACCGTGATAGTTAGACAGTTGACATTTTCACAGATGTATGTTCACAATGTATTTCTGTTGCCGCTTCATAGCTTTATATTTGTTGTTATCAACAAATACTAATAAACTGGCCAATTGCAAGTAAGACTCGCACTCGTAGGGTTCCGTACCACACTACAGTATTTTATAAGATCGAGCAAAAAATACCACTATCATTTTTCGCCAGCAAAATATAATAATTGATAATTTTATTCAAATATCAATAAAATAACAACGTCTGACAAAGGTGTTAGGGATCGACATTTCAATATAACGCCATCTATGGGACGTTTACCTAACTAAGCGTTCATAAATGGCGTGAAATGCCGAAAAAAACACGTTTCTTGTATGGGGACCCTCTATTATTTTTAATTTTATTCTGTTTTTATTATTTGTTGTTATAGCGGCAACAGAAATACATCATCTGTGAAAATTTCAACTCTCTAATTATCACGGTTCATGAGTTACGGCCTGGTGACAGACGGACAGACAGACAGACAGACAGACAGACAGACAGACAGACAGACAGACAGACAGACAGACAGACAGACAGACAGACAGACAGACAGACAGACAGACAGACGGACAGCGGAGTCTTAGTAATAAGGTCCCGTTTTACCCTTTGGGTACGGAACCCTAAAAACAGAATAAAGTTAAAAATAATAATACAAGAAACGTTTTTTTACAGTATTTAAATATAACGCCATCTATGAACGCTTAGGTAAACGTCCATAGATGGCGATAGCGTTAGACGTTAGATGGCGTTATAAAAAATAAGCACGCGGCTCACAACTCTGTTCATAAAATGTTTATTAATTATTAATTTTTGCTGGGGCAAAATGATAGTGGTATTTTTAGCTCGATCTTATAATACTGTGGTGTGGTAAGGAACCCTACGAGTGCGAGTCAGACTTTTTTCTCGCCACGGAGGGTCCCGAACCGCATTATAATACCACGGTAATATTATATTATATTACCATAACAATACTAAACATGCTTATTAACTACAACGCCATCTAACGAATATCTAACAAACTTCTAACACCAACTAAGTGAACGTTAACACAAAAGTGTTAGGGTAGGTAATTAATATTATTAATAAGGTAAACAATCGTTCATAGATGGCGCTATAGTAGAAAACACGTTTTTTGTACGGGTACCTCTTTAATTTTTAATTTTGTTCTGTTTTTAGTATTTTTTGTTATAGTGGCAACAGAAATACATCATCTGTGAAAATTTCAACCGTCTAACTATCACAGTTCATGAGATACAGCCTAGAAACATACGGACAGACAGACAGACAGATGGACAGACGGACAGCGGAGTCTCAGTATGTAATAGGGTTCCGTTGGTACCCTTTGGATTCGGAACCCTAAAAAGAACATATTAACATCTCATCAGTTTATTTATAGCTTCTTCTTAATGCATTCCTATTAGATAGAATAATTATTATAGTTCCTACTCATTATAATTTCTACTTATTGAAGTTAGTTTAGTTGAACTAGAGATGCTGACCTAAGCTAACTCTAACGCTAGGAAACATATTTCGGCCTAAGTAAATAAGCTTCCAAAACTCACAACGTTGCAACGCAATAAACCATGTTGGTTGCTTAGAGTAAGTTAAATGGAGATGATTAATGTTTATTTTAGTTAGTAGTAGTAGTTTAACAATTTTGAATTGATCAGACCTATTGAAGTTGATTTCATTGCATCATCAACAAGAAAAAAGCTCATAGTATTTAAAAGGTTGAACGGATTTTCATAAACCAAAGCTAAAAAAGACTTTCGATTGAGACACAAAAAACAAAACAAAAATACTAAATCAAAATCGGTTCATCCGTTTGAACGCTACGATACCACAGAGAGACACACATTTACACAGTACACAGAAATACAGATACACACGTAATACTTATAACACCTCTTCTTTTTGGGGTGTTGAGGATTAAAAATAGCAATGCCTGCACTACAACATGTTATTTAGAGCCAGTTCCCATTCTAGGCCTAGCGTGCTTACCATCTTCGACCGTATCATGATTTCCCAACAGGTGAAATTGTGTTTCAACGCTAGCCTATAAGATATTTAAAAAATTTTTACACTATGTCACCTCTAGAAATCCTTGATGTAATATCATTCAGATTCAAACCACATGCAATATCCGCTCGCTGACTTGGCTTTGAACTTTCATATGGTATGGATGTATCTGTTATATCCTAAACTGACAGATCGCGGTTGTATCACGATGAAGTGATCAACAACACTGACACAGAATAAATACTAGTGGGTAGAACAGTTATTATATGCCTAGCGTGCCCTTCATCATCATCATCATCATCATCAGCCTATCTTCGTCCACTGCTGGACATAGGCCTCACCTATGGCACACCACTGAGTTCGATCTTCAGCTCTCTGTTTCTAACTGCTGCCAGCCAACTTGCGTATATCATCGCTCCACCTAGCTGGAGGGCGCCCTACACTACGTTTACCGAGCCGTGGTCTCCACTCTAGAACACGTCTACCCCAACGGTTATCGGTTCTACGACAAATGTGACCAGCCCACTGCCACTTCAGCTTGCTGATCTTTTGAGCTATGTCGATAACTTTGGTTCTCTGACGGATGACTTCATTTCGAATTCGATCCTTCAGCGTGCCCTTATAACCATACAATTACCGACACTTTCCTCTTTCCCCGGGCTTAGCAAAGCCATTTAAATCTGGTGTCTACGGGTTTGTCCTGTGAAGGGCAAAGAGAATTGCGTAGTCAGATTGGTATTTTAAGTAGGTATACATTTTTCAACAAATAATTTATGATCGCATAAAACGAAAAAAACGACTTCAAATGCCACGATAGTCAAATTAGCCAGTATAGTCAGTATCATGTCATCAAGTAGTGCAAATGCATCATTACATTTCGAGATTAAGGTATTTATCTCCATATCTCAGGAGACTATTATTAGACGTCAATAAAATTTGAATGGGACCAAACGGGAGGCTCTCTCTCAAACAAAAAAAAACGTGTGTGTACTTATGTACACGCGTTAGAAGTTATACTTCTGTGGCGTATGGAAAAAAAAAACTAAAATGCAGTAGTGATTAACGATAAATATTAAAATTAATCAAAAAGATTTTATTTAAATAAAAAAGGTTTTATGAACGTAAAAATATGACGTTCTTACGAAATGACATATACAACTTGAACATAGTCATGCCACATAGAACTAACTTCACGGTGCAGAATTTAGGTGACGGTGTGCGCGCGCATCGTACCACCTAGAACTAACTTCACGGTGTTAAATTTAGGTGTTGGTGTGCGCGCGCATCGTAAAAATTCACTCTCATCATTTTTCTCTATCGCGCCAAAAGAAGTATAACTTCAAAAAAATTTTTCAAATCGGTTAAAACTTGATGGAGTTCTCAGGTAACAAACATTTAAAAAACAGTCGAATTGAGAACCTCCTCCTTTATTGTAAAGTCGGTTAAAAATCAAAAATGTACGCTACAGCCAACTTCACCCCCTTTGCTTCCTCCACTTTCCTTTTTAATGTGTTTTTTGCAACAAATTGAGTAAAATAAAATTCTTAGTTTGCCTCTTAAACTTGATTGTAATCTGTCGATAAATAACGCTACAGCAAACTACTCCACTTCCCCCCTTATTTTCCCCCTAATCAAAAAACGTCATCGACAAAAATGTTTAAATTAATCAAGGATCTCGTATGCTCATTTTAATCAAAATCGGTTGAAAAATGCGACCTTGTAGGTAAGAACTACAGACTACTTTGAGAAATGCTCGAAGACAGACTACGAAACGCTACTACGTAGTATTATTATATTTTCTATGACGCTGGTCAAATATACCCTGGCTATAATAACTGTGTATGTGTGAACCTACACAGATAAGCACCTATGAGCTATAATAACCTATGAGCCTTTGAAGTGAAATCTCTTTACGCGTGATCAAAGATGTTTGTTGATTCATTAGGTTTTGGTTACTAGCAGTTAGCATTGTTCCAGTTGAGCAATCCAGTCATCTCGCTTGGAGTTTTTCTATTCCTTGGTATGCAGTATCGAAACGTAAATCGTATGAAATAAAATGGCCAAGTGCCAGACGGACTCGCACATAGGGTTCCGATAGAACAAAATTTGCAGGAAAAATTTATTTAAAAACATATATACAAAGTAGGCGAACCATAAGGAAAACTTATAAATATAAAATAAAAGTTACATTATGTTATACCCGTGTTAAACCCATGCTCATATTCTGATATCTTTTGATTTTTTTTGATAGTTTTTGACTAGAATCACTGATATTTTCAAATTGAACTGTCAAAAGTTTCTGACAGTAGACAGCTGAATTGCAAAGGTTCGAGTCAAAGCAGATCGAAGTGGATTCGAACCAATTACACCCATTTTAGAAAAGTGTCTCAATTAGATAGTGCCAATGAACCACAAAAAATATCACAAAATTTTTATTCAATCGATAAGTGCCATAAAATGCATTAAAATTTTGCATTTTCAAATTTCGCGCGTAATTTGACGAAAACGCAGTGGACGCCATATTGCTTTGTGTTCATGACCTCAGTGTGCTAGTAAGCAAATGCAGTAATATGATTGTTGACAGTTGAAACTTTTAAGTTTCCCTAGCCGTATTACTTGTACTATTCATTATTCTGTGGCCGTATGACATGGCGACTACTATTTAATAGTGTTATTAAACAGATTGAAAAAGCTGATACCTTTTGAATTGAATTTTGAAAATAAGTATGCTATTTAATAAACTAAAACTAACGTTTTCCGACGGATTTCTGCCTAAGCTATCTCAATAATATATTTTTAGATTTTATCTCATATGGAGTAAAATACCCTATTGAATTTGTTATAGAATGATCGTGAATATCCCCAGGGTCACTAACTCTACTTTTCAGGTAAATAACACCCTCTTCCCAATTTCCCACGCGGGTAGAATATTAATTAATCTAATCCAACTGATATTAACCGAAAGCGGATTGTATTTTCTTTATTTACACAAAATGTAGACACCTATTGGAGCCCTCTTCTCTGTTGATGAGACAAAGATTGATCGGTAAAATGGCGGCTGGATTTATTTGTCTGGTTGTAACACAGATTAATACTTTTACATTAAGGGCCATTTTCACCGTTTTATGACAAACTAGCAGATATATATCTGACTATTACCCGCGGCTTCGCCCGCGTTATTTGAGTCTTCATGAACTTTGAGGTGAAGAGATCTTTTAGACCAAGTTCTATATATCTTCCGTAATAAAGGCTAACTATGTTGATGGTTATGCTTAGCTGGTACTAAATAAAAGTATGACCCATTCTGATCTAAATAGGTAGTGAACAGTCATGTTAAAACGCAAAAAATGTAAAATATTACCCCAAAAGTTAATAAAACGAATATATATGGGAGCGAAGCAAGCCAGATTTTCTAATAACTGTTTATGACCAGGAAATTTTTCTGACCTTTGAGGTTAAGATCGTTGCCCCAAAGGTATAGGTTTATCCTCCGTTGCCAAGGCCAATGATGTTTAAGAAATTTCTGAAATGCAGCAACTACAATTGCTATCTTCGCGACATTGTTTAATGATATAAGTTTTTTGACCTAATAATCAAGTCACTTTAGATGATTCTAAGGTTGAACTCGATATCTTCTATTGTAAAAGTCTTTAATCATTATGGTAAGGTAAATCATGTTGTGTTGTTTAACTGTTTGACTCAGTGTGATGCATAAGGCTATAGAAACACTAAAGTTCCTGAAGTATTTTCTACAGAACAGATAAAGTGAACGGTTGCGCGAAAATTTTTACGACTTTTAATGACTGTGACAGTTTTATGGCGTAATAATCAAATCACAATACATGACCCTAAGGTCGAACACGATATCTTCTATTGTAAAAGTACTTATTCATTTTGGTTAGGTATATCAAGTTGTGCTCTTTAAGTGTTTGACTCAGTGTGATGCATGAGGCTGTTAAAACACAAAAGTTCTTGAAATATGTCATACAAATAAGATAAGGCGAATGGCTGTGCGAGCGGAGCGAGCGCGAACATTTTTTACGACTTTTTATGACCTTGACAGTTTTTGACTAAATAATCATGTCACTATAGATTATAGATGACCCTTAGGTCGAACTCCATATTCTCTGTTGTTAAACTGATTAATGTCTGTTATTACTGTGTTATTAGTGTCTCATCATACTAAGTCAACATCTGGATATGCACTCGTCTGCCAGAAAAAAAGTTTCCCATGTCCTTGTATGTTCTATTGACTACCTTTGCGTCAAATTTCAACTGAATTGGTGAAGCCATTTATCTGTTAAGACGACACTCATTAACAAAATTCAATGTTAAAATCTGGACATCGAGACTCGACTGCCAAATAAAACTGACCACTTGGCCAGTTTTATTTGGCAGTCTATTTTCACTTGCGAGTCAGACTTTTGTCCCGCTTACGGAGGGTTCCGAACGCCATCTAACGAATATCTAACTTCTAACACCAACTTAGTAATATAACACTAAAGCTACATCTACTCGCCAAAAGATGTCGGGAAGAGTCATATTTTAAGTTTATTATCGATAAAGTTGATTATTGAAAACACGAATAAAATTACATTTTCTGAAAATGAATCCTACCTAGATCGATTAATCCCCCTCGAAATACTAAAGTTTATTTAATCGTTGGAGTCGTTTCCGCGATTCGGATTCAGATTCCGAGATAAAGGTAAACACGATAGCGCCATCTAGCTAGCATCATAGATAATAAAGAACACGTTTTTTGTTTTAAACCCTTTAATTTTTAACTTTGTTCTGTTCTTAGTATTTGTTGTTACAGCGGCAATAGAAATACATCATATGTGAAAATTTCAACCGTCTAACTATCACGGTTCATGAGATACAGCCTGGTGACAGACGGACAGACAGACAGACAGACAGACAAACGGACAGCGGAGTCTCAGTAATAGGGTTCCGTTGGTACCCTTTGGGTTCGGAACCCTAAAAAAAGTATTTTAATGTCCTTCTATGCCCCATTGATTATTTTTGTACAAAATAACTGTTGAATCGGTCAAGCCGCTTAGCTGATATGACGTCACATATTTACTTAGTTCAATAAACAAAATCTCGACATCCAGACTCGATTGTCAAAAAAAAAGTATTCTTTGTCCTTCTTTATACTACTGACTATCTTGGCCAAACGTTTCAACTAAATCAGTCAAGTCGTTTATTCGAGAAGAGATCTAATATTTACAAAATTCAATTAAAAATATCTGGACCCCCTGACTCGACAGCCAGAAAAAAAGTATCCTACATCCATCCTATTCTGCCCTATGAACTGTCTTCATACACAATTTCAGCCAAATCGGTCAACCCGTTTATTCGAAAAGAGATCTTATAATTATAAAATTAAATTAAAATTATCTGGACCCCCTGACTCGACAGCCAGAAAAAAAGTATCCCATATCCTATTCTGCCTTATGAACTGTCTTTATACAAAATTTCAGCCAAATCGGTAAAGCCGTTTGACCGGGAAGAAGTCTCAAACAAACAAACAAATAAACAAACTGACTTTCGTATTTATAATATTGGTGTTAATGATTGATAGATGAAGCTATATAAAAAATAAGTTTCTAATAGTGCTATCAGGAACCTGTGAAACTGGCACTTATTTTTTAAGCGTTTTGTACCCAAAGGGTAAAACGGGACCCTTTTACTAAGACTCTGCTGTCCGTCTGTCTGTCTGTCTATCCGTCTGTCACCAGGCTATATCTCATGAACCGAGATAGTTAGACAGTTGAAATTTTCACATATGATGTATTTCTGTTGCCGCTATAACAACAAATACTAATAATATCGTTTAAAAACTAAAAAAGAACCGACTTCAATGCCGCGCTATTCATTTTCAGTACCAATTTTGAAATGTTTATCTCAATATCTCTGGAGATACTTATCAGACCTCGATAAAATTACCATGGCCCACATATACCACACTTGGAATATCTCCTTTCGAACAAAAAAAAAATCAAAATCGGTTCATAAACGACGAAGTTATCCGCGAACAAACATAAAATATATATATATATATATACGGTCGAATTGAGAAACCTCCTCCTTTTTTGAAGTCGGTTAAAAACAGAATAAAGTTAAAAGTAATAGAGGGTCCCCGTACAAGAAACGTGTTTTTTTCGGCATTTCACGCCATCTATGAACGCTTAGTTAGGTAAACGTCCCATAGATGGCGTTATATTGAAATGTCGATCCTAACACCTTTGTCAGACGTTGTTATTTGATTGATATTTGAATAAAATGATCAATTATTATATTTTGCTGGCGAAAAATGATAGTGGTATTTTTTGCTCAATCTTATAAAATACTGTAGTGTGGTACGGAACCCTTGCACTTGGCCAGTTTATTTATATATTTTAGGTAAGCGTTTGACTACTATCTCGCCTGGTGTTACGCGATGATGTGGTCAAAGGTGAACACGCTGTTGTACTATTCGTTATTCTGTGGCTAGGCTCAAAATACTCTGACTCGCAAGAGCTATGCGCTGCAGGAATACCGTAAAGTTATGGCGATAGATTTTTCCTTGATGGTGGTAATGTACTTTCTGGTAGCAAGTCAGGCGGAATATTGATATAACATACTCCTACCATCCATGCCCTAAGTGTATTAAATTGATTGGTTACATAGGGTCTTTGCGGATAATTCATAGCTAATAAACATTTTTATTATGATGCTAGAGACAGAAAGCTATCAAACTTCCTTGTGATCAGAAAAACCAAAAATAAAAATTGCAATGGAATCGCACATGCCTTGAACGCTTAGGTAAACGGCCATAGATGGCGTTATATTGCAATACCGATCCCTAACATCTTTGTGTTAACTTTCTCTTAGATACCCTGCGTTATACGTTAGATGGCGTTATAAGAAATAAGCACGCGGCTTACAACTCAGTTTGGATAAAATGTTTATTAATTATTCTTTTTGCTGGCGAAAAATGATAGTGGAATTTTTGCTCGATTTTATATAATACTGTAGTGTGGTACGGAACCCTACGAGTGCGAGTCCGACTTGCACTTGGCAAGTTTATTTTTATATGTTCACCGATTATACTCGAAGATGCCTGAACTGATTTGTAAAATTATTTGTTTTTATTTCAAAGGGTCACAATTGGTCCCATTTAAATTTCATCGCGATAAGTTCAGTATCTCCAGAGATATGCAAATGAACACCTCAAACTTAGTACTGAAAATGACTAGCGAGACGTTTTAAGTCGGTTCTTTTAGTTTTTTAAACGATCTTAAATGATTGTCAATTACCTAGAGAATTGGGGCTCGGTCTCTATCTCCAGTCGTTGCATGCAGAGGTTAAAAGGACTGTAAGTCACTGAATAAATAAACGCATTCAACTCTACATAAAAAAATCTTAAATCCAGAGTTATATTATATGCTGCAGTATTTGTTATAGTCTGACGTCACCGCTTACAAGTAAGTACTTACATACCGAATTTTAGCGTTTGTTTTTCCGCGTACCTGCGAGATGTGAAATAAACCTTCCTCTCGATATTTTACCACAGAAGATTGATCTCAGTTGCTTCAAAATGAAAGTTAACAGGTTCCTGTTTCGAAAGAGCAGGCAACGCACAATGCACAATGTGCCAATAGGTGGCTGTAACCACTTACCGTCAGGTGGGCCACAAGCTTGTATGCTGCTCTATATTTATTAAAAAAAACTATACAGGATATGCAATATCATGCAAGCAGACAACTAGAACCCTCTTTTTAAATTTGCATAAATTCGTTGACACTAAATGCACATTAAAACTTTAGAACAGACTTAACTAATGTTTAACAAAAGGTCTTCCTGCAATTTTCACAGCCATTTAAGACGGTCAGGGGTAAGTTAGATGCTCTTAATAGAGTTCTTAGGACAAAGTGCCGGACTTAACAGTCGTTTAGCAGGGCAAGTGTGGGGAAGATTGCCCTCTTGTACGGTTATGGAGGTCGGAATTACCTCTATGGGACCTAAATGGGGTAGTTAAATTATCCTGTTCTTCTGGGAAGTGATATTGTCTTTAATGAAGTAAATTGTGTGTACAATTTTATTAAAATCCGTTTCTTATATGTATAAAGTGACGTCAGGAAACAGGCGGTTACAGATTAGGTAGTTATTTTGTATGTAGGGTATTTGTTTAATTTCATAATAATTTATTGAATGAATTTTATGAATGTATTATTGTATTCATTATAATTTTAGCTATGTACAATAGATGTCTTTATAGGTATCTTAGATAAAAGTGATACAAACTTACTTTGATTGATATTCAAGTAGGAAAAACTCCGCAAATCGTGGCCGCAAATAGATAAGAAAATGAAACTGACATTTTTATTGGTAGATAAAAATGTCAACAAATATGTCTGTAGTTTGACCTGGAGCTTTGGCATATAAATAAAATAGGTTATTATAGGTTTTCGAACCAACCGTAGATAAGTGTATAGTACCATAGTATAGAAATAGGCAATTATAGTGTTACGTGCGGGGTGGTATTAAAATGCCAATCCGATGAGATGAACGTTTATTTCCACTGAACACTAGGTTACACAATGTTTCACAGTAGTTGTCCAAATCGTCTAGCACAATGATCAAATGTCCGTTACACACACTGAGGTCGTCGGTAATTCACATACACACTTCACTGTTCACAACACTAGTTCACTGATAACACTTAACAATCACTTGGTCGCTATCCGCGCTGAGATGTTTACACTGTTGCTTCCAAAGATTGACTGACTCAACGCCGCGGTGCGACGCTTTATATAGAACACAATAATTATTCTAGAAAATCCTCGATCAATAAAGAATAAAAATAGCAGACAAACAAAGCAATAAATCAAAAACAAAAGGCGGCTTTCCTTTGAACATCTGATGTAAGCAACTTTACCGTACATGCTAATTTGATCTCTAACGACTTACGAATAAGGTTCAATCTTAACTACAAAACTAGGTATATTGACTAAGGTCGGAATTCCAGGAAGGTTACTTTTATGACGGTCGGTTTATGGCCGGCAATTAGTTTTTTTTTTTCCACGGTTATTATTGTTTACTGCGAGAATCGTTGCGAAACTTCGAGACCTATCGACACGATGTAACAATAGATTATTTAATTATTTAATTTTGGGGGACTATTACTGCTCGCGTCCGTAGGGTTTAGCCCTCGATGTCCTACACGTGTCCCCTGGGTGGCGCCAAAAGAGCAGTACTTTTCAGGTGGTAGGCTTAGGCCGCGGCGTGTTACCACCCACCAGACAAAGCCATGCCGCCAAGCGGTCGCTTTACGGCATGAATGTTTGGTGAAGCCATTATGGGGAACGGGTCGGAAACAGTTGCGTTGCTTACTATAGCTAGTCGTGATACATTGAAGGTCAATTTACCTGGCAGCCAATCTTGGAGAGCAGCGGGATCCGAGTCACGGTTCTCCGCTGGCCGACCGCAGATAGTTGGGGGCCCAAGTAGTGAGCCAGCCACTCATGAAAGGCTGCCCCGCCATCTCGCGAAAAATCCCGGAGGTGCGCCATCGTGCCGGTTGGCGACCGGACGAGAGGACCCGATGGACACCTCTGGGGGGGCTCGGGCGTCCCCGCGGTCTCCAGGATTGGTTCCCAATAGGTGAAAAGACCTAATATGTATCACGGGTTGGTAATTAGCGCCTCGTTTCCACTTCCGTTTCCCTTACCTAACTTCACTCCCCACAAAATGAAAGGCAGAAACAGAATAAAGGTTAATCAGCGGAAGCACGTCCTCTCCCTTCAAGTGCACCTCTCAAACATTCGAGGCTTGCACTCCAATATCCTCTCGGTCCACCACCACCTTGAGACCGAAAAACCGCATATTCTGTTCCTCACGGAGACGCAGATCAAATGTCCAGCTGACGCGGCGTACCTTGCCTACCCAGGCTATGTTCTAGAGCATAACTTTAGGGCGAGGGCGGGAGTTTGTATGTATGCTCGCGATGACATTTGCTATCGGCGTCTCCGCAACCTTGAAGATCCTCAACTTTCCGTCATGTGGATTTTGGTGGACACTGGCATAGAGAAAATTCTTTATGCTAGTGTCTACCGTTCGCACAGCGGAGACGAAGAGACAAACAGGCTCACAAACCACCTCAGTGAGGCGGCTGATGTGGCCCAACAGAGGTATCCTTCTGCTCAATTAGTGCTTCTGGGGATTTCAACGCCCATCATCAAGACTGGCTATACCCATACCAGAGCACAGACCACGCTGGTCGAGAGATGCGAAAGCTTGCTTTAACGCTAGACCTCACTCAGTTGGTCCTGGGAGCAACAAGGATACCGGACGTTGATGGCCATACAGCCAATTGCTTGGACCTTCTGCTGACAACAGAACCAGACCGCTACTCGGTGTCGGTTTCATCACCCTTAGGTAGCTCCGACCACTGTCTGGTGAAGTCTGTATCCGTCTACTCCCCGCCCGATCCCAGCCAAAAAGGCACCCGGCGGGTGTGGCGATACAGGTCAGCAGATTGGGATGAGATGCGTTGTTTTTTCGCGTCTTATCCTTGGCGGCAGGTATGTTTTTCTTCGAGCGATCCCTCAGCTTGCGCGGATGCTGTGACAGAAGTGTTACGTCAGGGTATGGAATATTTCATACCATTTTCTGACGTTCCGGTGTCAAGCAAAGCTCGTCCATGGTTTAATGCCAAATGTAGAGATGCAGAAGCATCAAAACATGAAGCTTACTTAGCCTGGGCTGATGCTCGAACCCGCAAGACTAGAGATGTACGTGAAAAGAAGAAAGCCTTTAACTTAGCCGCCAAGTCCTGCAAAAAGGCTCTCAAGAAGGCTCGCTTCGATCACATACGCCGAACAGGGAACAAACTTGCTTCTTACCCCTCGGGTAGCAAAGCGTTCTGGTCCCTGGCGAAGTCGATCGAAGAGAACTTCTGCCGTCCCTCACTGCCTCCACTACTGAAACCCGATGGATCACTAGCACACTCGGCTGAAGAGAAAGCGAATTTATTTGCTACTCTGTTTGCGGAGTCTCACGTTTAGATGCTGGCAATGCTGTACCTTCTAGTCTGCCGACTTGCGGGACGTTTATGTCGGAAATCCGCATTCGTCAGACTGAAGTACGCAAAGCGTTGCGCAATCTAGACGTGAACAAAGCTAGTGGTCCAGACGGTATACCAGCTGTAGTCTTGAGGACGTGTGCGCCTGAGTTGGCTCCTATTTTGACACGCCTCTTTCGCTTGTCTATGACGACTGGTCAAGTGCCTAAGTCCTGGAAGCAAGCAAACGTGCAACCCGTGCCGAAAAAGGGTAGTCGTGCAGACCCTGTCAATTACAGGCCTATCTCAGTCACTTCCATACTCTGTAAGACTATGGAACGTGTACTGAACCAAAGGCTCCTGGCATACCTAGAAGTGAACGATCTCCTCAGTGACCGACAATACGGGTTTCGCCGAAACCGGTCTACTGGGGATCTTCTAGCGTATGCCACGCACATCTGGAGCGAAGCCATCGAGAACCACGGCGAGGCGCTGGCCGTCTCTCTTGACATCTCGAAGGCTTTCGACAGGGTTTGGCACGATAGCCTTATTAGCAAGCTTCCTTCATACGGCCTGCCCACTGGTTTATGTGTTTGGATAGCAGATTTCTTAAGGGATCGGTCGATTCGAGTGGTCATCGATGGCTGTTCTTCCGACCAATTGGCTATAAATGCCGGAGTCCCTCAAGGATCAGTACTCTCTGCAACACTTTTTCTGCTGCATATTAATGACCTGCTTAAGCCCGGTATCTTTGGGTACGCAGATGACAGCACTGTTGTAGAGAGTTATACATCCAACGCACGAACCAGTGCATTACAAATCCAGTCTCATAGAGAAGCGATGGTCGAACGCTTGAACTTTTCTTTGAAGGCAGTCTCTGATTGGGGCGATGCCAATCTGGTCAAGTTCAATGCTGCGAAAACCCAGGCGTGTCTTTTCTCCGCTAAACGGAGCCCATTTCTACTGGCTCCTACTTTCCGGGATGTGTCCGTTCCGATAAGTAACAATCTCGAGCTTCTTGGCATCTCTTTGACACCAACTCTCAATTTCGGCTCTTATATTGAGTCTAGAGCCCAGCTAGCCTCAAAAAAGCTTGGCATTTTGGCTAAGGTGAGACGGTACTTCACACCGGGACAGTTGCTTAATCTTTACCAAGCACAAGTCCGGTCGTGTATGGAGTACTGTTCTCACCTTTGGGATGGTTCTGCTAAATACCAGCTGGAGACACTGGAAGCTATTGAGAGGAGAGCCAAAAAACGCATCAGCGATGACCTATTAGTAAGCAAGAGACTCCAGAGTCTCGCGCATCGCCGCAAAGTCGCTTGTTTATCGGTTTTCTATCGGATACATTTCGGAGAGTGTGCAATGGAACTGCATGATTTGATTCCACCATCCCCATTTTATAATCGGACATCCAGAGACACTAAAAGGCGCCACCGATTTATGGTGGATATACCATCTACCCGAACGAAGTGATTTGCTTCTTCGTTCATCATACGAACCGCTAAGGGATGGAATACCCTGCCTGAGTCCGTGTTTCCGATTAAGTACAATATGGGGTCTTCAAATCGCGAGTGAATAGGTATCTTCTGGGTAAGCACGCTACATCATCGATCGCATCATCACTTAACATCAGGTGAGATAGTTATCAAGTGCTACCCAGTTCAGTATAAAAAAAAAAAAAAAAAAAAAAAAAAGATATCATAGATTCGTCCTCCGACTTTGCCCGCGTAAAAAAATACTTGTCAAAAGTATCTTATGTGTTAATCACCATCTAGATTATACGCTGTATGTGTATAATCTCAAATCTAAATTTCATCCAAACTTGTTCAGCTTTTTTTGCGTGATTGAATAACAAACAACATGTATACATACAAACACACTCAGCTTTTTTATCTGCTTTAAAAAAGAATAGTTATGTATGTTTCTTACAATATTATAATTACTACTGTTACTATATAGTAACATTCTGTATATAGTAGGTAGCATATTAATATTACTATGCTACTACATATAAGGAATGGATTTTTAGATATTTCGAGTACAAAATGTAGTGAAAAATAATTGAGACCGTTTAAAAAACTCAATCATGAACCGACTTCACATTCAGCGACAGTCATTTTTAACCTGCGACGCAAAAAGAAGGGGTGTTATAAGTTTGACGTGTGCATCTGTGTATCTTCGCATCTGTGTAAGAGTGTCTGTGGCGTATCGTAGCGCCCAAACAATTTTTAATAAGTTTTTTTGTTTGATAATTGTCATCATCATCATCATCATCATCATTATCAACGTCGTGTTTATAGGCAGAGTAATATATAAAAAATATAATATATAAATATATATAATAAAAATAGAATAGCCCTATTAAAAACTTAATTTTAAATCCACATTTTTGACATAGCTCATAGCTGCGTAGGGAGTAACCTCGATGTCAATTCAATCTTAAGTAAAGCAGAAACGTTATTATCAAGCTAGTGGGATCCAATCCTGTGGTTGTGCAGTTGTGTGGGCGACCACATTCCTAGTGCTTCCATTACGAAACTATTATTAAAAACTATTATTATTAAACTATATATTATCTAGATAATAGGATTTTTATTAGGAGGTGTTGTATTATTTTAAAAAAACTTTTCTTTGTTGCCAGCCAATATTTCCAACATCGTATCGATCGTAGTTTTAGTCTTTGCACCGATTGTCAAGAGCCGCGTACCTACAGAAATCTTAATAATAAGGTACTATTCAGAATTCTGTGCGCGTACTTCACTGCCTTTTTTATCTTTTTGACGAACACGATATCGCGTTATGGCGAGATTCTACAATGCGTAATATCGCACACGGAGATACACCGATCTCGAGTCGTGCATGAAATCTCGAATAGGTATGTACCGTGCATGGTCGTGCGTGTTCGCATCGTGGAATCTCACCACAGCATGGGAAAATGCATATTTTGCTGGCTCCATTAAATTGGTTTAAGTGCAAGATACTTACTGATAATTGAATTGCCGTTAGCATTACGAAGTAATTAGCATCTCAGCTAAAAGAATGAAAATTATTGTTCAACGTTGAGTCATACGTGTCTGTTTTAATTTAATAATTAATATTTTATGTGATGACCAACCTACGTTGTAGCAAGCACGCTTTGTGAATTACCTACGGGAAATGAATCGATAACGCAGAATTCAAGTCACGATGACTGTACTGTATACTATGTATAGAAGTTAAAGTAACTACCTACAAGTATGTTGTAATTTCTTGGTTTGACAATACATTATATTAATTACTAGAATGTATCATTGGTAAAACCACAAACTTAATATGGGTAAAACGCCACTTTGGCGAAAATGTTTGATCTAATTAGGAAGGGGCGAAAACAAAAACAGCAGCCATAACAAAAAATAAGAAAAAAACCGGCCAAGTGCGTGTCGGGCCACGCGCAGTGTAGGGTTCCATAGTAGCCTGTTATTCAATGCAAGTCTTTACCCGTTATAAAGAAGCAACTAGGTACTCCGTCTTTGTCACTTTAAAGGATTTATTCTAAGGATTATGTATTTGGTACAAAATTATCCAACACCCAAGTTCAACGACTATTACTAGTAGTTTATAGTACTAAATAAAGTTATCTTAACCGCTATAATTTTCCTTTAAAGTTCACGAATTTTTCCAGATTTTTCAAGCCCGCAGTTTAGCTTTTAGAGGGGGGAGGGGGGGGGGCGGCGCCCTACTGGAACAAAAAGTCGCACTTAAAAGTTTAATATTTCGTAAATGGAGCATTCAATCAAAAATGGTATTAGCAACCCTTAAGTCATTTTAAAAGACCTATTCAACGATATCCCACACGATGGGGTAGACGATGGAAAAAAAAAATCATCCCCACTTCTCATATTTTTCAAAATTTTATTTCAGCACTTTGTCGGCGTCATTTATTGACATACCCCCCCCACAAAATTACAGCTTTCTAGTGTTAACTAGAAGGGGGGGTTTGCTAAGAGACCGTTAACACGGTCTCTCAGCAAAACCCCGGACAGACAGACAAACAGACGGACTTGACGAAACTATAAGGGTTCCTTGTCAGGACTACGGAACCCTAAAAACTAATATATATATATATATATATATATATATATATATATATATATATATATATATATATATGTATATATATACACATATATATAATGCCCCGAGAGCCCCGTTGGTGTAAAAAGAATGAATGAAGTAAGTAGCTTAACACCATCTAGGAGAAAATCTGCCGCTCATAACCATACGGTGTTCCGGCAGCACACAGCCCTTTATAGTCAGAGTATTCTAGGCCTAGCGTATTCACCATCTTCGACCACATCATTGATTCATTAGACAGTATTCTGTTCAGATAAGTACGTCTACACTAATATTATAAAGAGGAAAACTTTGTTTGTTTGGTTGTAATGAATAGGCTCAAAAACTACTAGACCGTTTTTAAAAATTCTTTCACCATTCGAAAGCCACATTATCCACGAGTAACATAGGCTATTTGGAAAAAAATAGGGTTCCGTAAGATATTTGGGTTTTAACAAAACAACGTTTGCCGGGTCAGCTAGTAATTTATAATTCACGGCTTAGATAATTACTTGAGCTGTAAATTATATCTCTATATTACGTACCAATTCCGAAAGCGCACCCAGACAGGAAAACCGCGGATCGGATTGTAGGTGTTACGAATATCTGTGGGATTTACCCATTTCCTAGATTACATAAGACTACACATCCACGTATTGCTCGACTTAACTTTTGCTTAGAAAAGCGTAGTCAAGTAGCTTTTTCCGAAAAGTTTAACATTAATATTTAAGATCATGTAGCTAGGTCAGTAGATATCATTGAATCACGCCGAATTAGAAGCATTTATTTTTTTATATCAGTTTACAGGCACTCATATTTAAATTTAGATACCTTTTAAATAATTTCGACAGAATCTCGTCTTTGGTAACTAGATTACATTTTCACCATCAACACCAATATTATAAATGCGAAAGTCAGTTTGTTTATTTGTTTGTTTGTTTGTTTGTTTGGGACTTCTTCACGGTCAAACGGCTTGACCGATTTGGCTGAAATTTTGTACAAAGATAGTACATAGGGCAGAATAGGATATAGGATACTTTTTTTTTGGCTATCGAGTTAGGGGGTCCAGACATTTTTAATTGAATTTTGTAAATATAAGACTTCTTCTCGAATAAACTGCTTTACCGATTTGCCTGAAATTTTGTGTGAATACATGTCATAGGGCAGAATAGAAAATAGGATACTTTTTTTCTAGCTGTCGAGTCAGGGGGTCCAGATATTTTTAATTGAATTTTGTAAATATAAGACTTCTTCTCGAATAAACTGCTTGACCGATTTTCCTGAAATTTTGTGTGAATACATGTCATAGGGCAGAATAGAAAATAGGATACTTTTTTTCTAGCTGTCGAGTCAGGGGGGTCCAGACATTTTTAATTGAATTTTGTAAATATAAGACTTCTTCTCGAATAAACTGCTTGACCGATTTGCCTGAAATTTTGTGTGAATACATGTCATAGGGCAGAATAGAAAATAGGATACTTTTTTTCTAGCTGTCGAGTCAGGGGGTCCAGAAATTTTTAATCAAATTTTGTAAATATAAGACCACTTCTCGAATAAACGGCTTGACCAAATAGCCTGACATGTTGTATAAACATTCAGACAGTTCATAGGACAGAATAGGATATAGAATACTTCTTTTCTGGCTATCGAGTCAGGGGGTCCAAATATTTTTAATTGAATTTTGTAAATATATGACGTCTTCTCGAATAAACGGCTTGACCGATTTACCTGACATGTTGTATAAATACAATTCATAGGGCAGAATAGAATATAGGATACTTTTTTTCTGGCTGTCGAGTCAGGGGGTCCAGAAATGTTTAATTGAATTTTGTAAATATAAGACCACTTCTCAAATAAACGGCTTGACCAAATAGCCTGACATATTGTATAAAGACAGTTAATAGGGCAGAATAGGATACAGAAAACTTTTTTTCTGGCAATCAAGTCAGGGGGTCCAAATATTTTTAACGGAATTTTGTAAATATAAGACATCTTCTCGAATAAACGGCTTGACCGATTTGCCTGACATGTTGTGTAAAGATAGTTCATAGGGCAGAATAGGATATCGAATACTTATTTTCTGGCTATCGAGTCAGGGGGTCCAAATATTTTTAATTGAATTTTGTAAATATAAGACCTCTTCTCGAATAAACGGCTTGACCAATTTGCCTGGCATGTTGTATAGAGACAGTTCATAAGGCAGAATAGGATATAGGATACTTTTTTTTGGCTATCGAGTCTGGGTGTGCAGATTTTTTTAATTGAATTTTGGGTATGTGTGGCCACTTATCAGCTAAACGGCTTGACCGATATGACTGAAATTTTCTACATATACAGCTCATATGGCATAGAAGCACATAGGATACTTTTTTTCTGGCAGTCGAATCCAGGTGTCCAGACTTTTTTTAATGAACTTTGTAAATGTGTGGCCTCCTCTCAGTCAAACGGGGTCAACCATTTCAGCTAAAATTTTGAGCGCAGACGGTCAATAAGACATAGGATACTTTTTTTTTGGCTGGCAATTTCGGGTGTCCATAATTTTATTATGGAATAATGTGTTGCCTCTTAGCGGCAACGGTTTTGACCGATTCAGCTCAAATTTTGTACAAATACAGTTAATAAGGCATAGAACGACAAAGGATATTTTTTTTAACAGCTGAGTTTGGGTAACTGATTTTTTTTATTGAATTTTGTAAACGTGTGACCTCTTCTCGGTTCAACGAGTTGACGATTGAGCTAAAATTGTACAGAGACAGTCAATAAGACACAGACCAAGAGTAGAGTCTATTATCCGAGCACATTGGTTACTTTTTTTACAATCGAGTCCGGTTGTCAGTTTTTTATTGTTGAATTTGTATATGTTTGGCCTCTTTTCGGCCAAAAGGCTTGACCGATTCACATGACATTTTGTACAAAGACATTTATTAGGGCATAAAAGGGGGCAAAGAATACTTTTTTTTTCGGCCGTTAAGTAAGGATGCATATATTTTTTGTTAACTTTACATAGAGTTAACATAAACATAAAAGTTTGACCTTAGGTTCGTCTATAATGACTTAATTAGTGTCTTGATTAGGCCATAAAACTGTCAGGATCATCAGAAGTCATCAAAATTTACGCGCTGGCTTTGCTTGCCCAACGTGTTTATCTGCTTTGTGGGAAGTATTTCAAAATCTTTCGTGTTTTAACAGGCTTAGGGTAATTTGTGTTGACTTAGTAGGTCATAAAACCTGTCAGGGTCATTAAAACACGTAATTTTTTTTCATAAATTGAAACAGAACAACCTTCAATAATCATAATGATTATTAACCTTAAATTAAGTGAATATCAAATTTCACCTTATGTCATCGGTGTTGACTTAGTAGGTCATAAAAACTGTCTGGGTCATAAATAGTCGTAAAAATTTTTAGCGCTCGCGAGGCTCGCGCCATTACTTATTTTATCTACTTTTTTGTTTTTGTTTGTTTTTTTTTTTATTTTTTTATTTTTTTTTTATTTTTTATTTTTTGTTATTTTTTATTTTTTATGTATTTTTTACTTTGAATGTAATATTTCAGAAACTTTTGTATTTTAGTAGCCACATGCATCAAAACGAGTCATAAATTAAAACAGGACAACCTTCAATAATCATAATGATTATTAACCTTAAAATTAGGTCATAAAAACTGTCAGGGTCATAAAAAGTCGTAAAAAATTTCCACGCTCGCTTCGCTCGCGCAGTGATAGCGCTCGCTGCGCTCGCGCAAGCATTTATTTTATCAACTTTGAAGGTAATATTTCAGCAACTTTTGTATATTAATTACCACATGCATCAAAACGAGTCATAAATTGAAACAGAACAACCTTCAATAATCATTATGATTATTAACCTTAAATTAAGTGGATATGAAATTTAACCCTAACATCATCGGTGTTGACTTAGCAGGTCATAAAAACTGTCAGGGTCATAAAAAGTCGTAAAAAATTTCCAGGCTCGCTTCGCTCGCGCAGCGATAGCGCTCGCTGCGCTCGCGCAAGCATTTATTATATCAACTTTGAAGGTAATATTTCAGCAACTTTTGTATATTAATAACCACATGCATCAAAACGAATCATACATTGAAACAGAACAACCTTCAATAATCATAATGATTATTAACCTTAAATTAAGTGGATATCAAATTTAACCCTAATGTCATCGGTGTTTACTTAGTAGGTCATAAAAACTGTCAGGGTCATAAAAAATCGTAAAAATGTTTAGCGCTCGCAAAGCTCGCGCAAGCATTTATTTTATCTACTTTGAATATAATATTTCAGAAACTTTTGTATTTTAATAGCCACATGCATCAAAACGAGTCATAAATTGAAACAGAACAACCTTCAATAATCATAATGATTATTAACCTTAAATTAAGTGGATATCAAATTTAACCCTAATGTCATCGGTGTTGACTTAGTAGGTCATAAAAACTGCCAGGGTCATAAAAAGTCGTAAAAAAATTTCGCGCTCGCTTTGCTCGCGCTGTGATAGCGCTCGCTACGCTCGCGCAAGCAATTATTTTATCAACTTTGTAGGTAATATTTCACCAACTTTCGCATATTAATAACCACATGCATCAAACGAGTCATAAATTAAAACAGTACAACCTTCAATAATCATAATGATTACTAACCTTAAAATAAGTGGATATCAAGTTTTACTTGAGTGTCATCGGTGTTGACTTAGTAGGTCATAAAAACTGTCAGGGTCATAAAAAGTCGTAAACATTTTTCGCAGTAATAACGCTATATAGCGTATAATAGCGTGTTTCAACAGCCTCATACATTAGACTGACTCAAATACTTAAACAGCAAAACTTGGTAAACCTTGGTTAGGTTTACCAAGTAATTATTAATGACTTTAACAATAGAAGATATCGAGTTCGACCTCAGAGTCATCTATAGTGAGTTGATTATTAGGTCGTACATTTTTCTGGGTCATAAAAAGTCATAAAAAATGTTCGCTCGCGCAATGATAGCTCTCGCTGCGCTCGCGCAGCTATTTACCTTATTTTCTTTGTAGGAAATGTTTCAGGAACTTTTGTGTTGAGTTAAACATTTAAACAGCACAACTTCGTATACCTAACCAAAATGATTAATGACTTTAACAATAGAGGATATCGAGTTCGACTTTAGGGTCATCTATGGTGACTTGGCCTAAGAGATCATCGATCTTGACCTCAAAGGTCATGAAGACTCAAATAACGCGGGCGAAGCCGCGGGTAACAGCTAGTTAAAATATAATAACACGTTTGAAAGTTCATATACTCAACTAAAATAATATTTGAAACTAATCTAAGTATATAATTACGCGTGTAACCAAAGTAATCATAATTAAGCGACTCTTCTATTATTATGGTGGTGGTTTAAGTTACCTTTCCACCACTGCAGATAAAATTTTGACACTGGGAAAGTGGAAATGTCGAAAGGGTTATTTTGTTGTACCTACTTGTAAGTTTTGCTTCTTACCCAGTTTGACACAACAAGTGTTTCTGCTGTAATTAATTTAGGTAGGTACATTAGTACTTACATATCTGTGACAGTGCTATACGACAGTACATTTAGGTATATTTAAAAAAATATGTACTGTACCATAATAGCTTACTGTGGCTATACTTTACCTTTAACATAATGATTTAGAGCTTCCGAACCGCCCCTATAATCGTATGATTATGTGTTCCGGAAGCACAGCGGTTGATAGTCATACCATTCTATGCCTAGCGTGTAGGTTTAACATGTTCACTATCTTCCACCACATCATAGTTTATCCTCCGGCGAGATAATGGTCAAACGCTAGCTAGCACATATAATAAAATATAATATGTGCTAGATAGCGTTAAATAAATCACAAATTATAAAAATTGTGATGATGCATTTTGGGTAAGGCAGCAGTGGACTGATACAGGCTGATGATGCTGATGAAGTGATGATGAAGGAGAATTTCCTTGGCAAATAAAAATACAAATTGCAAAAACGTTATATTTATTTTTAAGGAAGTATAATGAAATCCATTCTACTTTAAACGTCGAAGATAAGTATAAGAAAACTAGAGTCTGCGAGGAATTTCAGCACAAAATTATACCTTAATCAAACAAAATAGCTTAAATATTATAAAGCATCAAAAAAGTTTTTGAAATGTACAATAAATAACATTCTTACACTTAAACATTTAATATCCATTTACTTACATTTATTAAATGTATCTTAGCGTTTAACAATTTCTTAAACTTACATTTTTCGTATGGTATATTTTTAAATAAGTTTGTATTAAAGTCATCGTTATCACTGTAATATGATATTTTTATTAAGAAAATATAATGTAGTGACAATGTGCATGTATTTTAAAAGGCAAATTAATAATATCTTATAAAAACAAAAGAAAGCAATATATAACTATATATATAACTAGCAATGTATAACTAGGCTCAACACATTTGTCTTTGTGTTTGTCAATAGCATAGTTATTAATTGAATTGAATTCTGATATACCTAACAATATTTACATTTTTCTCGAATGTAAGACCTATAATTATATACACTAAACTTATCATTACAAAATACAGATTAGTTTTTCTTTGGTCTTTATTAATAAAATGTACATAAATTTCGCTTAAAATTTAAACACGTCTTTTTACAAATAATAGAATATATATTCCACACTCAAAATAAAATTCTTAAAAGATCTTGGACTCTTTATCATACAGTTACAATACAAGACGTATTTCATTGGTACCTAATCAATAATCAATTTTATTTGGTAAATACAGAATGTAGGTGAATATGCAAGGATGTCATAGCCAATTTTAGAGTCCTCTATCATGCTTGAACATAAGGCAAATAAATATTTAAATAATTTTAAAACAGTTATTCATTAAGTTAGTATTCATAATTTATGTTACTTAAAGAAGGGATAGTTGCCATACAAGATTGTTCTATATTTTTATCCAGTATCTTATATCACTACTAGAGTCTGTGCAAAAGAGAACTGCCGTGGCGTTACGTTTAACTAACATTCAAAGGTAAGTAAGAAAGGTACATATACCTAGTAGCACCCAATAATGATAAGAGTAGTATCTACTAAGTATCATAAATGTATAGTCGTACTAGCAATGACAGAGCTGTGTTTTCAACGTAACAAAACAGTAAATTAGAACACGCTACCTCAATTTCTACGACGGTTCTCTTTTTTGCACATACTCTACCGTCTTTTACTACCAGACTACACATGTTGGTAGGACACTGTCTAGTGTTTGCCTGGTCAGCTACCACCACAGAAATATTAATAATAAGGTAGTATTATTAATATGCCTGTGGCTACCACCCTCAAGTAGGAACATCTGTCGCCAAACAACTAATATGTTCTACCATCCTCGAATGCGTCTTTACTTTATGTCTTTTTTAATATGTTATAGATAAAGGCATGATAAAGGCAGCAAACAAAAATACGGCCCACGCGATGGGAAGCAGTCACCGTCGCCTGTGAACACTTGCAACAAGGTTTCTCACATGCGATGCCGACCTGTCACCCTTTAAAGGTCTCCATGTTATAGCTCTATATATGCTCGGAGTATCTCGGGATCGAATTCGGAACGAGGTCATCCGTCAGAGAACCAAAGTTATCGACGTAGCTCAAAAGATTAGCAAGCTGAAGTTGCAGAGGGCTGGTCACATCTGTCGTTGACCCGATAACCGTTGGGTTAGAACACGTCTACGTGTTCTAGAGTGGAGACCACGGCTCTGTAAACGTAGTGTAGGGCGCCCTCCAGCTAGGTGGAGTGATGATATACGCAAGCTGGCTGGCAGCAGTTGTAAACAAAGAGCTAAAGATCGATCTCAGTGGTGTGCCATAGGTGGGGCCTATGTCCAGCAGTGGACAGAAATAGGCTTATGATGATGATGAGGTTATAGCTCGGTGGGATAAAACCATAACTTGCCAACAGGTAAGATAGTGGTCCACAAAATATACTAACCCAAATTCGACTGCCCTACTATTTGCCATTAGGAAGTTCCAGTACGTACAGCCCGGCTCCACCATCAGGTGAGTTTGAAAGTACCATCACATTGCGTTGTCCCCGAAATTACATAAGTGTGCCAAATTTAGGCTCAATCGGTTGAGGATAACTACTTTAAAATTCAGTTGCAAGATTTTGCGCGTAATTATTCCTTTTATTCTTGTTTTATCGCGGCTCTGTATGATCATTACATTTAAACGCAGCACATCAAGCATTAAAATATTCCTTGTGACTGCCTTTGCTGAGATTTTTAACAGCATACATTTTAGTTTCGGTCGTGTGTGACATTTGCAGTAAGGGTAAAGCTTTATTAATTCATTGCTCTTAGCAGATTTTCAATCATGTAAATATTTTATTTTTATTAATACAGAAGTGAATATAATAGCTACAACAAGCCTGGCGATCTAAAAGTTGAGAGTTCGGTCCCCACCTATTGCACTATTGATGTGAACCCACTCCAGACACGCATATTTAACTTACATAGTTGGAGGGATTAATAAGAATACCAGTAATGTGAAACCCACATTGCTAGTAAGCTTTAAATATTATGATGTTATAGGTATTTGATGGAATGAGATTAATACAAGACAAAGAAGTACCTACTTTAACCATAATCTCACATGCAGGGCTATTTACGATCACTCGAAAACAAATTCAAATTAAAAAAATGCCGCTCTTTCTATAATCAAATAAATATAAATTCATCGTGCTTGTATGGAAATAAAAGACGGCAATGAGATAACAACTGACTTTAGACCAATCTACATATTGCAAATATATCCCAACCTTTAACATACGTAACTTTCATACCTACTCATATGCGATTTTGTCGCTTGCTGTGTAAAAAAACCTGTGTATATCAAGATTTTAGGACACATGAAAGAACTATCGTAAGGAATTTTAAATTTCATTGATTTCAAAAACTAAGAAACCTATCTATTCACAATTTTATCTTCCATATCACTTGCTGTGAAGTCATTGGTATCTCTGATGGTGATAATGGTGACCCCATCAGCGCTGTGCCTGGATATGATGTTGCTTTTCTTCTTAGTGCTTCCATAGTCGTAATTGGATATCACCACGCTTTCTGTCGGATTCCTGCAACAGTTGATAGAACTATCACTGCTTAAATAACCGAAATAAGAAATGAAAAGGAGTTTGGCACTTCGAATTTTTGTGCGTCACATTTGTTTATATTCGTAAAACTTGTGTTTTGCTGCGTGTTGCCGCCAATATTATAGATGTGATAATTCTGATAGTTTAAAAACTAAAACAACCGATATCCGCGCGAGTTTGAGTAGCAAGTTTGAGACGTTTATCATCATATCTCTGGAGATACTAATCAGATCTCGATGAAATTACAATGAAATCACCTTGGGAATATACCCTAACTATTAAAAAAAGAATAATTCAAATCGGTATCCAATTGACGGAGTAATCGCGTAACATGCAAACATACAGACGAATTAAGAACATCCTTCTATCTAGAAGTGGGTAGAAAGTCAGATTGCTATTGTGACCGCTTCCATCTTTGACTGGCTCAATTGTTCGACCGATTTCGCTTTGGCTTATTATAGCGATACAATATCACAGCTGACAGCAGAGCATTGAAATGTAAGTTGTGAGTGAAGTACCTTAGTCGTCACCCGCAGAGCACAGTAGCTAGGCGAATGTTAGTTAGGTGATTCGTACCTACTTATTAAGTTTATTTTTTAGATAAAAATTGTCTGATGTACTGAAACATGCACTAGGTTGGGGGTGCACGTAATAGCACGGTTGGCAACCCTACATTAAACAGGAAATTAAACATTAGTTTTAAGTGTGACGTTCGACTTTTTTTTTTGTAGATCCAAAGCAATAAATTATGTTTCTGTTATATTTATAATAATTATTTTTGAATATGATCTATTTAATGTTATTTGACGTGTGTAAGTGCAAATTTTTAATTTGCCCATATACTGAATAAATGCTTTGACTTTTGACTTATGTAATCAGTAACAGACAATATACTTTTCATATAGTGTTTCTTTACTCCCGAGTGATAAGGATGCACTTCATTTTTTCAGTTCAGTTTCAGTTTATACCACAAGTAGTTTCATTGTGTGGTAAATCATATTTTGAACAGAAATAACCTAACAATTCTAACAATTCTAATAGCACATAGTTCCGGGCTTCATGATCAAAACGAATCATCAAGATGAATATTATAATGCAGTTTGGTGAAATAGTAGGTACATAGGAATAGAATAAAAGAAAACAGAAAAACTCCTTATAGTACACCAATATACAAACACATGAACAAAATTAATTAACTATGGTAATTGTAGTTTTTAGGGTTCCGTAGCCGAATGGTAAAAAACGGAACCCTTATAGATTCGTCATGTCTGTCTGTCTGTCCGTCCGTATGTCACAGCCATTTTATTCCGAAACTATTAAGACTACAGAATTGAAACTTAGTAGGTAGATGTATTCTGTAAACCGCTTTCCGATTTTTATACAAAAATAAAAAATATAAAAGTTTAAGGGGTGCATCCCATACATAGAACTAAACAAAAAAAAATGTTTTCTTCAAACTTAAACGTGTGGGTTGTCGATGGATAGGTCTTTAAAAATACATTGAGGTTTCTACAATCATTTTTTCTCAAAGTCAATAATTTGAAAGATACAGGCGTCTAAAGTGGTAAAATGTGTGTGTGTCCCCCCCTCTAACTTTTAAAGTAACGGAGTGAAAAAACTAGAAAAAATATATTCTGTAGATATCAATAAAAACTTTCGAGAAATTGGTTTGAACGAGATACAGTCAGCAGTTTTTGAGATATAGCGACCGCAAATATTACTTTGTTTTTCATACAAACACTATGAAAAACAAAGTTAATTTTTTGGTTGCGAAAAATTATAGTAATAGAATACTCTACTGTGTAACGGAACCCTACGAGTGCGAGTCCGACTTGCACTTGGCCAGTTTTCTTTATTATTAAATACCATTCTTTTAGATATGTAGTAAGTATAATTATTATTCATTATTTTTGCCCACGGCGGAACGGAGACGGTAGGTATATGCGTTTGGGGTAAGATGAAGTTTGATTGTGCAAATCGATGTTGCCATTTATGTCCATAGCGATCTCTTCCAGACAACCATATACAGAAAGGGTAGAACTTAGTGGAAGTGGTGGTATCGTGAATATATACACAAAATAATACTTACTATAATATTTATATGCGTACATACAAAGCCTACATACTATTACATACAAGTACATACTATACCAACAAAATACATGTGTGTATATATATATATATATATAAGTATATATATATATATAAGTATATATATAAACCAGTAATAACAATTACTTAATATAGATAAATAGTTAAATTATGACGCGAATTGTGACGAGAGATAATATACACGACGTTTAAAAATATGAATTGTCGGAGAAAGTCTGATTTCTACCGACAAAGAATTCCATAATACGACAGCTTCAACGTTACGTTACCTTGATAGAACGAAGATTTGTGAATAGGAATCTTTTGCCTTAAATTCTCTGAAGACCTAAGCGAAGGATGCGGGTGGCGTGGGAAAAGTAAAGGAAGGTATTTGAAACGCTCCTGAAGGCAAAGTGGACAATAACAAAATGTGATTAAATTTAATTGTGTCTCAGCTATACAAAAGTTGACTGGGTTATTCAAAGAAACTAGTCCTTAAGTACTGGGTATAATAGAAAGAAGAATCCCTAGATACGCAGAAACGAAAGAATAAGGATAGCTGTAGGTACAACTTAAATAGCAAAGAGGAAACTTTCTGAAGATTCTAGTTGAATCAGCACTTGCAAACATTTACTCAAGAGAAGTCTTTAACAAGAAAACTGCATAAAATGCTGTTTATTTAATGTTGTTTTTATGTCTTTATAGAAAAAAGTTAAAATCCGTTGTGAAATTCTGAAATATAAACTGCGTCGTACGATACGTTTCACATGTATCATACTTATTGCCAAGCTGTGGACTTCTTTGCCCGAGTCTGTGTTTTCGGAAAGATACCATCTGGGGTATTCAAGTCGGAGAGTTCAAGAGTGACGGGAGTGAATAGGTATCTACTAGGTAAGCGAGTTACATCTTGGACCACATCATCACTTCAGGTCACTTGACATCAACATCAGGTGAGATTGTGGACAAAGGCTAGAGTATGCAGAATATAATTTAAGATCGTTTATAAAACGATGACCGGCCAAGTGCGTGCTGGAACAAAAATTTGCACTTTAAAGTTTAATACTTCGGAAATGGAGTATTCATTCGAAAAATGATATTAGCAACCCTTAAGTCATTTTAAAAGACCTATTCAACGATACCCCACACGATGAAAAAAAAAAATCATCCCCAATTCTCATATAGGAGAGCTATCCTAAAAAAAAACAAAACAAAAAATTTCTTTCTCACAATTTTATTTCAGCACTTTGTAGGCGTAATTTTTATACATACCCCCCCCCCCCACAAAATTACAGCTTTCTAGTATTAACGGTCTCTTAGCAAAATCTCGGACTGACAGACCGACAGACAGACAGACATTGAATGTATGTTTCTGTAATATTATTTATTTTTGTAATTTACTTCGTGTCCAATCCGCTTAGGTCCATCTAAAAATCAGCGTTCCGGTTAAAACCTGATATATTATGTGCTGAGATGGTCCTGTTCAGCACACACACACAAATAGCTTAAGTTTTATTATTTATGATTTTTTGTTTTATATACTACTAGGTTTAAGTTTTTGTTTTTATTTAAATACCTACGTTTTTTAGTCTGTAGCTGAATAAATGCATTTCATTTCATTTCATTTCGTTTCGTTTCGTTTCGTTTCGTTTCGTTTCGTTTCGTTTCGTTTCGTTTCGTTTCGTTTCGTTTCGTTTCGTTTCGTTTCGTTTCGTTTCGTTTCGTTTCGTTTCGTTTCGTTTCGTTTCGTTTCGTTTCGTTTCGTTTCGTTTCGTTTCGTTTCGTTTCGTTTCGTTTCGTTTCGTTTCGTTTCGTTTCGTTTCGTTTCGTTTCGTTTCGTTTCGTTTCGTTTCGTTTCGTTTCGTTTCGT
Organism: Cabera pusaria; assembly: GCA_954871355.1. NCBI lineage: Eukaryota > Metazoa > Arthropoda > Insecta > Lepidoptera > Geometridae > Cabera > Cabera pusaria. Next base: position 18,150,371 of record OX940901.1, read on the forward strand.
TTCGTTTCGTTTCGTTTCGTTTCGTTTCGTTTCGTTTCGTTTCGTTTCGTTTCGTTTCGTTTCGTTTCGTTTCGTTTCGTTTCGTTTCGTTTCGTTTCGTTTCGTTTCGTTTCGTTTCGTTTCGTTTCGTTTCGTTTCGTTTCGTTTCGTTTCGTTTCGTTTCGTTTCGTTTCGTTTCGTTTCGTTTCGTTTCGTTTCGTTTCGTTTCGTTTCGTTTCGTTTCGTTTCGTTTCGTTTCGTTTCGTTTCGTTTCGTTTCGTTTCGTTTCGTTTCGTTTCGTTTCGTTTCGTTTCGTTTCGTTTCGTTTCGTTTCGTTTCGTTTCGTTTCGTTTCGTTTCGTTTCGTTTCGTTTCGTTTCGTTTCGTTTCGTTTCGTTTCGTTTCGTTTCGTTTCGTTTCGTTTCGTTTCGTTTCGTTTCGTTTCGTTTCGTTTCGTTTCGTTTCGTTTCGTTTCGTTTCGTTTCGTTTCGTTTCGTTTCGTTTCGTTTCGTTTCGTTTCGTTTCGTTTCGTTTCGTTTCGTTTCGTTTCGTTTCGTTTCGTTTCGTTTCGTTTCGTTTCGTTTCGTTTCGTTTCGTTTCGTTTCGTTTCATTTCATTTCATTTCAGACAGACAGTCAGAGAGACGGACATGACAAAACTATAAGGGTTCCTTGTCAGGACTACGGAACTGACTTCAAATGTCGCGCCAGTAATTTTTTAAACCGAGTTTGAGGTGTTTATATTCACTGGAAATACTTACTCACTAGATCTGAATGAACTTACAATGGGACCAAACTGAAAGTATACTATCTCAAACAAAATAATCTGGCCAATTGCAAGTCGGACTCGCACTCGTAGGGTTCCGTTACACAGTAGAGTATTCTTTAACTATGATTTTTCGCAGCCAACAAATTAACTTTGTTTTTCATAGTGTTTGTATGAAAAACAAAGTTATATTTGCGGTCGCTATATCTCAAAAACTGCTGACTGTTTCTCGTTCTAATCAATTTTCGTTAAAAGTTTTTATTGAGATCTACAGAATATATGTTTTGAAAATTATATTTTTATGTGTTTAGAAAAAAATATTTTAGAAAATGTCAATGTCAATTTTAAAGACCTATCTTACTTATATACCATACTAGCTGTGCCCACGACTTCGTCCGCGTGGAATAGTGTCTTTGGGTAGCATTTTTAAATATTTATTAATAATTATTTTACAAATAAGACACATGCGTATCCACCTACATCGCACCGTACCACGCCACGCAAATCCCCCTCCTCTCTCCCTCCCCTCTCCCTCCCCTCTCCCTCCCCTCTCCCTCCCCTCTCCCTCCCCTCTCCCTCCCCTCTCCCTCCCCTCTCCCTCCCCCCTCCCTCCCCTCTCCCTCCCCTCTCCCTCCCCTCTCCCTCCCCTCTCCCTCCCCTCCCCTCCCCCTCCCCCTTCCCCTCCCCTCTCCCTCTCTCTGCCCTCCACCCCCTTTCTCCTCACTTCCCTCTCCCCCTCCCCTTTCCCACCACTTACCCTCCCCTCCCCTCTCTCTTCCCCCCACTTCACCCTCCACTCCCCATCTCTCTTCCATTTTCTTCCATTTCATTCTCTTTTAAACAGAAAAATAACTGCAAATTGGTCCATAAATGACGGAGTTATGTCCGAACATACATAAAAGAAAAAGTTCCTCCCGAATTGAGAACCTCTTCCGTCTTTTTTGAAGTCGGTTAAAATTAAAATAGTATATCTTCATTAAACTGGTTGATTTTGATTTTCGGCTTTGACTGAGCCCGAAGATCGGGCTCAGTGGCGCACCTTGGGCGAGGCCTACGTCCAGCATTGGACGGACACCGGCTGATAATGATGATGATGATGATGATGATTTTGATTATACATTTTAAAAATTTAAAATGCTTGTATAATCATAAATTATTGTGGGGTAAATTTCAAACTAAATAAGTCTTTGACAGCTGTAGCATCTCTGAAATGCTCGCTATTTAACCCACACGAATAAATTCAGACTGAATTAGATATCAAACCAAGTCAAGATAAAATATGTCACAAATATTTTAACTTTCAAACTTCAGACGTGGTTCAGCCCTCAGAATACAGAAAAAACCATAAAGCGTAAACTCACCGAAATGTGAAGTAACTAAAATCACCCTCAAATAGTTTGGTTTGATGGTTTCACGCTCCGCCGATTCGATTAGTCACTCTGTGGACGTTGTTGCTTAGGCACATAAACGTGTTTTATAAATGTGAAATTAATTAGGAACAGCACAATATGGCTTTAAATATTTTAAAGCCATATTGTGCTGTTCCTACCCGTAAAAACGCTAGTAGGTAAGGAACTTTACAAAGATTAGAAGGGAGGCGCGCGGGGTTTTTCGGATTGGTTTTCGGCTACAAATCATCGTTTGACATTACGTTTTGACGCTATTTCTGTTTCTTTTTCTGTATTCTGAGGTTTAACCATTAAAAGCATTAAGTGAACTGTAAACACACACACAATACGTTTTACGGTAACCTAAACAACATAAAAGCGTTTTTGGAAGGTAGAGAGAAATAACAATGGAGGCACAAGCCAAACCAACCAAATGTGGGTATCTTTGTAGGTATACCGAACTGGTGTAGCAAATAGAATTCTTAACAAAGTAAACCACTTATGATGGTAATTTTCTTGTAATTACAGGAATCTACTGTTATGTTTAATGTAAATAATGTTGCTAACTCACTGGAGAGATTTGTGAGGTATAATTTTTTATTTTAAGGGTACTAAATGCTTTTGACTTCTACCAACCTTTATAACAGCTCGTCGACAAAAAACGTTATTGCTGTTAGTCAAAATCCTATCTTATAATAATATCTTCAGGTACCTACTTAAATTGATTGCTATATTAATTTAATAAAACTGTTTACAAAATATCTATACTACTGACATTAGGATTTTTTTCTTTGTTTAATAGAGTTAAAGGATGGGAACCCTGCAACGAGTACTATATCTTGTTAATCTTTTTGTGACTAGTGTCTATCGTCCAAGCCTTCAAAACAATGATAGTCGTAACGTACTCGGCTCAGTCGGCTCACTAATAAAGGTACGGACACACCGCAGCGTCCTGCATGCGCGATCTAGGCGGCGATCAGATAGCGCAGTAGTATTTGTACCGACTGGTTCACACCAAACGCGATCAGAAAACAATTGAAAACAAAGTCGTATACAACCGCTCTGACCATCATCATGCTCTGACGGATAGCCGCTAGGATAATGAAGAAAAAATAATTAAGATAGATTAAAAACCAAAACAACCGACTTCAATGCCCCGCGAGTCTATATTCAGTAGCAAGTTTGAGACGTTTATCGTCATATCTCTAGAGATACTTATCAGATCTCGATGAAATATATATAATAATATATAATGGGACACTTCGAGAACGTACCCTACCGATTACAAAAAGAATTATGCGAATCGGTTCACACAAAAAAAAAGGACTGCCGCGGTAAAGCTATTGCATAGCATTTTTTTATTTATGCAGTAGAACTACCAACTACAACTACTAAAAAGATTAGTATGATATTGGCGATTTTCCTTCATGATTTTCTAGGCTTAGGACTTAGGACTAGCACAATTTTTACCTGTAGTGCAAAAATTGTGGCGCATTTAAAAATCGCCATATATAGAATGATTTTATATACAAGGCGCGCTAACAACTTCTCTAACTCTACCTTCGCTAAGAAATTATTTACAAATTTTACCTTCTGTCCGTCCATTCCGTCCGTCCGTCCGTCCGTCTGTCTGTCAGATTGCTGTATCTTCGAAATATCGCTTCTAAATTGCATTTTTAATTAGTCAATAATCAATAACACACTCAATCCTAAATTAAATCACTTAGGAGCTAAAACAAAACACAGCAATTAACACAAAAAATATGGAATTTACCGCACGCACAAATCGTTCAAAGCAATCGAACCTCGGATCGAACGAAGTAAAAACTGTAAAAAGTGATTAAAATGTTTGAAAACAACGCGCGTCTTGGCGCCAACCGCCACCTACGCGCGCATTCAAAAACCAATTCTACATTCCTTCTATCTAGTTATCGTAAAGTTATTACGACCTTATTTTGAAAGCGGTAAGGTGCAAAGTTGTATAAAAACTTGTCAAAGGTCCAGCTTTAATGAACGCTTTTGGGTTTCGCGCATGAGCAAAGCAAAGTGCAACTGCAAAAACCAACTGTCCATTACAGTTTGATCTAATGAACCTCATTTTTTAAGCCTTAACGTAGTAGAGATAAGGTCGTCTATGGTTTCATCAATAGAAGTGAAATGGTAACTATGGCTATAGCCAATATTCGCTCTGTCTCTGATTTGAACGTGATGAATCAATTAGAATAAAAGACAAGGCATAATTATATGGTGTTAGGTTATTTCCGTTACGGAATTTCTGGATTCGGTCTCCACGCTCAAGGCCCGCAATAGAAGCTATGCAATAGCTGAAAAACATACAGCCGAATTGAGAACCTCCTTCTTTTTGGAAGTCGGTTGAAAACCGCATGAGACGAAACCAGGGTTGCCAGGTGGCGAAATTCTGTAGATGGTTCGAGCCACGACCGAAGCATTTAACTAGTTACTTATGTACTTAGCACCACCTAGTGACTTCGTAAAGGATTGAGCTCTAACGAAGCTTACTGGCCCACAATTACCCGTATAATAACACATATTTTCCAATGCTATTTTCTTATATAGACAAATTATCATTCAAATAATTACGTTAGTTACCTTACTTACTTACCTTAGCCTCATAAAGATTAAAACAAATGTATTTTACATATCGAGGTATAGATCATGCTTCAATGCTTTAACAGTATATAATGTACTCGTATATGAAAACTTTAGAAAATATCACTGATTAACATGAATAAACTTCAAAAAATTAAAAAAAACGACTTCAAATACTCCACAAGTCATTTTCAGTACCAAGTTTTAGGTGTTTATTTCCATATCTCAGGAGATACTCATCCGATCCTAACGAAATTTAAATGAGACCATTTCGGAATAAGCTTGTTTTAGACCAAAAAATAAATGTCAAATCTGTGTATACGAGTAATTTGATGGAGTTATGCCCGAACATAAATAAAAATATAAACATCTCAATTAAGAACCTCCTTCTTTTTTGGAGTTGGTTGTAAATAATAAAAATTTGTTCATCTTTTTGCAGCAAAAATAAATTTAACATTACGGCGTGTTATTACGAACATAATGGCCGTGACTAGCTAAATGGTACTCAATCTCTTATTGAAATGCATAATAGTAGGTGAAAGAAAACACTCTTAAAGACCTTTTGTGGGGATTAGGTTCTCATTTACTTTCTTGTTATATTCAAATGGGAAATTTCATCCATCAGGAGTATAATGGAGGTATTTGTATGCTGATGGCGATGAAAAACGAGCGGCTGCACGATGAAAATTTATATTTTGGTTTTTGAGTAATTTCTCATGCAGGTAATTTTTTAAGGAAGCCTAGGTACAACAGAAACAAATGGAGCTGTGGTGGGTTTCTAGCAATTACAAATAATTTCATCCCTCGACGCAAAAGAAGGGGTGTTACAGGTTTTACGTGTGTATATGTGTGTCTGTCAGTGGCACGTAGCGCCCAAACCTTAGACCTTTAATAAAGTTTGGTTGAAAGGTCTAAGGCCCAAACATATGCACTGATTTTGATTTAGTTTTTTTTTCTATAATAGGCCAGATTCAGTCGTTTTAAGACTGTATATTTTTCTATTTGGTGACGATATGAGATCCATTTTAATTGGTCTAATTGATTGGAAATTTAGTATTATCTTACTTTAATACTATTGCAAGAATATGGTAGCATTTACTTGATGCTACTATGGTACACATAGGTTAGTCTGGGTGGTTTAAAATTTTAAATTTAAGTCAATTAAAGCAACAAATGAGCTATAGCTGATGAGTATTTCACAGATACTTAGTTGTTCTGAACTGCCGTACGCTACTTACAGATCCGATTGAAGTTTAGAATAAAATAAAGAAAATAAAATAAAACTGGCCAAATGCGAGTCAAACTTTTGTCCCGCATATGGATGGTCCCGAACGCCATCTAACGAATATCTAACGAACTTCTAACACCAACTAAGTGAACGTTAACACAAAAGTGTTAGTAATTAATATAATTAATAAGGTAAACAATCGTTCATAGATGGCGCTATACTAAAAAACTATTTTTATGTATGGGGACCCCCTTCAATTTTTAACTTTGTTCTGTTCTTAGTATATGTTGCTATAGCGGCAACAGAAATACATAATATGTGCAAAATTTCAACCGTCTAACTATCACGGTTCATGTGATTCAGCCTGGCGACAGACGGACAGACAGACAGACAGACGGACAGCGAAGTCTTAGTAATAGGGTTCCGTTGGTACCCTTTTGGTTCGGAACCCTAAAAACGGTAAAAATAAATAAAAATTAAAAAAGAAAGGAAAAATATACAAAAAATTATGTATGAAAATGAAAGATATAAACAGAAATCAATAAATCTAGTAATTACTACAAACCTGTTACACCTATGCCTGTGTGTGCTTCTGAAGGAGGTTTCACAGATGGCTGTTCTGGACAGCCTGGAGCTGCAGGTCGGATGGAGAGCGGACCGTTGGCAGCAGAGGTACCTGTTGAAGTGCTGACGAAATACGCCGCTCACGCAGTATAGAGCGACTGGATTCACGCAGGAGTTGAGGAAACTGTTGAAAAAATGATCAATACTTTCACAAGGATATTTTATTTATATCGCCCAGACAACGTTATCCCTATTTTACCGGATGTTAAGAGTTAGTGATGTAATCCCTTATAATGTCACACACACAATATCATCTTACAGCTTCTAGCCAACCTCACCTGCCCGCAGTGTATCCTGCCGACTAGCGATTGAGGCTCTTGCGACTGATCAATGACGGTATTTCCATTTAAAACAACATAGCTAAATGCCACAGGCCAGTGACGGGCAGCAGCGTCACCAGTGCGAGAGCTAAGTTCTGCGATCACCTAACCCGCCTGCCCAGCGTGTTGTGATTACGGGAACCCAGCAGTGGACAGATTTATGCTGATGATAATGATGAAGAGTTACTGATGATGAAAGCAGAATCATGTTTGTCTGAAAATTAAAGACGGCTGTGAGGCGAGGCTCTGGATTTAGTCTAATCCACAGAATGCAACTATAATATCATACCGTATTTTAACAGTTTTCAAATTCAGTGTATTTTGGATAGCCACTCCATATATCTGAATATTTTAACTTTTTAATGTACCATCAGTACAATGTTTCGTGAATGTAATTTGGAAGTATAAGTATAGGAAGAATAGGATATAGGCTTAAGGTGGATTTTTGAAATAGGTCCGTACTCTTTCGTTGTAGCTACAGTAAATCGCTTTCAGAGGTAAATACACTGTTGACCATACTGTTGCATTCACAGAATTTGAAATAAAGGTACAAATCAGTAAAAAATCAACAACTAACACTAAACCTGTTTCCGATGCCAATGGATCCAGTTTTCTTTATGGAACAAACACTCCATAGGACAAATACAAATTTAAGTAGGTAATAGAAAAGTCAGAAATCGTAAATGAGGTTTTTCATGTCAAATATCGATTTTACCAAAAAAGGTTTGTCCGCAAAAGCTATTTACATATTGGCCAGCGGTACTTTCTCGAAATTAATTACTCTGCTAGCCACTGCAATGCTTAGAACATTTAATGGGGCATTACATTTCACTTGAGTTTGTGGTGTGAACTGTTATTTTGACGATCCGTAAGTCAATTATAACCCTGTCACAAATTTAAATACTAAATTCAATGGGTCATAAATGTTCTAACCAGAATCACCCGCACTTAACCACAGTAAACATAACAGTAGTATGAAGTATTATTGTATATAATTCTCTGAAAGTAGACCAGTTCCAAGTTCCATTTGAACACAGTTGTTAAGCGTATTTCAGACCACACGTTCACACTTAGCTGTACTCTAAAATATTTGCCGGCTTGCTTGTAATACTGTACTAAATAGCAGAATAGTAGGTATAGCGTAGTATGAAATGCGCTTTAGTCTAGGAATAAGGTTCTCACCTCAAACAGAATCCGATTATCCTAAGAGCGTGTGTCCAGTCATTGTAGTCGTTCTCAGCTGTTGGCGACAAGTGGAACCACATCTCGAACGCATGGTGAGGTAGAAAGCAGATGAAGAAAACTGTTAAAGAAAAACATTATGAATATAATTTCAACTTTATTTTCTTATGATATACGTGTATAAATTAGTTTTTTATTCCTTCCTTATACAAGATGTTTGATAGAGGGTTACCCAAATGTGGTGGTCGTAAGGTGGATGTATTTGGGACATAGATGTTCGAGTAAAAGCACAGAATAATAAATAGTACCAGTAAAAGCCGCTACGAGTTAAAAAAAAATATCGTTGAATCTTGATCAGTGCAAATATGACAGATAAACCAAACATTTTTATGAGGAAAATGTTACGTACGTTACTTGTATTTATAAAATATAACTTAAAAAAATTAAACCTCCAAAAAACTGAAAAGCAAAAAATAATTAAACTTTTTTATTTAACCTTAATAACGAAGTTCTTGAAATACTGTTAGTATACCTAATTATATATTTTTGAAATTGTTTTGAGTTTTTAACTAAACATAATAACTAAGTTCTTAAACCAATGTAAGTATGTATACCTAAGTAATTTTGAGTCGGCGCCACACAAGCAAATTAACTAATTAAGTAAAGCGTGATGCGCGGCGGAGGTATGGCGCGACACGCCAGTTCGCCGGAAAATGCCGAGTGTTGGCGAAGTTATTGCGAGACAGCGAGACTGCAACCCGAACGGGCACCATATATAGTAATCTGTGACGGCCCGTGACAGGCACACGCCGTTGCGAGTGGTCGTGCATCTCTATTTCGTCTGTGGGTTGTGTGGAAGCGCATTTTTTGGAATGTTTATGTTCATCGCTGGAGATTTTACGTTGCATTGTTAATTTGATTTGATTATTTCTTTAAATTTCAGAGATTATTTAGTGATCGTTGCTTATTGATTATTTGGCGCCGACTCAAAATTACTTAGGTATACATACTTACATTAGTTTAAGAACTTAGTTATTATGTTTAGTTAAAAACTCAAAACAATTACAAAAATATATACTTATGTATACTAACAGTAGTTAAAAAATTTTGTTATTAAGGTTAAATAAAATAGTTTAATTATTTTTTGCTTTTCAGTTTTTTCGGCGGTTTACATTTTTTGTTAAAAAGTTTTATTTTATCATTTTTTGTGGCCATAATCTACTATGTTAAAAGCAGGCGTCATTGCTTACCCCTGGCCTAGACAAACGTTATATAGAACATCTATGCTCTATAATAATAATAAAAATAATTTAAGATCACATAAAAAACTAAAAAAAAACGACTTCCGACGTCACGCTAGTCAAATTCAATAAGTTTGAGGTGTTTATCTTCATATCTCTGGAGATACTGAACATATCTCGATGAAATTTAAATGGTACCACCTGTAAAATATCATCATCATCATCATCATCATAATCAGCCGGTATCAGTCCACTGCTGGACATATGCCTCTCTCAAGACACGCAACTGAGCCCGATTTTCGGCTTTTTGTTGACATACATTGATGATATGATAAAATCATCAAAATAATGATACATTTATCCATTATTTTTGTTGATTTATTCAAAACGGCTCGACCGATTTCGTTAAAATTTAAATGGAACCCCCTTGGGGGTATACCCTTTCCAATAGAAAGAATTATCGAAATCAGACTACTCTGTAAAAAGTTATGCGTGGTCAAACATTACAAAAAAATATACGTGTCGACTTGATAACCTCCTTCGTTTTTTTATCATCGGTTAATAACCACAAGTCATAAAATTATCTCGAAACAAAACCATCAAAATGTCAATGTTTAGACTTGAAGAGAAAATACTTTTATCATTAATTATTCTAGAATCTCTCTTTCTACTTTGCTTAAAATTTTTGGGACTATGATAAGAGAACCACAGTCTAATAAGCCTTATAAATAACGGAACATATTTATATACATTTATATACATATTTCGTGGAATCTGAAACTTAATAATAACATTAATTACATCACTAAAGCACCCTCACGGTGAGCGTGGGCGTAGAAATTTGGGTCCATTAGTAATGGGTAAAGGCTATATTCGCAGATGTTAATGTTACCTATTTTTACTAGAGAACCCTTATAGTTTCGTCATGTCCATCTGTCTGTCTGTCTGTGTGTCTATCTGTCTGTTTTGGCAAGAGACCGTTAGTACTAGTACTAACGGTCTACGGACCCCTACAAAATAACAGCTTTCTAGAAAGCTGTTATTTTGTAGGGGTCGGTATATCAATTACGCCGACAAAGTAGTAAAATAAAATTTTGGAAAATATTTTTTTTAGGGTAACTCCCCAACATGTGAAGTGTAAGGTCTTTTTAACCGACTTCAAAAAAAGGAGGAGGTTTCTCAATTCGACCGTATATATATTTTTTTTATATTTGTTCGCGGATAACTTCGTCGTTTATGAACCGATTTCGATTACTCTTTTTTTGTTCGAAAGGAGATATCCCAAGTGTGGTACCATGGTAATTTTATTGAGGTATGATAAGTATCTCCAGAGATATTGAGATAAACATCTCAAAATTGGTACTGAAAATGAATAGCGCGGCATTGAAGTCGGTTGTTTTTTAGTTTTTAAACGATATTATAATTTTATAAAGTGACTAAGGGTTGCTAATATTATTTTGCGATTGAATGCTCTATTTACGAAATATTAAACTTTAAAATGCAAATTGAATTTCAATCCACTGAGCGCTACTAAACTCAACCCGTCTCCGGGTAAAATTGACGGGCACCAAATCGAACACTAAGAATATTACAATGCATCGCATACCTTGGAGTAACTATCCGAAATAGCATACAAAATGGTGCTAATTATAAACTTAGTTAAGAACATAGCCCTAAAATTTAATAATGTTCATGCATATTATAGCGTGATAAGTAATAAAAGATACAACGAGTACCTAATCGGTAATTAAATAAGTACTCACTGGGACTTAAGACGGTTTTAGCAGGTTAATTGGGATAATAATTTATTAATTTGTTAGTGTCGTTGAAGGATGATTTCTATGTATTTGGTGCCACCTTAAACTGTTTTAAATGAAATGGCCAAATTTGATATATTCCCCCGGGATCTATACCAATCTCAGAGCAATAATTACTAAAGCAGTAATTATTGCTCTTAGATACAAATGGATAGAGATCTACGAGTATCTATCTATCTATCCTGATCCTAAGTGATATTTTAATGGTTTCAACTAATCTTTGATTTAGATATTATAATTATTTGTGGTAAACTCATCATCAGCCGGTGTCAGTCCACTGCTGGACATAGGCCTCTCTCAAGATGCGCCACTGAGCCCGATCTTCGGCTCTTCTCTTCCAGTCACTGCTCACCGCTTTGCGTATGTCGTCGCTCCACCTTGTCACAGGACGTCCTACGCTACGTTTGCCGATTCGCGGTCTCCACTCTAAGACAAGTCTACCCCAACGGTTATCAGTCCTGCGGCAGATATGACCAGGCCACTGCCAGTTCAGTTTACTAATGGTAAACTCAGGATGCATGATACAGTTTTTGAAAACACTTTATTATCTCTTAGTACAAAAAATAAAATATTTTATTTGTACAACCGACAGGCACTTTGTTTATATAATATACAAATGAAAAGTAAAACACATTATTCTTAATATTACCTATATCTGTGTTCTGTGATATTACCAATGCATATGTATGGTATTTTATACATGATTATAATCCTTATTCAGATAAATACACTTATTACCTTTGTTATAAAAATTTGATCATATTTGTCTTTTACACTTAGTAATTTGGGTAAATGAATAGTTTAAAAGTTAGAGAACAGTAAAACGTGTCAAGCTGCGTGGCCCGCGGTAATTTTTTTTTTTTTTTAAAGATTGCTCGCAATGTGGGTTGCACATTACTAGTATTCTTGTTAACCCCTCCAACTAAGCTAAATATGCTTGTGTCTGGAGTGGGTTTACGTCAATAGTGCAATGGGTGGGGTGGGGATCGAACTCACGACCTCTCGATCAACAGTCTGACACCTTACAACCCTATAAGCTAATATGTAATCTAAGTAATACAAGGCGCCGCCTTGTATATATCGTTTTTTTACAAGCGACCAAAGAGAATATAAATACTACGTTATGCGACCGAAACACGGGCAGACGCGTGAAGGCAGACGTTTTACCAAGAGTAGAGTCCATGGAGAATGGACTCTAGGTAGAAGGAGAGCGATTTTTCTAACAAAGCTTGTCGAAAAATGTTCTGAAAATCTGTCGCAGAGTAGTACTTAGGCCCGCCGGTTCAATGCCTGTGTCGCTAGTCAAGTATATCGATGGCAGAAAGCGTAAATGTCGTATCTGAAAATTTGAAATAACCGGCCAAGTACGTGTCGGGCCACGCGCGGTGTAGGGTTCCGTAGTAGCCTGTTATTCAATGCAAGTCTTTACCCGTTATAAACAAGCAACTAGGTACTCCGTCTTTGTCACTTTAAAGGATTTATTCTAAAGATTTTGTATTTGGTACAAAATATCCAACACCCAAGTTCAACGACTATTACTGCTAAACTAATAATGTTATCTTAACCGCTATAGTTTTCCTTTAAGTTCATAAAATGCACTATTATCACGAATTTTTCCAGATTTTTTAAGCCCGCAGTTTAGCTTTTAGAAAGGGGGAGACGCCCTACTGGAACAAAAATTTGCACTTGAAAGTTTAATATTTCGTAAATGGAGCATTCAATCGAAAAATTGTATTAGCAACCTTTAATCATTTTAAAAGACCTATTCAACGATACCCCCACACGATCGAGTAGACGATGAAAAAAAAATCATCCCCACTTCTCATATAGGGGAGCTACACTAAAAAAAATATTTTTCTAAATTTTATTTCAGCACTTTGTCGGCGTCATTTGTTTACATACCCCCACATAATTACAGCTTTCTAGTATTAACGGTCTCTTAGCAAAACCTTGGACAGGCAGACAGACAGACAGACATACAGACAGACAGACAGACAGACAGACAGACAGACAGACAGACAGATAGACAGGCAGACAGACAGACAGACAGACAGACAGACAGACAGACGGACAGCGGAATCTTAGTGATAGGGTTCCGTTGGTACCCTTTGGGTTCGGAACCCTAAAAAGCCGCGTCGAATAGTCTAGAACAGGCTGTATCTCATGAACCGTGATAGTTAGACAATTGAAATGTTCACAGATGATGTATTTCTGTTGCCGCTATAACAACAAATACTAAAAACAGAATAAAGTTAAAAATAATAGAGGGTCCCCATACAAGAAACGTGTTTTTTTCGGCATTTCACGCCATCTATGAACGCTTAGCTAGGTAAAAGTCCCATAGACGGCGTTATATTGAAATGTCGATCCCTAACTCCTTTGTTAGATGTTAGATGGCGTTATAAGAAATAAAATGTTTATTTATTATTATTTTTTGCTGGCGGGAAATGATAGTGGTATTTTTTGCTCGATCTTATAAAATACTGTAGTGTGGTACGGAACCCTACTAGTGCGAGTCCGACTTGCACTTGGCCAGTTTATTTTTCTGTACAAATACAAATATATAGTAAAAATTCATTCTGGCAAATTTTTAGATACGACATTTCCGCTTTCTGCCGTCGATATATTACACTAGCAACACAGGCATTGACATCAAACGGCGGGCCTGAGCACTACTCTACGACAGATTTTCAAAACTTTTTAAGGCGTCTGTTTTCTATCCTTCTCTTTTTTTTTAGTTTATTTATGGCTCCACACGATTAGTGTATTTAGCCAGTGTCAAGTATTGAAATCTTTCAAGTTTTTATGAATTTTAGTCGTAGAGATGGGTCAAAGTCACATTTCAGGTCAGTTTTCATGAAAAAGTCTAGTATAAGTCATACCTTTAGTAAAGATGTGGTGTTTACTGAAGATTTTCAGTGGAATTTTGGTGAGAACGCAAATAGCATGTTTTTCAACATTGTGCTGTTTCCCTACACTCGCACACATTCACCTGCACTTAATGGTTAATAATCCACATTTATTACACATTAACACGCGGAAGAACACAAGTTTTAGGAAAAAATACAATGAGATCACAAACACTTTTCCACGTTCCCGCCAAAACTCCCATCCTTCAGTCTCTATCCGTGGTAAAGTCTATTCTCCGTGGCAGACGTCATAATATCGTAGCCAACAGAGTAGCATAGGACATAGAATACGAATATACATGGACAAATTAAAGGAAAAATGGAGACCTTTACACGGGTCTTCTACATCTAAAGTAGGTATGCATCTATCATAAAGTAGGTAAGCACCTATTTAAAAAAACTACCTTAACAAAACTTACCAATTACAAAAATCAGCACCATACAAGCCACCGACTTTCTGGCCTTCGCCTGCGCTTCACCCTGGCCACCTTGCATGGCTCCCGGCATCTCCCGAGTACTGGCAAGGAGTCTCAATGCCATCAGTGTGTAGAATATTGAGATTACAATCAACGGTAGACCGTAGTAGATGATAGCTTTTGTCAATGTCATCCACCTGTGAAAATTTTACTCCATGAAATATCAACCTTATAAATATCCTATATTTCGTTTAGCACTGTTGCAAGCGCCATGATCATGGATGAACCGTGAAAGCTCATCCGTGATCTGAAACAGATATAAAAATAAATAAAACCGGCCAGTCGAGTTGGACTCGTTCGCCGAGGCTTCCATACCAACGTTGGTCCTCTAAATTGTATGAGCGCTCATATAACTCAGAGGCCTATCTTAATTAGCGTAAACTATGTACGAGTATGTATGGGGACACCCTTTAATTGTTCCGTACCTCAAAAGGTAAAAAAAGGAACCCTTATAAGATCACTTTCTTGTCCATCTGTCTGTCTGGCTGTCCGTCTGTCTGTCCATCTGGCTGTCCGTCTGTCTGTCCGTCTGTCTGTCCGTGTGTCACCCCTGATTTTCTCAGGAGCAGGTGGACCTAGCAAGTTGAAATTTATACCTGATACTGAAGTCTGTAGTCCCTATTGGGTGTATAAATATCAAGGTCAATTATTGTGT
This sequence comes from Cabera pusaria, assembly GCA_954871355.1. Taxonomy (NCBI): domain Eukaryota; kingdom Metazoa; phylum Arthropoda; class Insecta; order Lepidoptera; family Geometridae; genus Cabera; species Cabera pusaria. Next base: position 18,165,564 of record OX940901.1, read on the forward strand.
TGACTCAGGACCTTGATTTTTATACACCTAAAAGGGACTACAGACTGCAGTATCAGGTATAAATTTCAACTTGCTAGGTTCACCCGTTCCTGAGAAAATCGGTGGTGAAACACGGACAGACAGACAGACGGACGGACAGACAGACAGACAGACAGACAAGAAAGTGATCTTATAAGGGTTCTTTTTTTACATTTTGAGGTACGGAACCCTAAAAAATATGGTAAATATTCCACTGGTTGTTGGATGTGCGGTGAGGACGTGTATAAGGCTAAGGACTGACGGAGCGATTTTTACCTGAGCCCGCTGCGGTGGCGGAATAGAGTTTTATTTTCAAAACTCATGAGACCGGAGTTTTGTGCGGTTACGCAGCCATCGCGGTTGCGATTATCGCTCGCAATCTTGGCGGTTGATTATCGCAAGACGGGCGGTTAAACGATCAGTTGAGTTCCAGACCGCCAGGGACGCCGCGTCGGATTTCTGTATTCTGGATTGGTAAAATTTCGTATATATCTATGCTGAAGAGCAAATTTTTTTAAGTGTCGCTTCATATTACCGGCCTTAATATGACTACGAAAAATAATTTAGTTTTAAGCCTAAATCGAAACATTACGTGGCCTGCCACTGCCTACAAGTTATTTTGTGTTGCTCATGAGGTTTCTCTCTATGAAAATGTCATCCAATCTTGATATTATTTTAATAGGGAATAAGGCATAAAAAATATATTCAAACGATACAAATAGTACTTAGGTAAGTATGATAATATCGCTCTTTTGTAAAGTCGTTTATAAAAGACAAAATTACAATTTTCTAATTAAGATAGACTCTGTAACCTGCTTATTATGTATGGCTTGTGGAAGTCAGGAGATTAGCTCATTTCGGTGCCACATCGTGTGTGAAAACCAGGTGTCAAGGTAATTACCATGAATATTCTATGTGTGTGCTTGGTAAATTAGGTTTCCACTCAGCACTTGTGTACTGTTCATAATGGTTTAGCCAAAGGTATGATAGACATGCCGTTACAGTGCTTATAATGTTTAATAAAATGTGTGAAACAGACAATTGCATCGGTTCGTTTAATTAGACAGTCCTATTATGGGGGCATGATAGTCGAATGTGCAGGGAAAAGTGTGCTTCGGAAGGTCAAGAACAGAATTTTTTATTTATTTATTTATTCAAATTATCATACATTGGGTAGGCTTGACAGTGTTACAACCAATTCGCCCAACCAAGTTCTTACAAACTACCATCTTTAAAATTACAAACTACAATCTATACTAATACTATAAAGAGAGAACATTTGTATTTTTGTATTATTTTTGTATTTTTGTATGTTTGTAATGATTTGGCTCAAAAACTGCTGAACCGATTCAAAAAATTCTTTCAATAATACATAGAATGGACTTTCGGAATGAAAATAGGCTATATGTTATCCCGTTTAAATCAAAGGTACATTCGTGGAGACCTAATTAACCTAAGTCGGCAAAAAAACGGTCGAAAAAACACTTTTCTTACGAACGCTGCTTAATTGAAAATAGATAGAAGAATATTTTCTATGCAAGAGTTGTACAACTTAATAAGACCTACAAAAAAGTCTGCGACAACATATGTCTATCTCTTAAGGTTGACTCACAGTAACCATTTTGATCTTAAAATTTTTCTTAAAAAATATTGCAACTTCCAAGGCTATCTTCAAGTATATACTATTAATCCTTATCCAAATAATTACGTTTATTAGCTTGGCCACATATTATAGATTAAAATTGTCCTTTACCGTATATAATTCAAATGAAAACTCTAAAAGATATCACGAATTTCACATACACGCATCGCAATATTATTAAAATAATTTGCAGTGAAACCACAGATTAGGTCATAGTTACTATGAAAATATTATTATAAGCTTAGCTATGCTGTAGATCCCCACCGATCACAATCAATTTGAAGTCAATATAGTATAATAATATGATCTATTGTGTAAAATAATATTCATCTATATATATAATAAAAAAAAAATTGAAACCACCCCGACTGATCTATGTTTACCTAATCTTTTCATTAAAAGCATTCCAATGACTCTAAACACGACATTTAAAATCTGAGCTCTAAGTTGGTGAGGATTTGAGTATTCTGTAGAGTCCAGGAGATGTCCCAGCATCAGGTCAATGCTTCCATGTTCTTTCAATATCGTTGAAGAAGAAGATTTTCGAATTGATCAGACCTATGAAAGTTGATTTCATACCGCAATTAACTATAAAAAGGCTCATAGTTTTATAACGATTGAACGAATTTTCATGAATAAAAGCTAAGAAAACTCTCGATGAAGACATCTATCAAACAAAAAAAAACTATGAATAATAAGAACAAAATCGGTTCATCCGGTTAGGTGCTAAGATGCTACAGACAGACTCACAGATACACACGTTAAACGTATATTACCCCTACATTTTGCGTCGGGGAACGCCGTAAGGTTATGGCGGCAGATGTTCTCCTTGGTGGTAAGCTACTTTTTGGTAGATTTAATGATCCCACTACCACTGTACGAAAACTCATGATTTATGAATGCACATAAAACTTTCATTGGTAGGTATATAGCTAGGATTAGAACTAACGACCGTCGGGTCAGAATCAGGGTAACTATCCTTTACGCCAAAGGGCCGTCCAATATCACTACGTAAGTATTATAAAACAAAGTCCATCACTGCGTCTGTCTGTCTGTTCGCAATAATCTCAATAGCTACTGAACGGATTATAATGCGGTTTTCACCAATAGCCAGAGTGTTTATTAGGAAGGTTTAGGTACATAATTCGTTAAGGTTTTGTGTAAGTTGGATGAAATTTGACGATGATTGTTAAATATGTTCATATTTTATATTCGATGCAACGAACTAATGCAAATTTTGTAGGCATATATGTTCTACCCGTGCGAAGCCGGGGCGGGCTGCTAGGCCTTAATAAATACATTGGACTAAAGTTAAATACGTTTTTAACCGACTTCAAAAAAAGGAGGAGGTTTCTCAATTCGACCGTATATATTTTTTTTTTTTTTTAATGTTTGTTCGCGGATAACTTCGTCGTTTATGAACCGATTTCGATTATTCTTTTTTTGTTCGAAAGGAGATATCCCAAGTGTGGTACCATGGTAATTTTATCGAGGTATGATAAGTATCTCCAGAGATATTGAGACAAACATCTCAAAATTGGTACTGAAAATGAATAGCGCGGCATTGAAGTCGGTTGTTTTTTAGTTTTTAAACGATATTATACAACTACAATAATTAAGCATACAAGGAGAATTACACGCACGCAAATATTTATTTCACAAATTTTGAAGTTTGAACACGTGTTTTCGGTAAATCGACTTTTATTGTAATGCGGAAATCACGGAAGCCATTATAACTAATCGGCCATCTTTTTTAACCGACTTCAAAAAAAGGAGGAGGTTTCTCAATTCGACCGTATGTTTTTTTTTTAATGTTTGTTCGCGGATAACTTCGTCGTTTATGAACCGATTTTGATTATTCTTTTTTTGTTGGAATAGCAATATCTATCCCAAGTGTGGTACCATGGTAATTTTATCGAGGTTTGATAAGTATCTCCAGAGATATGGAGATAAATACCTCAAAATTGGTACTGAAAATTCATAGCGCGGCATTGAAGTCGGTTGTTTTTTAAACGATCTTATCAATAGTCTGGTTTATCCTAGGATGATGGATTACAATGGATGGAGCCATGTCAGCCATGTGACGTTGTCACATCGACTTTCATTCTATCAACACATTGTCCTACCCTTTCTATTACAGGGATCGCGAGATAAGAGTAAACGAGAAAGCTAATATCAAATTGACAACCTCGCGCATGGGTGATCGTGTCCATTTTTGACCGGCTAGCAGGCCATAATATAGCGACGCATCATACTTATAAATTAAAAATTAAATAGAAACATAGCTTTAAAGACTGAAACCCTGTTACATGGTTAAATTATGTCGTGTTGTGCTGTGTTTTATCCATCAAGAACAACTAAAGGAGGCGTAAAAGATCCAGAATTATCATTTCACACGTAAGTCTTTGTGGGCATTTATTCTCATATATAACCACTTTTTGAATCAAAATATTTATTTTGCTTACATTATATACATCTTTTTCGTCATATAACTACCGAGGTGGTAAATGGTTATCATTTGAAAGCTTTAATTTATGTAAATAACAAACATTATTTTACGCCGCCCGGCTAGTGATGTACGAGAACCCTCCAAAACTTTGTCGATAAATATAGTCGATAACCTTATAAAAAGGAATATATAAATTCCTTTAAGTGTAATATTATAATATTATTATATATTTATATATATATTAATATTATTATATATATATTAATTTATTTTATGAGTGTATCGACCGAGAAAGAATTTAAATGGTATAGTTTTTTGATATCCCTAAACAGAAGTCTAAACTACTAGACTTACTTGTTTTTTTCTTTTCAGTTCGTTTTTTAACACTTCACTTTTTGCGCAGTCGGGTTTTTTGATTTTTTTATTTAATGTTTTATTTCGTTTTGTGAACGATCTTAAAATATTATAAAAAGTAATCAAAGTAATGTAGCGCAAAATTAGTAGTAACTAGGTACCTAATTATATTATCAGCACTTATACTTACTCGTATTCAATCTATTATTACTTATGATAATGCTATTATATATATTTTTATGAAGAATGTGTGACAGTTTACCACATTAATTTCTAATATATAAAATTCTCGTGTCACAGTTTTCGTTGCCATACTCCTCCGAAACGGCTTGACCGATTTTGATGAAATTTTTTGTGCTTATCCGGTATCTATGAGAATCGGCCAACATCTATTTTTCATCCCCCTAAATGTTAGGGGTAGTCCACCCCTAAATTTTTTATTTTATTTTTTAGACAAAATTTTTAATTTCTTTTTTTTATGATACAACATACAAAAATACATACAATCCTCAATTTTCACCCTTCTACGATCAACCCTTATTTTTAAATAGCCATTTTAGTAATTTAATCATTTTCCTCCATACATACTTACAATAAGTAAGCTATTTTTTGTCTACACTAGAAATTACTACGAAATTATTTATATGGCAAAACAACGTTTGCCGGGTCAGCTAGTATATTATATCATTTTGTTGTAGGTTTCCAAAATGTCCGAAAATTCAATCAAGTGGATAAAGGCAGTAAGGCGTGAAAATTAGGATCCAACGAAACACTTCATACTTTGTTCTAAACATTTTGATAAATCAATTTTGTACCTACTAGATTATCAATCAAGCTGGAACTGACACCGAGGAAACGGAAAAGAATAGAAGCTATTTTGATTTTAAAATTATCGTGAATTTGTAACATTATTATTGTTATATACCGGTTGTAATTCACGTACCTTTAGTCGAATTTACTGGTGAACATCGCGATCTCACCGCGTGACCTCACTCCCGAGGAAGAGCGACTGACTCGCTCGAAACCCAGGTCGAGAAAAATCGACTAATGGTACGTGAATTACAGCCGGTATATAACAATAAGAATAGAAGCTAGTGGAGTCAAGATAGAAAATCTTCCTGTTAGTCTTCCTATAATCTTCCTCTGCGAGCAATGAAGGATGATGAAACGGTTTTGAATGTGTTTTAATCGAAAGTGTTATTAGCTCTGATTCATGAAAATCTGTTTAGCCGTTGTAAAACTATGAGCATTTTTCTAGTTGATGGCGCTATGAAATCAACTTTCATAGTGATTAATTCGAAATTGGGTATCCTTTTCTTCAACGACAAAGGACACTGAAGACATTGACATGATGCTGGGACATCTTCTGGAATCTGCTGAATACTCAACTCCTCGCCAACTTACAGGTGAGATGTCGTGTTCAGACTCATTGGTATATTTTTTATTTTCATTATAGATTATACATAGATCAGTCGGGGTGATTTCAAATTTTGAGTTTTGGAGAGTGGAGAGCGACGGCATACGCAATGCGGTGGGAAGTGATTGGAAAAAAAGATCTGAAAATCGGGCTCAGTGGCGCATCTTGGGAGAGGCCTACAGCCCAGCAGTGGACTGACACTGGCTGATGATGATGATGATACAATAGATCATACTATATTGACATCAAATTACTTTATATCGTTAGCATTTACAAAAAAATGAGCTAATTTTTCTGTAGTGGTAGGACTTCTGCTAGTCCGCCTGGGCCGACCACTTTACCAATTAATTTTCATAGGAATGTTTTTCGGTTGAAATGGCAAGGTGTCCAGTTAAATTACGAGGCATGTGAAACTTAACATCTTTATGTCTCAAGGTAACAGGCGCAGTGGAGTGACATGCAAAATTCTGGACTGCCAGAATTTTCCTGTATAGCTGTATCTGTAATAGATAGAAGTCATCGCTTACCATCAAGTGAGAGTCATGCTTGTCCTGTTACCTTTTACAATTAAAAATCTGATTAATGTTTACAAAGTAAGTATGGCCTAATTTGTGGTTTCACTGCATTTTTTTCTATTATTATTATATATTATTATTTGCGATGCGCGTAATTTTATATGATAATATATATAATACTATAAGAATCTTTGTCCTGACATACTGACTGCCTGACAGACAACGCACAGCCTAAACCGCTGGTCGTAGAGACTTGAAATTTAAAGAGTATATTTGTCTTAGTACGCAAGGGTGTACTAAGAGAGGATTTTTCAAAATTCACCCCGTTAGGGGGTGAAATAGAGGTTCAAAGTTTGTGCGGATAAACAAGATTAGATAGTCTTTTCTATTCGAAACTTCATACAAGTGCTTTAGTAAAAAAAATATGTAAATACGTGTTTCAGGCTTTTTCAAAATTCCACCCCTAAAAGAGTGAAATGAGGTAACAAAGTCTGAAAACCAATATTGTTTCGGGTTGCGCTTAAATTTGGCATCCAGTTGTTTTAACATTCACTCTTTAAGGGGATGAAACGGGGGTTCAAAGTTTGGATAGTCATTTTATTCGACCTTCACGCAAACCGTACTTCTGTAAATAAATAAGTAAATACGAGTTTCAGGCTTTTTCAAAATGCCACCCTAAGAGGGTGAAGTGGGGTAACGATGTCTGAAAATCAATATTGTTTCGGATTGCGCTGAAATTTAAAATGCAGATAGTTGTTATGACGTAGGTTTCCGCTGAGAAAGCATTTTGTAAAAATTCCCCACGGATATTACTTATAATTTATAATGAAAAAAAATATATATATATAAAAACTTATAGATTTACGTAAGTACTTCTATAAATAAATAAGTAAATACGTGTTGCAAGATTTTTGCAAGGGGTTGGTAAAAAAAGTCTGACAGTCAATATGGTTTTTTGGGTTTTATAAATATGATAATTTCCCTTAGTCACGCAATAACTTGAAAACGGGTGAACCGATTTGGCTTTTACTTCTTTGATGTCTTTTATGATAGAAAGGTTTCACAAAATAAAAGTTTTAAGTAAATAAAAGAAGTCTTTAACGCGACCGAAGCCGCAGGGCACTTCTAGTATTTTCATATAAATTATATACTGCACCCGTATCACGAAAACCATTGAATGAACGAAATGAACTAAATGACGGGGACGGAGCTATACAGCCTACATAGCTGCGTCCCCGTCATTTCGTTCATTCCTTCATTTCAATGGGTTTCGTGATCAGCCCCCTGTAAAGGACAATGTTAATCTATGACATTGGGCCAAGATAATTAGCGTAATTATTTAAATAAGGATTAATATTGTATAGAAGAAAATAGCCTTGAAAGTTCTGTAACATTTTTTATTAAAAAATAAAGATTAAAATAGTTACTGTGAGTCTGTGCGATAGACATATGTTATCGCGGACTTTTTTGTAGGTCTTATTAAGTTGTACTACTCTTTGATACATACTTTCTTACATCTATTTCAGATTAATCATCTTTCGTAAAAAACGTGTTTTCTCGACCGATCGATCTTTATTGGCGACTTAAGTTGCAAAATAGGTCTTCACGAATATACCTATCTTTTAAACAGGATAATATATAGCCTATGTTCATTCTAAAATACCATTAATATATTTATATATGAGAGAACAAAATAATCGTCCTGTAGTTTTTGAGCTAACTCAATACAAACATACATGTTATCTCTTTATAATATTAGTATCGAAGTATAGATGCTTTGTAGCTCAAAATTGTAATATTTAATTGACGTATTGAAAACGCAAAAACATTTAAGATTTGTGTTATAGAAAAGCTAAGAAATCAATACCGCCAGATTTAAGGTTGCCTAATTACAGTTAAGTACTGTAGCATTTTTTCACAATAACTAATTTCCATAAGTTCAGTAAAGTAACTACGTATTTTATCACATAAATTGTTTTCTTTTTACATAAGTTTTAGTTTTCTACATTTTTCACCTTTTTATCGATATGTTCTACACTAGTGATCACTTCCCTACTCACGCACACTCTAGCAATTCTAGACACTAACACAAACAGAAAATGGACATGCTGCCAAAGTTTTGACGCCATCCATTATAATCCATCATCCTAGGGTTTATCAAACAGTCGCCTTGACAACCTATGAACATCTGCTTTAACCGACTGTGTATCGATGAATATGGAGAATATTAATAGGGGAGTCCCTTATTCAATACTAGCTGTGCCCCGCGGTGCTACCCGCGTAGATATCGTTCCCGTAGGAATATCGAGACAAAAAGTACCCTATGTGTACGTGTATGTAATTCAGGGTCAAGGCTATCTACATACATGCAAAATTGAGCTCAATCGCTTGAGTAGATTTAGCATGAAAAGGTAACAAACATACACAAAAACTTTCACCTTTATAATATTAGTAAGAAGTAGGACTAACTAGGTACCTAATTAAATTCATGTAAAGAGAGAGAGCTGAAACATTACAAGCATCTTTGGATAAACTGTCCTTGTAAAAACTATTCAAATAACTATAAAGTCGTAAATTATTAAATTATATGGTAAACATTATGACTTGAAGTTTGAAAGAAGCCGTTTGAAAGAAGCCGTTTGAAAAGAAGAAGAAGATTTCGTTACCTGTGTTTTAGTGAGAAAATATCCAAGATGTATAAAAGTTTTAGCAAAATGAAAACGCGAATACCTTGCCCTCAACCAAGTTTTGACTAGGGTTGTTGCCAACCAAATTTCTGAATAAGTAAATACATTTTGTTTCACATTATGTATGTTCTATTGTTCTTGAGCTGTATGGTTTCAATATTATGAAAATAATAACGTTTACGAGAATTTATACTTAATCTAAACTTGCAAAGTTGTGTTAACCCTATTAATTATAAGTTATGCTAACTTCATAATATAAACTCTAAAAAAATAAAATAAATATGGTTCATTATTTAAGCGTAATTCTTACCTTTTGTTTTTTTTTTCATTTAACTGAGAAATGATCTGAGAGAATATCTTATCGCAGGCGGAGTCAGCGGGACGCACAGAAACAATAAGTTAGGAGTCGCATTATCATAAACATAATTGATAAAAGTCTTGAGATCACAATTTATATGCGCTCATGTATTACTTACATTATAATCCATTTACTGACGTAGTTGGCACATTGGCATTTTTTCATGGCATTTTTTCGGGAAAGCGTGCAGGTAATTTGTAATTAGTGTCAAATAGGTAGCTCTCTTAAGTCTTTCATACCTTAGCGCAACGCGATTAAAATATACTGATGTTGATGCCGCTTGTTGATGTCTTTAGACATTTGTATGATTCGTAAGGGAATTAAAACCTACTGGGGTACTTACTTCCCGGTGACCTAAAACAATGTAGTGCTATTAAGTATTATGTGCTAGCTAGAACCATGAAATTAGAAAAATTCAGACAACCTTAAAGTAGTCACCACATTTTTTATTATTTCATAGCACAATTTTGTATGCAACCCTTGGTACGCAAGTTTGACTTGCTTTTGGCCGTTTTTTTATTTACAAAACTTCGTTGAGCTAAAAATCATGATACAGCATAACTATGGTATATTTTTCTAGACAGTGGGTAACCCTAGTTGTAACTGACACTTGGTGTCACACTATCACTCGTTCAAACAACGAGGGTGTCACAAACGCAAAATGAAACGTACAATGTGATTTGACAATCAATTTCCTCAGTCGTCTCGTGACCAAAGAGTAACATAATATATACTGACTCTCGTGACCACGATCAATGCAACTTGGTCGAAACGTCGAGTTAAATAAAAATGTATGTTTTAGGCGCGATAAGTCCCGTGTTTTAATATTTATAACAATTTTCTCAGTTCAGAGAAAGTACATACTAACTTTATATAAGATGCAGTACTTAATATCTACGTATTATAAATTGAAGATTTCCGTATAAAGGAAATAAAATCAAAATGGTAAGATTCTTATCCCAAAAATATGGTAGGGACTAGGCATCATGTCATTTGTTAGAAAATTGAAAGGTTTTCGGCAACAAAAGACAGTGATATGAGTTGTATAAAAGTCCTTTCAATGGCATTTTCCAAGCCAGTGATAGCTGCCGACGACTCAGAAAATTGATGAAAAGACATGTTATATTTTATGTCCTTCATTTTGTGGTGAGAGAGACACAGAGAGAAAAACTCTCTCAGTTTATATTAACCTTGTTTGTCTAGCATAGTCAGTAATTAATCTTTAGTTTCTTTTTGTATAATCTGAATAAATAAATCAACCAAAATTATTTAATATAATTATGTGAATTTTTGGCTGTGTCGGCTTAAATTTTATAACATGTGACTTTTTTAATAATTATTTGTATTTTTTAGGGTTCCGAACCCAAAGGGTACCAACGGAACCCTATTACTGAGACTCCGCTGTCCGTCTGTCTGTCTGTCTGTCTGTCTGTCTGTCTGTCTGTCTGTCTGTCCGTCTGTCACCAGGCTGTATCTCATGAACCGTGATAGTTAGACGGTTGAAATTTTCACAGATGATGTATTTCTGTTGCCGCTATAACAACAAATACTAAAAACAGAAAAAGTTAAAAATTAAAGAAAAGTTTAAAAAAAAAATGTTTACGATAGCGCAGCGCCATCTACCTAGCATCAAGGATGGCGCTATCGTCTTTACCTTAATCTGAATCTCGGAAGCGGCTCCAACGATTAAATAAAATTTAGTACACCTACAGGGGATTTCGGGGGCGAGAAATCGATCTAGCTAGGAGTCATTTTCAGAAAATGTTGTTTTATTCGTGTTTTTAATAATCAGCTTTATTGATAATCAACTTAAAATATGACAAAAAATAGTATTATTATTCGTCAATAGAAGTCGGGAAGAGTCATACTTGTCTGTTTAAGTGGCAAAAAATACCGAGCAAAGCTCGGTCAACCAGATATTTAATAATAATTAGACAGTTGACATTTCCACAGATAATGTATTTCTGTTGCCGCTATAACAACAAATACTAAAAACAGAATAAGTTAAAAATTAAAGGGGATCTCCATACATGAAACGTGTTTTTCGGCATTTTACTATAACGCTATCTATGAATATTTGACTGTACTAGTTATATTGATTACCTTTGTGTTACTTTCACTTACTTTCACTTAGTTGGCGTTAGTGTTCGTAAGATGGCGTTGTACTGAATAAGGACGAGGCTCCTGTTTTAATAATTATTTGGAATTGGCACGGTAATATAATGTAATAATATCTGGATGACCGAGCTTTGCTAGCAATTTTTTTTTGTAAGTCGTGTTTTATGTAATTTTTTTGGCTCCCAATAATAGTCTTCTTACAAAAGAACAAACTTGGAAAAATTAATCATCACGTCTGGACTCGAACCGGGATCCTTCTGATCGCCATCCGAACGATCTCCCACCGAGCTATCGTAACAATGAAGCAATGGCGAAATTTACCTTCATATTCTAATTATATTGTAGGAGTTTTTCATTACCTGAAAACAGGGATAAAACAACATTTTCTGAAAATGAAAACCTATTTCGATTCGATTCGATTTGTCAATTTATTACAAGAAACGTGATTTCTTTCAGAATTTTTTGCTCGATTTTATAAAAGATTGTAGTGTGGTACGGAATCGGAACCCTACGAGTGCAAGTCCGACTTGCACTTGGCCAGTTTATTTAGATTTAGAGATAGATATAGTCTTATTTATTTCGGAGAGTAGAATGTTTTTTTTTACGTTTTGTTTTTTGCCTTTTTGCAATGCATGCCTGTATTTATTTGTCTCACAGAATAAAATCCTGTTTATTTATTTGTCTATCTATTTAATTTATCTCAATACATTGACAAAGGGTGAAACGGGTGTGAAATGGTCCAGACTTGATGAATGTGGTGAAATCAATCAGACGTTAGCGTTATCAATCACATTTTGGAGACTTCCCAAATGGAGGCTTTGCTAAATTGCCGAGGAGATTGTATTACAGGATGTTGACTGGGTATTGATATTGGAGATATTATGTGATCCAATTTTGGGCGCATAGTCTCTATACTGATGGCTTGCATAGCCAAACCTGCACAAAATCAACAATATATTTTTCTAACTAACCCGTTTTCGCATTCTACCTAATTCCGCGTAGAAAAAAGTGTGTGTTCACTGAGTAACAAATATTTTTGCATTTCTTTTCTAGATTTATTACTTGAATATTTTATTAAAAGGTTTAAACTAAGCACTTTGTGAATCGCGTATAAGAATTTGTAAAACTTCATTAAAAGTTATGGCACCTAACTGTGAGGTCTCTCAGTTCACACACACTAGTTTCTAAATCTAGGTAAGCATAATCATTAATTTATAATACAGTAGGCCAGTAGGCCAATGCATAGTTTGCATTCATGTTTTATATACATTTAGTAAAATATATTTTGAAATATTTACAAGATAACAAAACAAAATGTTGATATTATAGGTATAAAGGCTAGTTGACACCCGCGCCTTCCTTCACATACACCAAGTATTTTATCACTGTAAAGCTCAACATTTGTGTGATATGTGTAAAGATCATGATTTTATTTCACACAAAGTAGCTTATGTTCATCGTTATCCTATAAAGTATCTCCTAGTTACATTTCAGTAAGATTGGATAGTCCATTTTAGAGTGATTAGGTAACTAACAGACAGAGTGGCAAACTTACAAAAGTTGCAAGAATGCAAGTTTTTAAAAACGTCCCGTCGTGTGCAAACCCGACCGAGTTAGTTCGACTCGCACTTGGCGTTTTTTTTTTAATTTTACATATTTGCACCTGAATCTTTCTTTAAAACAGGTTTGTGGTGAGAAAAAGCGACGATGATATCTTTGTATCAGTCCTGATCTATATAGCAATATCTATATATCTATATAGATATAGCAATATCAAGCTTTCTTGAACAATTTTACAACATAATGGAAAGTATGATTGTTCGTAGTAACTTGATACAAACTTTTATTTCTACGAAGAAATTGTCATTGTTATTCTATCAGACGTTTTGACCTGTAGTAATCGGAAATAATGAAATAGCAAATTATTTTGATATCTTCCAGACGTTCATATTATTTTATTAATATGGTTTTACAGTAAATTTCTATTAGGTAATCGTAAGTACTATGATATTATTTATAATGAACTATGAAATTATCGCCAAGCATACTTAGCGCTATCGCTAGCCTATATCACTAGCTTATTATGACATAAAAAAGTCTCATTTGAAATCATGACTTGGAAATGTATATGGGACTAAAGAGATTTTCACGGGTGGTAGGACCATTATATCGATGTTCCGCCTGACTTGTTACCAATAAGTAGCTTACCACCATCAAGGAGAAAATCTGCCGCCATAATCTTACGATGTTCCGGTGGCTCACAGCACTTGAGAGTCAGGGCATACTAGTCTTAGCGTATTTACCATTCTCGACCACATCATCACTTACCACCAGGCAAGATACCTTAGTCCTTGATGGAAATAAGCTACCCTTCGGAAGCCAGTCGGGACATTGATAATAATGCTCCTGCCACCTATGGAGGAATACCCATGAACGCATATAGACAAATCTATTGCTGCACGGATTTGAACCACCGACCTCGGGGTATCTATCTATCTATCCTTTACGCCAAAGGGCAGTCCGGCATATGAAAAATATTTCACCCTTGCGGAGCCGGGGTGGGTTGCTAGTAATCTTAACTTAGCTTAGATATAGTGAAATTCTAAATATCTTACTTGTGATACTCTTTCCATCCTCTCGGGTAAGGGGTACAGTAGACTATAGTGATGTTGTTCTGAAGAACTACTGCTTCTGTGTTTGAGAACAAAGCTGCTGGTGTTGCGAAGACTAGCGCTGCTCCCCAAATAATGGTCGCGCATACTAGTGGCAGCTTACGAAGCTGAAACAAATGAATTAGATAAAACTTGTTTTTTTTTATAAGCATTTATAACTATGTTTGTTCGGGAGGAATCTTGTAACTCAATGTTGAAGCGGTTACCTTTTACCGATTGAGCTGAAATGTTGTCTACATGTTTAGTTTGAATGACAATGCATGGTAAGCTGTGTGATGTCATTCTAAATCCAACATGAAGGAACACCCATAATGGCGCACAAGTTATTTTTAATGCACTCCTACACTATGGGTATCAAGTGAAAGGGGCTTGCTGAGAATAACTCGAAAAATAAAGTGACGTCACTCTAAATCCAGTATGGCGAACTTCTAAAGATGGCGGGCTAACTTTTTTTATGCCTGGGCAGACCAATGTGGTCCTGTTACTGCTGACAGAGAAACAACCGATAAAAGCAAAACCCCGCGACATCTTCTATAAAGTTGAACGAAACTCGAAAAACTTTATTTTTAAAGAACTTTATTTTTAAAGTCTGTGTTCTGGCACCGTTATTAACACTGACATTTTAATGCCCACAATGTTTCTTATCTTTTAACATAGGAACCCCACAGAATAAAAATGAATACAAAAGTATGTAGGAATGGTTATTACTATGAAGTCAAATTATCTTTGTACATCATCATTAGCCTGTATCAGTCCACTGCTGGACGTAGGCCTCTCCCAAGATGCGCCATTGAGCCCGATCTTCGGCTCTTCTCTTCCAGTCACTGCCCACCGCTTTGCGTATGTCGTCGCTCCACCTGGTCACAGGACGTCCTACGCTACGTTTGCTGATTCGCGGTCTCCACTCTAGGACTAGTCTACCCCAACGGTTATTAGTCCTGCGGCAGATATGACCAGCCCACTGCCACTTCAGCTTGCTAATCCGTTGAGCTGTCGATAACTTTAGTTCTCTGGCGAATTACTTCGTTCCGGATTCGATCCCGCAGAGAAATACCGAGCATAGCTCTCTCCATAGCTCGCTGAGCGACTTTAAACTGGTGGACCAGTCGGACTGTGAGTGTCCACGTCTCGGCTCCGTATGTCATCACAGGTAGTCCTACCTGTGATGGCACTGGTTAAAGACTTTTGTCTTTATCTAAAGAATCTCGAAAAAAATCATTCTATCATTCTCATCTGAGAATGATAGAATGATTTTTTTATCCTTTACTCTTTTTTTCAAATTTTGAAAATGTTCCACCCACACTCGAAAAATAAAACGATTACATTCCAATATAAAAAAAAAGGATGGATTATGAAAACATGCAAGAAGTCGATTCAAGAACTTAGAAATATTTCTAAGTTCTTGAATCGGACTGGATGGTCGGAATGTTTCGGACCCAACAACGGTTTGGAGTAGGTTCGGACGGAGTGTAGACTTCATCAATCGGAATCTCTCGGCTTTAAAGTCGATATCCAGAGAGCCTCGTACAAGTCGGTGATCACTTCCAGTATTAAACCTAGTGATCACTGAGACGTCTCTGAATATGCGCCGTTTGTCCATAATGATGAAGT
Organism: Cabera pusaria; assembly: GCA_954871355.1. Taxonomy (NCBI): domain Eukaryota; kingdom Metazoa; phylum Arthropoda; class Insecta; order Lepidoptera; family Geometridae; genus Cabera; species Cabera pusaria. The sequence goes on from OX940901.1 coordinate 18,181,405, forward strand.
CAATCTCTTTTGTAGTCACAGTGTCGGGGCTTTGCCACGTCCATTTCCTTTGGGGCTGTTTCTTGAAGAACGAGTTTGTCAAGAAAAGCCCCTTTCTCTCGAGGAAATTAACGAGCATTTGCTGTGATTCCTACTCCCAAATCCGTGTGGTCCTATAGAAGATTCGCCGCAAGTTTGTACTCCCACTTTGGCGTTAAAGTCTACCATGACAACGTTGTAGTGAGCCTTGGAGGTGGTGTGTAAAGTTCTGGAGATATCTTCATACATGCTCTCCACCTCATCATCCAAGTGTGTCGAGGTCGATGCGTAGACTTGGATAACCTTGAGGCTGTACCTCTTGGTTAACTTAATTATGAGGTACGCTACCCTGGTCGACACACTGGAGATTTCTACAACGTTGTCACTGAGAGCCTTGTTGACCAGAAACCCGACGCCGCCTTGGGATGGCTGATCTCCTTCTCTGTAGTACATAATATGGTCCGATTCTAAGGTTATGGTGTCCTCTCCGTGTCTTCGGACTCCACATAACCCCAGAATGTGCCATCTTATGTGTTTCAGCTCCTCCTCCAGCTGCTCTAGATGATCGTCCAGCCGAATCGTGCGTCCATTGTACGTTGTGAGGGTCAGTTTGTTCTGGCGGCCTACCGTAACCCGGGGATTCTTAGCACCCCCTGCCATGCCGTTACCGTGACCGCCACCGTGGTCAGGAATAGCAGGGCGGCCGGGAACTGGGGGCCGCGGCTTATTGTAACTTTCCATTTCATGCATGCATCCCTTGGGAGGGATATGCCCTAATCGCCATGCTGGGCAGGCGTGTTGGCGATCGCAGGACGTAGCTTCTCGCACCGGTCGCTGCTGCCCGTCACCGGCATGTAGAATTTGGCTACGCCATAGATATGAAATGGTTATACCGCCAATTGTCGGTCGCCAGAGCCGTATGTGTTGGTCAGCAGGATGCACCACGGGCAGGTGAGATTGGCTGGGAGCACCGAGGTCGTATTTGTGCTCCCTTACATCCCAATCTACATCCCAATCTAAAAATACCTTTGATACTGATTTTTAAAAAACCTGATTCCTCTCAAAATCCCACCGGCCTGCCTATCACGAAGTTTGATACGGATTGAAATGAAGAACATGACAGAGCTGCGTCCCCGTCATTTAGTTCATTTCGTTAATTCAATGATCAACTGGCAAGCTTCGTGATAGGCCTGCGGGTTATTTTAACAATCCATAACAGTTTTTGTATTTAATACTACACTAAACAATAATTGTGACCTTTGCATTTTTAGTGGTCTTAAACCATCTTCGCCTTTCTAATGAAACTGGTTTAAGGCACATTAGTTTGATGGTTTCAATATGTATACCGGGCATAGCTAGAAACAATGTTTGTGTCAATTAAAATTCAAAAAATTACACAGACATGACGTTATAATTTAGTAATTACCTACGGAGAGGGAGAAGCGTTTCGAGCAAAACGTGATTTCAAACCATTTCCAAACATTTATGAAAACAATTTCACATGTTCGCTGTTAAAGCCGTCCTAATTGAGATTTTTATTCGACTTTTATTAGATACTCGGCTGAATAGGTTTAATAAACGAGGGGTTTTCAGAAATGGTTAGCTGATTCCGATGCGTTAAATCAACAAACATAATTGACCTACTATTGGGCAATTGGATACTTGTGAAAAAATAATTGCAAATAATTTCCATTGAAAATAAACACGGAATATCTATTAGATGGTGAGATTTCATATGCCCTACTGCCTATTACTATTCGGCAGGCACAATCTCCTTCCTCATTCAAAGAACAGGTAAAAAAGTTTTATCTTGCCAAAATACCACATTAGCAACCATTCACAGTTGATCTTCTGTCTGCTAATTTATAAACCTTACTAGCTGTTACCCACGGCTTCGCCCGCGTTATTTGAGTCTTTATGACCTTTAAGGTCAAGATCGATGATCTCTTAGGCCAAGTCACCATAGATGACCCTAAGCCCTAAAGTCGAACTCATTATCCTTTATTGTTAAAGTCATTAATCATTTAGGTTAGGTATACGAAGTTGTGCTGTTTAAATGTTTGACTTAACACAAAAGTTCCTGAAACATTTCTTACAAAGAAAATAAGGTAAATAGCTGCGCGAGCGCAGCGAGAGCTATCATTGCGCGAGCGAACATTTTTTATGACTTTTTATGACCCTGAAAAATGTACGACCTAATAATCAACTCACTATAGATGACTCTTAGGCCGAACTCGATATCGTCTATTATTAAAAAAAATTTTACGACTTTTTATGACCCTGACATCTTTTATGACCTACTAAGTCAACACCGATGACACTCAGGTAAAACGTGATATTCACTTATTTAAAGGTTAATAATCATTATGATAATTGAATGTTGTAATGTTTAAATGTATGACTCGTTTTGATGCATGTGGTTATTAATATACAAAAGTTGCTTATATATTACCTTCAAAGTAGATAAAACAAATGCCAGCGCAAGCGTAGCGAGCGGCGCTATCACTGAGCGAGCGAAGCGAGCGCGAACAATTTTACGACTTTTTATGACCCTGACAGTTTTTATGACCTACTAAGTCAACACTGATGACACTCAGGTTAAAGTCAATAATCACTTATTTTAAGGTTAATAATCATTATGATTATTGAAGATTGTACAGTTTTAATTTATGACTCGTTTTGATGCATGTGGTTATTTATATAGAAAAATTGCTGAAATATTACCTTCAAAGTTGATTAAATAAATGCTTGCGCGAGCGCAGCGAGCGCTATCACTGTGAGCGAAGCGAGCGCGGAAATTTTTACGACTTTTTATGACCCTGACAGTTTTTATGACCTACTAAGTCAACACCGATGACATTAGGGTACAATTTGATATCCAATTATTTGAAGATTAATAATCATTATGATTATTGAAGGTTGTTCTGTTTCAATGTTTGATTCGTTTTGATGCATGTGGCTATTAAAATTCAATAGTTGACTAAATATTTCATATAAAGTAGATAAAATAAATGCTTGCGCGAGCGTCGCGACCGTTATTACGGCGCGAGCGAAGCGAGCGCGAAAATTTTTTACGACTTTTTATGACCCTGACAGGTTTTATGACCTACTAAGTCAACACAAATTACCCTAAGGCTGTTAAAACACGAAAGTTTTTGAAATACTTCCCACAAAGCAGATAAAAACGTTGGGCAAGCAAAGCCAGCGCGTAAATTTTGATGACTTCTAATGATCCTGACAGTTTTATGGCCTAATCAAGACACTAATTAAGTCATTTTAGACGAACCTAAGGTCAAACTTTTATGATTATGTTAACTCTATGTAAAGTTAACAAAAAATATATGCACCCTCACTTAACTGCCGAAAAAAAAAGTATTATTTGCCCTTTTATGCCTTATTAAATGTCTTTGTACAAAATGTCATGTGAATCGGTCAAGCCTTTTGGCCGAAAAGAGGCCAAACATATACAAAATTCAACAATGAATAACTGGCCAAGTGCAAGTCGGACTCGCACTCGTAGGGTTCCGTAACACAGTAGAGTATTCTATGACTATGATTTTTCGCAACTACAAAAATTTTGACTTTGAGAAAAAATGATTTTAGAAACCTCAATGTCATTTTTGCAGACCTATCCATATGTTTATATAGTTTATATACCTATCCATAGGTTTGAATATTTTTTTTTTGTTTGATTCAGTTCCATAGTTCATTTTTTTTATTTTTGTATAAAAATCGGAAAGCGGTTCACAGAAAACATCTAACTACCAAGTTTCAATTCTGCAGTCCTATCAGTTTCGGAATAAAATGGCTGTGACATACGGACGGACAGACATACAAACAGACAGACATGACAAATCTATAAGGGTTCCGATTTTTGCCATTCGGCTACGGAACCCTAAAAACTGACAACCGGACTCGATTGTAAAAAAAGTAACCAATGTGCTCGGATAATAGACTCTACTCTTGATGTGTGTCTTATTGACTGTCTCTGTACAATTTTAGCTCAATCGGTCAACTCGTTGAACCGAGAAGAAGTCACACACACGTTTAAAAAATTCAATAAAAAAAAATTTGTTGCCCAAACTCAGCTGTTAAAAAAAATATCCTTTGTCGTTCTATGCCCTATTAACTGTATTTGTATAAAATTTGAGCTGAATCGGTCAAAACGATTGCCGCTAAGAGGCAATACATTATTCCATAATAAAATTATAGACACTCGAAATTGCCAGCCAAAAAAAAAGTATCCTATGTCTTATTGACCGTCTGCGCTCAAAATTTTAGCTGAAATGGTTGACCCGTATGACTGAAAGGAGGCCACACATTTACAAAGTTCAATAAAAAAATCTGGACACCTGGACTCGACTGCCAGAAAAAAAGTATCCTATGTGCTTCTATGCCATATGAGCTGTATATGGTAAAAATTTCAGCCGTATCGGTCAAGCCGTTGAAAGGAGGCCACACATTTACAAAGTTCAATAAAAAAAATCTGGACACCCAGACTCGATAGCCAAAAAAAAGTATCCTATATCCTATTCTGCCTTATGAACTGTCTTTATACAACATGCCAGGCAAATTGGTCAAGCCGTTTATTCGAGAAGAGGTCTTATATTTACAAAATTCAATTTAAAATATTTGGGCCGCCTGACTCGATAGCCAAAAAAAAGTATCCTATATCCTATTCTGCCCTATGAACTGTCTTTACACAACAAGTCAGGCAAATCGGTCAAGCCGTTTATTCGAGAAGATGTCTTATATTTACAAAATTCCGTTAAAAATATTTGGACCCCCTGACTCGACAGCTAGAAAAAAAGTATCCTATATTCTATTCTGCCCTATGACATGTATTCACACAAAATTTCAGGTAAATCGGTCAAGCGGTTTATTCAAGAAGATGTCTTATATTTACAAAATTCAATTAAAAATATTTGGACCCCCTGACTTGATAGCCAGAAAAAAAGTTTTCTATATCCTATTCTGCCCTATGAATTGTCTTTATACAACATGTCAGGTAAATCGGTCAAGCCGTTTATTCGAGAAGACGTCATATATTTACAAAATTCGATTAAAAATATCTGGACCCCCTGACTCGACAGCTAGAAAAAAAGTATCCTATATCCTATTCTGCCTTATGACATATATTGACACAAAATTTCAGGTGAATCAGTCAACTCGTTTAATCAAGAAGATGTCTTATATTTACAAAATTCAATTTAAAATATTTGGACCCCCTGACTTGATAGCCAGAAAAAAAGATTTCTATATCCTATTCTGCCCTATGACATGTATTCACACAAAATTTCAGGTAAATTAGTCAACTCGTTTAATCAAGAAGATGTCTTATATTTACAAAATTCAATTAAAAATATTTGGACCCCCTGACTCGATAGCCAGAAAAAAAGTATTCTATATCCTATTCTACCCTATGAACTGTCTTTATACAACATGTCAGGCTATTTGGTCAAGCCGTTTATTCGAGAAGTTGTCTTATATTTACAAAATTCAATTAAAAATTTCTGGACCCTCTGACTCGAACGCCAAAAAAAAAGTATCCTATATTCTATTCTGCCCTATGACATGTATGCACACAAAATTTCAGCCAAATCGGTCAAGCCGTTTGACCGTGAAGAAGTCCCAAACAAACAAACAAACAAACAAACAAATAAACAAACTGACTTTCGCATTTATAATATTGGTGTTGAGGTGTTGATTAATGTTAATAATTGAAATATGACAACGCATACCATAGAATAATATATTTATATTGTGTAATATTATGTATGATATTGTATATTTAAGTATAGGTATGTGTGTATATGCATTTATTATTAGGAATATGTGTAGTTTAAATATAGATTTAAATATTTATATTAACTAGGCATATAATATGCATTAATCATGTAATTGTTTAGTGATAAAAATATCCTTTTCTTACATTTAAATTACACCGCCGTCTATCTGTATAATTTTAATCCATTTCATCCAAAGGTTGTCTGGAAGAGATCGCTCTTTTAGCGATAAGACCGCCCATTGTACGGTTCATATTAAATTTAGCTTTTTATGTTTGTATATATCTTATAAGTTGTGGTGTACAATAAAGAGTTATCTATGCCCTGTTATCTCATTGGGAAGTATATGGTAATTTTAGGAGCTATTATATTAATGTTCCACCTGAAAGGCTGCCAAAAAGTAGCTTACTATCAAGGAGAAAATTTGCCACTTGACAAACACGATAGCTCGCTTGATAGTAAACGATGACGTCTACCCATAACAGATAAAAAGGCAGGCAAAATTCTGGGTACCTATGAGGATTTTGCTTGCCACCTGTTACCTTGAGACAGAAAGATGTTAGTCTCACATGCCATGTAATTTAACTGTAATAGAGTATTCTAGGCTTGGCACGTTTTTAGGTTCCGTAGTCCTGACAAGGAACCCTTATAGTATCATCATGTCCTTCTGTCTGTCTGTCTGTCTGTCTGTCTGTCTGTCCGAGGTTTTACTAAGACACCGTTTATACTAGAAAGCTGTAATTTTGTAAGGTTATGTATATAATTTACGCCGACAAAGTGGTGAAATAAAATTTTGAAAAATCTTTTTTTTTAAGGGTAGCTCCCCTACATGGGAAGTGGGGATGATTTTTTCGTTGTCTACCCCATCGTATGAAGTATCGTATGGGGTCTCGTTGAATAGGTCTTTTAAAATTACTTAAGGGTTGCTAATACAATTTTTGATTGAATGCTCCATTTACGAAATATTAAACATTCAAGTGCAAATTTTTGTACCAGTAGGGCGTCTCCCCCCTTCTAAAAGTTAAACTGCGGGCTTAAAAAATTTGGAAAAATGCGTGATAATAGTGCATTTTATGAACTTAAAGGAAAACTATAGCGGTTAAGATAACTTTATTAGTTTAGCAGTAATAGTCGTTGAACTTGGGTGTTGGATAATTTTGTACCAAATACAAAATCCATAGAATAAATTCTTTAAGGTGACAAAGACGAAGTACCTAGTTGCTTGTTTATAACGGGTATTGACTTGCATTGAATAACGGGCTACTACAGAACCCTACACTGCGCGTGGCTCGAAACGCACTTGGCCAGTTATTTAATTCTTAATTTATAACTTAATTTTAATGCTTAAATATTAAAGTTTGCCTGTCCTGGTTAAATAACTGACAAAGTAGATACCTACTAGCAGAAGTGGGCTCAGTAGCTGTAACACGCAACTTCTGAAAATCCAGATTTTCTTAGCATAAGTTAAAGACAGACCCCTTCGCGTGCAAGCCTCCGGAAGAGCCTCTCCTGAGTGTTGTCGTTTGTATAGCATATAGGCTGGCGTGTGACCGCTATCTCACCTGATGGTAAGCAACGATGTCCTCGAGGATGGTAGCATGCTAGGCTTAGAATGGAAACTGTCGGAACACGTTAGACGTTAGTCTAACTTGAGGTTAGCTAGCCAGGTTAGCCAACCATGCTTTACTTGTTCTATTTATTATAAACAGATAGTTCTCTACATAATTCTTACCTGCAGTTTCCTAAAAGGGTTCACGATAGCGCAGTACCGTTCTGCCGATAATGCTGTCAATGTGAACACTGAGACTCCGATACTGACGTCCTTTCCAGTTTCAGAAATCCTGCAGATCAGCGCACCCCACGGCCAGGACTCCAGCGTGTAGATTACAGAGACGAATGGAACGCATATCAAGATAACCAGGAGATCAGCTAGCGCAAGAGAGAAGATGTACCTGTTGGTAGAAAACAGTTGTTGTTAAAAACTAATATCGTTTAAAAACTAAAAGGAATCGCGTTTAATGGAGTAGTTTTCACATGCAAGTTTGAGCCATTTCTCGCCATTTATCTGTCCATTATCCGTCTAGTAAGCGACACTCATATGGTTTCTTTTATTAACCTGGTCATTGCGGCCACTGGCCATAATCATGGCTGTCTATTGCGTGAGGTGCCTAAAATACATTATATACGAAGGGTATATTCCCATTTTCGCCATCGACATACTCTTAAGGATTATTTGTTTTGTTACAGTCGATTTTCAGTAGGATAGCGTTAGTGCGTTACGTGACTACCCCCGTATTCGCAAAGAACACTATAAGATCTTACCTAGTGGTCGCGAACGGATAGTGTCCGTCAAACCAATACATTTTTGACATTTAGTTGTGTCAAATCTACGGCTATGCGTACAGTGGCGCAAGTATAACTTGGCGTGCCTGTGCGCCACTGTGCTTTTACTTTGTACTTTGATAACAGTTTCTCTTAAACCACTTTTAATTATTTTTGGCATTATTGAACTATTTTAATGTAGCAGATTTGTCAACAATAATGTGTCTCAAAGGTCAAACTCACAGTTTCAAGAGAGCGGAATTAGTTCCAAAAACCACCACTGCCAAGTTATACTTGTGGCACTGTACGTCAAAATCTTCATGAATTCGACCATATTATGACTGGTGGTCATAAGGTTTTTGTCTTCCAGCAATAAATAAGTAATGAGTTTTTGCGAATATTACATTCTTGTACTTTAAATGCATAAATAACTGATTATGCATGATGTATATAAGAAGAGTTTTTGATTTTCTAAAGTCTTTTTACAAAAGGAATCTTCGAGCACTTAAAGGCTTTAAGTCTTTTTAAAAGTATCAGGTAAAAGAGTCTATATGAAACTTTCGGAGCTGCGAAAATTCAAGTGACGTAGATGATTCAATCGCTTTCATTGTTCAAGAAACTTTTCTAGTAATAGCATGCCATAAGTGTTTAGCTCTATTGAAACAAATATAAAATTTTGTCCTCACAAAACACGAACAACTTCAAAAATACAATATAGTCGTTAAACGCTAATAATATAGAATTACGTACAGATTTTATTGTATTTTATGAGCCCATATCAGAAACTAATAATTTGTTTCGTTACTTTGATGAAAATGTAAAATTGCTCTAGCTTCTGCAAAACTTAAACGATTCAAGTTTTTGGCTCAACAACTTGAGCTGAGTTTGTAAGTTATATCTAGAGCGAAACGTTTCAAACTTTTGATGATTATAGGCCGTTAAATGCTAGTCCTGTTTTCTATTTCAAATTTCAAATTGGTTCAATTACTAGCATTCTTATAATAATCTAAATTAAATCAATACTCCATTTTTATTGCACTCATATGTATGTACAATGTATATAATACTGATGTTAGAGTGAAGATTTGGTAACATAATGGCCCTGTCAGGGTATCGCAACAAGTATTGAGCGAACAGACCGATTGTAAAATAATCAATGTATCTCAAAATCAGTCAAATGTTTCATGAATGGTTGATTATAAAAGGAATAAAATGTTTTAATGTTGTAACACAATACTTATACTCTCAGATTAAAAAAAAAATTATGATCGTACAAAACGAAAAAACCGACTTCACATGCTGCGATAGTCAAATTAGGCAGTAGTCAATATCATGTCATCAAGGTATACAAATGCATCGATTTCGAGTATAAGACGTTTATCTCAATATCTCTGGAGATTATTATCAGATCCCGATAAATTGTAAAAAAAATTAAACGATAAAATCTTGATTTAATGGGACCATACGGGAGGCATAATCTCTCAAACAAAAAAAGAATTTTTCAAATCGGTTAAATTTTGAGTTGAATTGAGAACCTCCATCCAATTGAGGTCCATGAGACATATTTATAAGTGTCTAACGAGATTTAGTTTGCGAAAATACCGTCAATCTATAGCTTGTTTGACGGTATTTTCGCAAAATAAATCTCGACGTTCTTATAAATAAGAACGACACTCAAGCACCGATCCGCACCCGGCACTGAATGGCTATTGAGCTAGTGCCATTTGATTGGTTGCGTCGTAAAGAATTGCGTCTAGTTTTTTCTATTTATTTTTTTATTCAGCCAACCCCACGGACACCTTTATACCTACTTAAATGTACAAGAAGAATTAAAACAAAACAAACTAAATCATACATCAGTCGAGCTTCATCCGAGTATGGTGAAGATAGAAATCATTGAAATGTTATTAACAGTTAAGTTAAGCTTAGCTATGATGTTTCGCTCAACTTGGTTCCGCACACATTCCATGCATCAGTACGTATCCAATCAAATAACTTTACTACGCGCCAAGATCGGATGGGCGCTGGAGTATCTATGTCTTCACAACAATGTCTTAATTCTTATATGTATGTATATCTTATTTAATCCTACTTCCCCAAGTTATCTTAAACAACTCTTTGTTTTTCTCTATGCCTCCAATTCCCTTTCATTAAGGTCGTCAGAGAATTTAATGCTTTCTTTTCCCAGTCATCATAGTTCCTTTTATGATAAATCATTTGCTGTACAAGCTGTGAGACTTTAGAACGCACTTCTATTAGAAATTAAACAGTCACAAACTCTTTACACGTTTAAAGAACGAGTCAAATCTTTCTATCTCGCTTAAATGTACTCATGCTCACGTGAACTATTCTAATCCATAATGTACGAGTATATTTATTCTTTCTTAACTTAACTTTGTAATTTATTAAATAGTTTTTTTCCCCTCTCAATTATAAAACACCACTTACCACCATATCTTGTTACATTTCTCTCCATCCATAGGTTGTCTGGAAGAGATCGCTTTAAGCGATAAGACCGCCTATTGTTGCACTATTATTTTAAATTGTATTTCACATTATTATTAAATTGTATTGTATTATGTTTGATTCTGTAATTTAAGGTGTTAAATAATAAAGTGTTGCTATCTTTCTATCTATCTATATGATACTACTATATCCCACACATTTAGTTACTCAAAAAATATGAGACGTTAGTTACCCAATGGATCTTGGACAAAAACGTTAAAACTTACGTGTTTGGAGCATTCCTCATGCCCCTATGTCTGACGTAGACTATGACTAGCGTTCCATTGCCCAGTACCCCTACTATAAATATGATAGCAAACAGTACGGGCACTAGATACGTCTCCAGCCGATCTTCATAAGGAGTGTACTCATCTGTCAAGTTGTCATTGAAGGCCACAGGCGTTGCGTTCACTGGATCATGCATTTCGATCTGTAACAAGGAATAATACAAATAAAAATACACATATAAAATGCTTTATTGTAAAAAGTTGCTGTTTGCTTTGTTAAAATGTTAGTTAATAATAGCCTACATAAATTGAAAAATATAAAATGATTTTGATTAATAGTCAAATTCATTTGGTACAAAAACATTATTGATTGAATAAAATAAATGCTCAAATTATGTAGTTAAATAAAATTTCTGATATGTATAGAGTTATATAAGACCAATACAGTGATGTGATTTCAGTGTAAAGTTATGCTCCGTTTACTCATATTTGTGCATTATACTTTTGTATGGAAATTGTACCTTAAAACTGAATTAAACACCCCCGAACCCGTGAAGTTTGACTGATGAAAATGTTTATCCGATAGAAAAATTGCCTCTTAATATGGGTAGCCAAAAAGTTTTGCGACTCTTTTGAACATCTTTCGAAGTGGCTGTTATATGAATTTTCTTTACGTTTTCAACCACATGAGTAAAAATGTGTTTTTAAACCCCACATGGCCGCCATTTTAAAAAAATTCCATAATCTGAATCGACAATAATATCGTTTAAAAACTAAAAAACAACCGACTTCAATGCCGCGCTATTCATTTTCAGTACCAATTTTGAGATGTTTATCTCAATATCTCTGGAGATACTTATCATACCTCGATAAAATTACCATGGTACCACACTTGGGATATCTCCTTTCGAACAAAAAAAGAATAATCGAAATCGGTTCATAAACGACGAAGTTATCCGCGAACAAACATAAAAAAAAATAAAAAATAAAAAAATATATATACGGTCGAATTGAGAAACCTCCTCCTTTTTTTGAAGTCGGTTAAAAATACAATCTAACTATGAATCTGCTCACAAAATTTCACGAGAATCGGTCGAGAAATGCGAAAGCTATGTGTAGAGGAGAACAGATATTATATCCGTGTATATCCGCCGGATATACTGAAGTACATACTGAAGCATTTTTGCCGAAACTGAAACGGAGACCTTTAGCTTCGCTCGGTCAATCAGATAAACGACATGAATTACTTCCTGTGGGATAGATACAACCTACCTACCTATAGTTAGACTACCTATAGTTGTAATCTTATTCAAACCACGGCAACAAAGCCCCAGCTAAAAGCCAGTGGTTTAATAATACCACTCAGCATAGACATAAGTTAATAAGTTTTAAGATTAAATTATTAATTTGAATATTATTCCTTATTGTGAAGCATAAATAATGAATATTCATAGAATATTCGATTGACAACTTTCCGTTTCATGTTTAAATCCCCCGAATGTTAATTATCTTCAAAGACATGGTACCTAGAAAACGGGGATTCGATAAATAATTTTACATAAATAAAACTAAATTAATTTTAGAATAGATTTAGTTTCTGAGTAGAACATGTTATAGATGAAGGATAAATGGTTAATATTTACCATTAGCGTATACCTGGCGTGTGCTACTACGCCAAAACAAGAAATGTGACCGAATGTTCCCAATTCCAGACGGATAGACAGACAGACATAAGGGTTCCTCTTTTCCTTTTAATGTACGGAAGCCTAAAAACAAATAAAACCCAAAATCTATTTATTTCAGTATTTTATTTATATATTTTTCACCTATTATTCACAATTTCAAATCATATTTTCATATTATTATAATATCAATATCATATTACAGTTTAAAGTTTATACGCAATACGATTATTTTTACAGTACTGAACATTTTTGGCATTTAAAGTAGGTTTTTTTCGTTTTGTAAATTATTTAGTATACTTTAGTTGAGGTACGGACACACCGCAGCGTCCTGCGTGCGCGATTTAGGCAGTGATCAGATAGCGCAGTAGTATTTGTACCGTCTGGTTCACACCAAACGCGATCAGAAAACAATTGAAAAGTACTGAGATCGCGCCCGCAGAACGCAGGACGCCACGGTGTGGCCGTACCTTTATTAGACTGTAATTATTTTATTTTGTATAAGCTATAATCAGCCTAGTTTTTAGGGTTGCGAACCCAAAGGGTACCAACGGAACCCTATTACTGAGACTCCGCTGTCCGTCTGTCTGTCTGTCTGTCTGTCCGTCTGTCACCAGGCTGTATCTCATGAACCGTGATAGTTAGAAGGTTGAAATTTTCACAGATGATGTATTTCTGTTGCCGCTATAACAACAAATACTAAGAACAGAACAAAGTTAAAAATTAAAGAAAAGTTTAAAAAAGTTTTTTACGATAGCGCAGCGCCACCTATCTAGTTGCTAAGATGGCGCTATCGTACCTAACGTTAATCTGAATCTCGGAAGCGGCTCCAACGATTAAATTAAATTTAGTATACCAGGGGATTTCGGGGGCGATAAATCGATCTAGCTAGGAGTCATTTTCAGAAAATGTTGTTTTATTCGTGTTTTCAATAATCAACTTTATTGATAATCAACTTAAAATAGATGTCGGGAAGAGTCATATTTGTCTGTTTAAGTGGCAAAAAATACCGAGCAAAGCTCGGTCAACCAGATATTTAATAATATTAATTACTATTACTACTATATAATACTATTCTACCTTTGTGTTAACGTTTACTTAGTTGGTGTTAGAATTTCGTTAGAAATTCGATAGATGGCGTTCGGAACCCTCCGTGTGCGGGACAAAGTCTGACTCGCACTTGGCCAGTTTTATTAAAATGCATAATTTATAGTAGAGATCATAATCGTAGTTAGTAAGTGAAAGACAAGAAAAACTTAATTCATTTAATATTAAAATTACCTAAATAGTATAGTATAGTACCACCAAGAAAGAGATTCAAACTGACTACCTTGCCAGTTTGCATGTCATTCTATGAAAGTTGGTCTGTTTCACGGATGGAGGTCAAAATTAAGCAAAAGCAATCAAAAAGCAATTTTGTGAAGACGATGTGACTGGAAAGCATTGTGGTCGGAGTGTGTAAATCGTGCAAGAAGTTTTGAATTGGACGATTGGACGTATCTTGCAAACCACTGCAGTACTCAGTCAGTTGTAAATTTCAGAATTTCTATTAGTTTCGAATATTGGCTGGCATTTCTATTGCATCGGTGACATGTTACGGGCCGTTACGGTCTGATAGATACGCTGTGAGTACGTAGGTACATTTTGATCAAAAAAATCGGCAAAGTGCGTTTCGGTCTCGCACAGTACCCTTCCTGTGCTGTTCGTTAGCACTTTATACAATACTCAATACTTCATTGCTTCCTACTAGCATCTGCCCGCGGCTTCGCTCGCGTGGACTAATTTTTTATGACTTTTTATGACTGACAGTTTTATGATCTAATTAGTAACTATAGATGACCCTAACCTCGAACTCAATATCCTCTGTTGTTAAAGACTATAAAGTATTATTTTGTTAAAGTCAATAATCAGTATGGTAAGGTAGATCAAGCTGTACTATTTAAATATTTAACTCAGTCTGATGCATGTGGCTGTTAAAACCCAAAAAAAAAATGAAATATTTCCTACAAAGTAAATAAGGCAAATGGTTGCGCAAGCGAAGCGAGCGCGAAATTTATTTACGACTGCCAAAAAAAGTATTCTGGCATTCTTTGTTTTATTGATTCAGTTGAATCGGTCCAGCCGTTTATCCGAGAAGAGATATATTTACAAAATTCAACTGAAAAGATCTGGTTACCCAGACTTGACAGCCAAAAAAAATTTCCTATATCCTATTTTGCCCTATGAACTGTCTTTATACAACATTTCAGCCAAATCGGTCAAGCAGCTTGACTGTGAAGAAGTCCCAAACAAGCAAATAAACAAATAGATTTTCCCATTTTTCCAATATTGGTGTTGATCTCTAAAACCAATAGGATTAGGCTGCACGTTGATATATCAGTCAGTTAATTAGATAAATGCGTAAGGGAATAATTTTGGGAAAACTGAAACATGTGTCTCATAATTTTAATTGAAGTGTATGTGTACATATTTTCATGTCCATCACCCCAAAGAATAAAATGTTTCACAGAAAATTCAACTTATCATTTCACCCACTTAGGGGTGAAATTTCGAAAAAAGTTTCTTAGTGGATAGCTTCACTTCACAAAAAACACACTCTCTATATGTCATATCTTTAATACCAGCGGATTATGTTGTATCAGTCAACTAATCAGCCAGACTAACGCGTGAGGGATGATTTTGAAAAAAACGGGTACACATTTGTCTCATAATTTTAATTGAAGAGTATGTGTACACATTTTTAAGTCCATTGATCCAGAAAGAAAATGTTTCACAAAAAAATCTTTTCATTTCATCCACATAGGGGTGCAATTTCGAAAAACCCTTTCTTAGTGGATAGCTGCAATTTACAAAGAACACATTCTCTTTATTTTATGTTTATTTTATGTGTCTAAAACCAGCAGATAAGGCTGTACGTTGATATATCAGTCAGACTGTCAGTCAGACCATTAATGCGTAAGGGATGATTTTGGAAAAACTGTGATACATGTGTCTCAACATTTTAATTAAAGAGACCGGACTCAGTGAATAATAAAATCACATAAAATGTAACCTATGTAAGGTTATACTCTCTTAGGGGTAGAATTTCGAAAATCGATGTCTTACTGGATACTTGCACTTCACATAGAACACACCTTCCAAATATCATGTCTCTAGGACCAGTGGTTTAGGCAGTGCGTTGATATGTCAGGCAGTCATTGAATCAGCCAGAAAAACTCATTATTTTGACTCAGAGAATAAAAAGTTTCATAGAAAGTTCAACCCTCCATTTCACCCACTAAGGGGTCAACATTTTGAAAAATCCTTTCTTAGTGGATGTTTACACTTCATAAAGAACACACCCTCCAAATTTCATGTGTCTAGGACCAGCGGTTTTGGCTGTGCGTTGATATCTCAGTCAGTCAGGCATTCAGAACTTTGGATTTTATAGAACATGTCTACCTATGTCAGGCCTGTCGCACTCCACGCTGTATGAAACTATGAAACTACAAGTACCTCCGCGCACCCGCTCGGGTGCAAGTTCAGTCAGTTAAATGTCACGCGCGCTCTCGATCGGCCGCGCGCCTTACTTGTACCTACCTCGTTATTATATACCTTGCTTACGATATTAACTTACAAAAATATTATTCAGTATGCCTAAATGAAGGGCTACAAAGCTTAGCGTTGCATACGGATGCTTAAACACCAACGGGAATGACGACATTACATTTCATACACTTCCTAAGAATCTCGAGAGGTAAGACATTAATAAATTACTTAATATTATTTATAACTAACGTAAATCTAGGTAATAAGGCTATCTAGGTACTTTTTAACCGACTTCAAAAAAAGGAGGAGGTTTCTCAATTCGACCGTATATATATATATATATATATATTTTTTTTTTTTTTTTATTTTTTTTATGTTTGTTCGCGGATAACTTCGTCGTTTATGAACCGATTTCGATTATTCTTTTTTTGTTGGAAAGGAGATATCCCAAGTGTGGTACCATGGTAATTTTATCGAGGTATGATAAGTATCTCCAGAGATATTGAGATAAACATCTCAAAATCGGTACTGAAAATGAATAGCGCGGCATTGAAGTCGGTTGTTTTTTAGTTTTTAAACGATATTATTGTTTAACGATCCCGTCGTTTAGTAGTAGTTTTCGACTGTTTTTCGCGTAAAAGTCAATGACCTTAAGATCCATCACTGTAAGTAGACCTCCCGGGTACTAGTGGCCGCCTTCTAATGCAGGGTCAGTGTATACTAGTTTTAGTTCAATACTTATATCAATTGAACAATAAAAGAAGGGGATAGAAAATGATTATTTTTTTTGCCTTATTTCTTTTTATTTGTTAATTTTGTCGTCGCGCTGCACATGTAGGTACTTATGTAAAAAGTAAAGAATGTCACACATAAAATGGTAAGTAGGTACGTAGGTATGGTAGGTAGGTATAAGTTAGCTGAGTTTCATGTTTCAAGGGAATTCCCGTTAAGATCTTTAGGGAATTTCTATCGACATTACATCTTGCAAAATATTAATTGTTACCTACTTGAAATTGGTAGGTTATTTTATTATTTACTGTAGGTAAGTTACGTAGATCCTATAGGTAACCTACCTAAAAGAATAAATCTGACTGACTGATTGACTGACATATCAGTGCACAGCTGAAACCAACAAAGTTATACCTACCTACCTACCTAATTATTTGAATTGACTTGGCCTTTTATTTGACTAACGAACCTTACAATACGATTTAGTCTTTTTAGGGTTCCGTACCCAAGGGGTAAAACGGGACCCTATTACTAAGATTACGTTGTCCGTCTGTCTGTCTGTCTGTCCGTCTGTCACCTGGCTATATCTCATGAACCGTGATAGTTAGACAATTGAAATTTTCACAGATGATGAATTTCTGTTGCTGCTATAACAACAAATACTAAAAACAGAATGAAGTTAAAAATAATAGAGGATCCCCATACAAGAAACGTGTTTTTTTCGGCATTTCACGCCATCTATGAACGCTTAGTTAGGTAAACGTCCCATATATGGCGTTATATTGAAATGTCGATCCCTAACACCTTTGTTAGACGTTAGATGGCGTTATAAGAAATAAAATGTTTATGAATTATTAGTTTTTGTTGGCGAAAAATGATAGTGGTATTTTTTGCTCGATCTTATAAGATACTGTAGTGTGGTACGGAACCTTACTAGTGCGAGTCCGACTTGCACTTGGCCAGTTTATTTTGAATCGGTAGGGTTCGTTGCCGAGGTGGTCCCATTGTAATTTCATCGTGATCTGATAAGTATCTCCAGAGATATGACGATAAACGTCTTAAACTTGCTACTGAAACTGACTCGCGCGGCATGGAAGTCGGTTGTTTTAGTTTTAACTATCTTAATTAAACTATCAAATAAACTATCTTAATTATAGTATAACTGTAGTACTTTTATGCTACCTAGACATTAAACATGAATGTAGCACTTTAAATATACTCATTACATTGTTCTACCTTAAATTATTCTTCTACCAATTAAAGGCTTCAATAAGTTTTCTCATAACATTCAACCCTATAGGAGAGGCCGCGAGTTGACCGAGTTATTCAGACTCTCGCTGAACGGACTTACGGTGCATTTTACTGTGCTCAACACGCGGTTCACAGTTTCTATTAGTTGATACTGTGACGCACATTCAAAGTTGCACTCGAGGCGTGAAGCGCATTTTGAACGTTATCGGCGTTGTAACTAAGTTTAATCTCGCATTTTTGCTCTCAGGAAGTGCAATTTCTGTACTTGTACTATTCATTATTCTGCGCCTATGTCCGTTATAGACTTTGAAACCATCCAACTGATGTGCCCCAAAGCGGTTACAATAGAAAGCAGAAGCGAATGCGAAGAATGTTTTAGACTACTAACTAAAACAATGCATAAATTAGGCAATTACATTTTTTATACATCCCATGGGATGTAAGGGAGAACAAGTACCACCACATTGCTCCCAGCCAACCTGACGTGCCCGTGGTGCATGATTTGCTAACCAACAAACGAAGCACTGGCGACCGATAAATGGTGGTAAAACCAGGACCATTATCTTTTCTGTGGTATTACTATTTTATATTATGGTGTAGCTAAATACTACAGGCCGGTGACGGGCAGCAGCGTCACCGGTGCGAGAAGCTACGTCCTGCGATCGCCAACCCGCCTGGCAAGCGTGGCGATTAGGGCATATCCCCTCCCAATGAGCCAAAGATTGGGCTCAGTGGCGTATCTTGGGAGAGGCCTACGTCCAGCAGTGGACTGACACTGGTTGATTATGATGATGATATTTTTTTTTTATACAAATGAACAAAATGTATTTATTTTTAGCGTACATACATACATACACACGTATCTACCGGTCAAGAACATAACCTCGTTTTTGCTTCGCCGTAGTCGGGTAAAATATGTATTGTAAGATTTAGCAAGGAAATCCTAAATATTCAACCACTTAGCACACATAGCTAGTACTTCCGATTATGTCAATGTCTTAGTAAACTTTAGTATAATCTGCAGTAACAAGGCAAGCCCTTTGTTTCACAATCCCGTCGAGAGCCCAAGAACACGGCAGAGTATGTTCTCTCCGATAGCAGAAGTAATGAAACCTTTGTTCTACTCCCCTACTGTTGCCGTTCGTTTACGATTATGTATTGATGTTGAATTTACAAACAAATAAGTATATTGACGTCCGCGGACAAGGGCTACAAAAGTTGCTATAGTAGTCTCATCATCCAAAAAAGAGCTGTTAATATTTAAGCGGCTGAACGGATTTTCTTGAAACAAAGCGAAGAACACTCTGGATGAAGATACCGATCGAACAAAAAGAAACTAAATCAGAATCGGTTCATCCTTTTGGGCGCTACTATGCCACAGACAGACACACGCATACACAGATACAAAGATACACACGTCAAACTTAAAACACCCCTTCTATTTGCGTCGGGGTTAAAAATCGGATCCGATTCACGACAGTATGAACAAGCGGTTAGTAAGAAAAAAATCTCATAAATCGGACAATCCGTCAATAGTAAACATGTACCTATACACTTACAAACATTTTTAGCGCTTGTTACTATTTCAGTTAGAAAATTGACCGTGACGTAAATATCAACTACAAAGTTAATACAAAATTGCGTACTATAAGGAGTAGTAAACAGGATAACCACTGCATGAATCCTGTAAATAGCTGATAGTGTTAACTGTAATCAAAATGTTTATAATTTATCACGTTATGGCATATTCAATGAAGTTTTTTTTTATGACAGAGCGTTTTTACTCTTACTATTTAGTTTTTACCCACGACGGAACGGAGAATGTATATGCGTTTAGTGTGAGAGGATGTTTATTTGTTTGTGTGTGCAAATCCATGTTGCCATTTTTCTCCAAAACTACTAGTCCATTTTGATACAGTTTTCAGTTCGGGTGTAATTGGTGCATGTTTTTAGATAGGTTTTACGGTGACAACTCACCACGGGGCGCTGCAGTAATAATTTGTTGGTACAAATCGATGTTGCCATTTTTCTTCAAAACGACTAGTCCGATTTTGATGCAGTTTTCAGTTATGGGTTCGTGTTTGATTGGTGCATGTTCTTAAATAGACATTACATTACATTGTCAACTCACCAAGGGACGCTGCAGAAAAAAATTGTTTGTGCAAATCATTTTTGTTGCCATTTTTCTCCAAAACTAGTTCGATATGGTCTTTAAACGGTTTGTAATGAATCAGTGGTGGTTCTTAGATAGATGTTATGACTTTGATTTTCTAACGGACATTGTCGTGGGTGTTTATTCAAAATTTTAATTTTGTTACTTGTACATTACAGAGTTAATATCTGTCTAGAAACGTGCAAAATTCTGACAATATCGAGATTTGCGTTTCGCTATTTCTGTAAAGGCAAACATGTCGCTCTGTACTGTTAACATACAACATAGAAAAAATAATCACCATGGGGCTACCGTTTTACTTGTACTGTTACATTCATAAAAAGTCCTCATAGATAAATCCACACGTAGGCATGTCTGATCGTGACGATGCCTACGTACCTCTCTCGTAGCACGCTCTAGCTAGCAGCTACGAGTATACAACAAAGCCTTATTATTTCTTTTGTAGTATACTAGTTGCGCCCCGCGACTTCGTCCTGTTTAATCCTGGTTATAAATCTTGAATCACTATCTATTGCTGAATACTGCATTAAAATTCGTCGCGTAGTTTAAAAAAATTAAGCGTACAGAGCGATTATGTTTCATACTATGTAAATATTATTTACATAGTATATTATATACTATAAAACGTTATGGCGGCAGATTTTTTGCTCGATGATGGAAAGCTACTTTTGGTAGCGAGTCATGCGTAACATCTATATAAAATGCTTCTACCATCCATGGAAAAAATATTTTAAACGTTTTAGAACTACCACCCAGGAAAAAAATATTAACTCTGTACAATATGCGAGTTATAATAATACTCATCCTCGGTAGATTGTAAGTTGGTAGGTACTAAAACTATCTTTTGAAAACTTGAGATTAATATACCTTTTAAATTCCCCTTTTATCTCCCAGTAATTATCTTCTTGTCGTAATTAGATTTAAGCTTTTATTAGAGACTCTTAGTCCTCAGTCTAATGATAAGATTGAATAGATTTTGGACCTATACATACTTAAAATTACTAGTAAGTCAGTTCAAATGTAGGTCTCGCAAGAATTCCATTATTTTTAGTTAAATTGTTTTATGCCCCCTAGCCCCTAGCTTTTTTTAATGAATACATACAAAATTTTCAAGGAGTTAAATACTTAATCTATACCAATATTATAAAGAGAGAACATTCGTATTTTTGTATCTTTAGATTTTTTATATTTTTGTATGGATGTTCGTATTGCTTTGGCTCAAAAACTAATGGACCGATTTTAAAAATTCTTTCACTTAATATATAGAATGGACTTTCAGAATAAAAATAGGCTATATATTATACGATTTAAATCATAGGTACGTTCGTGGAGACCTATTTTGCAACCTAAGTCAACAATAAAACGGTCAGGAAAACATGTTTCTACGCGACACGGCCTAAACGGAAATAGATATAATAAATGTGTCTATGTAATATTTATAGAACTTAATAAGGCCTATAAAAAAGTCCGCGATAACAAATTGTCCTTTACAGTATATAATTTCAATAAATACTTTACAATATAAACAAATATATATACAATTTCAGAAATCACAGATTCAAAATGATGACTATACTTCGCACCGTGGCTTAATTGGCAAAGCACCGGAACATGTTATTCCAGAGGTTGCGGGTTCAAGTCCCGTCGGTACGATGAAATTTTGGGTTGTGTTTAACAATTTACAAAATATAAAGTGTGCAACACTTCAAAGAAACATAATATCATTAGCTTAGCTATTTCTGTAAATCCCAACCTAAATAAATCAATTTGATGTCAATATAGTTTGATCTATCGTATAAAACTAGCTGAGTCCCGCGGCTTCGCCCGTGTTAAATAGTATCATATGGTCTTATGCCTTAATAAGTACTGCCTATCCCTGTCCAAAATTTCTGCTAAATCCAGCCTCTGTCCAGCCGTTTGACCATGAAGAAGTTCCAAACAACAAATATACAAATTGACTTTCACATTTATATGACTTTAGTATTGATAATGATGGTCAAGGATGGCTAACACGCTAGGCCTAGAATGGAAAGACTCCCGAGCGCTGCGCTTCCGGAACACCGTAAGGTTAATTTGGCGGTAGATTTTTTCACTAATTGTGGTATAAGCTACTTTTTGGTAGCAAGTGACGCAGAACATTGATTTAATGATCCCACTACCTGTGTTCGAACATCCATGATTCATGAATGCACACAGAAACTTGAGAAAATCAATTGGTATATAGCTAGGATAATAACCGGCGACCGTCGGGTCAAAAGTCAAGGTAAGTAACTATCCTTGACGCCTACGGGCCGTCCAATATTATATATTAATTTCACCCGTGCGAAGCCGGGGCGGGCTGCTAGTAATATATATAATTATACTTAAGTAAAATCGTTTGTCCTCCATTTCCAGACGAGCCCAATTCCATCTTAAGGTACGGCCACACCGGTGCGATCTGCGATCTGCGGGCGCGGTAGCGGTCGCGTTCTGCTTTTCAAATGTTTTTGTCGTAGATCGCGTTTGGTTTTGTACAAACCAAACCAGTTTGTACAAATACTACTGTACTATCTGATCGTACCCGCGCCCACGCCCGCAGAACGCTCCGGTTTGGCCGTACCTTTATGCCACAAGATGCGGCCTGCATGCACTTAACACCTTCTTGACGGATTGGGGCTATCGCGTGTGAATTTGTATCGTAGCCGTCTGTGATGCCCTTAAATATTTTCAAAATATATTCAACTAACATAGGTAATCTTAGCGACCAGAAATGAAAAAGGCTAAAAAAATAAACACTATCACAATACCCACAGCTATATAATGCCACAGAACCTGAACATAATAACAATTACATAATATGTCTAAGCTAACAACATAACCATTACGTCCGAACCGTACGACGGCCACACAAAGACTCAGTCATGATACCCGCTCACTGTCCGCTTTTATACTATCGAGCCCAGTCGCAGCGTAAGGGTAGTTGGAAATCTTCTAACACGGCCTCTCCTGACAGCAGGACGTTCTCGACCGCTTCATCAGCCACCTGGTTCCCAGCATCAGCATCTGCATCGATTTGCTCAACCTAGCGTGGCATCACGCGCGTAACCGCACAGTGGCGCGATCAGCAACTGCAGGTCAAGCTCGGTGCAGAGTTCAGCACCATGCGCGTCCTCGGGCAGTGGCGCAACTGACGACAGCATCGCGTTTCAGCGCGCTGCCCCGCGTGGAGCTCAGCATGAAGCTCGGCACGCGAGCACCAGCGCGCAACGAGCACGCACAGTATGGTGCGTACTCGCGCAGTGGCACGACTGTCACTTTAAGGAGAGCGCGCACCAGCACGCCTCGGACGGTGCGCAGTCGCGCTGCAGGGAGCGCGCACCAGCACACCTCGGACGGCGTGCAGTCGCACTGTGGGGAGCGCGCGCCAGCACGCCTCACAGTCGCGCTGCAGAGAGCGCGCACCAGCACTCCTCGGACGGCGCGCAGTCGCGCTGCGGGGAGCGCGCACCAGCACGCCTCGGACGGCGCGCAGTTGCGCTGCGGGGAGCGCGCATCAGCACGCCTCGGATGGCGCGCAGTCACGCTGCGGGGAGCGCGCACCAGCACGTCTCGGACGGCACGCAGTTGCGCTGCGGGGAGCGCACACCAGCACGTCTCGGATGGTGCGCAGTCGCGATGCGGGGTGCGCGCACCAGCACGCCTCGGACGGCGCGCAGTCGCGCTGCGGGGAGCGCGCACCAGCACGCCTCGGACGGCGCGCACAGCATAGCGCGCTCGCGCAGATGTGCAACCGCTGACAAATGCCGAGATGCTTGGAGCAGAAGATAGCCAAACAATATCGGGACTGCGAACACCACAAAGTCGGTGTACGCGTACCACATGTCGGGGTACGAGTACCACAATGTCGGGGTACTAGATAACTACTCAAAATAAACACTCAAGAGTCACAATACAAATTACAAAATAAACACTGAAAATAGTGACAATGTCGGGACTACTTTAGTAACAAGTTGCCACAATTTCGGTGCACAAAATAGCCGCAATGTCGGGGCTATTAAAATGACTCACCAGTGTTGAATAACGCTTTGTAAGTAATAGATATAAAATTTAACTAAAATACAGTTTGCATCATAAGTAGCAAGTAACTTGCTTACTGTTTCTATCACCTCATCTTTAGCTTGCCGCTGTAAGTCTTATATTTCACCAGATTCAAGTTTCCTACGGCTCAACCTGACTATCGAAACAACGCCATCAGTTTACTGCCAAAACTTAACTGCTCATGTCATGAAGTACTCACAACAATACCGCAAAAACGAACAATATATCCAGATTTCGAAGTAAATTAACTTTTTTTTTACTTAACTTCTTATTGTACACCAAACCCTGTACGTTGAGACTCACTCTCAATTTAACTAAACTCTGTTAGTCTGCTGATCAACCAACACCATAGACTTTAAAACGATTTTTAATCGCAGAAAATATGGCAAACAAATTTATAACATCATACAAAGTAATAACAATGACGCCTTGTGGGTGTAACAGCAAATACAAATGTTAACACGACCTATTATAGGTTGTCGCACGATGATTTGACTACGTTTTTGTGTTTCTAGGTACACAATTACTCGTATCTAAATCTCTTGGGCTTGCCCAATTATTTAACACAGTCAACCTCTTCGCATAGTCGATTAACGAAACAAAAGTAACATTGTAATCATACCTGTATCCACACAAACCATACTTGAATAATCGTGTCCGCCGCGTTTACTTGCCAACGGGCATTATCAGCTATTGCTCGGAGTAGCACACAAAACAGCTCACAACTACAGAGAAATCAAATTGTTATAAGCAACGGCAACTACACGTGGCGTTTCGTATTCGGACACGGTGGTAAACACTACCAGATAAAAACCCTGGCAAACTACCTGTTGAATGTTGTGGATCAACCTTTATTATGGGTAATCTGTAATAGGTTATGTAGTCTGTGGTTTTTTTGCTGTACTTACTGGGTCTGTGAATAAAAGTTAATTGTGAAAAGTAATGGCTACTAGCCGGTGTTTTTTCTGTTCCGACTTCCAATATAAATCGATACTCATCATCCTTTAACCTGCTTATTGGTAATAAATTAGTTAACGACCGACGCCAAAGCAAACGCCGGTCATCTGGCGACCGTGGCATTCATATTTCATTACAATTATGGAATCTTTAAAGAAGATGGAAGGCAAGGAAAAATTACGAGGCGTGGCTCGCTCACAATTCACCAAAATGGCCAACAAATTAGAAGGCACTGAAGAAAAAGTCCTTTCCCAAGAAGGGGAGGTGAATTTCATGCTACTAGGCGAGCTCTCCACGAAGCTCGAGAGCCTCAATCAAGATATTGAGGGCCTAATGGCGGAGAGTTGTGACGAAATAGAAATCACCAACGAGTTTGAAGAAGTAAGTACCTATAGAAAGAGGTGGTTCGAATTGCGCAGAAGGTTCAACCACACTTCGGCGACAAATGAAAAGGTAAATCTAGAAGATAAACGATATAAGTTACCTATTCTTGAAATCAAGAAATTTGACGGAGACGTCAGAAACTGGCTGCCCTTTTGGGGCCAGTTTGATAAGATACACAAAGATAAATCAATGGATGAACGTGACAAATTACAGTATCTCATTCAAGGTATGACACAAGGGACGGAGGTTAGAAGATTCATGGAAAGTTTCCCTGTTACCAAGAACAGTTATGAACAGGCGCTCGAAGACTTGAAGAGTCGATATGCAAGAGAAGAGCTACTTATTCAAGTTTATGTGAGGGAGCTCTTGTCATTAATTTTAAACAAAGAAGATAACCAGAGTCTGGCAAGTCTCTATAACCAAATGAGTGCACAACTACGTGCTCTAGAAACGCTAGGAGTCACCAGAGATGGATATTCATCATTCATTCTACCGATGGTTGAGTCCGCATTACCCGTTGAAGTACTGAGGGCCTGGGAGCGAGTCAAACCAGTTGAAACGAAAGATGAACTAAAATTACTTCTGGAATTCTTGAAGCGAGAAGTCGAGAGTGATCAACGAATACATATGGCAACTACATTTACACAGAAACAGACTGATGTACCTCATGATATCACCGCATCCACCCTGATAGCCGGCGTCCAGAAGAAAGAATTTACTCAACTCACATGTTTATGGTGTAACAAAAACCACCCGAGTATAGATTGCTATAAATTAGCCAAGATGACACTCGAGCAACGAAGAGAACATGTAATGAAGAATAAGGCATGTTTAGTCTGTCTGAAAGTTGGACACCAGGCTAAAGTATGCAGAAGTTTTATGCAGTGTTTTATTTGCAAAAAGAAACATTCACCAGCCCTGTGCCCTGGAGTTCACAGCGGAGTGAAACCAAAACTGAAGGTCGCTGCTAGCGGTAGCACATGTAACAACTTCACTGTACAAGGAAATTGTGTCACACAAAATTGGGTTAACAAAATGCAATCCACTAATTTCGTCGTAACGATACTTCGCACCGTGGCTTAATTGGCAAAGCACCGGAACATGTTATTCCGGAGGTTGCGGGTTCAAGTCCCGTCGGTACGATGAAATTTTGGATTGTGTTTAACAATTTACAAAAATATAAAGTGTGAAACACTTCAAAAGAAACATAATATGTGTCACACTTCTTCAGACGCTGATGGTGAAAATACTGAATGGAGATAAGGAGATGACTGTTCGTGCCCTGATTGACAATGGTTCTCAAAGAACATACCTGAGGAGAGACGTCGCCCAGAAACTAGGTATCCAGCAGTCAGGTACAGAAACATTGTCGCATTGTTTGTTCAGCGGAGTTCAGGTAAAATCTAAAAATCATAATGTTAATAATGTATGTGTCCAAAGTTGTGATGACTCATTCAAGTTAAAAGTAACTGCATTAGAGCAGTCAGTTATCTGCAATAATTTACCAAAGTATCCAGATTCAGATGTAAAACTTAGGTGTTTATTGGCTAAACACAATATTTTATTAAAGGACAGTGAAAATACTGATATTTCATTGTTAATTGGTGCAGACTATTCCGGTTATATAATGACCAATACTTTAGTTGTACTTAGTGATGGACTAGTTGCCATAAAGACCAAATTAGGGTGGGTGATTCAGGGTAAAGTCATGGCAAAGAGCACATTAACAAATACTTTATTCTGTTCATCTGATGTAACAGGTTTTTGGTCACTGGAGTTGCTCGGCATCAGAGATCCAGTGGAGAGCAAATCCAGGATACAAGCTGAGGCTGAGACGATGATGTCCTTTGAAGAAAGCATCACCACCAACACCGAAGGCAGATATGAGGTGGCGTTGCCACTCAAGGTCGGACATGAAGATCTGCTGAGTAACCGAGGACTTACTGAGAGGAGATTGGTAACGACCACGAAGCGTCTAATATCCTCAGGTAAGTTTAATGAATATAATAATATTATACACAGGTGGGAAAGTGAGGGCATCGTTGAAAAGGTGCCTACAGATGAGATAAAGCAGACTTCACACTATTTACCACACAGGGGGGTAGTGAAAGATTCTAGTTTGACCACCAAGCTGCGTCCAGTGTTTGATGCTTCCGCATGCGATAAAAATGGTCAGCCCTTAAACTCCTACCTAAACAAAGGTGTGAATTATTTAGATAAAATACCACACATATTGACAGGCTTGCGTAAGGGAGAAATTGGTATATCTGCCGACATTGCTAAGGCTTTTCTGCAAGTATCTGTTAAATCAGCAGATAGAGATTACCTAAGGTTCTTGTGGTGGGCTAAAGAATCGCAAACAAGCATAGTAGAGTATAGGCATTGTAGGATAGTATTTGGTCTAACATCAAGCCCGTTTCTTCTCTCTGCAACTATATCTCACCACTTGAATCAAGTCACAGGTAACTTACAAGATACAGCTCAGATCTTAGCTAAGTCATTCTATGTAGATAATTGCCTCATAAGCCTGGATACAAGGGAGGAAACAAGTAAATTTATCTCAGAAGCCAAAGAAGTGATGAGTGGCGCTAAGTTCGACCTCAGACAGTGGGTGACTTCACGAGGTATTAATGAGACAGGTAAAAGAGTAATTTCTGTTCTGGGATTACTGTGGGATACTGAGAGTGATGAGCTTTGGTGCAACCTCAATAATTTACCTGCAGCTATCGGAACTAGTATAACTATAAGTAAGAAAGAATTAATGTCTCTCATACAAAGGATATTTGATCCTGTAGGTTTCACTTGTCCAGCAACACTTACACCTAGATTATTAATGCAAGAGACATGGAGACGTGGTCTTGCGTGGGACGAGGCACTTCCAGATGATCTAATGGCCGAGTTCTGCAAATGGTATAAACACATATGCTGCCTGGAGCAATGTAGGATCCCTAGACGTCTGTCAGAGGACCTGATGATAGAATGTGCTGTGACTCTTCATATGTTTTGTGACGCTAGCAAACTTGCCTACGGAGCATGTGTATTGTTACGCTCTGAAAAAGAAGGGAGGGTCAGTGTTCAGATGTTTTCTGCCAAAACCAGAGTTGCTCCACCTGGAAAAGTATCAATACCTAGACTAGAATTGACGGCGGCTCTCATGGGTTCTAGGTTATTAGCTGAAGCTAAGAAAAGTCTAGGCATACAAGGGATTAAGGAATATTGCTGGACAGGCTCGTGTGTTGCATTTTACTGGATAACAAAGTATCTACCTTGGAATGTCTATGTTTATAACAGAGTCAGAGAAATAAGAGAAAATTGTGATCCCTCCAACTGGTATCACATTTCAGGCAAGCTGAACTGGGCTGATGTTGCATCGAGAGGCTGTAATGCAAAACAACTTTTCTCTCTTCGTTGGTGGGAAGGGCCAGCATGGCTGCGACTCAATCAAGCCGAGTGGCCAAAGTCTCTTGTTCATGTAGAAGACACAGAAGCCTGCAAAGAGCTGAGGAAAACTAAGACAACATGCAATGCCGCTACAATATGTATGAAAGAGGGTATGGAGAGATTATGTTATTTCTCTAAATATACAAAAATAATCAAAATGATGGCTTACTTAGATTTAAAAACAACACTATTCATAAAGAATTAAAGAAGAAGGGAGATATATCAGTTGAAGAATATGAAGAAGCAAAAAAACAAAATTATAAAACTTATTCAATTAAGTGAAGAAGAATATATAACTGAACAGAAGAAAAGTTTGAATGTTTACCATGATGATGATGGGTTGATTAGAATTAAAACAAAACTATTATTATCAGATTTCGAGGCATGCACCAAGTTTCCATTATTGCTTCTAGCAAAAAATTTTATAGTACGGAGACTTGTTGAACAAAGACATAAAGAACTAAAACATGCAGGTGCAAACAAACGCAGTGCAGGAACAAAGACATAAAGAACTAAAACATGCAGGCGCAAATCAATTGACAGCAGATATTCGAACAAGATTTTGGATAATTGGCATTAGACGTCTTGCTAAAAAGATAATAGCTGCATGCACAATATGTACCAGATTAAGAGTGAAGAAAGCGCAAGCACCTACCGCACCATTACCGAGTGAGAGAGTAGAATGCACAGCCCCATTTCAAGTTAGTGGCGTTGACCTGACGGGACCACTATTTCTACGGACCGGAGAGAAATGTTGGGTGGTATTGTTTACCTGCGCAGTCTATCGCTGTGTACATCTGGAGCTAACTAAATCACTGTCAACCGAGGCATTCATGCTGACCCTGCGACGATTTATAGCTCGAAGGGGAAGAGTTCAGCAGATAATCAGTGATAACGGAACTAACTTTCAGGGAACAAAAAATAGACTATCAGAAATAGATTGGAAAGAAATACAGAAGCGTTCAACAATTGAACGGATCAAGTGGAAAATGAATGTACCAACAGCACCATGGTGGGGTGGATTTTTTGAACGGCTCATCCGTATAATGAAGGAGTTATTAAGAAGGATTCTTGGACAATCACGAATAAGTTATGAAGAAATGGAAACGGTCCTATGTGAATGTGAAGCTGTGATGAATATGCGCCCGCTCACATATGTTCAAGATGATAGTAACAACTCTTTGGAACCGTTGAAACCAGCATGTTTTATACAATGTATTCCACACAATGATGTAACTGACCTAGATGCTGCAGATGCTAAAACTTTAAATGTTAGACTGAAATACATCTTAAAATTAAAAGAAGACTTTAAACACCGTTTCAAAATAGAGTATCTGACTGCATTAGTGCAAAGAGGTAAAGACAAAATGACTAATTTAAGTATTGGAGATGTTGTCTTAATGGAAACTGAAGATAAAAGGGTTAAGTGGCCTTTGGGAGTCATAGAAGAAATGTATACCGGTAATGATGGCATAAAACGAACAGCGAAGATCAAGACTGCAGGTGGATATAAATTACGACCAGTTCAAAGGCTATTTCCTTTGGAGGTAAGTTGCTCATTTCAACCCAACAAGCAGGAGTCGGCAGACAGCTCTACACCAATACCAAAGAACCAAACTGCACAG
Organism: Cabera pusaria; assembly: GCA_954871355.1. Lineage (NCBI taxonomy): Eukaryota > Metazoa > Arthropoda > Insecta > Lepidoptera > Geometridae > Cabera > Cabera pusaria. The sequence continues at coordinate 18,212,110 of OX940901.1, forward strand.
GTAGTTGATGATCAAAAGGTAAATCCTACTAATAATGTCACTGATGTCGTATTATTACCTAGGAGAACGCGCAGCGGCAGAATTATAAAGATGCCAAGTAATTTAATTTTATGTTATCTATCTGTTCACAGGATTTCTGCTATTGAGCAACTCCAAACCATTTTTTTAATGATTTTACTGTGTAACTATTTTTTCCAATACAGCTAATTTATTTTCATTTAAGTGCATACAGGTTGGTCTGATTACTATTCATAGCTAATAAGTAAGCTAAGCTTTTAAGTTATCTAATTATTATGAAGATAAATAATGATAGTCCTATTACATACATAGGTAATACCTATTGTAAACAAAGCATGCATAAGTAAAGATACATATGTAAACAATGCATAAAGTAATGATTTACTAGATAATGATTTGTTCAGTTTGATGTTTGTCTGAGCGGAACCATCCTCATTTAAATTATGTGATTGAGTATGATGATTGTCCTATCACATCTAGTATCTTAATTCTTAATATATTACAGTATGTCTAGAACCGTTACTTTCTATGTTTTAGATAAAGGTTAATAAGGTTTGTTTGTTGTTTCAAATGTGTAAGTCTGAGTGGTAAAAAAATATTATTTAAATTCCTCTGGTTAACTCTGATTGTCCTACCACATATAATATAATATATATTAGATAAGTATTGTTATATTCACATAAGACATAATATATTATATTATGTAGTACTGTAACTTTGCTATGTATAACTTAGGATAAATAGAATAGACAAATGTGATGTAGATAAATCATAAATTTCACTACATATTAAGGTATGTAATACCTATTAAAGGGTTATATTAAGTATTCATGATTTGCAACTTTAGTTTTATCTTAGGCTCAGATTTGTGCCTACTTATTATACGTGTACGCTATGTAATTCACTAATTTCGATATAAATAGTATAGTCTAACTGATTACTCTTTAAGGAATATTGGTTAATCAGATTTTACCGTTTGTTAAAGGGTGATTTAACTTCTATAAGTTTTTATGGATGTTAGTTAGGTTATTTAACATTTATTCACTTAGTTAAACTATGTTGAACCAATAGCACTCATTAATTATAAATGAGGTAAGTTTTAGAATAACATTTTTGTAAACCGGTTTGATATTTGTTTGGGCAATTTGTTAAACATTCCCTTTGCTATTAATATTAAGTAGTCCTGTAATACTCGTACTTTTCGGCCCCGGAGGGTGTTGAATGTTGTGGATCAACCTTTATTTTGGGTAATCTGTAATAGGTTATGTAGTTTGTGGTTTTTTTGCTGAACTTACTGGGTCTGTGAATAAAAGTTAATTGTGAAAAGTAATGGCTACTAGCCGGTGTTTTTTCTCTTCCGACTTCCAATATAAATCGATACTCATCATCCTTTAACCTGCTTATTGGTAATAAATTAGATAACGACCGACGCCAAAGCAAACGCCGGTCACTACCCTTTATTTAAAAAAAAATCGACAAAATTACTTTTCCGAAGTATTTTTTATCTTTAAGAAATATCACATACCCTGAATACCCAGACAAACGTCTAATTTACTCTTTAACTAACAAATATTCACGAAAAACCAGATCTCAGTATCACTTCGATTCAAAAACATTGTTACACCTTAATTTATTCAAAACTGTTACTTTAAATAGATCAAGGCAAATGTCAGATACGGCTTATACGCGTAAAGTGCACGTGGACCTATCCCACTTCTGATCTTAGCGACCAGAATTGAAAAAGGCTAAAAAAATAAACACTATCACAATACCACAGCTATGTAATGCTACAGAACCTGAACATAATAACAATTACATAATATGTCTAAGCTAAAACATAACCATTACGTCCGAACCGTACGATGGCCACACGAAGACTGAGTCATGATACCCGCTCACTGTCCGCTTTTATACTATCGAGCCCAGTCGCAGCGTGAGGGTAGTTGGAAATCTTCTAACAGTAATATAATTTTATCTTAGTAATTCAATACCGCTTTCCATATTCCTGTGTTTCATCTAAACTAATAATTTAAAGAGGAAAGATTTGATTTATTGTTTGTTTGTTTATTGTTACGATTTAACTCAAAAACTACTTAACCGATTTCAAAAATTCTTTCACTAATAAAAAGCAAGTAGCTTTTTATTAGTATCCTCGAGTAACGCAAACTATATCTTATCCCCGTATTCTCACGTAAACGTAAACTACGCGGTGGAAACAGCGAGGCGCTGCTAGTTATTTTATAAATGTACAGTGTTTCCAAAGTGATCTGCATAAACAACAGCTGAAACTTCAGCTCTGCATATTGGACGTAGTTTTATACAGCATAGTTGTTAACTAAGTAAAATAGGTATACCTACTTAGTAAACAAAGCTTTGGAATAATTTTTCTTCTTTACCGACCAAAAAGGAGAAGGTTCTCAATTCACCCGTTGAATTTTTTGTTTTTTTAAACTCCATCGTTTGATAACCGATTTGGAAAATTCTTATACAGGGAGACTTTTTCAAGTGGGCGTGGATGGCCGAATCCGAAATTATGAGGAATAGTAAAAAGTACTTAAAGGATTACGATTTTCTCTGTTTCGGGCTCGATTTTGTTGAAAACTAAAACTGCATCATTGGGTTTTTTGGAAAATCAATATTCCTAGCCAGGAATGAAACCCGGTGATTTTGAAATAAATAACACTTGATGTATTATTACAGCATTTGATAGTGTCGTTAATTAGGAACAAGTTATGGGAAGTAATGACATACGCGAAACTTAAGGGAAGAGCTCATTTTTTACATTTGAGAACTTAGGTACATACTTCAACAAATTCAGTGACAATACAAAATTATGATAGTATCGTGACTATCTGATAATGAAGCCAGGATTTAAGGACTGAAACTCCTTGACGGCAAATGGTAGGACATACTTCCAGAAAAAAAGAGGTTCTCAAATCGTCTGTTTGTTTTTTAAACAAAAAATAATTTTCCAAATCCACAACAAACAACGGAGTTCAACAAACCAAATTAAAATAAAATAGGAGAATTTAACTGATACATTTTTACTTAACACGTTAAAAATGTTTAAACATGTAGACGTAGAACAAACGTTGCTGCTAAATTTATGCTTGTAATAAAATATAAGTTCAAAAACTAAAACCCGACTACTGATAATATCGTTTAAAAACTAAAAAAGAACCGACTTCAATGTTCATTTTCAGTACCAATTTTGAGATGTTTATCTATATATCTCTGGAGATACTTATCAGCCCTCGATAAAATTACCATGGTACCACCCTTGAGATATCTCCTTTCGAACAAAAAAATAATAATCAAAATCGGTGCATAAATGACGAAGTTATCCCCGAACAAACATAAAAAAAAATTTAAAAAAAAAAAAAAAATATATACGGTCGAATTGAGAAACCTCCTCCTTTTTTTGAAGTCGGTTAAAAAAGCACTCTCTAAAAAGTATGAAACAAGAAAATATTCTCATCTGAGATCGCTATGTACAAACTATTCAATATGTATCGTGTATTATACAAACAACTAACTTGTAATAAATATTTTATTGTATTTCATAAATATTCTTAGTGGTGTTCAGAGGATAGCCGTGGTCGTATATCACCTACTTACCGTAACAAAACAATACACTCTGCAAAGTAATATACGACCACGGGTAGTTTTTGAACTTATATTTTATTTAAAGCATTTTGGGGTTTCGGATTGATGTATACATGTCAAGATACTTACATACATATACAGCGATCAACAAACACATAACCCTCTCAACTGCTTTTTGCGACGTCGTGGGGTAAAATTTAGTTTTCTTGACTTCGGCGGGATATATCTCGCCAACGCTACGCCCCACAAAAATATGATGTACTAAACCATATCTTCATTTTAAAATTCCTATTCAACGATACCACACACGATGGGGTGGGGTGACATTTTTTTTTAGTTCTGGACTTTGTCCCCTCTAGGGGGCCCCTTTTTTTTACTTTTTATTTGTTGTGACGTCACATAGCCTATAACCAGCTGACAAATAAGACGCATCCAACGACACCTCATTTGGTAAATTATGATAAGTAGTTTAAAAGTTATGAGGGAACAGATGAACAGACATACAAACATACATACATACATACATACATTCATACATACATACATACATACATACCCACATACCGGTTAAAAACATAACCCTCCTTTCTGTTTCGCCGTAGTCGGGTAAAAATATAGAGAATTTCACCTTGATTCCTTATCCCGTGTCCCCTTTTCCTGTTGATTGATTGCTCTTTATTGGGAACATATTGTTTGATATGTTACGTTTACTTTATGAAGGTGTTCTATCCTTCTATATTTAGTTAATAATAGGTATGGCATGACTAAACAGGCAGGATGTAACATATTGGTATGGTACTGACGTATTAATAATATCAATAACTAATGCATTGTTTGAGTGGTATCAAACCATCTTTGCATTATTGCATTTCTAATGAAATCATTTAGAGCAAATCGCTTGGATGAGTGAAAATAATTGTTCAAAGGCGACGGTGACCACTCACCACCAGTATGCTTTTTTGCTATCATAAAAAAACATGATTTCAATGTTTATAACGGACATGTAAAAACAATTATTGTGTTTTATATTATAATGAAACGACACTGAAATGCGATCGATATTAGGTAAATATAGAAAGTAGCTATAAAGCTAACGACATCAGTTTAGCAAGAGACTTAAATAATTCGTGTCGTTAAATGTTATAATAGCAGGTAATAAAACTATAAATAAAACGCCAAGCGTAAGTCAGACTTGCACCTGTAGGGCTATTCTGTAAGCTAATCTCGGAAGCGAACTTTGCAGTGAGATTTAAATTTCGTTACACGAAATTCAATCGTATTACAATTGTTTTACGATTTGAATTTCGTAGTACGACTCACCGCGGATTCCGCTTGCGAGATGCGTAAACTAGCTTACAGAATAGCCTGGCTGAAGTGTATCGTACCACCGTACAATATAATGTTATAATCCTAACTTAATATTATAAATGCGAAAGTAACTCTGTCTGTCTGTCTGTCTGTGTCACTTTCACGCCAAAACTACTGAACCGATTTAAATGAAATTTGGTACATAGATAGTCTAGAGCTTGAGAACGGACATAGGCTACTTCTTAATGCGAAAAGAGGGTTGTAAGGGGTTGAAAGGGGGGATGAAGTTGTATGGAAGTATCGTCATTTTAGGAGCTAGAAACTTGAAACTTATTTTTTAGGCTGTTGATTCGATATAATTAATATGTCATTCAAAGTTTGTGAGGAGGGAGAAGGGAAGGAGGAATGAGGGGAGGGGAGGGAGGGTGGAAGTGAGGGGAAGGGGAAAGGGGTGGGGGAAGGGGGAGTTGGATTGAAGTGTGGGGAAAGGGGAGGGGAGAGGGAAGTCAGGGAAGGGGAGTGGGGGGAATAGAGAGGGGATGGGAGGGAAAGTGGGGGGAAAGGGGAGGGGGAGAGGGAAGTGAGAGGAAAGGGGGTGGAGTGAAGAGAGAGGGAGAGGGGAGGGGAGGGGTGAGGGGGAGGGATAGGGGAGGGGGATTTGCGCGGCGTGGTACAATGCGGTGTAGTAGGGATACGCATGTGTCTTATTTGTAAAATAATTAGCCTAAATATTTAAAAATGCTACCCAAAGACACTATTCCACGCGGACGAAGTCACGGGCACAGCTAGTTTGATATAAATGAATATGACATTCAAAGTTTCTAAAAGTTTTACCCTCAAGGGTGTAAAATAGCAATAGGGGATGAAAGTTTGTATGGAAATATGTAAGGTTTGTGCTAATGTTCTACTGAACCGATTTAAATGGAATGGAATTTTTATGGAAGTATCGTCATTTTTAAAGCTAGAATCTTGAAACTTATTGTTTAGGCTGTTGATTCGATATAAATTAATGTCATTCAAAGGGGGAGGGGGAAGGGGAATGAGGGGAGGGGAATGAGGGGAGGGGAGGGGAGGTGGAAGTGAGATGAAGGGAAAAGGGAAAGGGGATGGGAGGTGAGGGAAAGAGGAGGGGAGGGGGAAGTGGGAGGAAGTGGGGGGAAGTGGGAGGAACTGGAGGGAAGTGGGGGGAGTGGGAGGGAGTGGGGGGAAGTGGGGGGAAGTGGGAGGGGTGGGGGAGAGGGAAGTAAGGGTAGGGTGAATTGGGGGGAAGATAGAGGGAGGGGAGGTGAAGTGGGGGAAAGGGGGTTGGGGGAAGAGAGAGGGAGAGGGGAGGGGGAGGGAGAGGGAGAGGGGAGGGCGATTTGCGTGGCGTTGTACGGTGCGGTGTAGGTGGGGTACGCATGTCTTATTTGTAAAGTAATTAGCCTAAATATTTAAAAATGCTACCCAAAGACACTATTCCACGCGGACGAAGTCGCGGGTACAGCTAGTTATAGCTTATAAGATAAAACCTCGATAAGAGATAATTTAAGTTTTTTTAAAGTGTAGCAATGTATGTTGCACAATTACTATTAGTCTTGCTAAGCTAAATTTGCTTGTTTGGAGTGGGTTCAAGTCAATAGTGCAATGGGTGGGAATCGAACTCACGACCTCTCAATCGTCAGGCCGACGCCTTAGTCTTTGGGCTATTGCTGTTTTATATTGATAAGTGAATTTGAAAAACATAGTACATGATTTTAGTATTTTAGGAGATATGTTTATTTACCATATTTACGAGTATTGTTTGTGCCACGGAGGTGCACACACCTTTTTTATCCACCCGCTACGCTAAATCGGCAGGAGTAAATATGTACGTGTAGGTATAGTAAAACTTTTATCCACTCGCTCCTATCTTATTCGATTCACTTCAGCGTGTCTGCATGCGACGATCTAGGCTAATAGCTAATACCTCGAACTTTGAACTGACATGGCTGCCGCACTTTGAATTATTATAATGTGGGAAATACCGCTATTTATAGTTCATACCTAATCTATTTATAGTAAATAACTAACTTAACCTACAATTTATTTCATATTAATGTTTACAAATAATAATTTGTTAATTTTAGAACATTTATTCCATATTTTAGCCGTATTAATGTGTTTGTACATTTTCCCTGTTACTGCAGAGTTGTGTCACACATAAATTTTCTGGCACACATTTTTTTTATGCGAACAGAATGATGCATTTCTAACCGACTTCACAAAAAAGGAGGAGGTTCTCAATTCGTCTGAATGTATTTTTTTTTAAATTTTTTTGTGTGTATGATACGCGATTACTCCGTCAATTGTGAACATGTATCAATCAATCATGTATGTAGTAATAGTAAGTAGGTAGATACATGTAGGTAGTATCTATCTACTACCTATTAGACTTGGCTGGCACCGACTTCAAATAGATAAATGGGTAGCGCTTATAATAATTATATGAAGTAATTTATTTTTCGCTTTTGAGTGCCTGTTTGTGGTAATGAAGTCGGTTTTATTTTTTTGAAAAAGATTTTATCTTACTATGTCATCTGATGTTGAGTGAAGATGCGGTCTAAGATGGTATCGTGCTTGTCTGAGAGATGGCAGTTAGACGAAATGCACGATAAAGTTTAACCCTAAACATCATCGAACATCAACCCGGAACTGATTGATGGACGCCTTTGTTTGGTTTATAGTTCAAGCAACGGCCGATGTCTATCACCAACAGTCATCAATTTATAACCACCCATGGCTCATGTATGGATAAGGACTAAGCGGTATCGCACACTATCTAAGTAAAGGACACGGAACGTCAACGTAGCGGCCCTCTAGACAAAATCCAATTTCTATTTACATTCACGCTAACGCAACTTCAAAATGTATGGAAATTACAAATAAATTGCAGAAAATAAATGTCATCCCCATACATTTTGAAGTTGCTTTAAGGTACAATCACACCGCGGCGTCCTGAGTGTGCGATCTAGGCGGCGATCAGATAGCGCAGTAGTATTTGTACCGACTGGTTCACACCAAACGCGATCTACGGCGATCAGAAAACAATAGAAATTCAGATCGAAAACGCGCACGAGAACGCAGGACGCCGCGGTGTGGTCGTACTTTTAGCGTGAATGGAGACAGAAATTGGATTTGTCTATGGGCGCAGCAGCGCCGCCAAATCACTGCGGCTACTACTAGGTGATGCCAAGCTTACGGCAAGGCTAACTAACAACCATAAGTTAGAATGTAAGTGGTATGGCTTCTGGGACACCTGTACCTTTATGTTCTATCCTACTCTGCTGGCCATGATATTATGACGTCTGCTTGGGTTGCATACACCGCGCGCCGCGCAGCTCAATCACATGCTACTTTTTCCACCATAACTTTTAAACTATGAACCCATAATTATTATTTCATACTAAAATAGTATATAACGATACGTGTGACTTAAGTAGTCTATTATTGCACGGCGTGATATAATCGACTATTTCAGTCACGGAAAAGCAAAATAGTAAAGTGCGGGTTTAGGTCACACTGTGCTATAAAGGATTTATTTGGATAAGGAATTTTTTTTTAAAACTGGTACGACGATCGATATGTATGTACGCAAAGGTTTAGAAATAGAGCGAGAAAGCTTCTACTTCATATACATCCGTGCGGGTATGTTTGCTTTATCGAATTAATGCCAAACATCCAAGTACAGTGCCACAAGTATAACTTGGCGGTGGTGGTTTTTGGAACTAATTCTTTTAATTGAAACTGTGAGTTTGACGTTTGAGAGATTACCGCGACATTATTGTTGATAAATCTGCTACATTAAAATAGTTCGCCCACCGAGGCTTCCGTAACATCTCAAACTAGGTTAAAGGACAAACTTAACTTTGCAGTTCGATCCATAGAAAATGTATTGTACCAACCGCAAAAAATAAGTTTGTTTTGCAAGTTCACTTATTTTTGTTATTAAACTGCACTGCATATAATTATCTAATATATAAAATTCTCGTGTCACAGTTTTCGTTGCCATACTCCTCCGAAACGGCTTGACCGATTTTGATGATTTTTTTTGTGCTTATCCGGTATCTATGAGAATCGGCCAACATCTATTTTTCATCCCCCTAAATGTTAGAGGTAGTCCACCCCTACATTTTTTATTTTATTTTTTAGACAAAATTTTTAATTTCTATTTTTTTATGATACAACATACAAAAATACATACAATCCTCAATTTTCACCCTTCTACGATCAACCATTATTTTTTAATAGCCATTTATTTATATGGCAAAACAACGTTTGCCGGGTCAGCTAGTAATTATATATAATTACGGTTTTTAGATTTATTCCTATACTAGCTGGCCCGGCGAACGTCGGACCACCTAACAGACAGTGAATGTAGTTGTTACCTTTTAGATGAACCTAATTTAGGCTTTTATTAATGTAATAAAATGAATACAAAAGAGATATTAAGTTTAGTAATGTATTATGGCACTTTGATTATCAAGTAAATAATCAAAGTTATGGCAATACAAAAATAGAATAAAAATACAACAATCAAGTACTTCAACCGCGTGTCAGCAAGACATTATGCAATGAAACAATGTTATTATTGTTATAGATAAGTTATTAACTTGAAATTAGTTCGATTAAGTTTAATTTTAATTGTAATAATATAATCACCAGTATTTAATTTTAACTCTAAATAGGTATACTTACTTCATGAATTACTGTCTAATATTTTTTTGCCTTATGGATAGAACTGTACCTATACATACGGCACTGATAAATTGGCTATCTCATTCTTGCAACATTTTCAACATTGTGATGTTTTCCTACACTCGCACACATTCACCGGCACTTAATGGTTAATAATCCACATTAACACGCGGAAGAACACCAGTTTTAGGAAAAAATACAATGAGATCACACACACTTTTCCACGTTCCCACCAAAAACTCGTAAGCATACATTTCTGAACGCACGCATATTTGACAATCAATAAATATGTCATACAATTGTCATTATTGACAGTATTTAAAATTATTAACATTTTTAAAATGTACATGACTTGAAACCACAAAAACTTGAAGAATTTTTGTACTTGACACTGGCTAAATACACTCATCGTGTGGAGCGATGACCCTTATTAATTTGAGGTTTACCGTATCGACGGGATAAACAATTGAACATCAAATGATTGGCAGTTTTAAAACCCAGGAACATTATGGCAAAATATTTTTTCTTATATAATTTTTTTAGGTCAATTATTCATTGTTTTTAATACTTATTATCCTATTCCTGACAAAGACAATTGCAAAAATACAAAAATCATAAAAATTGGTTTAGCCGTTCTTGAGTTAGTAGTGTAGTAACTAACACGACTTTCTTTCATATATATATATAGATAACCGTTTTCTACCCACTATAATAGTCCACTTTTACCTTAATCATTATACTCGTACATAGGTAATTTCTACTCGCGTTTATCTGTTAGTTTGGACATCGCCCTTAGAATTATGATGAAAACGAGGCGTAGGAGGAACAAAGCTGACGCATGATTAAATTAAAACTTGATCAAAGGGCGAGCCTTAGAGAGCTCCCGAGTGGCAAGTGTTGGCCATTGTCAGTAATAGGGTTTCATTTTTATAGACTTCACATGGCCAGATTTTATTTTAAAATGGCGCAATTTGATTACCAATATAAAAGGTGATTTATTTCGTTCGGTATTTAAAAATAGCTCAATTTAATTACCAATTGGTTTTTTTTTAAAATATCTTATAGGCTAGCGTTTGACCACTATCTCACCTGTTGGTAAGTATGTGGTCCAAGATGGTAAGCACGCTAGGCCTACAATAGGAATTGGAATTGGACTTCTTACAATCCAATTAGTACAACAAGAGTTTGATAAAGGTACGGCAAAACAGCTGCGATCTGTGGTGGCGGCTGCGGTGGCGACCAGTTAATGCAGTATTATTTGTACCGATTGATTCAAACCAAACGTGATCAGGCAGTTATTGAATTCGCAATCGCCACAATGGGCGACACCGTAGATCGCAGCGGTGTGGCCACACCGCTGCGATCTACGGTACGGTACGCACATTAGAGTTTACAAAATACAATATCATCATCATTATCAGCCAATTACCGTCCACTGCTATAAATAGGCCTCTCCCAAATATACATTATAATAACACTTTATATGCAAAATATAATACAAATATAAAAAATACAAAGAATACAAAAAATACAATGACAGCAATACAATGTCCCTGCTTATACGTATACTTACGAAAATATTATTTTTCATGCCAAAATCTAACGCCTTTTTAACCGACTTCAAAAAAAGGAGGAGGTTTCTCAATTCGACCGTATATATATATTTATTTATTTTTATTTTTTTTACTATTATTTTTTTTTTTTATGTTTGTTCGGGGATAACTTCGTAATTTATGCACCGATTTTGATTATTCTTTTTTTGTTCGAAAGGAGATATCTCAAGTGTGGTACCATGGTAATTTTATCGAGGTCTGATAAGTATCTCCAGAGATATTGAGATAAACATCTCAAAATTGGTACTGAAAATGAACATTGAAGTCGGTTGTTTTTTAGTTTTTAAACGATATTATACTGAATCCCTTTCAACTTGCCCACGCCATGGATTATATTGTGAATGTAACATGGATCCTTAACAAATCCAATAAAATGGTTACAATGGCGACACAACCTCGTTTTGTGACGTCAAAAAAAAATTATGTATATGTACGAGTAATGAAATCTCGTGAAGGGAAACCCAACCTCAATTTTCCTAAACTAACTAAAGCTAGTTATAAAATAAGATTATATCACATAATGTTGTAATAATATCAGTTAACCAAATTGAGAGAAATAAAAAGACTGATCCCAAATGCCAAGTGACTGTTTTCTTAGACCTTTCAACTAAAAGTCTAAAGGTACGGACACACCGCAGCGTCCTGCGTGCACAATCTAGGCGGCGATCAGATAGCGCAGTAGTATTTGTACCGACTGGTTCACACCAAACGCGATCAGAAGACAATTGAACAGTACTTATATCGCGCCCGCAGATCGCAGGACACCGCGGTGTGGCCGTAGTTTTAGGGTGTTTTGCATGAATTATGTTCGTAAATTAATGGTTCTTAGATTTCTTAAATCTTCTCCTTATATATAAAAATCAATTGCTGTTAATATCGTTAGTCTCGCCATAGAGGAAGGGTTGTCTTTATTCTATGGTCTCGCTAAAACTTAAGAACGGCTGGGGCGATTTAGCTGATTTTGGTTTTGAATTGTTTGTCGTAGTCCAGGGAAGGTTTAAATGGTGAGAAAATTCGGAAAAATTGCGAAGAAGATAGTAAAAACAACAATTTCATTTTTCCCATATAAACTGTTCTATGTACTTTCTTGTCAAACATTTGACGTTCGTCCCTTCGGTACGGTAGGGTAGACTCTGTTCCACTATAGAATTGAAATTTGAAGCACGCATTAAATTAAGGGTTTTGAATCGACAACATTATATATTCACATTACTCGAATTATCGCGTAGGTATTAAAATTTTAATATTTTGATGGTTGTCCCGGGTTGTCATTGTTGGTTCGTTCAGACATTTTTGTCATTGTATTGACATATTTTGATTGTTGTCATAATGGCGCTTCCATACATGGGTATTCACTATTTGTGTATAAAAACTGATAAAAACAAAATAAAATAAAATAGGTAATAAAGGGGGTCCCCATACAAGAACCGTATTTTTGAGGCTTTTCATGCTCGATCTTACAAACCTTAATAGATAAAGACTTGAAATTTACTCATGGTGTGTATTGCAATGGCTGCTATAAGATTACTTAAAACTAAATTAAATTAAAAATTAAAGGGGGTCCCATACAAGATACAAGAAACGTATTTTTCCGGCAAATATTGTTCAATCGGAACCCTGCGTGTGCAGGTCTGACTCGCACTTGGACAGTTTATTTATATTCGCGGTACAAAGTTCGCCGGGTCCGCTAGTAGGTAATAGATATTACGAACAACTCAAAAGTATTGACGTTGCAGGGTAGTCCTAGGGTAGAAATTAACAATAACCTTACAGTATACATTTCTGTTATTAATGTTCTCTGAAAAAATATACCTGACCTTGACTCAACGAGTATTTTATTTGGTTCATTACACTTTTAATGTTATTAGTCTCCAAATACGGGTATACTACCACAGAACAGATAATACTACGTACATAGTGTGTGCCCGATTTTTGCTTTGTTATTGACAACTTAGCTACATAATATGGAATATCCTTGTCTTGAGAGTCAGAGTATTCACTGTTGACAGTATGAACACGTTAGGCTTAGAGGTCTAACGTGTTCACCATCTTCGACCACGTCATCGCTTACCAGGCGAGATAGTAGGCAAACGCTAGTCGATCAGATTCAGTAAAGTAATAAATAATAGTCAGTTTACCACTGATGCACACAATATTCCGCGGCAGTAAACATGTCGAAAACATTGACAATAGCCTGTCGGCTGTCGGACGCAGATATGCGGCTTAATACGCTACGCTGCCTGCTTGTATTCATAAATAATCACATAAACAGTATATTTTTATCATATTAAATACAGGCAGTGCCAAGCGGTTTCACCCGCGTAGTTCCCGTTCCTGTGAAAATATGGGGATCTAGGGGCACGGCAGTGCCTCGCCAAGTTGAGCAAAACAAAGAGGCACGGCCGTACCATCCTTTTCTCGAAGCCATTCAGGCCATTTTTTAACAGCATGTACCTCAATATTTGCAGACCCACAACAAGATCGAAATTTTAAACATAATTGGTTTTTAGCCTAGCAATTCATTAAAAAAAAACGAAAAATATTGCAATTTCAGTCACGTTTCAGAGATATAGAAACTGTAAGCCAAGTCAAGCAATGCTAATTACATCTGAAAACTATTTTCAACCGACTTCCAAAAAGGAGGAGGTTCTCAATTCGTCTGTTTATTTTTTTTCTTGTATGTATGTTACGCGATTACTCCGTCAATTGTGAACCGATTTGAATGATTATTTTTTTTATCGGTAGTGTATATTTCAGAGGTAGTCCCTTTGTAATTTTATCGAGATCTGATAAGTATCTCCAGAGATATGACGATAAACGTCTCAAACTTGCTACTGAAACTGACTCGCGCGGCATGGAAGTCGGTTGTTTTAGTTTTTAAATATGTAGTATAAGAACTGTGTTGCAAGACTTGCAACTTTTTACGTGTACCTAATGTTTTTGATGGGATCAAATATAGCTTATGTTACTTGCTGATAATGTAGCTTTCCATTAGTGAAAGAATTTTTGAAATCGGTTCAATAGTTTTTGAGTTAAATTGTAACAAACAAAAATCTAACCTTTAACGCTACACATAATATCTGGGTGGTGCTAAATGGGTGAAAACTGGTAGTACGCTTCTGTGTTGGCTTAAATCACTCACTGAAAGACATGTCAAAATTTGATTCGCCAAAATCTGACGTTATTGATTATCCAGATAAGAAGGCGAGCTTTGGATAGTTGCGCCATAGACTATGTCTATTGGACTATAGTCAGTTTTCCAGCATCTCCTCTCATTGCCGTCTTCGATTTCGAGGCAAGGACGATTTTATATCAGCACTTAATATCAGGAGAGAAAGTGGTCAAGTGATTATCTGTCAAGAATAAAGACAAATAGAATAAAAAGTAAATTATACGGTTGAATGTTTTTTCGATATAGGATGTAACATCATACTTTCCATCTGAAAATATTGTGCTTTAAGTATTGTCTGTCAACAATTAAATAGTCGTTTATGAAACTATTGCAAAATGAGGCGGTAGTAAAACACGAAAACTGAGCCGTATGCGAGGTTTGTAATTTTTTAAATTTATTACAGTTGTACATGCATAAAGTCTGTCATTATAGTACTATTTCTGAATTCGTAATCAGAACTTTACGATATGATTGTAGATAAAAAAGTTTATATATGCTGCTAGGTATATCATCAAAGTTATGTCTAGTAACTCTGAAATAACGCAACCACAAAAGAAAATCATATTTTCCGAGCTCAAAGAACTTTCAATGGATTTTGCGCAGCAAATTTCGAAGTCATTGTCACAGAGAATAAAGTTTATGACATAAAAAAGTCTATTCTTTCACAATCTCTTGGAATACAATTTCAATAGAGTTTGGTTAAAGGGTTAATCAAATTAGGTGCGAACAGATTTTATGCGACAGTAAAACTAAGATCATCGTAAAAGCTTATGGCAGTTGTAAACTTTGCCAAAATGTCTAGCATAATTGTTGAAGATCATGTGACATAATGGCGGTTATCTAATAAAGACTAAACAAGTAACTTAAAAATTAAAATGTTCAATATACATCAACGTCAATGTCCTTTAGAAAATTAACGTCATAACATCTATCTAAGAACCACCACTGATTAATTACGAACCGTTTAAAGACAAAATCGAACTAGTTTTGGAGAAAATTGGCGACATGGATTTGTACCAACAAATTATTACTGCAGCGCCCCCTGGTGATTTGTCACCGTAACACCTATCTAAAAACATGCACCAATTACACCCGAACCCATAACTGAAAACTGCATCAAAAACGGACTAGTAGTTATGGAGAAAAATAGCAACATGGATTTGCACACACAAACAAACAAACAAACAAACATCCTCTCACCCCAAACGCAAATTACGTTGGCCGCAACCGAAGGACTTAAAAAAAAACCAAAAACTTTTGGAACTAATTTAATTAAAAGTAAAATGACTAAACTAAAAGTACAAGTTATCGCAACCGATGTTAGGTTAACAATGTAAAATAATAATAGAAATACATGAATGCAAAATTAGCAGTATTGCAATCGTGGGAATCTAGGTGCTGATGCGGCGCCTCGTGTGCCGCGTGATCCAATGACGCACGTAGCTATGTAGGTTGCAATTCAGCGGTCCGCCTTAGGTATCTTCACGTAACACCTCCCCTCTCAGAAAGGCGACTATTTGAGAACCTTGAGAGAAAATGTCGCCGGTGCTCTCGATGGGGTGGCTGCAGGATTCTCAGCATCTTCATAGTGCGGCTCGTGAGATTTCGCTCCTTGAGTGTCCTTGGCTCGGTTGTAGTACCGCCGAATTAGAATAATGGCTGCTAATATGAAGGCGGCCATTAGCACGCAGTAGATAGGTATGGTGGTGTGATACACGACGTCAGATGAGATGTGGTCCAGATGTATTGCTGGTTGGAGCATCACGTTATCTTGATACTCGTGCAGATCTCTTAAGTTGATAGAGTTGAGTTTGATGTGTGGTAGTGGTGTATTCGATGTTTCAGTGGGCATCGAAAGCTTCATGATTTTCAGGGGTTGTCCTTTTATTCTGTCGTAGCTGTTGCTGATGGTGATCTCCTTTGTAGTCAAAGTGCAGCTGACTGGGATAGTGACAAGGTAACTTCCTTGTATGGTGTCGTAGCTCTCGTGTTCACAGGTGGTGTGAATCTTGGTTGGTTGAGGGAACGAGATAGCGTAGTGTTTCTCGTCCAGTTGGTCCACAGCTTTCCTGGATAGTTGAATGGTGGTCATCTCGCAGGTAGGATCCAGAGATTGATTTCTGATGAGGGTCTGGATGCAGTCTGCTTGGGCTCGTACTTGGTGACTCAGGTTTTCTTCACAAAGGAACTTTCCGCTAAGCTTCGGACATTCTGTCTCTATGTACATGAAAGCTTGCTTGTTACTTGCTATTAGAGGATAAGGAGGGATGATAGATTGGTTATTCCTATTGGGGATGATAGCTAACCTTAATAAACTAAACTCATCGGGAGATACTATAGGAAATTTCAGAGTTAAGACAATACGTTTGTCTGAAAAGTAATACCCTGGTTTAATTACGTCATAATATTCCCGTGATTCTAAATCTAAAATCTGACCCTTAGGATAAACTAACTTTAACTTACTAACCATTTTACCTAATACATCTACACTTACGATAGAGTGGTGTGTGCTCGAGGCACGTACAAAACTTAATATATTCTCCAACCTCATTATTTCTGCCATAACATCATCTACATTTTCTGAGATGATAATTAATAACTGAGCAAACTTAGTTATTTTAATAAAACTATCTTTTTGAAATTCGTTATTTATAAGTAATTCTAATGTGGAATTTATTCTTTCTTGGTTTAAAACTATCTGCTTTAAAACTTTACTGTGGTGAATCATCCAATCTTTATTAATACTTATATGATTATTAAATTCATTTGCTATTTTTTCTTGGTTATTTTCAAGAGTTTTTTTTTTATTTTTTTTTTTATACGTTATAGGCTAGCGTTTGACCACTATCTCACCTGTTGGTAAGTGATGATGCGGTCGAAGATGGTAAGCACGCTAGGCCTAGAATGGGAACTGGCTCTCAAGGATAGCTGCCGGAACACATTAGATGTTTGGTGACAGATTTTCTAACTTGAGGGTGGTACCTGGCCAGGCGGACACTAGATAGTGTCCTACCACCATGCGGGGGTTTTGTTGGTTTCTTAACGATGTTTTCCTTCACCGGAGGGCCACTGTGAGAAGTTTAAGTTTTAATGGCATTATTAAACTTTACCGCATCCGAATAATCCAGATTACCAGTTATACTTTTAATAATAGAACCTAAACCATCCACAAGACCTCTTTTGCTACGATTAGGCTCAAAACTATTTAACTGTTTAATTACTTTAGTTAATTTAGTATTAACATATTCTAACTGTAGTTAGTATAACAAATAAGTGTCATTGACAAGTTTATGCTTAAAATCAGAAAGTTGAGTTTGCAAGTCGTTAATTTGATTTTCAATGTTACCGAGTTCTATATATTGTATAAACGTATGATAATGAGTTATCAACGTAGCTTGTCCCAATCTGAACGGTAAAAGTCCAGGGCCGTTGTCCAAGCTCTCAAGTGTTATCTCGTGAGCATCCAGCGTTGTCAGCACGGTCAGAGTCAGAAGGAATCTGCAACAATTTTGCTGACTTAGGTACTCTCTTGAGTCGGGATTTAGCCACGGGGCCACGCTTTTTGGATGTATAAATGTGAATTGGAAGGTCAGCGAGGACCGTGTCCTGGGTATAACGCGGAGCGAGCTTTTGTCTAGTCGCTAAAGGATTGTTAATGAAAACTTGCTGATTTGGTTCATATTCTATTTCGGGTTCTCGGTCTTTGTTACGATTTTCTATTATAGCGGTGCGGTTACTTAATGCGGCAACGTTAATTATTTCATAAACTATTTTCATCTGTTCGCGGTGAGTCTGAGTATATTGCTGTAGTAAGTGCTTAGTAAGGTCCATGTCAACTGGGTCTCTAGGGTCAAAGTGTCCGTTGATGATGTCATAGGGACGACACTTCGTAAAACTGTGCACAGAGCAATTATAACCTATAATAGCATAAGGCATGAGGTGAATAATGGGTTCGTCCTTCCTTTGTAATTTAAGGATACGGAGATGTTCTAAGATGGTGGAATGAAATCTCTCGATATTGCCATTGTCTTGTGGTGCATTAGGTAGTGTCCTGTGGTGATTGATTTTATGTAGCTGAGTGAATTCAGAAAATAGCTGGTTCGTAAATTCAGTCCCGTTGTTCACTAACGTTAGAGGGAGTCCGTGATGAGTGCAGTAATGGAGCAAACTTTGAATTATACTAACTGCAGTACCATCTTGCAGGTGCTATGCTTGACCGTATTTGGAAAATACGTCGATGAAAGTTAAGTATTTTTCATTTTGGGCTGTGAATAGATCTAGGTGAACGATCTCGAATGGTTTAGTTGCCGGGGGCACTATATTGAATTGCTGTTTGATAGGATTCCTATCGTATTTAGCTTGGCCACATAATGTACAATCGTTTATAAATTTAGTTATGTGGTCTCTCATTTTTGGCCAATAATATCTGCTCGAAAGGGATAAGAAACATTCATTTATTCCACGGTGGTTTGTTTTACCATCGTGGTAGTTCTGAATAATTTCTTGTTGCCTGAGGTACTCTTTAACATTTTCGACCTCCTTTTTGGCAAGTACCAAATTCATTGCTGAACTTTTGAATTTGTCCTGAATTACTGGGATGATGTCGTACATCCTTAAGGGTGGATTTATGAGAAGGGCCGTTTTTACTTTCGGATTTACATATTCTTTAATAGCACTCATTACGTCTTCTACTAAGTTATTTTCAGATATCTGAACATTGGTCCTAGTGTGAGTGTCAAAGGGTTTAGTAACTGTCGGTCTTCGTTTTATGTCACCTACTACAGTCATAATAAGTTGTCTGTGAAACTTGTTCAGAGGGTCGTCAGTTATGGGGACTTCAAGGATAGGGTTCTCAAGACTCGTATGTGCGGTAGCTGTGGTAGATCTGTTGATGGAACGGGCTTGCCTATCTGAAGGATTGACAGCGATAGAGTTTGTCTCCTCATTATGGATCTCAACCCTAGAAAGCGCATCGGCGTTAGTGTTGGCTTTACCTTTTTTGTATATGACTGTAAAGTCATATTCACTAAGCTTCAGCCTCCACCTTGTTAGTCGAGAATTCGGTTCCTTAAGGTTCATAATCCACTGAAGTGGCTTATGATCGCTAAGTACTTTGAATTTCCGCCCAAACAGATACGGCCGAAAGTATTTGGTGGCCCAAACTATAGCCAATAGCTCTTTCTCTATTGTGCTTTAATTCGTTTCGCTGTCATTTAGGGTTCGGGATGCAAAGCACACAGGCTTATCTGAGCCTACGGGTCCTTGGGATAATATGGCACCAATAGCAACATTGGAAGCATCTGTGGTGAGTACAAACTCCTTGGTGAAATCGGGATACTGCAAAATCGGGTCGTTTGTAAGAAGGGATTTACATTTCTCAAAGCTTTCAATGTACTTTGAGTCAAGTGTGACTTTATTACCTTTCTTTAAACAGTGAGTTAAAGGTTTTGTAACTCTTGCAAAGTCCGGTATAAATTTGCGATAATACCCTACTAGGCCTAAAAACTGTTTGATTTCTTTCGGAGTTTTAGGTATGGGGTATTTTTGTATGGCAGAGATTTTATCGGGGTTTGGTTTTATACCCTCTCTACTTATGACATGTCCGAGATATGCGGTTTCTAACTTTAAAAACTCAGATTTATCCATCTGGATTTTAAAGTTAGATTCGCGTAGTCTTTGAAAGACTTTTTGGAGATTTATCATGTGCTCCTGAAGGGACGTTGAAAAGACAATGATGTAATCTAAATAGACGAGACAGACTGTGTTCTGGAGATCTCTGAGCACATTGTCCATCACACGTTGGAATGTAGAGGGTGAATTTTTCAATCCCATGGGCATACGCAAAAATTGGTAGTGTCCATGCTCTACATTAAACGCAGTTTTGGGAATATCCTCAGGGCTCATCTCAACCTGATAAAAGCCACTCGCTAAATCTAGCGTAGTAAAATATTGGCAATTACCAAGCTTTTCTAACACGTCCGTGATGTTAGGTATCGGATATTTATCGTCAATTGTCTTTTCGTTTAATTTTCGAAAGTCGATAACAAGTCTCCATTTTACTTTGCCAGATGCGTCGGCTTTCTTGGGTACTATCCATATAGGAGAACTCCAAGCTGATTCTAAGGGCTCAATGATCCCTTGTTCTAGCATTTTACCTATCTGCTGTCTAACCTCATCTCTATGGACGTACGGGTACCGATAACTTTTCGTGTACACCGGGTCTTCATCGGTAGTTCTAATCCGATGTTTTATTTTATTAGTGAACGCCAATGGTTCCCCCTCTATATAAAATACGTCCGAATACTGAGCACATAAACTTTCTAAGTTCGCGCGTTCCTCAGCATTAAGATGGTCTGTACGTAATCGCGATAAGACTTGGTACCGGTGTTTTCCCTTCAGTTTGTAAACAAGCTATGGTATGTCCAATTTTTAAAACAGGAGATGAGAAATTACCTTCTAACTACAGACCAATTTCTCTTTTACCGTCCCTATCTAAGGTCATAGAAAAAATTGCTAATAAACGGTTAATATCTTTCTTAGAAAGGAACAGTTTGTTAGCTGATAACCAGTATGGGTTCCGATCTCAAAGTCAACTGATGACGCTGTGCTCCAACTGACCACCCTTATAACAAAGTACATAGATAATGGCGAGAAATGTGTAGGAGTCTTTTTGGATCTCCAAAAAGCCTTCGACACAGTATCTATTCCGATACTACTGTCGCGTTTAGAGGGTATTGGTGTAAGAGGAAGTGTTTTTGAATGGTTCCGAAGCTATCTTACCGAGCGTAGTCAGCAAGTTAGGATTGATAAGTACAAAAGTGATAGTGCCGTCTGTAGTTATGGAGTACCGCAGGGAAGCACACTAGGACCTACACTGTTTCTAGTGTATATTAACGAGCTCTGTAAGCAAAAACTGCCAAATGCTGAGCTCCTTATGTTTGCGGACGACACTGTTTTGCTATTCCATAGCTCTACATGGTTTGATGTGCAAAGGCTCACAGAAGAAGGCTTGGCAAATGTAATGGCATGGCTGGAGGATAATTTGCTTTCTCTTAATATAAGTAAAACAAAATATATATGTTTTAAAAAAACCGAGAGAAATAAGATACCTTCTGATTACTGTATCCGTGCTCACTCATATCCGTGTAATCGCTCATACAGCAGATCTACTATCTGTAACTGTAATACTCTTGAACGAGTAAACTCTCTAAATTATCTTGGTGTCATAATTGACCATAAATTAACGTGGAGACCTCATATTGAGAGTGTATCTAAACGTATTCGACGCTTAATATACGTATTTAAAAATCTGCGCCCAGTAGCAGATAAAACGCTTTTACTCCAGACTTACAAAGCTCTTGGTGAGTGTATCATAGGCTACTGCATTCGATCATGGGGTGGTGCGGCAAAATCACATATTATAACCGTCGAACGTGCACAACGTGCCCTCCTAAAAGTGATCATGTCCTTACCATTTCAACATCCTACTACAGATCTTTATTCAAAATGTAATGTCTTATCTGTTCGAAAAATGTTCATCTGGCAATGTCTTAAAAAATATCACACTGAGGTAGTTCCTCATCTTCCAGTAACTAATAAACGCATTGACAAATGTCCAGTACCGAGAAGCAATAGTGCTATTGCTTGGAGACACTATTATCACCTGGCTCCTATATTATATAATAAACTTAATAATAACAATAAATCTAAAATTAAAAGTTTCAATAATTATAAACTTAAAAATAAGGTTTCAGAATGGTTACAATATAGTGTTGAAAAACTTCTTCTAAAAGTACAATAAACTAATTACATATTACACAAATCAAACTATAACACAATATATTACGTATACACTCATACGTATAACACATATACGTATAATAAAATATATAATGACTCGTACACACACTAAACCGCACGCGCGCACACACACATACACGCACACAAACACACACACACGCACACACGCACACACACACACACACACACACACACAAACATCTAAGCATAATTCGTTTATTTTAAAATTGTTTTATTATCCTTAACTCATAAGCAAGTTTTACTCATTTTTGTTCTCATTCTTGGGAAGACACTGCTTTTTGCAACACAGTTATAAACTAAAGCAAAAAGCAGGGTTTCACACTATATTGTAAAATGTTTATTTGTTCGCAATAAAGCAATTTGTATTTGTATTTGTATTTGACTTGTTCGACTCGCAAAGCCTCTTGTTCAGTGCTTGTGCACTCGTTAGTGTGAACTTCGGCTATTATAGGACGGTCCATTGAGAATATAATGTCGTGCGGGGATGGATTCGCAATTTATAAAATACCGCGGTTATTTATTACGGTAGTCAGACAGTCTCGAATGACACAGTTCGAAATTTTTTGCTCCGGTATTAAAACTTCACCTTCACATGTTAATCGGAAGTCTTAATAGCTTACACGAATTTGCCGGGATAACGTCTTCGTATAAGTTTACGTTACGCGAGTTGTACATTTGAATTGGATTAGTCGCGTTGCGGGTGACAAGCAATTTATTTTAAGGTCGATTTTAGCTTCCCACTTCTCAAGCAAATCAAGGCCGATAAGTCCGTCAAAGTAATTATGAAAACGGTACACAAACAATTTTATAAAATCACAATCCTGAAATTCAGTAAAACATGGCAATGACACAG
Organism: Cabera pusaria; assembly: GCA_954871355.1. Taxonomy (NCBI): domain Eukaryota; kingdom Metazoa; phylum Arthropoda; class Insecta; order Lepidoptera; family Geometridae; genus Cabera; species Cabera pusaria. The sequence continues at coordinate 18,235,217 of OX940901.1, forward strand.
AATAGTTATTACGAGTAGTAGCATGCACATTAGTCACCTCGAAAGGATCAAAATTTAATGGTACCTGTGGAAAATACATTTCAAGGATCTCGGGGTTAATAAACGACTGATTAGCTCCGGTGTCAATCAGAAGTTTCAGGGGAGGATCGGAGATTTGAATGTAAGGGAGTTGCCTTTGCGTCTGTAAATTGACCTCTATTTAGACTTTCGTGTAATCTGACCCATCTGAAAATCCTGTTCAGAGCCACTGGTAGAGGGCTGAGGGTCAGTTGTGTTGTCTGTCTGTTCGGTCACATTATAGTCCGCATAATACTGGGACTCGTCTACTTCGTAAGCTACTGGATACTCGTAACTTTCATAGTCATAGTCAGGATAATATAAGGGCTCAAAGTCCTGGTAATAACCATCGTAACTAGAGCACTCATTCATATTCGCCTCTCTAGTTTTAAAATAGTTACTGGGTGGCGGGTTACCCGACTTCATCCAGTTGTGTCCAGACATAGTAGGTGGTAATGTCTTGGTCACATAGTGGCTAACGCCACTCATAGGCTTAGGGCCGGTATATTGAGGTTGAGCTCGGGGTTGCATTCTAAATGCATTTTGCTGAGCATTATAATTTGGTGGCAACGCACGGAACATTTGTTGGGTGCGTGAAGGACCTTGAGGAGGTCGGTTCACGGGGAAACTAGGTCTCCAGGGTTGTTGGTGTTGGACATGAGGTATAGGTCGCTGAAAAGGTACACTAAATGGCATTTGATTATTGTACAAAAGCGCAGGAGGAACGAAAGGTTTTTGTACTGGCATAGTAAACGGCTGTGACTGCTGTGATTTAACTACATTAGGGGTATTAACCCTGCGGTCACTAACGGAGTCGTTTCTTTGCTGTAGGTACATAACGTTTAGTTCCTCTTGAACAAATTGGAGAGCTTTCTCAACACTATCAGGACGCATGCATCGTATGCGTGAGCCCAAAGGCTCTTTGAGTCCGCGAACAAAAGCTTGCAACGTAAGCTTTCTATATAGAATGCGTTTTGCTTCTATAGTTGTCTGAATTTGTTCGTGCAGACTAACGTACGTCATAATTATGCTGAACAGTCCTTGACAGTGATCAAAAAATTCTTGGGGTGAGCTATTCCCCTGTGTCGCAAGGGACAGGTCGTTGTAGAGGGCAGTTTCATCCCTTTGGTCTGAAAAATTATTTATTAGGGCACTACGAATGCCTGCCCAGCTTTCTGGGATGCCGTTTGAGTTAATGGTGCGGGCGGCAGAGCCGGTAATTTTATTAAGAATGCCATTAAGTAAACTCAGATTAGTTAACTCATTTTCTGGATTATCACTAAGATATGTTGCACATAATTTATCGCATAGATGAATAAACCTCGTTAACACGTGCGGGTTACCATCAAATTCGGGCACTGGTCGTAAAGCCTTGAACACAGTATCAGGGTCCATTTTTATATCACTTAAAATAGACTCGTCTAAACTAGAATTAAATTCCGAATCTAATTCGGAAATCGAATCTAAATTCCTAGAACTATCTGCTAATCTATTCCTAAGTTGCCTACTAGGAGCAGGGCTTAAGCAAGATTTTCCGTGATAGAAAATTTTGAAAAATTATGATAACTACAAGGACATAAAAATAGGAACAGCAAGTACAAGAAGATTCATGGACTTACATAAGTTTCATGGTTCCTTCGTCTAATCGATTTCTTGATTAATTTTCCTCCAGTCGCGGGCCAGGTTCTTGTAATTTCGGGAGGGCGCGACGCACTTCGACGCGTCACACCACCAGGATAGCTTCGTAGTTACGTAGATACTCCAGTTAACTACCCCAAAATCCTACCGACTGCGCCAATTACGTTGGCCGCAACCGAAGGACTTAAAAAAAACCAAAAACTTTTGGAACTAATTTAATTAAAAGTAAAATGACTAAACTAAAAGTACAAGTTATCGCAACCGATGCTAGGTTAACAATGTAAAATAATTATAGAAATACATGAATGCAAAATTAGCAGTAATGCAATCGTGGGAATCTAGGTGCTGATGCGGCGCCTCGTGTGCCGCGTGATCCAATGACGCACGTAGCTATGTAGGTTGCAATTTAGCGGTCCGCCTTAGGTATCTTCACGTAACACGCATATACAGTATCCGTTCCGTCCGTTTCGCTCCACACATTTATATATAATATTGGAAATCCCGTTAGCGTAAAAGATAGTTAGTTATTTTATTAGCAAAACAAAGCACTGCAGCGCTAGGAAAGTGGAATATATGCCAAAAGCTTGCTGCAACTCGACGGATAATGAAGTGTTGTGTATACACTGTTTTTAACCGACGAAAAAAAACGGAGGAGGTTATCAAGTCGACGCGTATATATATATTTTTTATGTATGACCACGCATAACTTTTTACAGAGTAGTCTGAATTCAATAATTCTTTTTTTGTAGTAAAGCGAAAAACATGATAGGTGAAAAATCTCTAAGAAATGTCACTTCACATCAAGCCTCAGAGCTTACTGAGAAATATTATTACTTCAAAAAATGATGATATAGGTAACTTAATCTGCCTGAATGTGGCATTTTAATTATATTTTGTCATGCAATTTATCTCAAATTTACTTATATTTTTTCATGGTATAGAGTAACAGGATAATTTTGAGGGCACAGAGGTGTAGTAGGAGAATGGTCGGCTTTGACGCCAGAAGCACCGAGTTCATTCCCCGACGTGCACCAAAGGATTTTTTTGTAAAAAAAAATATGTGCGCTTTTCACAGTGGCCCTCCGGAAAAGGAAAAAACATCGTTATGAAACCCCCAACCTCCGCATGGTGGTAGGACACTATCTAGTAAGTGTCCGCCTGGCCAGCTATACCCTCATGGTATCCCTCATGTTAGAAAATCTATCGCCAAACATCTAAAGTGTTCCAGCATTTATCCTTAAAAGCCAGTTCCCCTTTCTAGGCCCAGCGTGCTCCTCGACCGCATCATCACTTACCAATAAGTAAGATATTCAGAAAAATACGACAATCGACTTATGGTAAGCGATGACGGCTACCTATTACAAACACAGTGGCAAATAACCAGAAGCAAGGCTTTACAGAACTTATGAAGGACGAAATCTGAAACCTAATACGTAGTTTGTTAGTAAAAAAAGCGAATTAACTATTACAAACGTATTATTTGCGTATGGTAGGTAGGTAGGCATCGAACTGCAAAGGTAAGTTAGTCTTTTGACAAGTGTGTACGAAAGACTCGGTGCGTGAGTCCAACTCGCACTTGGTTTTTCCCGGTTTTTCTTTCTCAGTATTATTTATTGCTTGGAATACCAAAAAAGTCCAGGGGCCTTATTCAGTATGACCAATGAGATAACGCGTTCCTTAACGCGCCACGTCACGTTATTGAAAAATTGTATTCTGTATGCCACACGATCGGTAAATTATACAAAACGCGCGCGTTACACGTCCTCATATGTCACGATATTTTGACAGCTCAAAACGAGCTCATAACCTTACTCTACTGCGTTTTAATTGGCATAGAGAATACCATAACGCGGAGATAACGTAACACGGCACTGTAAGACTTTAAAATGGCCATACTGAATAAGGCCCCTGGCCAGACACTTTCAATACATTGATCTGGGAAAATACAGTTCACATAACAATAAGACCACAATTAACTTTATAAAACTGGAACAGTGTGAGTTACGTATTCACAACAAGCATCTAAAACAAAAGCAAGGGACCGCTTCGTTACAAAATGTCATAAAAAAACCGGACCGTTGAGTTATATCTGGTAGCTTTTGCCGAGTCTTAATTAAAATCATTTGTGAGTGTGCAGTGAGGCACACAATTTTATACAGTAATTTTTACAGCAAGTTTCTGTCGTTTTGATATACTGGCAACAATGTGTGAATTCAAATTTATTTTTAAAACCAAATTCATTATTTCTGGGGCCAAATAATATAATCTTGGCCGCTAAAAGTGCTGTGCACGATCTCTCAGAGGGGTATGTTTGGACTGGACGCAAGCTCAAATTACGCGGGCGGCATACGTAGAGTCTGGCCAACGAAAGCTGTCCAAGAAAAAAGGCGGGAATTTTAAAAAATCAATAGCTGTTAACCCTGGCTATACACTGCATAAACGGAGTTGATACTATTTATTTTTCAGCAAGTACATTTTTTAAGCTGTCCAAGAAAAAAGGCGGGAATTTTAAAAAATCAAGAGCTGTTAACCCTGGCTATACACTGCATAAACAGAGTTGATACTATTTATTTTGCAGCAAGTAAATTTTTTTCGAGTTGTAAAAATTATGAATGGTTCAAGTTCGTTTTGACAGTCATAAATTATGGCCATATCAAAACTTCTGAAAATAATACGTGGACAGCTTTCGTTGGCCAGACTCTAGCAGCACAGTGCTTGACTTTCAGTTTAAATACATTAATTTTAAAAAAACCTGACATATATTTTACAATGAGACCAAATGGGAAGCTGAAATAATAGTAACGTCAGTGACATAATATTATATAACGTCACTGTTACATTTTTCAATCTGTATTGCTCTACATCTTCTTATATATATAAAAGTAAAGATTTTTGTATTTTTGTAATTGTTTTTGTCAGGAATAGGATAATAAGTATTAAAAACAATGAATAATTGACCTAAAAAAATTATATGAGATAAAATATTTTGCCTAAATGTTCCTGGGTTTAAAAACTGCCAATCATTTGATGTTCAATTGTTTTGTTTTAGTTATTCCGCCTTATTTTTTAGGGTTCCGAACCCAAAGGGTACCAACGGAACCCTATTACTGAGACTCCGCTGTCCGTCTGTCTGTCTGTCTGTCTGTCTGTCTGTCTGTCTGTCTGTCTGTCTGTCTGTCTGTCTGTCTGTCCGTCTGTCACCAGGCTGTATCTCATGAACCGTGATAGTTAGACGGTTGAAATTTTCACAGATGATGTATTTCTGTTGCCGCTAACACAACAAATACTAAGAACAGAACAAAGTCAAAAATTAAAGAAAATTTAAAAAAAAGTTTTGTACGATAGCGCAGCGCCACCTATCTAGTTGCTAAGATCGCGCTATCGTCTTTACCTTAATCTGAATCTCGGAAGCGGCTCCAACGATAAAATAAAATTTAATATACCTACAGGGGATTTCGGGGGCGATAAATCGATCTAGCTAGGAGTCATTTTCAGAAAATGTTGTTTTATTCGTGTTTTCAATAATCAACTTTATTGATAATCAACTTAAAATATGACTCTTCCCGACATCTATTGGCGAGTAGAAGTACTGTATCAGTAAAGCAGTTAGTTGCTCTCAATTAAAAAAAAAAGTATTATTATTCGTCAATAGATGTCGGGAAGAGTCATATTAATTGTCTGTTTAAGTGGCAAAAAATACCGAGCAAAGCTCGGTCAACCAGATATTTAATAATATTAATTACTACAATTACTATTACTACTATTACTATTACTACTATATAATACTATTCTACCTTTGTGTTAACGTTTACTTAGTTGGTGTTAGAAGTTCGTTAGAAACTCGATAGATGGCGTTCAGAACCCTCCGTGTGCGGGACAAAGTCTGACTCGCACTTGGCCAGTTTTATTTTTGTATAATTATGGCTCCACACGATTAGCGTATTTAGCCAGTGTCAAGTATAAAAATTCTTACCATGTGTGGATAGCATTACAATATTCGGATTATCGCGTATTTTTATTTTGATATAATTATGGCTCCACACGGGTAGTGTATTTAGCCAGTGTCAATTAGTAAGTCAAGTACAGTCCGGCAAGTATAACTTGGCGTGCCTGTGCGCCACTGTGCTTTTACTTTGTACTTTGATAACAGTTTCTCTTAAACCACTTTTATTAGTTTTGGCATTATTGAACTATTTTAATGTAGCAGATTTATCAACAATAATGTCGTGGTAATCTCTCAAACGTCAAACTCACAGTTTCAATTAAAAGAATTAGTTCCAAAAACCACCACCGCCAAGTTATACTTGTGGCACTGTAAAATTTCTTCAAGTTTTTGTGAATTCAAGTCATGTCGATTTTAAAAATGTCAAATATTGTCAGTAATGATAATTGTTTGACATATTTATTGATTGTCAAATATGCGTGCGTTCAAAAATGTATGCTTACAAGCAACTTAAAAAAGTGTATATTTCCAAAAACCATATTTACCAATTTTTATTCTATATCTGTATTTTCATAATACATTAATAAACTTAATGTCTTTTGTATTCATTTACGTTCAGTTCAGTCGTACAGTTACGTTCATGAAAGCCTAAATTAGGTTTATCTAAAAGGTAACACGACATTTATTGTCTGTTAGGTGGTACGAAGTTCGCCGAGCCAGCTAGTAAAATAATAAATAGTCATCCCACCAAAAACATTTCCATGCAAAATTTTGCCAAGACAGGAGACCATGCGGTTCGCACTGTCAAAAAGTTATTAAGGCCATGCTCTAACTTCACAAGCTCTACACCTTAGTCAAAATATGTAGCTTAGTCATTTTTGGTGGGATTTCATTTCTCTTTGTAAGTTGCTTATGACAAAATTTTTATATGTATTTTTTTCTTTTTTGTTTAAGGTGTATTTCTTGCACAGCTGAGGTGGCTTTTTTCATAGCCTCTCTATCAATAACAAGGAGTCCCTATATAAATTTTCAGGTTTCTAGCATCAAGGTTTGCGGAAGTGTCATACAAACTTCCATCCCCTAGTTTAAGGGGTTGAGGGGCAAAAGTTGCAAGTGTTAATTTTTTTTTGTCGTTTGTGTACTAATACTAGCTTACTCTTAATATTTCCATTAGTAGTCGTTAAAACATAAAGGACGATTCTTGAGATACAATAATTTACTCATGTAAAAAAAAACCCTTGATGACCCTTTATGACAACAATAATAATTTATTGAACGTGAAATCGAGTAACATAGTGGGCAGGTACCTAAAAAATACAGACGCCTTGAGAGATAACCATTAAAAAATACCCTACTCTTTCCATAATACATAAATTCTAAATTGAAAACCACCTTCGACTGATCTATGAGTGCTCTGTTCATTGAGCCCATTCCAATGAGCCCAATCTCGACCTCTCAGCTGTAAGTTGGTGAGGAGTTGAGAGTATTCTGCAGATTGCAGTTAAAGTAAGAGGATGCCAAATTTCGAATTGATCAAACATATGAAAGTTGTTTTCATAACGTCATCAACCAGAAAAAAGCTCATAGTCTTTTAAGACTATATGAAAATCAGTTCTGCCATTAAAACGGCAGAACTGATTTTCATGAATCAAAACTAAGACCAAACTCGATGGAGACAACTATAGAATAATAATTTAAGATCGTTTAAAAAACTAAAAGAACCGACTTCAAACGTCGCGCTAGTCAATATCAACTATTATATTATCTGTGCCAGTAGTTAGTATGTCGTCCAGGTATGTAAATGTATCGTAATACAAATGTTGATATCTTAAAAACTGCTCGACCGATCTGGTTAAATTTAAATGGGACCACCTGGGAAGGGTACACTTTGAAACAAAAAAAGAATTCTCCAAATCGGTTCAGGCATCTTCGAGTAAACGGTGAACATACATAAAAAATAAAAAAAGGTGCCGACGAATTGAGAACCTCCTCCTTTTTTGTGAAGTCAGTTAAAAAGAAACTAAATCAAAATTGGTTCATCCGTTTGGGCGCTACGATGCCACAGACATACACACACATGCACAGATACACACGTCAAACTTATAATACCCCTGCTTTTTGCGTCGAGGGTTAAAAATCTATAAAATTGGTTCATGTTTGACAACTTTTGGCACAGTAATCGAGAAATAAGCAAAAAATACTGTGCTCTACATTTTATCAAATTAAATAAACGCCAACTGTGGCTATGCTTGTTAATAATTTCTACTGCAATTTGGTTTTCCAAAATGAGCCGCGGTCCGAGTAACATTTTTTTATTTTAATTAACTTTAAGCTTGCATTCACACTTCGTATCTTTTGAGCGGTAATGTTGTGTTTTTTTTAATAGTAAGTGACGAGTGACCTCGTAAACTAGTGCACAGAAAAATAATTATTTAAATAAGATATCGCGGCAGAATTTTGGTTGTTAAGTTCCCTAAACTATAGCAGTTGATCACCCTGAATATACACAAACAAAATATAACATTCTAAGACAATCCTTTAAAAATAAATTTCAAAGGTATTCATACCTATAATGAATGCTCGGCAAAACTAACAAAATTGAATATTTGTATTGAATTCACTCCTTTTGTGAACGCGATCAAATGTGATTGAATATAGTATTGCATATCAATGAAATAGTCAAACATGGTTAAAAATACTTTAAATTTTTAGATTATCGTCAGTCGTAGCAGATGCAATATTAAAAAGTCAAATGTCAACCGCATATCAATTTTCTCCAAATGGAAATTCTCCAATGTTCATTTTCACTCGGGACAGCTTAGGTGAATATTATTTTTAACGGCCTTTAAAAAAGGGAAAGAGGATCTCAATTCTTTGGAACTATTTTCGGTCGGTTTTTTGAATGATGATTATAAAGTACTGACTATTATACTCACTACTTTTTTATCGACTGTCTGGACCTAGGTTTCGTGTAATGATTTCTTCAGGAGTTTACGCAGCAAGATCGCGAAGACCACTGACCACTTTTTAAACTATTTTTAATTATTAGAGACAATTTTGTTACGATTTCCTATTATTACTAGGAACGCATAAGTTCTTCTTATAATATTATGTTTCTTGAAGTGGATTGCATTTTTTAACCGAATTATGCATTGGTGGCGCCATCTATGACAACTTATTTCGAAAGTTAATCATTTGGAAGAAATCATTACAGTTTTCAAATCAGTTTTAGATTGTGTTTGACAATTTACAAAAATATAAAATATTTGATTTACGCAGTGCAAACATCTCTCATCGGATTTGAAAACTGTAATGATTTCTTCCGAATGATAACTTTCGAAATAAGTAGTCATAGATGGTGCCATCAATGCATAATTGTGTTAAAAAATGCAATCTTCTTATAATGTCTGTTCATCAGTATTACCTGACTCTTTAGCTGACTTTAATATAGGAGGAGCAAGAGGAGGTTCTCAATGCAGTTGTTTTTATTTTATTTTTGTTACCTCAGAACTCCGTCATTTATTTACCGATTTAGACAATTTATTTTTTTGTTTAAGAGGTTATACTTCCCGTTTGGCCCATTGAAGGATTCATCGTAATCTCCAGAGATATGGAACATCTCTTACTCGTGCGCCCGTTGATGCCTTAGGAGAATGGTCGGCTTTGACGCTAGAGGTAGAGTAGAGGTTAATACTAATACGTATTTTGGCTCTCCGGCGAGGAAAAATGTCGTTAAAGAACCCCGGCTTAGTAAGCTGGCAAGATACAGTATTAGGCAAGCTTGTATTCATCTAGTCACAGCCCCTGCATGGTGGTAGGATACTGTGTGCGACTCAAGTGTCTGCCTGGCCAACCACTACCCTCAAATTGGAAAATCTGTCGCCAAAACATCTAATGTGTTGCGGCAGCTGTCCTTGAGCCAGCCCATTCTAGGCCTAGAGTGCTTCTATCTTCGACCGCATCTTCACTTATCAACAGGTGAGATAGTGAAAACATTTTGGTAGGGCTCTCTGCGGTATTTAGAAGAGCTTCTAATAAAGAGGTAATGTTCATATGCCACGTATACTAATAGATTTTTGTATCAAAAAAATTATGCACGCACTCACAGAGTATAAGGAAACGAACGCTCGAGTAAGCTGGCAGCACTGACTAGCAAACTGGTTTGCTGGTCAGTGGCTGGCAGAATACAGATATAGGGCATGCTTGTATCTTATAACGCCCTGCATGATGTTTTTTAGCCTAGTGGATTACAGCCCAGGTGGATAAAAGCCCACCTGGACAGCTACAACCCTCACGTTGAAACATCAATTGACAAACATTCCGACAAATATTTGAGAGTCAGTTCATATTATAGGCTTCGCGTGCTACCATCCTCGACCGCATGATGATGCAAACATTTTGGTCCCGTATCGTTTCAACCGTTTTACTATAACTTTTTATATATATCACAGGTTAGATAGGTATGTGATGGCAGTGATGACCACTAGGTCAAACGCTAACCTATATTGTAAGCTCAAAAGTTATGGTAAAACGGTTGAAACGATATGGGACCAAAATGTTGGCATGTATTTAGCCCATAGTAGTCTGATAAGTATCTCCAGAGATATGGCGATAAGCATCTCAAAATTGCTGAAACTGACTTAAGGGGCACGTGAGTCGGGTTCTTAGATTTTAATAATTAATTATCTTAATTATTGAATGTCATGTTTAATAACATTTATAAAAGGAAAACCGTAACTACATATTATATTTTATTAATAACTATTGTGGTTGTGATTCACCTAGAGACATTCATATAGAGCTGTATAATACATATTTTATTACGCAAATTCTTGTCCATAATTTATAAATCGGGCTTTCCAATGGTTCACTAAAGTACAAAGCACATAATAACCTAAAATATTAATTTTATTTATTTATTCACATACATTATATATAACGCACTTAATATAAAAGAACAATAGCAAGCGCCAAATAAAAACATTTTAGTGTTTTCCAGCAACACAGCCCTGAGAGTCATAATAATCTGACTCGATCATTTTAGGCCTAGCTTGTTTACCACCCTGGTGGTAAGCGATGATGTCGCTTACCACTAGGTGAGATAGTGGTCAAACGCTAGCCTACCAGATATAATATACAAAAATGTTCTGTTGGATTTAATTTCAACTTTTTCATCGTTAAATAAAAAAAAAACTTTAGCTTTTTTTAACGATTCATTTTGGTTATTTTGAGATAAAAATAAAACTATTTTTGGTATATAATTAATGGTGATATTCTTTTATTCAGCGAATATAATGTATATTAATGTTTATGCGCAGTGTAAGTACATAATGTTTAATATCTTAAAATTTTCCTATAAATAATAAATGTCAACATTTTACCTGTTCAATATTAAAATAATATTAAACAGTAATTAAGTAATATAATTAAAGTAAATAAGTCACCGAGTTGGTGGTCATGACAAAACAATAAACAAACAAAATAATTCAATTTAATGTGCTATTAAGACCACTGGTCATCGACGTCATAGCAAACAGCGATTGCTATGACGTCGATGCCACTGGTATATTATGAAATCAAATAAAAAATCGTTTAAAAAAACGAATAAAACCGATACAAACTTTAATATGTGTAACTTTCACGATAACTTCATTAATCAAATAATAAAACCGACATCAAATGCATTTGAGTAGCAACTTTGAGGTGTTTATATCCACATCTCTGAAGATATTCATCAGATCTCCATGAATTCACAATGGAACCACACGGTTTATTACCCTCTCAAAAAAAGGGTACACCAAGTCGGTTAGTAAATGTAAATTTGAGGTGAGCACAATTTGCTGACATTTATTGTAGAAGTTGTCTGTCTCCGAAACTCATTATCAGATGTTTTTAAAATGTGTATGGGAGCAGTTCGAAAGAAACCTCTTTTGAACAAAAAAAAAAAAAAATAGACGAAGCTATGCTCGAACATACTTAAACAATAGCTACTTTCTTCAGAATTGAGAACCTCCTTCTTTTGGGAAGTCGGTTAGAAATGGCAAATCTTTAACAGATTTTAGTTTAAAATATGTGATAAAAAATTATCACGAGTTATTAATTATAAATCCAGTAAAATTATTATTAAAAAATAAACACGAATGAATTCTGGTCACTACAAATTAAAATATTTATATATATAATAGTGAATGTATATAATATTAAGTTACGGACACACCGCGGCGTCCTGCGATCTGCGGGCGCGATCTCAGTACATTTCAATTGTTTTCTGATCGCGTTTGGTGTGAACCAGTCGATACAATTACTACTGCGCTATCTGATCGCCGCCTAGATCGCGCACGCAGGACGCCGCGGTGTCCGTACCTTTATTGATCAGTGCATAGCACGATCTCACTGCCTCACCTTAGGCGCAGGCTAGATAGAAGATACGTAATAAATAAGACGTAGGACAATAACGCGTGTCCGGTCCGTCTACTTGTTTTGCATTGTGAGACTTCCTTACATTTTCTATGAAAGTATATATTTCATATCGTCTTTTGCAAGATTGTATCCTGGCCACGGTTTGTATCCTCATCCTGCCGTCGCGTTACTTCTGCTAGGCTATTCTGTAAGCTATCTCGACAGCGGAATCCGCGGTGAGATTCGAATTTCGTACTACGAAATTCAATCGTATCACGTTCGTAATACGGTTGAATTTCGTAATACGAAATTCAAATCTCACCGCGGATTCCGCTGTCGAGATAGCTTACAGAACTTACTGATTTTACGTTCTCTATCTGGCCTGCGCCTTACATACGATGAAAAGCAGAGCGATAGACTCGATCCAAACGTAGGTCGAGAAAAATTCCCCGCCGACCACATATTTTCTAGGCGATAATTTGATCGATTTCTTAAACAGTATGAAGATTCACGGAAATACACACACATTATAATAAAACGATTACTTAGCCGTTATTATGAAGATTGTACAGATTTTAGTACAATCTTCATACCTACGAATAAGATAATTTATTTGTAGCTTTATACCGGTTAAGATATAACGATCAAAATATCGGCCGATAGCTTTAAGTTTTCCCTGCAGGGGCTCTAAAAAAACGTACATTAGAACCAGAGTTGACGAGGACAAAATCACGGCCATTCAAAATAATACGGTATTAATATATACAAAAAAAACTTTAAAAGTAATAAACATTTTGTTTCACCTGTAAAATAAGAAATGTTGTTACCTACTTCTTTTATGTTGTAAAATATAAGTAAAGCTTATTAACTTACTCGGAGAATCGAAAAATTAGACTCTATGGATTACATTATGTGAAATATCTTGTATGTATATTCAGTCTCTTCTTCTTTTCCAATAAATTATACTTATATGTAATACGCAGACAAATATTATTTAACCTAACTATATTATATACACTTAGTTAATCGTAACTATTAATAACAATAATTTGACAAGTAGAATCTTTTATACAAACGTTATACTTATTTCAGTTCGGAACACTTTCATTATTAAATAATTTCATTTCTTTGAAGTAAAATGTTATAACTATCAATAAATAAATTATCATATCAACCATTTTAAATCACTTTTTCCAGCTAAACATCTTTAGAGATATGTTGATTGAACGATTTAGCATTACAATATAACGAGTTAAAGCTAAGGTCATCGTTGCTAGTAAGTGTTAATAGATATCCTGAGTCGGTATCATCTTGGACTGCTACTTTTCTACGCATTGGAAGATCATATGTTGTTTCAACCTTCTCTTCTCCCTCTTTTGGTTGGTTTAACTCATTCCAGGATTTCGATAAAGGGGTGTTAGTAAGCACAGGCTTGTTACTTATTGTGGGATTGTCGTATATATCATCCATGTCCTCAGGAGCAGATATACGAGTAATAGGCTTATTGCTTGGCATTTGATCGTAAATATCGTCTGTTTCTTCATTGTTCTCTGTTTTTTTTTCTACAGGTTTGATAGCTCCATCAATAGTATCGTAAATGTCTTCTGTAACTGCACTAGGGTTAAGTAAAGTTACTGGCCTTTTTTGGGCAGGTAAATCGTCGTAAATTTCATCTACTTGCAAATCGTTTTCATCAGTTACTTTTTTTTGTTTATTCTCCTCGGATTTTTCTCTTTCTATACTGTTTAATTTATTGGCTTTGTTTATTGGTGGTAAACGGAAAGGCAGGTACTTCTTTTTATTAGAAGTATCATGATTACTCTTTTCCTGAATGTTGAGCATTTTTTCAATCTTTGTTGTAGGTGAAGTAGATGAAATATTTTCATTACTTACAGATTTATCGAGTAGAGGTGTTGACGCACCTCTCTTACCAGTAGCAAATGCTAGTGAATTTAGTTCAGGATCCTCATTTAAAATTTCATCAAGATTTGCTAAGCTGGTTGTTTCATCCATCGGCTTTTGTTTTGTCAGTATATTTTCAATTAGTATTTTAATTTGTTCTTTTTGCATAGGTTCCTGCGCATGTGTATCCATAGGTGCATGTATTTTTTTGTTCAGTGTTGATGTGTTCGTTTCCGTGTCATTATTTTCTTGTACACTGTTGACCACTTTTGGGTAATCTACAATGGCAAGTTTACTGTTTTGTCGGCTTATTTTAAAACGCATACTTTTGTCACGAATATTTTCCCGCAGTGGCGGAGTGTCATTGTTTTCATTATGTATCTGAGGTACATATCGATTTGTAGAGTCATTGGCAGTAATCTCTAGCGTATCGTTGATAGATGAACACTTGTAATTGCGTTTCAATGTATAAATATATGTCAGCAAACCAGCAATTACAATTAATAAGAGTCCTATCATGACTCCCATTGCAATAATAATCGTTGAGTTATCTGGAACTGAAATAGAAATAACATTATTTTATGTCTTATAGGGCGTATGACCACTATCTCGCCTGGTGGAAAGTGATGATGTGGTCGACGAAGGGGAACACGCTAGGGCTTAATACTCTATGTGCTGCCGGAACACCGTAAGGTTACGGCGGCAGATTTTTTCAAATGATTAGAAGCAACTTTTTGGTAGCAAGTCAGGCGGAACATCGATATAATATATTCCTACCACCTATGTGTATCTATTATTATTTAATAGTAATACTAAGTTACTATACAGTACAGACAAACATGACATAAAAAGCTGAGTTTTACTCTCTTTAAGGTAAATAAAGTCGCAGACGCTACCAAGCATCGACCTCTAAATGTAATAGTAACCAAACCGATCAAAAATGCCAATAGGGAATATGCATGTGGTTTAAATTTACTGAAAATATTTTTTCGAATCATTATTGTTTTGGTATTACATGTAAAACATTTTTAGAGTTACGTACCTCAACAGGAAAAAATGATCCCTTATAAGATTACTTTGTTGTCCGTCCGTCTGTCCGTCCGTCTGTCAAGACCCCGTTTTTTCGAAAACGCGTAAAGTTATCAAGTAGAAACTTATATCAAATACTCATATCTACAATATCTTTCAGCTCTTAAAAAAACTTGTATGTCAACGCGATCAAAGGATATGACAGTTTATGTCGCATATCTCTCCGCATATTATGTAAAAGGGAACAAAAACACATATGATACTTCCCGTTGACCTAGAATCATGAAATTTGGCAATAAGCAAGGTTTCGAAGCACGTATTATAGAGATACATCTAAAAACCGTAAATATGTAGTTAAATAACAAAAAAAAGGAAATTTACTATTATAAACTTATTGTTTGCGGTTGATGCATGAATAGTGTCTAGGCATAGGTCTAGGGATAGAACTGCTCGCACTTGACCGGTTTTTTTTGTTAGTAAAGTACTCTTTAATTAGTTAAATTTACAGATAAATATATATATATATATATATTTATCTGTAAATGTTACTGTATATATATATAACTGTATATATATATAATAGATATACCAATGCGTTTACTTCCCGTCTCCGAACCCCGACTTAACTGCACAACCCTAAAATTTCGAGCCCCCAAAAGAATGGACATATTTCCTATCACTTTTTCTGTCACAAAATTTCTGGATCGGCCATCTATCTATAGTCCCCGTCACGAGAAGCTATAAATTATGTAAACAAACATCTTTTACTAAGTAAACATTTTATACTGCGAGATAATAATAAATTGACCATATTCAATCGACATGAAATATAGACGGGTTATATGAAAGTAACAACCTATTTAATTTAGTCGGATCATGTTTTAACGACGCAAAGCGCTATCGTTTGTGTTTCTTGGTACCGGACGCAGGGATTGTAAACTATCGGGACGCCATTTTGAAATAAACGCGTCATTCGAGTTTCGAGTGCATACGAGTACGAAATTCATTTTTTTTGTTAGTCCAAATGGTGTGAACTCCTGAACACTTGTTTACATAATTTATAGCTTCTCGTGACGGGGACTTTAGCACTATTTCGACTGTGCCGTCACAGTACGTATGTATTAAAAAGTCGACATGCTTAGATTCAATACAAATAATGATACTTGCGTTATCTATTGTACATTTATAATACGTGGTTAAAATGTTATATGACAAATGCAAAATAAGCGGGGGGAATTTTAATTTGGAAAACACATTAACTAGTCAATTAGAAAGTGACGTCACAATATACCTCTGAATACATGTATCTATTTC
The DNA here is from genome assembly GCA_954871355.1 of Cabera pusaria. Taxonomy (NCBI): domain Eukaryota; kingdom Metazoa; phylum Arthropoda; class Insecta; order Lepidoptera; family Geometridae; genus Cabera; species Cabera pusaria. The sequence goes on from OX940901.1 coordinate 18,251,499, forward strand.
TATGACATACTTTTATCTATGGTGACCATCGACTTCATAAAAATAGTCGATGGTGGTGACACAGTGGTATGTTGTGACGTCACCAAGGCTCGCGAAAAAAATCATGATGATATTGCATTTCATATATGTACTTCAAAAGAAAAATAATAGCGGTTAATATAACTTTATTAGTTTAGCAGTGATAGCCGTTGCACTTGGGTGTTGGATAACAGTATAGACAGTAATAAACGGCCAAGTGTGTGTTAGGCCAAGCTGAGTAGGGTTCCATGATTACCCGTCACAATATTTAACTATTAATTAAGTAGCTCGTTTTAACTTGTAAAGCCGATATAGCTGTGATAGCTTTGTTTTAAATTCGTGTATAGGTATATAATAATTATCGTGAATTTTTCCACATAACTCAATACAGCTATTTTCCTTCTGCCAGCAAAATAACCATTTTGCTTTAAAACAGCTGACTCTAACAAAACGTACACCTTAAAGTTTGAAAAACAGACCCCTGAATTGAAAAAATGATTTCACTCACCCTCAAGATTTTTTAAAGCTTTATACACTAGCATCATGGGATAGACGAGAAAAAATCGTCCCTACTTTACGAGTAGGAAAGGTGAAAAACATTTCAAACACTTTGTCGGCGTTAAGAAATAATAGTCTCGTCTAGTAATATAAATAAAACTGGCCAAGTGCGAGTCAGCATCGCGTCTCTTATCGCACACTTAGGGAGGGTTCCGTACAATACGAAACTTAACACAGTTTCAACCTCATATATTTGATTAATTGATATTACCAAGAATATTTGGTTTGGTCGCGATCTAGAAAGACGGGGCTTGTTTACTAGCGCCATCTATGTCATTTTGTCGAAACTAAATAGATAGATGGCGTTTAAAAACACGTTTTTTGTATGGGGACCCCCTTTAATTTTTAACTTTATTTTGTTTTTAGTATTTGTTCGGCAACAGAAATACACCATCTGTGAATATTTCAACTGTCTAACTATCACGGTTAATGAGCTATAGCCTGGTGACAGACGGACAGACAGACAGACAGACAGACAGACAGACAGACAGACAGACAGACAGACGGACAGCGGAGTCTTAGTAATAGGGTCCCGTTTTACCCTTTGGGTACGGAACCCTAAAAATAGCGAAGCCGTGGACTGATTGAAAGACAGACTAGCGGATTTTTTTATGCTGAATAGGCAAGCTACAATTCACCTAATGTGAAAAACAACTATTAACATTAAAATCTTATTACATTGTTTAAAAATATTTAGACGACACAACAATATAATTCATTTCTATTATATCCTGCTCCTTTTTTCAGGCTCACTCTATTAAATCTTTTAATTTAATTTTTGTCTCTTTTAATTTAGATTTAATTGAGTAATGTAAAGTGACAATGTAGTCAAAGATGTAGCACGCTTGCCCAGAAGATAGAGAAGATAGAGACATACACTTTCATACACACAGAGATTCCATTACTTGGCAGAGCGTATGAATACAAATAAACTATAAGGGTTCCTTTTTGACTACGGAACTCTTAAATCTCACAAAAGCTCAAACAAACATAGCGGTCTTATATAACCGTTTTGATCCTAAATTACTCACATGAGTATCTTATATTATGATGAAGTCAATCACTAATAAATTTAAGCTTACCATGGCGCTGCTGATCGTAGTCTGGTGATTGTGATTGTGGTGGTGATTTTGTTGATGGTGGTGGTCCTTTTTTATCTGAAAGATTTAAGCTCCTTGGACCACGGTCATCTTGAGATTGCACATATTGGCTTATGCAAACGATAAAAAAACATATTGAAAAACATCTCTTCATTATATCACTGTATAGGTGTGGCTCCTATGACACAAATCCAATGACTAGGGATAGGTACTCAGTTTGCCTTTTGTACACGGAAAATATAATAAATTTCCTCCGCTTCAGTGTCTATTGAATTATGTCGAGTATATTAGTTTTGTACTTATTTTCCGTTATTTAATGTAAATGTATGAATTATTATATCATCACTTATTTATTTATTTCGCTTAGCTATATATTTTTTTATATTCATGTTGTTTTGCTGAAAATTTGTGTTCAGTTTGGCTGTGGGATTATCGGTTTGAGTACATCACACTTTAGTATCTTCTAAAAAAAAGTCCATAAAATGACGTCAAATCGTAAAACTGTCTGAACTGTGAAACTTCTATTATGTTTCTTTGAAGTGTTTCACACTTTATATTTTTGTAAATTGTTAAACACAATCCAAAATTTCATCGTACCGACGGGACTTGAACCCGCAACCTCCGGAATAACATGTTCCGGTGCTTTGCCAATTAAGCCACGGTGCGAAGTATCGTTACGACGAAATTAGTGGATTGCATTTTGTTAACCCAATTATGCATTGGTGGCGCCATCTATGACTACTTATTACGTAAGTTAATCATTCGGAAGAATACATTACAGTTTTCAAATCCGACGAGAGATGTTGCACTGCGTAAATCAAATATTATGTTTCTTTGAAGTGTTTCACACTTTATATTTTTGTAAATTGTTAAACACAATCCAAAATTTCATCGTACCGACGGGACTTGAACCCGCAACCTCCGGAATAACATGTTCCGGTGCTTTGCCAATTAAGCCACGGTGCGAAGTATCGTTACGACGAAATTACTGTGAAACTTATTACTGTGAAACTTCTGCCTTAACTTTCTTTTGCATTAAGTTACATGAAGTTACGTTACTATAAATAAATCATTAAACTTAGCAAACAGCTGAATATTTCACAGGGTCTAAGGTGCAACGCTAATCTAAGGTGTATACGCCACTTCTATATTTTATTAAATTGATGATAGAAAAGCATTTGACCACTATTTCAACTGATGGAAAGTGGCAATGTGATCAAGGGTAAAGCATGCTGCCTAAAAGATCAAGTTCACTCTCGATTTGAATTCACTCAAGTTATAGCTATTCGGAAACAAATCAGCCGGCAATCTGTTTCATTCATTTGAGGTTCGAATTATGAACGTTGAACCAAAACGTTTAGAACGAATTGCTGGAATATTCACCATGTATGTTGTTGTTCGATTGTAAAAGGGGGAAGAAGCGATCAGATTGTGTAATTCAATCGCACACTCATCAAAATCTGGCCTGCGTTTTAGGCGCACGACGCTGATAGAAAGGATGAAAAGCCCGTACGAGGCTCGGACGCATTGATTTAAATATACTATCTCAATGCTCGGACGTGGATTATTGTTGGTATCTCCACCATGTGTGGATGTCGTCTATGTGTTTGCCTTGTTGTGCAATTGTAGAAGGAGGACGAAGGAATCAGATTGTGTAACTTAATCTCACACTTAAAAGTAAGACCTAAGGGGCGGATGGGGTGCGGACGTATATTCTTATAGTCTCGCGATGCAAAATATATCAAGAGGACGGGCGGAGACGCCCTTTGTCTTCCGTATCTTTAGCGTTGCGCCGCGCCTCCAATCTGTTATTACATTCGGAGGTCGATGTCACCCACGGGTAAAATATTGTTGTCTTCCTGCGTTCGTAGGTGGTGCTAAATGGGCTACCACTGGTAGTAAACTTCGGCCGTGGCGTAGGACTATTATCTTTTCTGTGGCCGCGGCTCGAACCACTCACTGACTCATATCTACAGTCACTTCGACGTTGAAATTTTGTAGAAGTTGGTTAATTAAACAATAATTATTTTAAATCGATTTTTATAACGACTATACTTCAGGGCAAAGGGTAAAAGCAAAGGGTATGTTTAAACATGTAGTAGCAATTTGAATCGCATATTACCCTACTTTCTTGAACTACATACATAAGTGCGCCCCTAGAGCTTTAAGATGGCGTTAAGTGTTCAGGGCCTTGAAGACTGTTAACCTATGTGATAGAAAGGACCTAGTTATACAATGTGGTTGGTATTTTTTGTAAGATAAATACACTGATCAATTCTAATAAATAAACTGGCCAAGTGCAAGTCGGACTCGCACTCGTAGGGTTCCGTAAAACAGTAGAGTATTCTATAACTATGAGTTTTCGTAATTACAAAAATGACTTTGTTTTTCATAGTGTTTGTATGAAAAACAAAGTTATCTTTGCGGTCGGTATATCTCAAAAACTGCTGACTGTATCTCGTTCAAACCAATTTTCGTTGAAAGTTTTTATTGAGATCTACAGAATATATTTTTTCTAGATTTTTCACTCCCTTACTTTAAAAGTTAGAAGGGGGGGGAACACACATTTTAGCACTTTAGACGCGCCTATATTTAAAAGGTTTGACTTTGAGAAAAAAATGATTCTACGAACCTCAACGTCATTTTTAAAGACCTATCCATAGACACTCCAAACGTATAGGTTAGAACAAAAACAATTTTTTTTGTGTTCAATTCCATGTATGGGATGCCCCCCCTTAAACTTTTATATTTTTTATTTTTCTATAAAAATCGGAAAGCGGTTCACAGAATACATCCACCTACTAAGTTTTAATTCTGTAGTCCTAATAGTTTCGGAATAAAATTGATGTGACATACGGACGGACAGACAGACAGACAGACAGACAGACAGACATGGCGAATCTATAAGGGTTCCGTTTTTTGCCATTCGGCTACGGAACCCTAAAAACCTGCAAGCAGTGATTTTTGTTATCTATTTTTATTACATGTGCTGCAAAGCTTATTTCCAAAGTTTAAAGAGAAATTTTAAACTTGAACAGACATTCCTATAACTTGTAATGTTATTGTTCACACTTCTGGTAGCGATATGAACATGTGGCTATGTATTAGTTGGAATAGTTGTTTCCATAGGAATTCTAACAATCTTACTTAACTTAAACAATTAGCGGAGGTTCGCAAGTGTCTGTCGAATATCTGAATGAAAATGATTTATGAATGTTCAGTAGGTGTGTTCGATATTATAAACTTAACAAACACCGGCTGTAGTTCACGTGCCCTTAGACGAATTTTCTTGACGTAGGTATCGAGTGAATCCTAAGCATCGGAGAGTTCGGAGGGGTTTTTAATTTTAAAGTTAAGTTAAGTAAGAAGATAGATACGTAATTTCGGTGTACTTTCACTTTCTCAAACAAGTTCGTATCACACTTCTTCTAGATAAGAAATTATAGAAATACTACTTACATTGTATGAGCATAAATTGCTCAGAGAATTAAAAAAAATTGGACCTAGACACAAAAATGGATAGATTATAACTCATAGATTATAGCACACCATAACTATGAGCTATAGGTAACATACACATACACAACAACATTTATACGTTTTATATTTACACCTAGGTAAGGTCATTACTCACAATCACAATCACGTATAGCAAATAACGTTTTACAACTAAGTCTAAATAACAACTTAAAATTGAGGAAATATCCTATTCATATTTATATTCAATTTGAAACAACATTGGTAATACGCTTATATGGACATTGGACAAGTCATTCATCTAAATATCAATGCAACAATTTACCTAGCTTTTCAAACCCTCAAACAATTACTGTAACATAGAATAGCTTCCCCTTATTTTCAACCACCAACCGCAAATATTGAAATCGGAGGACCACTCAGATGAAACAAAGGCTGTGGAACAATAAGCTTCAATAAAACCAGGGTCTGCACTATGAATTCTTCACCGGTTTAAACGCTCTATTCAACCAGATATAATACTTTGTTTTGTTATTTTTTGTCTGTTTCTTTATGACAGTTATATAATATTTATTATTTGTTGCTATGACAGATATATATCAGTCACTGTTGTTATTTTTAAGAGGTCGGTATGCATCGATCTACTCTCGGAATAAAATGAAGCCATTTGATTGTTTAAATTTAATTCATATATCTCGTATTTATACATTTATTTAAGAACATTGCATGCTGCACTTACTGTATACACCAAAGCGTGCAACAGGCCAGTATATAGGTACATATACACAGAGATATATTATCATCATACATGGGTATATAGTTATAAAAGTTTAAAAACTTAATGCGTTAACTAAAATATTGAATACTTCACTTATTAATTTTCACTTCATTCATTTAAATGTAGCCTACACTTAGCGCAAAAAATAAAGCCATTCGATTGATATCGGATTGCAGCAGCAGTTGCCTCTGTAGTTAGCAACATGCATGTATCTGAGCCCTTAGGATTCTACCAGAATACGAGCGCATTGACAATGCCCAGCACATAGAACATACATAGTAAACTAAAGACCTGATGCTGTGGAATCTTCTGGAATATGCCGTATACCCGACTCAACCCAGCAGCAGCAGCCTCCTTACAGCAGAGATAACATATAGATCAGTCCGGCGCGGAGGAGTTTTTGATTTTAATAACAGAACAAATATGTCTTATAGGCTAGCGTTTGACCACCATCTCGCCAGCTGGTAAGCGATGATATGGTCGAAGATAGTAGTGACACGCTAGGCCTAGAATATTCTAATTCTCAAGAGCTGTGCTGTTGCCGGAACACATTAAAGTTATGCCGGCAGTTTTTCTCCTTGATATAGTGGTAAGCTACTTTTTTGTAGCATGTCAGGCAGAACAACGATATAATATGCTCCTTCCAACTGTGGATGAACACCTGTGCCAGGTTTGAACCGGGGACCTCGCGCTTAGATGTCAAGCCATTTATAGGTAATCATTACGCTAACGGAGCTTGATCATCATTTAAGTACCAAACACACATAATACACAGTGTATAAATAAGAGTAAATAAATAATACATAAATAAATAAATAAATTACACATTTTCATTTGCCTTATATTTCTGCGAATACCTACTACGACACTATAAATTAACTCATTGATCATTGACGCGTTAGTTCGAACTATTTTAAAAGCTTCATTCAATCTAAACTTTGTTTCTTTGCCATCGTAAATAGATGACATTTTTATCGAGTTCCTCTAGCAACTGCCCTTTGTCATAGTAAAGGTAATCTTATATATATAAAAGAAAGTCGTGTTAGTTACTACACTTATAACTCAAGAACGGCTGGACCAATTTTTATGATTTTTGTATTTTTAGAATTGTCTTTGTCAGGAATAGGATAATAAGTATTAAAAACCATGAATATAAAATATGACCTAAAAAAAATCATATGAGATAAAATATTTTGCCAAAATGTTCCTGGTTTTAAAAACTGCCAATCATTTGATGTTCAATTGTTTTTGTCTTTGTTATTCCGCCGTATTTTTTTTGTATAATTATGGCTCCACACGATTAGTGTATTTAGCCAGTGTCAAGTATAAAAAATCTTCTCATGTGTGGATAGCATTACAATATTCGGGATTACCTTTTTTTTTGGTATAATTAAGGCTCCACAGATTAGTGTATTTAGCCAGTGTTAAGTAGTAAGTCAAGTAAAAATTCTTCAAGTTTTTGTGAATTCAAGTCATGTAGATTTTAAAAATGTCAAATATTGTCAGTAATGATAATTGTTTCACATATTTATTGATTGTCAAATATGCGTGCGTTCAGAAATGTATGCTTACAAGCAACTTAAAAAAGTGTATATTTCCAAAAACCATTTTTACCAATTTTTATTGTATATCTGTATTGCCATAATACATTAATAAACTTAATATGTGTTTGAATTCATTTACGTTTAGTTCAGCCATACAGTTCGTTCATTAAAGCCTAAATTAAGATCATCTAAAAGGTAACACGACATTCATTGTCTGTTAGGTGGTACGAAGTTCGCCGGGCCAGCTAGTTAGTTATGTATAATGACCACATTAGTTTAAATCCCTTGGTACATACCTACGAATGGATTTGGGGCTAGCCCTTATATGTAAACCCTAGTAAACTAATATATATAGGTAGTTAGCTCCGAAGATTGCCGGAAGCTTAATCCATATTCTACGGATGTTATACTAAAAGCAAACTAAGCCACACAGTCATAAATAAAACATTAAATTAAAAAATCAAAACCCCGACCGCGCAAAAAGTGAAGTGTTAAAAAACGAACTGAAAAGAAAAAAACAAGTAAGTCTAGTAGTTTAGACTTCTGTTTAGGGATATCAAAAAACTATACCATTTAAATTCTTTCTCGGTCGATACACTCATAAAATAAATTATACATTGTTATATGGAATATAGAGACTTTAACAGTCGGGACACATTAATCCCCATTCGTTAAGCCATTAATGTGTCCCGACTGTTAAAGTCTCTATATTCCATATAACAATGTATAATTTATTTTATGAGTGTATCGACCGAGAAAGAATTTAAATGGTATAGTTTTTTGATATCCCTAAACAGAAGTCTAAACTACTAGACTTACTTGTTTTTTTCTTTTCAGTTCGTTTTTTAACACTTCACTTTTTGCGCGGTCGGGGTTTTGATTTTTTAATTTAATGTTTTATTTTACACTTTTTAGTTAAGTAAAGGACGGCAAATTCCGTAATCTTCTCATTTCATTTAGAGAGTTGATGTCATGTGGATTATTGAGTATTTACATTAGTATTTACAGTTGTACTATTAAACGACTATACCAAAAGGAAGAGGTTGTTTGTTACCTCAGAACTCCATCAATTCTTAACCGATTTGGAAAATTCTTTTTTTGTTTGAGACAATATGATTTTCGTTTGGTCTCATTGTAATTTTATTGAGATCTGATAAGTAACTTCAGAGATAAGCACCGCAAACTTGTTACTAAAGTGACTAACGCGGCATGTAAAATCGTTTTTTTTCGATTTGTACGACATAAATTATTTGTTATAAATATATTTTGAATCTCCATTTTAAGACCTTTAATTCGATACCCCACTCGATAGGTTTTGAAAAAAAATATTTTTTTGGACCCCAAATTTTGGCGTCTTAAATCCGCCATTTTGAATTTTTCAATTTTTTATATTTTCGTTGACACTCGCGCAGGCATGGCAAATCTATTGACGTGCCAATTATCAAAATCGGCCCACGCGTTTGGTCTCTAGTGTGCCTCTCCTTTGCGTCGCGCAGTCGGGTAATAAAATAAGTAATGTCTAACCAGACCTTCGATGTACCACAAGATCAAAATATATGCTTATTCAATTACGACGGAACGAAATAGATGTATGCGTTTAATGTACGGCTACACCGCGGCGTCCTGCGATCTGAGGGCGCGATCTCAGTACTATTCAACTGTTCTGATCGCGTTTGGTGTGAACAAGTCGGTACAAATAATACTGCGCTATCTGATCGCCGCCTAGATCGCGCACGCAGGACGCTGGGGTATGTCCGTATCTTTAGAGTCAGATAATATTTGTGTGTGCAAACAAGCTGTGTGTATAACCCCAAAAAGGCATAGCTGATGTAGATACAGAGGTAATGGTTCTTAGATTTTCTCTAAGTTCTTAGATGGATTACGGAGCCAGGGCGCATCGCAAGTAATAAATAAATAAAAGAATAGATAAAAAACTTCAAATTTTCACGATTTGAACACAGTTATATAATTTCGGGACTTATCGAGCGTGCGCATTAATTTTATTTACCTCGACGTTTCCACCAAGTTGCATTGATCGTGGTCACGAGAAAACTGTCTTGTCGTGACAGAGTGGACAAGACAGTTTTCTGACTTCTTTTTGACTTCGTTTTGACCAAGTTGCATTGCGTGCAACTCGGTCGAAACGCCGAGGTAAATGCGATACGATAAGTCCCGTATTTAATATCAATAACTAGAAGAATAGATGTTAATAAATATTGAACATCATACATAACAATGGTATTTATTTTATATTTTCCTGTTCAGTAGATATACATTCCAGTTTATAATACAAATGCAATGGGAAATTTTAAAAAATGGTGCCAAAGAGACATTATTACCTCTACTGCTGTATTTTATTCAATGCACTATTTTGAGACTAATTTACTGGCTGAGGCCGCTGCTGGAACCACCCACCGTACAAAGACAGGCATAATATTCGATACTAGCCAGTTAAGAAGACGGTTAGTAATATGTAGTAAGTAGTTAAAGTAAATAGTATAGAGATTATTTTAACTATAGAACCGGTACAACTGACGTGATAATTTTGATGCCAGAGGATGCCAGACTAATTTATTTTTCCATCGAAAAATGTATGTGCGCTTTTTACAGTGGCCCTACAGTGAAGGAAAAACATCGTTAAAAACTAACAACCCCCGCATGGTGGTAAGATACTACCCTCAATTTTGAAAATCTAGCTTTAAAAGCTATCCTTGAGAGCCAGTTCCCATTCTAGGCCTAGCGTGCCTACCATCTTCGACCGCATCATCACTTACCAACAGGTGCGATAGTGGTCAAAAGCTAGCCTACCTATGTATAAAAAAAAGATAAGGTCGAAAGTCGATTGTGACGTACGACCGGTTTCGGTTGTGAAGATAAGTTTAAAAACAATCTTACATTCCTCTACTTCCGGAAAAGCACGATTTCTTTATAGACCTACTTTAAATCAGGTTAGATTGTAGCATATCTTTCATTAATAAAGAAAAATATCGAAATCTACCAACTGTTTACATTAGGATGGTACCTACCTACTTTTCATTGTAGAAGGTAACAGAACAAGCGTTTTTGTAAATTGTTAAACACAATCCAAAATTTCATCGTACCGACGGGACTCGAACCCGCACCTCCCGGATTACACGTCCAGGTGCTCTGCCAATTAACAATTAATTAATTAATGCACCTGGACGTGTAATCCGGGGGGTGCGGGTTCGAGTCCCGTCGGTACGATGAAATTTTGGATTGTGTTTAACAATTTACAAAAATATAAAGTGTGAGACACTTCAAAGAAACATAATATTAGAACAAGCGTTGTTAAGCGAAAATTTCTGTTATCGCTGTTTAACCAAACCAAACATATATTTCTTGCAAATAATAACTTGGTGTATTAAAATTAAATTAAATGCCGCGCTTTTAATTTTCAGTACCAATTTTGAGGTGTTTATCTCCATATCTCTGGAGACTTACTTACTTACTACTTATCAAACCTCGATAAGATTAACATGGTACCATATTTGGGATATCTCTTTTCCAACAACAAAGAATAATCAAAATCGGTTCATAAACGACGAAGTTATCCGCGAACAAACTTAAAAAAAAAACATATATAAGGTCGAATTGAGAAACTTCCTCCTTTTTTTGAAGTCGGTTAAAAAGCATTAAGAGCAATACTATGTTTATAATAAAGGTAGTCAGAGCATATTATTGGTAAGTCACAAATGCCCAACGTAAAACTGATAGCAATTCACTAGCGGTCATGTGTACTCTGAAAGACGACTGTTGCCACTTTAAGGCTGTGAGTGCACTTCGGTTTTTAACCGACTTCAAAAAAAGGAGGAGGTTTCTCAATTCGACCGTATATATATATATTATGTTCGTTCGCGGATAACTTCGTTGTTTATGAACCGATTTTGAATATTTATTTTTTGTTGGAAAGGAGATATCGCAAGTGTGGTACCATGGTAATTTCATAGTGGTCTGATAAGTATCCAGAGATATGGAGATAAACACCTCAAAATTGGTACTTAAAATTAATAGCGCGGCATTTGAAGTCGGTTCTTTTAGTTTTTTTAACGATCTTATTATTCTTGAATCTGTTAACAAGACCAATGTATGATTTCGCGAACTGCGGAAACAAATACGGACGATTATGATCACTTGAGAAAAGTCTATATAATACTCTACAGTAGGATCAAACAGTCCGACCTAGCGTTTGACCAGCGTTATACAAGGTCTGTGGTTTGACTACCATGTCACCTGTTGGTATGTGATGATGCGGTTGAGGATGGTAGCTAGGCCTAGAATCGGATATTATGTAGAATCACCAAACCTAAACGTCAGCCCTAAATATTTTATGCTTTGCTGAAAACGAATATGGTACTATATTACTCCTGTAAAGTAAAGAAAAATACTCTGACAACATTTTCTTTTGGATATAGGTAGATAGGAAGATATAAAGAAATTGCTATAAATATACCACGCTGCCAAAAAGATTCAAGTAGCACAAAGAGCCAAAGATATTTTTAAGATATTAATAGAACGTGAATAATATCAACGTGTTTGGCGCTGTGCCGTATTGTTGGTAAGAAATAGGAAATAAAAATTGAAAGAGCTATACGAATATGGTAACCATTTATTTGTAGAAAAGATAATGAAGATAGTTTAAAATCTAAAACAACCGACTTCAATGCCCCGCGAGTCAATTTCAGTAGCAAGTTTGAGACGTTTATCGTCATATCTCTTGAGAGAATTATCAGATCTCGATAAAATTACAATGGGACCACTTTGAAAACGTACCCTACAGATTAGAAAATAATCATTTGAATCGGTTCAGAATTGACGGAGTAATCGCGTAACATACAAAAAAAAATACTGACGAATTGAGAACCTCCTCCTTTTTTGTGAAGTCGGTTAAAAAATCGATTTTGTCAGACATCAAGTAGAGAGGACGTGACGTTTATGTGGCTTGTTTTTGGCGTCTGAATTACTTACGACAACTAAGAATTCACACAGCGCGCGTGCTAGAACGAATCATCATAGCAAACTACGCGCGCCACCACAGAGGGCTTCATAACAAGGCACTAATAACACTTTTGTGTGGCCACTTTCTGTGTGACGATCCTGAGGGACGCCTTGAATAATTATAAGCCTATGCCTTGAATAAGTTGAGCTTGAGCCTTTTATAAGTATAAAGTCTAAACATTCCAATTTTATTCTGTTCTAAAGCCATGAAACACAAATGTTATTTTTATGATATGAAATTTGAAAAATTTCAGAACAAACAAGAAACTCGCCTGATGAGAAACGATGACGACAGTCTTGACTGTGATACATAAAACTTTAGATCGGCAGAATTGTGCACGTTAGTGCACTGCACCCGTTACTTTGAGATAAATTGGTCTGACATGCAACGTATAGGTAAAATTACATTAAAATAATGTTTCAGATTGTGTTATGATCCCCTTTATTTGAATCACAGTTAAACATTTTCCAAAGGTGGTAGGAGCATTCTGTATCGAAATTCCGCGTGACTTGCTACCAATAATTAGCTTACCACCATCAAGGAGATCATCTGTCGCTATACCCTTACGGTGTTCCGGCAGCTCACAACCCTTGAGAGTGAGAGTGAGAGTATTCTAGGCCTAGCGTGTTCACCATCTTTGACCACATAATCGGTTACCACCAGGCGAGATAGTGGTCAAAACTATAAGATAAAAAAAAATGCTATATCTACGAGTAAATTACAACCTGGGTATGGCAGAAGAAGCATGAAAGTAAAATTAATGCTGTAGAAATGAGAAGTTTGAGAAGTATGATTAGAGTGACTCTGATGTATAAGGTGGAGAACAGCGTGATAAGGGAATGTTGGGGTGTGGTAGAAGATGTAGTGACAAAGATAGAGAAAGGGATGCTTAGATGTTTTGGACATCTAGAGAGGATGGATGAAGAAAGACTGACGAAACAGATTTATGAGACGAGCGTGAATGGGGCAGCCGGTAGAGGCCGACCTAGGGGAACGTATCACGACCATATCGGAGACGTTTTAAAAAAAAGGCCAAGTCAAAAGTACCTATAACCGGCGAGCATGTATGAAGGCGCTCATGAAAGTGGAAGAAGTGAAAGAGGTATGTCAGGATCGTAGCATTTGGAAAGGGGGAACTAACTAACAGGAAAAAGGCGTGATTGTGTGTTTGTATGTATGTAAATTACATTGTTCGACGTTAAATTATACAATTATTATATGCTCTTCCACAAACAAAGATATTATTAAGTCGCAAATTTTAGGGTAACTTCCAACAGATATCTCAATACCTCCTGGCAAGCGTACAATATCTTAGATAGTATCATTAATTTCCTTTCATTATACTAAAACGGTAACTAAAAGAATCCACGATTACATAGTAACTATATAGTGTTATCTGTAACCACGGACGTCGGACTTTTAATCTTCAAACTGTGCGGACTGTTTATATGCTGTTTCATCTTTAATTCCCGCATATACAGTCGATTTTCGAATAAAAATCTACAGGACGCTATAACCAGCCGAACGTAAAATAACCACAGAATCGATGAACACAGATCGTATCGCCGTTCGCCTGCCGCAGACATTTACTTCATTGATTGAAGCTGCCATTTATAGTAGGCCTTATAACTATAGCATACGTTTTGCTTGTATTTGGATGATTGTTAACCGTGACAGACAAAACATAAAACCACCACCTATCTAAACCTTATTACAAGCTTTTATTTAACTTGCAATGTATGTATGTATGTATGTCACTATGTATGTTCGGGTAGAATCTTGGAAGCTAAATTAGACCCACTTCCCGCTGGAAGCTGGAAGGTGGCCACGGCATCTCTGTGATATATCAACAGAACCCTACCGAGTTTGGGCTCGATTGATTTGTCTTGAAGATAACTTTTCACCTAGATGATATCCAGGGTCTGATGATGAAGCTAGAAGGTGGCCACGGCATCTCTGTGATAAATCAACGTAACTCTACCGAGTTTGGGCTCGATTGATTCGTCTTGAAGAGATCTTTACACCTAGATGATATTTAGCGACTGGTGATGAAGCTGGAAGGTGGCCATGGCATCTCTGTGATTAAATAACGTAACCACAGTGAATTTGGGCTCAAATGATTCGTCTTGAGGAGCACTTTACACTAAAATGATAGCCAGGATCTGATGATGAAGCTGTAAGGTGGCCATGGCAATTCTGTTATAAAGCAACATAGCCCCACCGAGTCGATTGATTTTCCTTGAAGAGTACCTTACCCATAATCACATAAAATATCCGTGGAATATTTTAAAACATCATGCCTTCTCTTAAATACTTAAATAGTAGGTAGGTATTCGGTATCTATACCTACCTACTAAAAAGTTAAAAATAAATTATACTTAAGTAAAAAATATTTTTAAAAACAAGCTTTTATCTGGGACGATGAACTAAAATGTTAAAAATAAATTCTAGTAAGTATTTGGCGTGTAGGTACTTACCTATATTTTTAAAAGCTTGAGGCACTGATGTATAGTAATTACCTAGCCTAAAAAAACGGGTAGTGCTTCAAGCTTTTAAGAATATAGGTAAGTACCTACACGCCAAATACTTACTAGAATTTATTTTTAACATTTTAGTTCAACGTCCCAGATAAAAGCTTGTTTTTAAAAATATGTTTTACGTATAATTTATTAATGTATTGATGATACTGTCGATAAAAAAATTTAATAAATTAAATTAAGTAAACGATTGACGAATGGTAGCAGAGGCATCTATCTATACAGGCTTATAGCTAAATAACAAACAACATCAATACCAAGTAAGTGATATTTTTACGAACAATTTAATGTAAATTTCGTAAAGTTTCGACGACATGCCAATACTATCAATGAAGTAAATACAAAATGTTCATGCAGTTATACATGTAATATTTCAAATAAGTATATCATCTCAAAATATGGAATGGAAAAGAAGAGCCGAATACCGGGCTCAGTGGCGCATCTTGGGGGAGGCCTACGTCCAGCTGTGGACTGGCACCGGCTGATGATGATCTCAAAATATTGTTGAGTGTAGAGTATAATATTAATACCTAAAGTAAGTAATTAGTACCTACCGTAAAGATATTGAATGAATGTTAAATTCGAGGTTTCGGATGGCGAACGACAATATTCTGTTACATGGCTCAAAATTCCATCGCTCTGATGGGTTGAAAGTTTTTGACAAGCGATGTTTTTTTAACGCAACTTTTTTGTCTGAATGACTTTTTCATCTGAAAAGCATCAAGGGGTTGGGGGTGTATTATTCAGTTATATAAATGCTTATATGCTATAAAAAGACAGCCTCGCGAGATCTACAGCTTACATAAGCATTTGTTACAGCTTCAATTTAGCAAGCCCACTTTTTATAAATTTACAAACAATATATAGAAGGTAACCCTTAAACTTTGTAGTAAAATTGTGTAGGTAAACGAAGCCGCCAAAATAATACAAAGGAGGGTGGATGACATCGACAAGTACGCAGGTAAGACGTGGCCAAGAATAGCTCAGGGCTTTTAGTCTCTACATAAATAGCAAATAATTTCGAGCGATGATCATCGTTCATTATAATCAAGAAAAGAGATGCTGCTGTATTCTGTCCACTGTCCAGCTGCATCTCCGTCTAATATACGTTATCGATGCAGAGACTTCCACCTCAGAACAGAGATGACTGGTGTAAGAGTGCCCAGAGACTTATGCTATGCTGTGTGCCTTTGTTGAGGCTGTTGTAACAAGTTATAATAAACTTATCGAATGTTTTTTTTTACATCATATAGACTAGCGTTTGACCACTACCTCGCCTGATGGTAAGCGATGATGAGATCGAGGATGGTGAACACGCCAGGCCTAGAAGGGCTCTGTGCTGTCAGAACACCGTAAGGTTATGGCGGCAGAATTTTTTACTTGATGGTGGTTTATTTTAAATAATGGTAAAAAATTAGGTGTAACCACAGAACAGATAATAATAGTGTAACATCGATATAATGTGCTCACATCACCTGTAAAAGAATCCCCGTGCTAGGATTTGAACCGGTAACCAATCGCTTAGAAGTTTAGCCATTTATCCATTACGCAAACGGTAGCCCCGTTTGCGTAATAGAAAATTCTGGCTATCCAGAGCTTTTCATGCCACAGTTTTTGTTAAACTTCACCACTTACAATCATACGAGCGAGAGAGTCATTCATATAGAAATATTAGCAGTAATGAGAACACAAGCAATCAAGTAATCTAATATACTTTACATGAAAACTAGATGTTTATAAATAGATAGATACGTGCTAAAAACTGTAGTCGATTGAGATATATCATTTACACTCTTAATCTTAACCGTAGTTCCGGCATTTGCTCGTTTGAAGTAACCTAATGATTGATTTTAACCTACCTATTCTGCTGTTTTATGTTGCCAGTACCTACGTTATTACTATGTGCAAACTGTGCATTGCAAATTAGTTAATTTTTAAACATCTAGACAGACATGTGAAATAGACTAGTTTTAAGTGGGTGGTGAGATGGGGAGATCTCATCTCACCACTTACCCACTTAACTGAGGACACTACGCATATAAATTATGTTGAATACTCATGTATTTTGAGCCGACTTTTCAAAAAGTAGGAGGTTCTTAATTCGTCTGTACGTTTTAGGTATGTTTTTTACGCATTTCTCCACCATACAAAAGGGCACCACCCACTTCTTTTAATTTTGTTTTGATGTAGGATGTTTCATAATAATTATTGTACCTTTAGATAGATAGAAACCCTTTTTTATTAAACCTTAAATAACAGAAACAATCATTACATTACAATTTATAGTAATAGTGGCATTTCCCTGTTTTTCTATATGGTGCAGAGTCTTGGACCTCGAAATCAGCTGATATAGAACGGATTGGTGAATTTAAGTTGTGGTTTGGCAGCGTATATTGCGCATACCTTGGACTGCTTTCAGAACAAATGTGTTGATCTTCAAATATCTTAAACTAGGCCAGAGGCTTTCTGCAGTTCGATTGAAGAGAGTGCTCCAATATTTCAGAAATATCGCCAGAAAACTGTAAGGTAGGTAATCTGGAAAAACTCATTGTGACCTGAAAAGTGTAAAGGGTGATAAATCTAGGGGTACTTAGAAGCCAAAGAAAGCTGCAATAGCCCAATGGATAAGGTGTCGGACTGGCGATCGAGAGGTCGTCGATCCCCACCCATCACACTATTGACGTAAACCCCACTCCAGACACAAGCATATTTAGCTTAGTTGAAGGGATTAACAAGAATACTAGTAATGTGCAACCAACGCTGCTAGTTAGCTTTTTTATTAAAATAAATAAATAAATAATTTTTCAAAAAAAAAAAAACCGACTTCATAACCACAAACAGGCACTCCAAAGCGAAAAATAAATTACTTAATATTATAATTATTATAAGCACTACCCACTTATCTATTTGAAGTCGGTGCCAGCCAAGTCTATTGGATAGTAGATTCCACCATTCTTCTATGTTTGAGGTATTTATCTCCATATCTCTGGAGATACTAATCAGATCTCGATGAAATTACAATGGAACCACCTCGGAAACGTACCCTACCTATTAAAAAAAGAATCATTTGAATCCGTTCACAATTGACAGAGTAATCGCGTAACATACACAAAAAAAACGTACAGATTAATTGAGAACCTCCTCCTTTTTTGTGAAGTCGGTTAAAAATAATAAAAGCAAAATAGATGATCCGGCGAAGTCTACAAACAACTAGGCTGATATGTCAACGATGCAGACACGTGCCTAAGACCGCCAGTATTGACGGGAATTCGTAAAAAAAAGTAAGGGCAGGAACATCACGATGTTCAGCAGTGAGCAAACGATTGAAGGATGAGGGAGGTGGTTATCGCTTAAAGCGATCTTTTCCAGACAACCTATACGACATGTAACTGTAAAAAATATATAGTAGGTACATTGACAGTGATAATAATGTAAGACTATACGGAATGACAACCTGTATAGATATTATGTTTCTTGAAGTGTTACACACCTACGGCCTTACTAATAAAAAATTGCCTATACATCCGTTAAACGGTTGTACAGTTACACAATGAATAAACGCTAAACACGCGTCAATCCATTGTTTGACTAATAAACGTTGAATAGGCGGTGGGTTTCTACATAGATGTTTAACACTTTTTTCTTTTTCATCTGGCAACTATTAGTCAATTCGTTTAGAAATTGTTTTTGTCTTAAATAGTTCCGTAAATTAATTTTTCATATAGTTTACTAATTATCAATATTAGTCATGAAATTTAGTTTTGGGAATGCAATATTAATCAAACTACGTTTTTTTTAGAACTTTTTGTTGAAATTAGTTGATATAATGGAAAATATTTTCTTTTAGTAGGAGTGAAAGACTTAAAACAAGTTTTAGAACGAATAACTCAAATTGACTGTTGTCCTCTGTCTACGCTGTTGACATTGTAGCCATGGAGACTAGCGGTCTCCATGGCTACAATATAAAAATGATTGTAGCCATCTTTGAATAAATTGTCATTTTCCAAAGAGAATGTAATCACTGCGTTTAGTTTCTTCCACACATAGCTTTTCGTAAACCTGTAATTTGTATTTAAAATGAAAAATCTGAATTGTTCAAAAAAATGGATCTGCACGGTTTTCATAATGTTTTCGATTTTTTTGTTTGCCTCCCCTATCTCCCAATGGTCAAATATGTCGAAATAATTTATGTAATCCATTTCAATGAGAACAAATCTAACACATACAAACTATCCTCAAATAACAGCATACTTTTTGAAGTTTGAAGAATCAAAACGTTTTTTCACAGAATACTAGACACAGATTCAATAATAGTTACTATGTCTAGACATGATTTCAATCAGCTGATAATAGAGAAATCCGCCATTTAAATCCTTTACACACTCGCTAAACTAGGGTCCCAGGCTGTTTAAGAAATGAATAGCCTCCTTTGATAATGGCACATCTGTATACCAACTTTATCCAACGCTTCGTCGCACGTCAAAAATATTTTTATTGGTCAGCTTTTGTGGTATACAACGTGTATACAGAGTGAAAAAAACTTTATTAGTAAGGCCGCTAATATTTATGTAAATTGTTATACACAATCCAAAATTTAATCGTACCGACGGAACTCGAACCCGCAACCCCCGGATAACATGTCCAGGTGCTCTGACCAATTAAACCACAGTCCGATACTATCGATATGACGAATGAATGTGGTTTAATTGGTTTCGAGTCCCGTCGGTACGATGAAATTTTGGATTGTGTTTAACAACCTGTATAGAGTCTTACTTACCACTATAATTTATTATGCCACTCCTATTTTTGCAATAGACAAACGATGTTCTTCTTATCTGATATCACTGACTTAAAAAATAATGATTTGTCATAATCGCCTGAAATAAATGAATTTATTTATTATATAAGTATCTTCTTTATTATATCGGGGCTTTATCCCATTTGTGAATGTCTTCAGAGTTTTGAGTCGTCTTTATGGAGTCATACACTCATAATGTTATGATAATCACGCGGCTTGATATCTACATTTTTCGGACGTTGCACTTTTTAACCGACTTCACAAAAAAGAAAGAGGTTCTCAATTCGACTGTTTACCACAGAACTCCGTCAAATCCTAACTGATTATAAAAAATACTTTTTTGTTTGAGAGATTATGCCTCCCGTTTGGTCACATTCAATTTTTATCGAGAACTGATAATAATCTCCGGAGATATTAGGATAAACAATATCAACAAATTTGATACCTCGATAACATGATTATAACTAGTATTATAACTATAAATTTTTACTATCGCGGCATGTGAAGTCGGTTTTTTCGTTTTGTACGATCATAAATTATTCGTATTAGTTAATTGAAATAAACACCTTTTTTTATTTTATATTAATCCATCTCCTCATAATAATTTCAAATATAATAAAAAGCCTACGAGATATAGCCAAAGACCTTAACAATGAAGCTCTCAAGTAATAATTATAATCTACGAACTCACTCAACTTCAGGCTTCAGTCGCCGTGACAAAGATCTGTCAGAGGTACCCTGCTAACCCCTGTATACACAAACAATACTATGAGATCTGGCGAGGCATAGTGTCAATATTTTTTATTATTTGAAAAAATTTGAAACAATAACCAAATAGTTTAACAATTCATTATTTGTATCAAATTATGATGCCGCTATGCGTTAGTAAAAATCTTCATGAATACGGTCAATTATCATCTAGCCCTCAGCCAACCTCACCTACCCGTGGTGCATCCTGCTGACCAACAAACGAGACTCTGGCGACCGAGAAATGGCGGTATAACCATTTCAAATAATGGCGTAGCTAAATACCCGCGCCGTATAAATAATATATATATATAATAATAGGCCGCGCGTGACGGGCAGCAGCGTCACCGGTGCGAGGTGCTACGTGCTGCGATCGCCAACCCGCCTACCCAGCGTGGCGATTATGGCATATCCCTCCCAATGAGCCGAAGATCGGGCTCAGTGGCGTATCTTGTGAGAGGCCTACATCCAGCAGTAGACTGACACTGGCTGATTATGATGATGACGATCATCTACCCCTAAATTATTAGTATTTTACTCCACTACTGAAGGGTTGTGTCTTTGACCGGTGTGTAGGCATGTATGTATATTTATCTGTTCCGTCACATGTTCTAAACTTCTTATTACAATTTAACAAATTAGGTATCAATGGAAGTGTATTGATTGTCCACTGGTTAATTGGCTATGTAATATCACAATAAATTGAATATGAAGGACATAAATTCATGGCCTAAAAAATAAATGCTTGCATAAATACACGATTCTAGCTTAAACTACTTATATATTGTTGCGTAAATTCAAAAGTAAAAAAAGATGTGATGCGCTTGTCTTTATCAAAAAAAAAAAACATAATCAGCTATAATTTTTTACATTTTTGAATGTTGCAGTCAAACATTTTAGATGCTTCTTTAAATTAGATACTAATCACTCATGAATACAGTAAACAATTGCCCTACACATCTCATATACGAAGG
This sequence comes from Cabera pusaria, assembly GCA_954871355.1. Lineage (NCBI taxonomy): Eukaryota > Metazoa > Arthropoda > Insecta > Lepidoptera > Geometridae > Cabera > Cabera pusaria. The sequence continues at coordinate 18,273,047 of OX940901.1, forward strand.
CGTCAGTTGTTATCCATATAGAGAATCTCCAGACTAAGCCAAGGGCGTATTAGTCTTCCCTAACTACCCTATTATATGTCCTTTTTACTTATGGTTCTGACGGAAAATAGTCATTTTCTTCCTTTATTAATGAAAGCAGGGCAAATATTTGAGGGAGAGATATCTGTACATAAATAGGCCAAGATCCGGCTACGCAAACAGTTCGGTTATTGTTATTCCGCCTGTCGATTTGTCTAGTGCCGGTAATATGTTTCGATGTAGTATTTTTTACTACAAATATACAAATAGACAAGTATTTGACTACTATCTTTTTATTCTGATTAGCTACCGTTTGATCACTATCTCGCCTTGTGGTAAGCGATGATGTGATCGGAAATGGTGAACACTAGACCTAGAATGCTCTGGCTCTCAAGGGCTGTTTCCTGTCAGAACATCGTGAAGTTATGGCTACTTTTTGATAGCATATCAGACAGAACATCGATCCCCCTATCTATGTACGACATAGAAACATCCATATGTAGAATTAGAAACAGCTACCTTTGGGGTAGAAATCAATGTAACTATCCTTTAAGGCTACGGGCCGTCTAATATTTGTGTATAAATTTTACCCGCGCGGAGCCGGGCTGGGTTGCTAGTAAATATATATACATATATATATTAATTGAATTGTGCTAACTAAGCCCTTTCAATTGATACTTTACACCGCACTCATATTTTTTTTTAGTTCATGACTTTATCAGCGGTTGGAAACTAATAGCTAAAAATCGAGCTCAGTGACGTGCCATAAGAGAGGCCTATGCCCAACAGTAGACGAATACTGGTTGTTAATGATGATGATGAATTTATCTCCTTTTAAGGGCCCCATATTCAATTTAATGTGACATCAGATTACAACCTGTAAGGAGCGGACAATCAAGACACTCTCAACTTTACCTCATTTATCAGTATGTTAGGAAGTTATGATGGGAACAGGTTTATGTATTGGTAGGTAGGACTTCTGTTAGTTCGCCTGGGGAGGTACCACCACTTTACCATTTAATTTTCAGCCGTAAAATAGGATTTTATTTCGGTTGTAATGCCAAGGTGTCCATTAAAAATAGAGCGCATTTGAGACTCGACATCTTTATGTCTCAAGGTAACAGGCGCAGTGCAGTGCCGCTGAATCTGTTATAGGTAGACGTCATCGCTTACCATCTGGCGAGCGTTGTGCTTGTTCTGTTACCTTTTACCCTAAATAAAGGTAATATACAAAAAAGAAAATACCAATCAAAATCATTAATAACTCTGCTTGTAGTCAGGTTAAAAAGGGCTCGAATTATTTTGCAATACGTAGATTCGAATATTAAGTATATCGTCATACCTACTACTTCTCTTCCACTCAAGTAAACAATTATCTAACACTAATTCGTATTTCAGATGAGTCTTAATTTTTATTTATGTATAAAGTTAAAGTCAAAGGGAGCGAATCCTTCAGAGATAGGTACCCTACGAGATAGGTAAGTTCAGTATTACATAACGATACTCAAGCATAAATATACTTCTAGCAAATAACCATAGTAAATTGGTCAGCTGCATTTTAGTCTCACCGCTAGACCTTGATCCCAACAGACTTGCTCCGATAGCTCGGTGTATTATTTATTCTGTGCCTCGATCCAGAAAATATAAGATGAATAAGTTCGTCAATTACAGCCCGTATATAACTTTTATAATGCTACTAGAAGTGCCCCGCGGCTTCGCCCGCGTTAATTCATTCATTCATTCATTCATAAAAGACAATCAAAGAAGTAAAAACCAAATTGGTATATATAGACCATATTGATTTTCAGACTGTTATACCAACCCCTTGCAAAAATTCTGCAACACGTATTTACTTATTTATTTACGGAAGTACTTAGTAAAGTCTATAAGTTTATTTATACAATTTAAAAATAATAAGTTATATCTGTGGGGATTTTTTATAAAATCCTTTCTAAGCGGATACCTACGTCATAACAACTATCTGCATTCTAAATTTCAGCGCAATCTGAAACAATATTGATTTTCAGACTTTGTTACCCACTTCAAAATGCCACCCTAAGAAGGTGTAGGGTGGTATTTTGAAAAATCCTGAAAATCGTATTTACTTATTTATTTACAGAAGTACTTGTGTGAAATGTCGAATAAAATGACAATCCAAACTTTGAACCCTCGTTTCATCCCCTTCAAGGATGAGTTTTGAAAAATCCTTCCTCAGAGAGAACTAACGTCGTAATTACTATCTGCAACCCAAATTTCAGCGCAATCTGAAACAATATTGATTTTCACACTTTGTTGCCCCATTTCACCCACTCATGGGTTGAATTTCGAAAAAGCCTACAACACGCTATTACTTATGTATTTACTGTGTTTTTTATGCACTTGTGTGAAGTATCGAATAGAAAAAACTATATAATCTTGTTTCTCCATACAAACTTTGAACTCCCGTTTCATCCCTTTAAGGGGTGAATTTTAGAAAATCATTTATCACATGTATCTAACGTCGTAATAACTATCTGCATGCCAAATTTCAGCGCAATCCGAAACAATATTAATTTTCAGACTTTGTTACCCCATTTCACCCTCTTAGGGTGGAATTTAAAAAAAACCTGAAACACGTATTTACATATTTTTTTACTGAAGCACTTGTGTGAAGTTTTGAACAGAAAATACTATCTAGTCCAGTTTCTCCATATAAACTTTGAACCCCAATTTCATCCCCTAAAGGGGTGAATTTAGAAAAATCCTTTCTTAGTACACCCTCACGCACTAAAACAAATATACCCTCCAAATTTCAAGTGTCTACGACGAGCGGTTTAGGCTGTGCGTTGTCTGTCAGTCAGTCAGTCAGTCAGTCAGTCAGTATGTCAGGACAAAGATTCTTATAGTATTAGAAGAAGAAAATAAATTCATTTATAGATTTAAGACGGGAACTTAACGTGACTTACGCGATGTCGATATAGCGATCGACATATGTTTCGGCCTCATCCGGAGGCCTTCTTCAGGATCTTGAGTGCGGGGCGCTCGCCGACGCGTTCAGCCTCGATCGCTATATCGACATCGCGTAAGTCACGTTAAGTTCCTGTCTTAAATCTATAACTTTAAAATGAACGTGAGTTTTTAAAATAATAAAGATAAATTCATGATTTAAAAAATAGATATTATATCTATGAAATAGTATTAAACAATACTAAACCCCTGTGTCCTGGTCTATAAAGAGTATAGGCATTACAGCTAATGTTTTCTCTTTCGCCCTACGGGACCTGTAATATTTACTTTGCTTCGAGCCCTTTTATGTGGTGCGTAAAAGTGACATTTACGACAAAGAGGTCAATTTTGCAAAATTAGGTCTTTATTTAACTTGCTCTCCTCTTCTCCCAAGGCAAAGATAAGTACATTTTGTGCTGTTTTGTCGTTAAAACTCATCAATATTTTTTTAATGAAAAAACTTTTTTCATACGTTATTAACCTAAAATGAAACTTTCTTGTGAGTGCTACTGCTGTGTCTACAGCAGTATGTAATTTACTTTTGCTATAATTCCTATCTCACCTATTTGTAAGTGGTGCAAATAACCCTTCAGTTTAGTGACGGTTCAAAAGTTAACATCGGGCTATTTACAATGCATCGTTAATATAATCTACTAGCAGCCTGCCCCGGCTTCGCACGGGTAGAACATATATGCCTACAAAATTTGCATCAGTTTGTTGCATCGAATATAAAATATGAACATATTTAACAACCATCGTCATATTTCATCCAATTTACACAAAACCTTAACAAATTATGCACCTAAACCTTCCTCATAAACACTCTGGCTATTGGTGAAAACCGCATGATAATCCGTTCAGTAGCTATTGAGATTATTGCGAACAGACGAGACGAGATATAATACTTACGTATTGATATTGGACGGCCCTTTGGCGTAAAGGATAGTTACCCTGATTCTGACCCGACAGTCGTTGGTTCTAATCCTAGCTATATACCTACCAATGAAAGTTTTATGTGCATTCATGAATCATGAGTTTTCCTACAGTGGTAGTGGAATCATTAAATCTACCAAAAAGTAGCTTACCACCAAGGAGTACATCTGCCGCCGTAACCTTACGGCGTTCCCCGACGCATAATGTAGGGGTAATATACGTTTAACGTGTGTGTCTGTGTGTCTGTCTGTAGCATCTTAGCACCTAACCGGATGAACCGATTTTGTTTTTATTAAAGATATTTTTTTTTGTTTGATAGATGTCTTCATCGAGAGTTTTCTTAGCTTTGATTCATGAAAATTCGTTCAATCGTTATAAAATTATGAGCTTTTTTCCAGTTAATTGCGCTATGAAATCAACTTTCATAGGTCTGATCAATTCGAAAATCTTCTTCTTCAACGATATTGTAAGAACATGGAAGCCTCCTGGACTCTACAGAATACTCAAATCCTCACCAACTTACAGTTCAGATTTTAAATGTCGTGGTTAGAGTCATTGGAAAAAGCTATTATACATAGATCAGTCGGGGTGGTTTAAAATATTACATTATATTATTATATATATAGATGAATATTATTTTATACAATAAGTCATATTATTATACTATATTGACTTCAAATTGATTGTGATCGGTGGGGATCTACAGCATAGCTAAGCTTATAATAATATTTTCTCAGTAACTATGACCTAATCTGTGGTTTCACTGCAAATATTTTATTAATTTTGCGATGCGTGTTTGTGAAATTCGTGATATCTTCTAGAGTTTTCATTTGAATTATATACTGTAAAGGACAATTTTAATCTATAATATGTGGCCAAGCTAATTAACGTAATTATTTGGATATGGATTAATACTATATACTTGAAAATAGCCTTGGAAGTTATGTAATATTTTTTAACAAACATTTTAAGATTAAAATGGTTACTGTGAGTCAACCTTAAGAGATAGACATATGCTGTCGCGGACTTTTTTGTAGGTCTTATTAAGTTGTACAACACTTGCATAGAAAATATTCTTCTATCTATTTTCAATTAAGCAGCGTTCGTAAGAAACGTGTTTTTTCGACCGTTTATTTGCCGACTTAGGTTGCAAATTAGGTCTCCACGAATGTAACTTTGATTAACTTAAACGGAATAATATATAGCCTATTTTCATTCCGAAAGTCCATTCTATGTATCAATGAAATAATTTTTTAAATCTGTTCAGTAGTTTTTGAGCTTACTCATTACAAACATACAAAAATACAAATGTTCTCTCTTTATAATATTAGTATAGATAGTATAGATAATCTATAACGGCAATAAAGTAAAATATACCTATTCACAGTCCCACCAATCCATAGCATAGGTATAAAAATTGGACCTGCGTCAATCGAACACTTGAAACTGACAGCGGCAATAAAAAAAGCTATTGATCGTAGGCCATTGAACACATAAAACGGTACGATTGCGTAAACTTTTGGAGATTTTGCATAATTTGCATATTATGTATCTGTGAAATAAATATTTGGTTATTGAATTTTCTTTGCCAATGTAAAGTCGTGTAATTAATTCTTCACAGTGGGTTTAAGGGCAAAGATAGATATATCGAGAAAATTATATTCCGAAGTAGCATTGTGTAGTATTGAATTATACGGGTTCAACACTATGCCACGTTGCAGTATGATCTTACTTTCAATATAAGCACTGTGTGAAATAATACACTTTGTAAAATAAATACACAACTAAATCTTGATTGGACATTAATTACCGTACATGCATTAACGTCTAAATCATAGAGTATTTATCCATACTGGGAAGTCCAAATCCTTAAGCCAACATTACCAAAATCTCACACAAAAAAGAAGGTACTTTAAACTACCTACGTAAACACGCAAAATCCAAATAATCCTACCCTACTCGTATATTTCCAAAATATGAGCTCGGGATGTAAGTAAGGAAAATGTAACCATCAAGTGTTATCACAGGTGAAGGGTCGAAATACTTTACGTAAATCCCAGTTACCTTATTACGTAAGTAACCTTTCAGTACATACAAAGGGCTAGTACCTTATTTTATCTGTATAATATAGCAGCGCTTTGTGAAATCTCGCAGACCGTTGGGACGGTTCGTGACATTTTTTGCTAAGATTAGTTATAAAGACATGACTTCCCGTCAGCAATCCTAACTTATTACGGATAAGATACTATATACCTACGCTTGAAATATTATTTCCAATAACCTATTTACTGATTTAGCAACTTGAGTATGGTAGCTGGCCAGACGGACACTAGACATTGTCCTACCACTAGAGATATCCCCGTATTCACAAAGAACACTATGAGGTCTCACAGTGCTCGGGATCGCCTAATGGTATTCGAACCAATACATTATTGCCTTTACTTGTGCCAAATGCACCGGCATTCGTAAAAATCTTCATGAATACGGCAGATAAGATACATAGAAATAATTCCAAAATTTACACCAGTATTGACAAACAATAGGTATTGTGATTCTGATTGGTCTCATATTACTCGAGAACGTTATCGACAACACTTGGGTAAAGATGTTAAACTTTCGCGATTTGAACTCATAGTCGACAGTCGTCGTCGAATAGTAGACTAATGTTATAAAAAATTAGTTCAAAAACTAAAACCCGACTACTGAATAAGTTATTTTTCAAAAAAAATGAAACCGACTTCATAACCACAAACAGGCACTCAAAAGCGAAAAATAAATTATTTAAAATTATTATAAGCGCTACCCACTTATCTATTTGAAGTCGGTGCCAGCCAAGTCTAATAGGTAGTAGAGAGATAATACCTACATGTATCTACCTACTTACTAACCTACATGTACCTACTTACTACTATCCAATAGACTAAGCTGGCACCGACTTCAAATAGATAAGTGGGTAGCGCTTATAATAATTTTAAGTAATTTATTTTTCGCTTTTGAGTGCCTGTTTGTGGTTATGAAGTCGGTTTTATTTTTTTTGAAAAATAACTTATTTTACCCTTTTTAATGCAAAACAAGTTTTAATTAAATTACATGCATCTATTAAATTTCGTGTCTGGGCCGTTATACACTGACGGATATATACTTTTTGAAAATTTCAAATATGTACCTATAACGGTTAAGAAGATACAGATCTGTAAAGTGCGCACATATGTATAGACACACGGACGGACGGACGGATGGACGGACGGACGAAAGGACAACAAAGTCTCAGAAAGTGTTCATTTGGTACCCTTTGGGTTCGGAACCCTACAAAAATTGACTTTAAATGCCGCGCTAAAGTGAAAATATTCACTAGTAATAATGATGTCATCAAGGTATCAAAGGACAATGTTCAAAATGGCCCTGTGCAATTAAAGCATCTCACACACACGATAATTAATTGTCTATTTTATTACAATAATTCCAAATACTTTTATAACACGGACTAGTTGTATTCCAAAATGAATATTAAAAAGTATTATTTGCGATTATTAACATTGGTTGCCGCCATATGGCCAACAGAGTACTGAATCACTCTACTACGTTATAAGAGGCACTTCCCTATATTGTTGAAACCCGAATTATGAAAGCACTGTGTAGCCAACCTAACAACGGAAAGTATTATTTACGTAGTAACTATTATATAATCTGTGGTATTATGCTTATAAATAATTTTTTTGCAGTATTGGTTGGTACAAAGTACGTTCATAATTCTGAGTTATTTAATAATGTATGCAGTGTCGCGGGACTGAAATGGCCGCCATCTTCGCCAAACGTCATGTCATGTCAAAAAATCTTAGGTATGTTTAAAAAAGTTTGCACCCTAACAAGACTTTGCCCGGTAGAACATTCCTGTGAAGACAAATTATTTATATTTATATTTATATATAATTATTTATTATAATTATTAATATATAATTATTCATTGAGGGCCCGGTGGCGTAATTGGGAGAACAGTCGGCTTTGATGCCGTGATACCGAGTTCAAACCGCCGTGCACCAATGAATTTTTTTATCGAAAAATATATGTGCGCTTCTCAAAGTTGCCCTCCGGTGAAGGAAAACATCGTTAAGAAACCAACAACCCCCGCATGGTGGTAGGACATATCTAGTGTCCGCCTGGCCAGCTACCACCCTCAAGTTAGAAAATCTGTCGCCAAACATCTGATGTGTTCAAGCAGCTATCCTTGAGAGCCAGTTCCCATTCTAGTCCACTTCTCTATCTTCGACCGCATCATCACTTAGCAACAGGTGAGATAGTGGTCAAACGCTAGCCTATAAGATATAAAAAAAAAAAAATTATCCCCACCTTTATTTCTATCTCGCTCACAGTTACCGTAAGAATATCTGTCAAAAACCAAAATCAACGAGAAAAAAGATGTAAAAACATTATTCAAGGTCATATTTTTTAGTCTTCAAAAATATATGCAATATCAACCTCCACTGTGTATAATCTTCTTGGGACTCTTCTACTAAAACCAGTACTTTCTCCTATGTTTGAGGTATTTATCTCCATATCTCTGGAGATACTTATCAGATCTCAATAAAATTAAAATGGGACCACCTCGGAAACGTATCCTACCTATTAAAAAAAGAATCATTTGGATCCGTTCACAATTGACGGAGAAATCGCGTAACATACACACAAAAAAAAAAAAAATATTCATAGTGGTGTTCAGTGGATACCCGTGGTCGTATGCTACTTTGCAGTGTTTTGTTTTGTTACGGTAGGTGATATACGACCACGGCTATCCTCTGAGCACCACTAAGAATATATATGAAATACAATAAAATATTTACATGTAAGTTGTTTATATAATACACGATACATATTGAATAGTTTGTACAAAGCGATCTCAGATGAGAATATTTTCTTTTTAGAGTGATTTTTCAGTAGTCGGGTTTTAGTTTTTGAACTTTTTTGTTATTTAAAGCATTTTGGGGTTTTTGCATAAGTGTATACATGTATACATGTCTACATACTTATATACATACACAGCGATCAACAAACCCATAACCCTCCAAACTGCTTCTTTGTGACGCCGTGGGGTAAACATTAGTTTTCTTGACTTCGGCGGGATATATCTCGCTAACGCTAAAGCTACGCCCGACAAAAATATGATGTACTAAACCTTATCTTCATTTTAAAATCCCTATTTAACGATACCACACATGATGGGATGGGATGAATTTTTTTTTTAGTTCTTGTCTTCGGGCCCTGTAGAGGGCGCCACATTCAGTCAGTTGTGACGTCATATAGCCTATAACCAGCAGACAAATAAGACTCGTTCAACGACACCTCATTTGTCAAATTATGATAAGTAGTTTATAAGTTATGAGGGAACAGATGAACATACATACAAACATACATACATACATACATACCCACATACCGGTCAAAAACATAACCCTCCTTTTTCCTTCGCCGTAGTCGGGTAAAAATACGGGTCTTGGTCGAAACGTCGAGTTAAATAAAAATTAATGTTTTAATCGCAATAAGTCCCCCGTATTTTTAACCGACTTCAAAAAAAAGGAGGAGGTTTCTCAATTCGACCGTATATATATATATTTTTTTTTTATGTTTGTTCGCGGATAACTTCGTCGTTTATGAACCGATTTCGATTTTTCTTTTTTTGTTCGAAAGGAGATATCCCAAGTGTGGTACCATGGTAATTTTATTGAGGTATGATAAGTATCTCCGAGATATTGAGATAAACATCTCAAAATTGGTACTGAAAATGAATAGCGCGGCATTGAAGTCGGTTGTTTTTTAGTTTTTAAACGATATTATAATATTTATAACTACTGTAGTAAAAAATTCCAGCACTGCGCATTTTTGTCAAATTCTGTAAATCTTAAATGGATTGACAAACGGATAAACTAAATATTTAACTTAGCCATTAGATGTTGAAATCAACACCTTTTTCTTTGTTCAGCTCTTCGTAACAAAATTACCTAACTTTCCTAATTTCGTCTCTACCTCTTCGCCTGATTGCAAAGTTGTGATCTGGTCTGATTGAGGAATCGTTTTTATCTTACTTTACTAGAGAGGGACAAGTAGGTATTTGTTCCGTATCTTACTTGATGACAATACAATATCTAACGTAATATCGATGCTAATTTATGTTTTGGCTACAGCAAATATTGTATCGCCCACCGACTAGGTGGTAGGTAGGAGTGATGATATTTGCAAGATGGGTGCCAAAAGCTGGATGAGAGAAATAGAATAATATTTATACTACGCTGTGGAAGAATAGGAGCCTTAAATTCACCCACTTAAGTGGTCGTGAAGTTCGTGAACTTTGAAGTGGTTCGTATAATATTACACAGAGCCTCGGTGCGTCATCCTTTCTTTTCCGAACTGGGCCCATACTACACATTTCAATAGGTTACTGCAAACAATGACAGTAAAGAAAGTGCGTGAAAAGTTACGTATACTGCGTATTTGGAAAGTAAATAATAAATTAATATTAATGTACGCAATATCTAGGAATTGACAAAAAAAACTGACTGCTAAGTGTGGTCCCTTGGTTTTTAAAACCCACGTGCTAAATCTCAGAATGTACGAGTATCTAAGTTAAGCACGATTTGAAAATGATACAAATATTTAGTGATTTTTTACGCAGGTCTACTTATTTTGAAGAGATCATGGTAAAGCTCAGTGGCGTATCATATTGAGGCCATACACGAGTAATAGAATACCCGAATATATGCTTATGAATTATTAAATATATAATGATAATATTTTAAGCCCAAGTGTCTTCACAAATAAAAGGAAAAAAATAATTTATGTGTTATTTACTTTTATTAAGTACTATCTACACTTTATATTTTTGTAAATTGTTAAATATACTATCCAAAACCTCAACGTGTTGACGGGATTCGAACCCACGTACTACTACCCTCCTGGTAAACATGCCCCCTGCTTAACCAACTCAGCTATAATACAATCTTTCCAACACATCGAAACTAATGGATTTCATTCAAATAAATTAGGCATTGGTGGCGCCATCTGTAATAACTGTTTAGAAGTAAATTACTCAGATGAAATCATTAAAGATTTCAGATCTGACGAGAGGTGTAGCACTGCTTAAATTTTTAGTGTTATCTACACTTTATAACACTAAATATTGTCAATACAAACAGTTTCAAACGTTTTCCTCACTGTAAGCAATCGATTGCTCCAAGCAAAGAATCTGACTCTAGCAATTTTCCAAATTGTCTTGAAACCATCAATATGTCGGCGCTGCTTTCAATTTTATGTTTACCATCAAGAATGAAATGTCTGCAATGAAATGTATTGTTCTTACTTTTATTGATATAATGTAATGGTATAGGAGTTTATGTTGGTTGTTATTTTCTTTGTATGAAAACTATTTCAGAAGTAATGTATAATCTTTTTCTCTTTTCTCACGCAAAAAGTCGGGGTAATTGATTGCAAATAAGTTTTGAGACTCGACGTATGGATGTTCCAGAATGAAAGACTTGGAATATTAACGATCAAAATTCTCCCAAGCCTGTGTTTAGCGTACCACAACGTTGTAATGTCCTGTTACTTAAAATCATTGTGAAATAATCGAAACGAGGTTAAACTCTCACCGTTTCCAATCGCACCAACTATTACTAATTACTAAAACTACACAAAACAAAGTGAAATCAAACTTTACCCACCGTTCCCAACTAAAGAGCAACAAACAACGCATTCCTGGATTTCACGAAATGCCAAAACAGAAAAATCTAAGGAAATGGACCGTCTATATCCACAATGGTCTGGACAGACATTGGACAGTGAGACAATTGTACTGTAAACCTATTTTATACGTTTCTACTGGCTTGACCCGATTTCGCTATTGTCTACGAAGCTGGATACTTTGAAGTTATATTTGTGAGGTTAAACTTGCGATTTTTTTATTATCTTTTGTATCATATAGGCTAGCGATTGACCACTATCTAACTTGTTGGTAAGTGATGATGCGGTCGAGGATGGTAGCACGGTAGGCCTAGAATGGAATATATTTTATTTTTATTTTTTATAATGTAACAGGACAAGCACGAAGCTCACTATTACACGATTATCATCTATTACAGATACAGAGGTATGCAAAATTCTGGATCGCCAGAATTATGCACGTCACTACACTGCGTCTATTATCCGTACACATAATGATCTTAAGGGCCAGTTTCACCGGTTCCTGATAATGCGTTAGATAGTTATCTGACACATGGCGCCACATAAAAGCTGTCAATAATCTGTCAGATATCTTCATATCGCTAGCTATCAGGAACCCGTGAAACTGGCCCTAAGGCTTACATGTCCTGTAATTTCACTGGACATTTTATCAGAGAAAGCAAGATTTTGACTATCGATGGATCATCACAGTGTTTGAGGTCAAAAGCTTGCTATATGTAGTAGTCAATTCAGAAGATAAATTTTGCCGACAGTTTCTAGGTAACTTTTGTATGGTTTCAAAACGGAAATTTGACGTTTTTTTTTTTTTTTTTTATACCGAACTGGGTAGCACTTGATCACTATCTCACCTGATGTTAAGTGATGATGCGATCGATGATGTAGCGTGCTTACCCAGAAGATACCTATTCACTCGCGATTTGAAGACCCCCATATTGTACTTAATCGGAAACACGGACTCAGGCAGGGTATTCCATTCCTTAGCGGTTCGTATGATGAACGAAGAAGCAAATCGCTTCGTTCGGGTAGATGGTATATCCACCATAAATCGGTGGTGCCTTTTAGTGTCTCTGGATGTCCGATTATAAAATGGGGATGGTGGAATCAAATCATGCAGTTCCATTGCACACTCTCCGAAATGTATCCGATAGAAAACCGATAAACAAGCGACTTTGCGGCGATGCGCGAGACTCTGGAGTCTCTTGCTTACTAATAGGTCATCGCTGATGAGTTTTTTGGCTCTCCTCTCAATAGCTTCCAGTGTCTCCAGCTGGTATTTAGCAGAACCATCCCAAAGGTGAGAACAGTACTCCATACACGACCGGACTTGTGCTTGGTAAAGATTAAGCAACTGTCCCGGTGTGAAGTACCGTCTCACCTTAGCCAAAATGCCAAGCTTTTTTGAGGCTAGCTGGGCTCTAGACTCAATATAAGAGCCGAAATTGAGAGTTGGTGTCAAAGAGATGCCAAGAAGCTCGAGATTGTTACTTATCGGAACGGACACATCCCGGAAAGTAGGAGCCAGTAGAAATGGGCTCCGTTTAGCGGAGAAAAGACACGCCTGGGTTTTCGCAGTATTGAACTTGACCAGATTGGCATCGCCCCAATCAGAGACTGCCTTCAATGAAAAGTTCAAGCGTTCGACCATCGCTTCTCTATGAGACTGGATTTGTAATGCACTGGTTCGTGCGTTGGATGTATAACTCTCTACAACAGTGCTGTCATCTGCGTACCCAAAGATACCAGGTTTAAGCAGGTCATTAATATGCAGCAGAAAAAGTGTTGCAGAGAGTACTGATCCTTGAGGGACTCCGGCATTTATGGCCAATTGGTCGGAAGAACAGCCATCGATGACCACTCGAATCGACCGATCCCTTAAGAAATCTGCTATCCAAACACATAAACCAGTGGGCAGGCCGTATGAAGGAAGCTTGCTAATAAGGCTATCGTGCCAAACCCTGTCGAAAGCCTTCGAGATGTCAAGAGAGACGGCCAGCGCCTCGCCGTGGTTCTCGATGGCTTCGCTCCAGATGTGCGTGGCATACGCTAGAAGATCCCCAGTAGACCGGTTTCGGCGAAACCCGTATTGTCGGTCACTGAGGAGATCGTTCACTTCTAGGTATGCCAGGAGCCTGTGGTTCAGTACACGTTCCATAGTCTTACAGAGTATGGAAGTGACTGAGATAGGCCTGTAATTGACAGGGTCTGCACGACTACCCTTTTTCGGCACGGGTTGCACGTTTGCTTGCTTCCAGGACTTAGGCACTTGACCAGTCGTCATAGACAAGCGAAAGAGGCGTGTCAAAATAGGAGCCAACTCAGGCGCACACGTCCTCAAGACTACAGCTGGTATACCGTCTGGACCACTAGCTTTGTTCACGTCTAGATTGCGCAACGCTTTGCGTACTTCAGTCTGACGAATGCGGATTTCCGACATAAACGTCCCGCAAGTCGGCAGACTAGAAGGTACAGCATTGCCAGCATCTAAACGTGAAGACTCCGCAAACAGAGTAACAAATAAATTCGCTTTCTCTTCAGCCGAGTGTGCTAGTGATCCATCGGGTTTCAGTAGTGGAGGCAGTGAGGGACGGCAGAAGTTCTCTTCGATCGACTTCGCCAGGGACCAGAACGCTTTGCTACCCGAGGGGTAAGAAGCAAGTTTGTTCCCTGTTCGGCGTATGTGATCGAAGCGAGCCTTCTTGAGAGCCTTTTTGCAGGACTTGGCGGCTAAGTTAAAGGCTTTCTTCTTTTCGCGTACATCTCTAGTCTTGCGGGTTCGAGCATCAGCCCAGGCTAAGTAAGCTTCATGTTTTGATGCTTCTGCATCTCTACATTTGGCATTAAACCATGGACGAGCTTTGCTTGACACCGGAACGTCAGAAAATGGTATGAAATACTCCATACCCTGACGTAACACTTCTGTCACAGCATCCGCGCAAGCTGAGGGATCGCTCGAAGAAAAACATACCTGCCGCCAAGGATAAGACGCGAAAAAACAACGCATCTCATCCCAATCTGCTGACCTGTATCGCCACACCCGCCACAACGTCCGGTATCCTTGTTGCTCCCTGGACCAACTGAGTGAGGTCTAGCGTTAAAGCAAGCTTTCGCATCTCTCGACCAGCGTGGTCAGTGCTCTGGTATGGGTATAGCCAGTCTTGATGATGGGCGTTGAAATCCCCCAGAAGCACTAATTGAGCAGAAGGATACCTCTGTTGGGCCACATCAGCCGCCTCACTGAGGTGGTTTGTGAGCCTGTTTGTCTCCTCGTCTCCGCTGTGCGAACGGTAGACACTAGCATAAAGAATTTTCTCTATGCCAGTGTCCACCAAAATCCACATGACGGAAAGTTGAGGGTCTTCAAGGTTGCGGAGACGCCGATAGCAAATGTCATCGCGGGCATACATACAAACTCCCGCCCTCGCCCTAAAGTTATGCTCTAGAACATAGCCTGGGTAGGCATGGTACGCCGCGTCAGCTGGACATTTGATCTGCGTCTCCGTGAGGAACAGAATATGCGGTTTTTCGGTCTCAAGGTGGTGGTGGACCGAGAGGATATTGGAGTGCAAGCCTCGAATGTTTGAGAGGTGCACTTGAAGGGAGAGGACGTGCTTCCGCTGTATAACCTTTATTCTGTTTCTGCCTTTCATTTTGTGGGGAGTGAAGTTAGGTAAGGGAAACGGAAGTGGAAACGAGGCGCTAATTACCAACCCGTGATACATATTAGGTCTTTTCACCTATTGGGAACCAATCCTGGAGACCGCGGGGACGCCCGAGCCCCCCCAGAGGTGTCCATCGGGTCCTCTCGTCCGGTCGCCAACCGGCACGATGGCGCACCTCCGGGATTTTTCGCGAGATGGCGGGGCAGCCTTTCATGAGTGGCTGGCTCACTACTTGGGCCCCCAACTATCTGCGGTCGGCCAGCGGAGAACCGTGCCTCGGATCCCGCTGCTCTCCAAGATTGGCTGCCAGGTAAATTGACCTTCAATGTATCACGACTAGCTATAGTAAGCAACGCAACTGTTTCCGACCCGTTCCCCATAATGGCTTCACCAAACATTCATGCCGTAAAGCGACCGCTTGGCGGCATGGC
Source organism: Cabera pusaria (assembly GCA_954871355.1). Classification (NCBI taxonomy): domain Eukaryota; kingdom Metazoa; phylum Arthropoda; class Insecta; order Lepidoptera; family Geometridae; genus Cabera; species Cabera pusaria. Next base: position 18,288,801 of record OX940901.1, read on the forward strand.
TTTGTCTGGTGGGTGGTAACACGCCGCGGCCTAAGCCTACCACCTGAAAAGTACTGCTCTTTTGGCGCCACCCAGGGGACACGTGTAGGACATCGAGGGCTAAATCCTACGGACGCGAGCAGTAATAGTCCCCCATACGTAACTTACACAGTGTCGATAGTGTTCGATAACAGTTTAACCTCATCCGGAAGCCGTTATCAGGATCTTGAGCAAAGATTCTAATGAAGTGGAAACATTTTGTCATTCCATCATTTTGACATAGCGTACTAAATTTTCCCTTTCAAGTTGCTATTTCGCGAATGCGACGTTTTTTTAAATAATTGTCCTACTCACCCTGATTCTCATTTCAATCGGATACGTTCGAATTCGGAAGCTTCATTTTTAATTTTTAATATTGACAAATCCGTGAGTTATTTTGTCGTGGAAACCTTTTCAATCTCTGATGTTTTCGAATTGGAATACCTAAAGTAACCGATCAGAGCATTGTATCAAATATAAGTAATAGGCATGACGACAGTATCAAAAAATCGAAGATTTAATGATTTTAGGGGAAAATACATATTAAAACAATTTAAAACACTAGTCTAGTTTTACATAAAACATTGAGATTATTAAGATTTTTCAATAAAATGAAACATTAAAATACTGCAATCGGCCATTTTGATTGAAACACCAATCACAGCGCATGACGTCACGCTTAGGTCCTCTTATATGAAGTTTTCTTGAAAATGTTGTTAAATTTTGGAAAACCCATGTGTATCCATTGTCACAGATTATATTATAGTTACTACGTTAAGTATGTTATTAACCTATGCGTGACGTCAAAGCCGACGCCATGACACATGTGTGCTGTTTTCGCGCACTATTAAAAAATATTAGAAAAATTGCTTTAAACTTCGTTAAAGTTAAGTTTACACCCCTTTGCAAGGTTCAAGCTATGACCGAAGCGTCACCGCTTTTGTTACAGTATGGTCTAAACGGAGACTACTAACAAAAGGATTGCTTGCGTCGAAGGATATCCAAATATACCCCACGCAAGTATGTCATAGCGTGCGGATTCATTCTCATAATGTATGCTAATCAGTGTATTAGATTAGTAGAGCTATTAGGTTCCAAAGTCATAATAACATACGATGCATTGTTCCATATTCAATATGGTACTCACAAAGCAGTGATTAAGTTGCAATATTAATAAATAATATGTATTTAGTTAGACAAGTATGTGGTTATACTTGAGTAGAATTTTTGAGTAGAGTTAAAATTTACACAATGTACTTATTTTATACACTACCGAATTTTGAATGTTACTTTGTATACAATTTTGAGCTGGCTGGTTCTTGGCGATCCGGTTGGCGACATTGGCGTCTTTATATCGTCGGACAGTGGTCACTTGACTAAAACCACCCAATGGTTAGTGTAGACTAAAAATGCTGGCTTATGGACGCGGGAGTGTAATAGATGCCATCGAAGGAAACAATGACCCCCATAAATCATTCCTTTTGAAAACTTATCCAATAGATTTGAACACATGAATAAAATAGGAAAATACTGGACTTATCGCGCCTAAAACATTAATTTTATTTAACAAGACGTTTCGACCAAGTTGCATTGATCGTGGTCACGAGACGACTGAATGTTTGTTAGATGACTGGCGTATATATAAACCAGTGTCATATGACCCAACAGCTAGGGTAACTCGTCGCATCCGTGCCGTCATAAGGGATAACCAAGTTCTTTTCGCAGAAGACGTGTACAACAAATTATATAGACCTAAGATTGTTACACCACCTAAACTGTACGGCCTACCCAAAATACATAAGACAAACGTGCCCCTGCGACCCATCGTGAGTCAGATTGACTCCCCGACCTACGATCTGGCAAAGCATGTTGCGTCGGTGTTACAACCATTAGTGGGTAAAACTCCGTCTTTTGTAAAAGACTCTCGCCATTTTGTTCAAATCCTCGGTGAACTTAAACTGGAACCAGACGACATCATGGTGAGCTTCGGTGTATAATCACTTTTCACCAACGTTCCAGTGAAGGAGTGCATCGAGGTAATAAGGACAAGGTTCAGTGATGACCTTCCAGAAAACTTTATAGTGCTGTTGAGGAACTGTTTGGAAGGAAACTATTTCCTATACAGCGGGCAGCACTACCTCCAGATGGACGATGTTGCCATGTGAAGTCCAGTGGCACCTGTCCTTGCCAACATCTGGATGGAATTTATCGAAGAAGCCATAGACCTACAGTCGTCATCAATAAAGGTGTGGAAGCGGTACGTTGATGACGTCTTCTGCATCATGACGGGTGATGAGCAGGCAGTAGTCGCTCTCGCAAGAATCTGAACTCGATACATGCCAACATAAAGTTTACCTATGAGCTGGAAACGAACAAAACACTGCCTTTCCTTGATGTCAAAGTTATGGTGAGACCTGATGGTTCATTATCACATTCTGTCTATAGGATAGCGACTCATACTGATAGGTATCTGAATGCCTCGTCGCACCATCACCCCCGTCACCTGGGATCTGTAGCCAGGTCATTGATGGACAGAGCTCGTGACCTCTGTGACCCTGAACACCTAGAGGAAGAAATCGCACGTGTTCAGGAGGTTCTGTTAAAAAACGGCTACAAGGTTGGACGAAGCCATTCTAGACGCAGATATAAGGGGAGGACCACTGACGTTGAACGGCAGGCGGCGTTCATGCCATACGTGAAGGGAGTGACGGACAAGATCGGTGCTGTACTACGTAAATACTCTATCAAGACAGTATTCACTCCCTTATCAAAGATATCAACGCAGGTCCGTTCGCCGAAGGATGTGATTCCTTTTCAGATACCTGGTGTGTACAAAATCGATTGCAGCTGCGGTAAATCGTACATCGGACAGACCAAGCGTACTATTGCAGAAAGGGTCAAAGAACACATCGCAGCAGTAAAAAACCGCCAGGTCAATAAATCTGCTATCGCCGAGCACTTACTGGAATCCGGACCTAATTACTGGACCGAACTTCATGACCCTAAGATCCTCTCGACCGACCGCTACTATTACTCCCGTATTGTGCGTGAAGCGGTAGAAATAAAAAAGCATCCCAATTTCAATCGGGAGGATGGATTTAGGTTGGCCGCAACTTGGAACCCAGTAATTAGCAAGTGTTCGAATCGAAAATCAAAGCAGCAAAAATCTGCCGATATTGTCAGTGTTGTGTGTCGCAATGGCAACTCTGATTAAAATTAAACATAAATTCAGGGTAGTTTCCAACAAACTCTCCTATAAATAGCAGTGCGGACACTCACAACATTCAGTCGTCTCGTGACCACGATCAATGCAACTTGGTCGAAACGTCGAGTTAAATAAAATTAATGTTTTAGGCGCGATAAGTCCCGTATTTTCATATTTATAACTATTATCCAATAGACGTTAATAAAAAGCAACCCACTTGGCATCAGTTTTCTGTTAAAAGCGTAATATTATATTGTTGTGGGAAAATCCTATGATATAATATGTAATAGGATTTCCGCACAAAAATAAACTGAAATAAAAACGTCTAAGTTTTCCTCTGCCTGTAATATTGCCGGTTACGGGAAAGTCTTATTTATTTTCAACTCAAACTTGTGAAAATATTAAACTGTTTTCACGTAAAACACATTTGTGTTAGCATTGGCATATTAATACTGTTTACCATACGCTTCAGACGTTGATTAATGCACTCGTAAGCATCCGACGGGCTCTCCTATCCTAATAAATCAATCGTGACTCTGCGAGTAGGTTGATTACATCCTTGCTTTGTAGGTAAACTACATGATAGAGATGAGATGATCAAAACTATGCCGGAAATTATTACTGCCGGATTGTTAACTAGAGCACTTAAACTTTGACAGTAAATAGTGGAAGTTTTTGTAAATCTTAAGCTGTCAAAATTAACTTACTATTATTGCTATTATAATAAATTTTATTATATTTCCATATTTTTATATTTTAATTAATTATATTACAATTAACTATTGTAATTAACTTATTATTATTGCTATTATTACTATTATTGCTTTAAAGTTCTTTACAAATAAACCTTGCAACGCTATATAATAGGCGCAAAGAATTGAAATTAGATTGAAACGAAAGATTTCAAAATCCTTCTTAATGTGGGAACACATTTACTATTTACGAAAAAACTGTATTTAAGTTTAACAAAGCTTAAAGCAATTTTTCTAATATTTTTTCAATAGTGCGCAAAAACAGCTCACATGTGTCATGGCGTCGGCTGTGACGTCACGCATATGTTAATGACACACCTAACGTAATAACTATTATATAATCTGTGACAATTAATACACATGGGTTTTCCAAAATTTAATAAAATTTTCAAGAAAACTTCATAAGAGGACATGGCGTGACGTCATGCGCTGTGATTTGTGTTTCAATCAAAATGGCCGATTGAAGTATTTTAATGTTTTATTTTATTGAAAATCTAATCTAATCTCAATTTTTTGTATAAAACTAATCTAGTGTTTTAAATTGTTTTCATATGTATTTTCCCCTAAAATCATCAAATGTTCGATTTTTTGATACTGTCGTCATGCCTTTTCAACAATGTCTTAAAGATATTAAATACTAGCAGCCCGCCCCGGCTTCGCACGGGTAGAACATATATGCCTACAAAATTTGCATCAGTTTGTTGCATCAAATATAAAATATTAACATATTTAACAATCATCGTCATATTTCAACCAATTTACACCAAACCTTAACGAATTATGCACCTAAACCTTCCTCATAAACACTCTGGCTATCGGTGAAAACCGCATGATAATCCGTTCAGTAGCTATTGAGATTATTGCGAACAGACAGACAGACGAAGTGCTGGACTTTGTTTTATAATACTTACGTAGTGATATTGGACGGCACTTTGGCGTAAAGGATAGTTACCCTGATTCTGACCCGACGGTCGTTGGTTCTAATCCTAGCTATATACCTACCAATTAAAGTGTTATGTGCATTCATGAATCATGGGTTTTCGTACAGAGGTAGTCAAAAAGTCAAAATTCAAAGCATTTATTCAGTATATGGGCAAATTAAAAATTTGCACTTACACACGTCAAATTACATTAAACAGATCATATTCAATAAAAAATATTATAGATATAACAGAAACATAACTTATTGCTTTGAATTTACAAAAAAAAAACAAAGGTATTGAGCCATTCAGCTTTCATTTAGACGTCGAACGTCATACTTAAAACACATGTTTAATTCCCCTGATGAATGTAGGGTTGCCAACCGTACTATTACGTGCACCCGCAACCCAGTGCATGTTTCAGTACTTCAGACAATTCTTATCCAAAAAATTGTGAAATAATAGAACATCATAATAACTAAATAAAACGCAGACTAATTGCAGTACAAATCATCTTCCGAATGGAACTGATTGTCCGTCTATCAGCTGCATAAAACCGTCTTAACAGACAACCCTAGATCTGCAAACAGTAGTGGATCATGGAATCAAAATCAATCAAATCATGGGTACAAAGAAGGGGTATTATACGTTTAATGTGTGTATCTGTGTCTGTCTGTAGCATCTTAGCACCCAATCGAATGAATTATATATAGATCATGACTATATTATACAATAGAATTTTGTACAGTAAAAATATATTATTATACTATATTGACTTCAAATTTATTGTGATCGGAGGGGATCTACAGCATCGCTAAGCTTATAATAATATTTTCGTAGTAACTATGACCTAATCTGTGGTTTCACTGCAGATATTTTATTAATTTTGCGATGCGTGTATGTGAAATCCGTGATATCTTCTAGGGTTTTCATTTGAATTATATACTAAAAAGGACAATATTAATCTATAATATGTGGCCAAGCTAATGAACGTAATTATTTGGATAAGTATTAATTCTATATACTTGAAAATAGCCTTGGAAGTTATGTAATATTTTTTAACAAAAATTTTAAGATTAAAATGGTTACTGTGAGTCAACCTTAAGAGATAGACATATGCTGTCGCGAATTTTTTTGTAGGTCTTATTAAGTTGTACAACTCTTCCATAGAAAATATTCTTCTAGCTATTTTTAATTGAGCAGCGTTCGTAAGAAACGTGTATTTTCGACCGTTTTTTTGTCGACTTCGGTTGCAAATTAGGTCTACACGAATGCACCTTTGATTTAAACGGGATAATATATAGCCTTTTTTCATTCCGAAAGTCCATTCTATATATTAGTGAAAGAATTTTTTAAATCGGTCCAGTAGTTTTTGAGCCAAATCATTACAAACATACAAAAATACAAATGTTCTCTCTTTATAATATTAGTATAGAAGTATAGATATAGATGTGTATTAAAATCAATGTTCAGTTCACTGTGTACCATCTATTAAATATAGGTATTTGTTGAAATTATAAGAAAGTCGTAAGCGTAAAACTTGTGGGGTTTGGACTTATAGTCACAGGTGAAAACTGTGGTAGGCTTATCTCTATTTCTGCCAGCTTATGAAATATATGATAGCAATCGCATGCATGCATTGCACCAGATCTACTATTCGTCAATATCCTTTGAGTTTGATGGTATAAAATGTTTATTCTAAGATCTCTTGAGATTGAGAGTCAATAATTTCTGAATTCATATCGACAGGTCTTATTTTAAGGATCCATTTTGCATTTGGCAGCTATTTAAATTAACTACGTCGAAGCTTTGAAGCAAACACTAAAACGACGTTTTACCCAATTGGTAAGAAGCGAAATAATGGTTTTGGCCGACTGCACAAAGTGGCAGGAGAAATGGTTTTAGAGAAAGTGATCTTACAGATTTTTTATCACGAATAGTTCATCACACTTTTATGACTATATTAACATGTTTACAATTCATCCAAAAATAACAAATACGTGATGGACGCATCTATGTGAGCACACCCTTAACAATTTAGACACTTAAAAAAACTGACCTCACATTACGCTACGCTTTCATCCTTAAAATCTACAAAAATATACTAAAAGCAGACAGAGAGAAAGACAAAACTTTCGAATAAAGTATGAGTGTGAATAGTACCTACGTAAAAAATATTATGACGTTAAACAATAACCCACAAAATTAGAACAAAATTTGTTTTATTTTACATTGTCAAAACAGTAATAAAACTATAGTTATTAATAAAATATGTACCTACTAAAAATGTTGACATTCAATGAATCACTCCTCATTGGTATATTATCAAAACTATACATATACCAACTGCTATATTATAGGTACTGTTAAATTGTTCAGTGAAGAGCAAACCAATTTGATTGGCAGAGAATACATGAAGCCATAAAGTTTTAAAGTAATTTGTTGTTATCTTGGTATGAATACCGTCTGCCTTTCAACGTCCATGGTCATCTTTTATATATATACTCGTATATATATATGCATTTGGAATGGCTTCATCCCACTTTGTAGCCGTTATTTATCAGAACCTCCGCGAACATGTGCGATTTAGTCCTCCAGATTTTCAGGGCCACGGACAAACTCTATCCATATCCCAGCAGGGCTAGCATGGCAAGGGGACTATTTTGTCCTTCCACCTATCCGTGTTTTGTTTGGTGGAGAAGGCAAATTATAAGTAAAGTTTTTCGACAATTATAAACGCCCGCTGATTTTTAATATATTCGTTTTTTAACTTTTTAATACAAAACAAAATCTAAACTCGGGGTTAAACTTCCGCAAGCGTTTAAATTGTTTTGTTGATCTCCTGTTAGTGGCGAAAAACAGGGAAATAATTTTGTCTTTCCCCCGGGGATATGGCCATGCTAGTAGCCCTGCAGGGGTCGGAAATGATATTTGACAGATGTATAAAACAACTAAAGAAAACAAAAAAAACCAACAGCAACAAAAAACGGCAATAGCGCAATAGCTAAGGAGACGGCCTGATGATCGAGGGGTCGTCAGTTCGATCCCCACGGCCCATTGAACTATTGATGTAAACCCACTCCATATACACAATGTAAGCATTGTATCTTAGTTGGAGAGGTTAATAAGACTACTAGTAATGTGCTTTCTGTCCGTCCGTCTGTCCGTCTGTACGTCTGCCCGTCTGCACGTCTGTCCGTATATCCGTCTGTCCGTCTGTCCGTGTGTTACCACCGACTTTTTTAGGAACGGGTGGACCTAGCAATTTGAAGTGTATACCAGATACTGAGATTTATAGTTCCTATTAAGTTAATAAAAATCAAGGTCCTGAGTCATCACGATAAAAAGATATGGGCAAAATTTAAATTTACGCGAAAACTTGTAAATACCAAAATTTACCTTAATTTTCAACTTTTTTATTTTTTTGGAGTTTTCCTTTACTTGTGCCGTAAGACCTTTAAGGCACACACTAAGGCACACCTTGTAAGGCTTTTAACCAAAATTGACAATTCTAGCTCAACTGGAAGTACCCTATAGGTTATGGGTCGAAAACCTATAGGGAACTTTCCGTTGACTTAGAGTCATGAAATTTGGCAAGAAGCAAGCTCTTGAAGCACTTAGTCTCAGAAGTTGGTACGGAAGTATCGGTGGGCGAGTCCAACTTGACTTGGCCGGTTTCTTTTTCTTCAATATCGTCGTCATATTTCTACCAATTCATACAAAACCATAACGAATTATACGTATAAATCTTCCTAAAGACTCACTCTGTCGGCTATTGGCGAAAACTGCATGAAAATAGTTTCATTAGTTTTTGTGTTTATCGCGAACAGATAGAAACATAGACAGACACGGTGGGTGACTTTATTTTATAATATGTAGTGAAATTAAGTTACTTAATTGGACTAGTAGGTCACAAGAAAACAAATGATGTTACCAGTAATAAAGAGACTTTTAATAGTCACTAATTGTAATATGAAACCAACTTTTTAATCGAGTAGCAATTCGATATCGACTATTTAATCGATAGAGTGTCTGATTTTGATGAATTAACTGCGCCATTACGAAATTGAAACTATCTTTTGGCAACGTGTAGAAGGTATTGAATTTTATAAAAGCAGATGGCTGTTTTATGTGTCAATTACGCATCGAAATTAATTTCAAACTTTTTTTATTATATAATTCATCTTGATTTATATTAGGTTTTATATAATTAATCAACAAACACTACTGGGATCTAATAATAAGCCTCGTCTAATCAAAAATCATAAAGTAAGTCATAGCAATTATAAAAAGCGTAAAATATTAACGATTAAATATGTGAGCCATTTAACCCTCATGCAATAAAAAATAAGTTCCAAAACTAAAAACCCTACTACTGAAAAATCGCACTCTAAAAAGTACCTGTGAAACAAGAAAATATTCTCATTTGAATATTGTTACGTACAAACTATTCGATACGTATCGTGTATTGAATAAACAACTTGTAATAAATATTTCATTGTATTTGATACATGCTTACACGTACTTAATTCAGTAGTCAGGTTTTAGTTTTGGAACTTAATTTTTATTTAAAGTATTTTGGGGTTTTTGCATAAATTTATACATATTAAAACATATATACCGATCATCAAACACATAACATTCCCTTTTGCCTCTTTACGATGGCGTGGTCTGGTACAAAATTAGTTTTCATGAGTTTGACGGCATATTATATCTCGCAAGAGGCACGCTTCACAGAATTATGATGTACCAAACCCTTCATTTTAAAATCTCTGTTCAACGATACCAAAAAAGATGGGGTAGAGTGAAAAAAATGTTGTCTTTGACTTCGTGCCCCAAGAGGGCGCCACATTCAATTTAATGTGACGCAACATAGCCCATAACCAGCGGACAAACAAGATGCTTCTAACGACAACTCATTTGTCAAATTATGATTAGTGGTTTAGAAGATATGAGGGAACAGATGAATATACATACATACCCACATACTGGCCAAAACATAACCCTCCCTTTTGCTTCGCCGCAGTTGGGTAAAAAGAAATTTGAGTTTTCGTCATTAGGTCGCTGCAAAGCGGTGTCTAACAATGCATCACTCCATACTTCTGCACTTATTTGGTCAGTTCACGAAAACCAAATTTAAGTAGTGAATTCAATTATTTTGTTCATTAAGCATTAATAATTGATTAAATTTATTGAAATCACTAAGTACTTATAAAATGTAAATAAACATAAAACGACCCTCATTAAGCGGAAGTACATTAAAATGCTAATTGAATTCCAATCTTTCGATTTAAATCAGGAAATGGCGGCGACCGTAAAATGGTCACACACAATTCCCGTTTTGATCCTTTGCGGAAAGGTCGTCGTGAACGGAAGGTTAGTAGAATATAAAAGGCTGGTCAAACGCCGATATAATATACCAATAAATATTTTATTTACTTTTATTAATTTATGAACGATTTATTCAGTACATAAGGCTGATTCCAGATAAATCCGTTGGGTCCGGATACAGATATGGACTATCCGCCTGCACGACGATTTGCGCGCGTAGTAGTGCTAGTCGAGCTAACACTATGAAAAGAACGGAGCTAACATCACTATAAGTACTCACGCTTGTAAACTTTGATTCGCTTGTCATGGTCAATTTAGTTATTTACGCCGAGGCCAGGTTATTTGATTACAATGTTACCTACTGCTAGGCTATTCTGTAAGCTATCTCGACAGCGGAATCCGCGATGAGATTTGACTTTCGTATTACGAAATTCAACCGTATTACGAACATGATACGATTGAATTTCGTAGTACGAAATTCGAATCTCACCGCGGATTCCGCTGTCGAGATAGCTTACAGAATAGCCTAGCAGTAGGTAACATCGTAATCAAATAACCTGGCCTCGGCGTAAATAACTAAATTGACCATGACAATTAAGTATTCTGTACTACTGACGAAAATTGCTACACATATTTATAAAAATTAAAAAAAATATTTTTATCTCCGCCCACACAATATACGCACCAAATCAGCGAATAACCAGACATGAACGATCCGCAGCGATTTCTGAAATGGTCTAAAAGCAGCCTAACATCAATGCGAGTGGTAATAGGCACTCAAGTTGAGTTACCATTGAGACAAAATACAATTTCCCAAATTAAATCCGGGGAAAATAAAAATGTCCATTGAATTTTACAGTAAACGCCCCAAGGACTTGTAAAGCCGATCGTAATCCTGAGTACCTATATCAATATGGAAGATAAAACCATACCTAGAGGCAGTTTATTTGTGATAAGTATTTTGATAAAAGCTTTAGTTAAACAGAATAAATAAAAATACTATTATTATGAAATATCTAGAGCATTTTGCCTATTAACTTATCACTAGATATTAGGATGGAAAATGCCAGTCGATAATTGTGTGTGGTATTGTAAATATTAAAAAAAAGCGAATTCTAAAAATGTGTATCAAAACTATATATAGAACTTTTTAAATATAGTCTAAGCTATCGTTAGACCTCTATTTCGCCTGTTGGAAAGCGATGATGCGGTCGAGAATTGTAGCACACGAGGCCTAGAATGGCAACTGATTTTCAAGGACAGCTGCCGGAACACATAAGATGACAGTGTCCTACCACCATGCTGGGGGTTGGGGGATTTTAACCATGTTTTTCCTTCACCGGAGAGCTACAAAAAATTGTTTACATACATTTTTCGATAAACTAATCCATTGGCGTATGGCAGGGGTTTGAAACCTCTACCTCTGGCGTGGAATCTGACCATTCTCCCACTGCGTCATTGGGCCCTCAAATTTTACTCAAAGATCTCTGAAAAATCTAAGTGAAGATTCTAAAATACTCACAGTAAATAGTAAATATTGACGGAAAAATAATACGCGACACTACTTATAAGTAATATTTTGCACACTATAGCGTACTGTACAACTTGCGCGATTTTATTATCCTATTCGGTGGTCTTTTCCATTTTAATAGCTACTAAGAAAATTGAAAGTATAGTGTCAATAAATTCAAGCACATCTTGAATTTATTGACATTCAAGGCGGTTAGACTACATTGTACTATATACATTTTAATTTGAGTTTACAAATCCATTGCATTTCAGATGTAGATTGAGATTGCACGACTAAGAATAGACGTTGCCCATTCTATACTTATTACAATTCTATGTCGTTCAATCCAAACGTAAAGGTACGTCTAGCGCCTGTCCATAGTACGTAAATAATTTATGATCGTACAAAACGAAAAAACCGACTTCGCAATCACATGCCGCGATAGTCAAAGTAGCCATTTGCTATGATCATGTCATCAAGGTATACAAATATGGAGATAAACAATATAAACAATTTATATTGTTTATATTGTTTATCTCCATATAAACAATATATATTGTATAACAATTTATATTGTTTATCTCCATATCTCCAGATATAATTGACAGATATCGATAAAATTTGAATAGAACCAAACGGAAGGAATAATCTCTCAAAAAAAAAGAATTTTTAAAATCGGATCGGATTAAGATTTCACGGAGTTCTGAGGAAACAAACAAAAAATAAAACTAAAACAGTCGAATTGAGAACCTCCTCCTTTTTGTAAAGTCGGTTAAAAACGTAAACGGGATATTGTTTCTAAATTCCTGACTTATTTGCACTTAACCACTGTCTCATCTAATGATGTGTGACGATGCGTAATATACTCTAGGCCAGCGTTTCACTTATATCTCACCTGTTGGTAAGTGAGAATACGGTCGATGATGGTAGAAAGCTAAACTATGGTACTTGTACTATTTATTATTCTGTGACTATGATTCAATGTTCAAAGGTTCAGTATGTAGGCAGTATTAATATACCCACGTATACACGTCTAAAATCATAAAATAAATCATAATCAACTATAAAAATAGCAAAAGCATAATCTAACGCTTTGAATGAAAAAAAAAGAGATCCATGATCGCTGAGCGATTTTGAATTGGTGGATCAGTCGCACCGTCAGTGTTTGCTTATCGGCTTCGTAAATAATTACGTAGTGCCTAGTAAGAGTTTATAAGTATTCTTGTAAATAAATGATTGATTGACTAAGTTTCTTTAGATTTATTTACTCATGGTAAAGAAAACGTTTTTATTACGTACAAAGCGTACGTAATAAAACCAATAATTTTAACCTTTGATTTTGTATCTGATAATTTTATATAGACGGATGATAAGGATGATTGGGAGCGCAACTACATCTAGTGTTCCAAGCCGACCTCAGCTGCAAGTGGTCATCCTGCTGGATAACAGACCGATGGCGACCGATGGCGAAGAACGATACGGCTAGACGAACACCTAGCGCAACTCGAGTACGAACTCGGAAGGATAAGGTGGCTCATTCTCGGGCTATGTGAAGTCCGAAGAGAGGGGAAGGACACCGTAACCCTTGAATCTGGCCACCTTACGTACTACCGAGAGGGAGACCAGCAATCCCAGGGTGGTGTAGGGTGCCTGGTGAATAAAAACCTCTGTGATAAAGTGGTAGAAGTTTCGAGTGTGTCGACCGGGGTCGCGTCCCTCATGAACAAGCTAACCGAGAGGCCTATAGCTTCAAGGTTCTGCAGGTTTACGCACCGACCTCGACACACTCGGATGATGAAGTGGAGGATATGTTTGGAGACATATCAAAGGCCTTACACTTCACCACCAAGGCCCAAGTGGGAGTATAAAACAGCGGCGAATCGGTAGTAGGATCCCATGGCTATGGTAGCAGGAATTATAGGGGGCAAATGCTCGTCTTTCTTGAAAAAGAGGGGCTTTTCTTGATGAACTCATTCTTCAAGAAACCGCCCCAAAGGAAGTTGACGTGGCAGAATCTCAATTCTATGACAAAAAATGAGATTGGTTTCATCATAACGGACAAAAAGCGAATATTCAGAGACGTCTCAGTGATCAACAGGTTTAATACCGGTAGCGATCACCGACTTGTCCGAGGCTCTCTGAATATCAATCTTAAGCTTTAACGTGTCCGTCTGATAAAGTCCAGGCTCCGACCTGACCGTCCTTGCTTCAAACAATAGTGGGATCTGAAACATTCCAGTCAAATCTGGAGAACCGATTTGCTGCCTTGGAAACCACACACTGCGTTGAAATTAACCAGGCCCACGAGTGTGGTCGGAGTCCTCAGGGGAGTCCTCAGGTGTGAGATTTTGCGAACTACAGCGTACAGGCAAGAAGTCTAAATTTTCGGAAGAAACCCTCGAGCCTTGAAGAACGACGCGATGATCCACCAGTCACTTCGTGAGAAAGGCATGCTCTATACAAGACGATTAGCAAACTGGTACGACGTGACCTCCGACGCTCCAACACTCAATCTATTGAACGAGCAATTGAGCAAAATTGGGGGTTCAAAAGCGTTCAATCTCTTGGGAGAAGCCATCTGACGAAGCTGACCATAGACGGTGGTGTGATTGTTGCATCCAAGCGGGGCGTTCTCTCGGAAGTTGAAAACTTTAATGGCCAGCTTTACGCTTCGCATGCATCTCAACCTGACCAACGCGCCATTTCACCGAGGACTTGCCAGAGATCAGTCTAAACGAAATCGAGATGGCTCTTAAAAAGCTTAAAAATGGAAAAGCCCCTGTAGAGGATGGTATTACTACTGAGCTCCTGAAAGCAGGTGGAATACCTATAATGAAGAGCTCCAGCATATCTTTAATACTGTCCTCTTTGATGGGAGAACTCCAGAGGCGTGGAGCAGGAGTGTTGTCGTGCTGTTCTTCAAAAAAGGTGATAATACTCTTTTGAAGAACTACCGACCTATTTCACTCCTGAGTCACGTCTACAAGTTGTTTTCAAGAGTCATCATGAACCGTCTTGCAAGAACACTCGACGAATTCCAGTCACCGGAACAGGCCGGGTTTCGAGGAAAATACGGCACCATAGACCACATTCACACAGTGCGGCAGGTTATACACAAGACCAGTGAGTATATTCGACCCCTGTGCTTAGTGTTTGTGGACTATGAGAAGGCCTTCGACTCCATCGAAACCTGGTCTGTTCTGGAATCTTTGCAACGGTGCCAAGTCGATTGGCGATATATCCAAGTGCTGAGAGGTCTTTACAATGCCGCTACCATGACTGTCCAAGTCCAAAACCAGCAGTCTGAATCTATCCCCATGCATCGCGGTGTAAGAAAAGGGGATGTTATATCCCCCAAATTGTTCACAAAAGCATCGAGGATATATTCAAGACGCTGGACTGGAAGGGGCGTGGTATCAACATATGTTGAATGGCCTAGCTGACTCTTCTTAACGCATTGGTCTCCGGATGAACTTGGATAAAACCAATGTCATGTTCAATGAGCATGTGAGTCCGAAACCAATCGCAGTTCAGGGCAGTATTCTCGAGGTTGTTAAGGAGTATGTTTACCTCGGGCAAACTCTGCAGCTTGCTAAAAACAACTTCGAGAAAGAGGCTAATAGAAGAATACAGCTGGGCTGGTCAGCATATGGGAAATGAAGACAAGTCTTCATATTGCCAATCCCACAGAGTCTAAAGACAAAAATCTTCAATCAGTGCGTCCTACCCGTCATGACATACGGAGCCGAAACGTGGACACTCACGGTTGGACTTGTCTACAAATTTAAGGTCGCTCAGCGTGCTATGGAAAGAGCTATGCTTGGAGTTTCTCTGAAGGATCGAATTCGTAACGAGGTGATCCGACAGAGAACCAAAGTCACCGATATAGCTTACCGAATTAGCAAGCTTAAGTGGCAATGGCCCGGCCATATAAGCCGAAGAACCAACGACCGCTGGGGTAAACGAGTTCTTGAGTGGAGACCGCGAATCGGCCAACGTAGCGTAGGACGCCCTTAGACTAGGTGGAGCGATGATATCCGGAAGGTGGCTGGCAAGAGCTGGATGAGAGTAGCCGGGGGTGCGGGTTGGAACACCTCCTCGTGGTGTACCCTGGGTATCAGCCGACAACTTTTCCTAGTCTCCTGGGTTAAGTTGTCGACCGAAAGCGAAGTTCCGACGTGAGGGGCTCCTCCGCGTGTCCCTCTGATATTTAGCAGAGGGTACAGTGTGACGGGGCAAGGCGGGCTCGGTGGTGGGTCTGAGCATTATGTTATCGTTTAGACATAATTTTTGATTGTTGTAATAGATATGTAATTGGTATGCAATAAAGAGTTTTTGTATTATCTTGTATTGTGTTGTAAACCAATCAAAATAAATTCGCACTAGGCCTTCAGGTAGGACGCACTCATTAGTATTTTTTGTCTTTAGGTTTTGTGATGTCAGCGATAAAGAAACGTACCAAAGTTTTCTAAATGCTGACCATCCCAATTAGTGTATTCTTTTCAAAAGAATACACTTGGGAATTTCAAGAGTTTCTTTCTAGAAATTGTGTCTATCCAATTGCAAGGCTTGCCACATATTAGACCGAACATCAAGCTGTAACTCGTCTTATCGATTGGTGACATATCTTTGTTTGGTGGGTGGTTTAAGCTGTGGACCGAAGCCTACCACCAGAGGTCACTCATTTAGCACCACCCAGGAATCACGTGCAGGATTAAGGTCTAAGCCTATGCTACAATTTGGGGGATACCATTGAGTTCTTGATCGTCATATTACCACATAATAAATAATAGGTTACGATATTTTTGTACCTAAATTATTGCACAGTATTATAATTTAGGACGCCCTCCTGCTAGATGGAGCGATGATATACGCAAGCTGGATGGCAGCGGTTGGATACGAATAGCTTAAAATCGAGGTCAGTGGCGTGCCATAGGAGAGGCCTATGTCCAGCACTGGACAGAAATTGGCTGATTATGATGATGATTATTATTTAATTCAATCTTAATGTAATTTTATCATATGTCACTAACCCAATAATATTCAAATTGGCTGTATGCCAATTATTTCTGTTTATTATCGTAATTACGTACTTTGTTTGGATTAGAAACGGAAGTTCACGGAGACGGAGAAAGTTTTTGATAATTTTTTACTGCCGTTAAAATAATAAACAATATGTATTTTAATACATATATCAAAACGATCTGCTGCTGACATAATTGGGATTAGGGATTTTTATATAATAGTGACTAACAAATATGATGAAAAACCGACTTAACATTTCGCGCGGGTCATTTTCAGTAACAAAAGTTTTTGAATAACCACTGATACGTATAGTAGTTAGGGGCGCTTATGAAAAAAAAAATGGGTGCTCATTCCCGCATTGCTATTCGAAATAATGCGAAAACATAAATATGGATTGAAAAGCCTATACTTGGTCTTCGTAGAGGAAGACTGAAGAAATTGTGGATGGTCTGTGTGGTGGAATATATGGTTGTAAAAGAAGTGGATATGCAAATGAAAATAGATAGTGACACATTGTAGCGACTCCACTTAAGTGGGATAGCGGTAGGATGATAGTATACATGAGTAGTTATGGCGGGAACGTGAAAAAGTATGTGTGCTCATTTTGTACTTTTTCCTAAAATTTGTGTTCTTTTACGATGTAAATATTTAATGAAAGCGGATTATTACCCATTATGTGGCGGTCAATGTGTTCACATATGTACTAAGGACTGGACTATGACTATAACTTGACCCGGAATGTGACTTCAACTCAACTATACGACTTGAATTTACAAAAACTTGTAAAACGTTATTACTTTGACACTGGGTTAATACACTAATCGTGTGGAGCCATATTAAACTTACAAAAATAATTATTAATAATTTAATTATCTGTAACTAAACTATAGAATTTTCTATTCCATAAAGTATGCAATATTTATAGAACTAAGCATACATAGAGTAATTTCAAAATAATGTTCTATATTGTATAATGTAATATAATATAATATAATATAATATAATATAATATAATATAATATAATATAATATAATATAATATAATATAATATAATATAATATAATATAATATAATATAATATAATATAATATAATATAATATAATATAATATAATATAATATAATATAATATAATATAATATAATATAATATAATATAATATAATATAATATAATATAATATAATATAATATAATATAATATAATATAATATAATACAATATAATATAATATAATATAATATAATATAATATAATATAATATAATATAATATAATATAATATAATATAATATAATATAATATAATATAATATAATATAATATAATATAATATAATATAATATAATATAATATAATATAATATAATATAATATAATATAATATAATATAATATAATACAATATAATATAATGTAGTTACCTACACAAATTTCTTCTCTACGTCTCTTGCATGCATTAGTGGTATGTACTCGAGCGCTTTTATTTTAACAAGGTGCACTTTACTAAGACTATGTTTCATGAAAGCAACTAACAAGCGCAATCTAAAGAACTTTGTGTTTATAAATATAACTTTATAATCTCGAAGGTATTTAAGTGCTCTTCACTGGAATTCTAGGCTTCTATTAAGGTCTAAGATAAGTTTAAATCCCAATAACTCTAACAATTCTGCTATATTGGATGGGTCATTGTTGCTTGTCTGCATCCGTAGACTTCAACCCTACACGTGAGCCTTGGGTATATAGTAAAGTTAGTACTAAATGGGTCACTAGTGGTAGACTTTGGCCGTGACTCGGACCACCTAACGAGTGAAGACTTGTTGCCAGTCTTTTCGTCGAGTTGAAAGACGATGTAGGTGTAAGTGTAGATGAAAAAGGTGTAGGATGGTTGCGCTATGTGGACTCCTCAGAATACAGAATAAACCAGAAGGTGTCAATTCATTTCAAAGTGAAGTCACTAAAACTACTCTTAATTAGTAGTTTTCTCGCGCCGGTGATTCGTTAATTCACTCTGTGAATTTCGTTGCGTAAATAACGTGTTTTATAAATTTCTAATGAAATGATTATTTATAATCATAATATTATGGCCGATAGGCCATCTTAATTGCGTCATCTAATACTATAAGAATCTTTGTCCTGACATACTGACTGACTCACTGACTCACTGACTCACTGACTCACTGACAGACAACGCACAGCCTAAACCGCTGGTCGTAGAGACTTGAAATTTGGAGGGTATATTTGTCTTAGTACGTAAGGGTGTACTAAGAAAGGATTTTCCAAAATTCACCCTTTAAGGGGATGAAATGGGGGTTCAAAGTTTGTATGGAGAAACAAGATTAGATCGTCTTTTCTATCCGAAACTTCACATAAGTGCTTCAGTAAAAAAATAAGTAAAGACGTGTTTCAGGTTTTTTTGGGATTCCACCCCTAAGAGGGTGAAATGGGGTAATAAAGTGTAAAATCAATATTGTTTCGTATTGCGCTGAAATTTGGCATGCAAATAGTTATTACGACGTTAGTTCCCACTGAGAAAGGATTTTCCAAAATTAACCCTCGAAGGGGATGAAACGGGGGTTCAAAGTTTGTATGGAGAAACAAGATTAGATAGTCTTTTCTATCTGAAACTCCACACAAGTGCTTCCGTAAAAAAATAAGTAAACACGTGTTTCAGGTTTTTTTTAATTCCACCCCTAAGAGGGTGAAATTGGGTAATAAAGTGTGAAAATCAATATTGTTTCGGATTGCGCTGAAATTTGGCATGCAGATAGTTATAACGACGTTAGTTCCCTCTGAGAAAGGATTTTCCAAAATTAACCCTCGAAGGGGATGAAACGGGGGTTCAAAGTTTGTATGGAGAAACAAGATTAGATAGTCTTCTCTATCTGAAACTTCACACAAGTGCTTCAGTAAAAAATTAGGTAAACACGTGTTTCAGGTTTTTTTGAAATTCCACACCTGAGAGGGTGAAATGGGGTAATAAAGTGTGAAAATCTATATTATTTCGGATTGCGCTGAAATTTGGCACGCAGATAGTTATTAAGACGTTAGTTCCCTCTGAGAAAGGATTTTCCAAATTAACCCTCGCAGGGGATGAAACGGGGGTTCAAAGTTTGTATGGAGAAACAAGATTAGATAGACTTTTCTATCCAAAACTCCACACAAGTGCTTCAGTAAAAAAATAAGTAAATACGTGTTTCAGGTTTTTTTGAAATTCCACCCTTAAGAGGGTGAAATGGGGTAATAAAGTGTAAAATCAATATTGTTTCGGATTACGCTGAAATTTGGCATGCAGATAGTTATTACGACGTTAATTCCCTCTAAGAAAGGATTTTCCAAAATTAACCCTCTAAGGGGATGAAACGGGGGTTCAAAGTTTATATGGAGAAACAAGATTAGATAGTCTTTTCTATCCGAAACTTCACACAAGTGCTTCAGTAAACAAATAAGTAAACACGTGTTTCAGGTTTTTTTGAAATTCCACCCTTAAGAGGGTGAAATGGGGTAATAATGTGTAAAATCAATATTGTTTCGGATTACGCTGAAATTTGGCATGCAGATAGTTATTACGACGTTAGATCCCTCTTTGAAAGGATTTCCCAAAATTAACCCTCGAAGGGGATGAAACGGGGGTTGAAAGTTTGTATGGAGAAACAAGATTAGATAGTCTTTTCTATCCGAAACTTCACACAAGTGCTTCAGTACAAAAATAAGTAAACACGTGTTTCAGGTTTTTTTGAAATTCCACCCTTAAGAGGGTGAAATGGGGTAATAAAGTGTAAAATCAATATTGTTTCGGATTACGCTGAAATTTGGCATGCAGATAGTTATTACGACGTTAGATCCCTCTTTGAAAGGATTTCCCAAAATTAACCCTCGAAGGGGATGAAACGGGGGTTGAAAGTTTGTATGGAGAAACAAGATTAGATAGTCTTTTCTATCCGAAACTTCACACAAGTGCTTCAGTACAAAAATAAGTAAACACGTGTTTCAGGTTTTTTTTAATTCCACCCCTAAGAGGGTGAAATTGGGTAATAAAGTGTGAAAATCAATATTGTTTCGGATTGCGCTGAAATTTGGCATGCAGATAGTTATAACGACGTTAGTTCCCTCTGAGAAAGGATTTTCCAAAATTAACCCTCGCAGGGGATGAAACGGGGGTTCAAAGTTTGTATGGAGAAACAAGATTAGATAGTCTTCTCTATCTGAAACTTCACACAAGTGCTTCAGTAAAAAATTAGGTAAACACGTGTTTCAGGTTTTTTTGAAATTCCACACCTGAGAGGGTGAAATGGGGTAATAAAGTGTGAAAATCTATATTATTTCGGATTGCGCTGAAATTTGGCACGCAGATAGTTATTAAGACGTTAGTTCCCTCTGAGAAAGGATTTTCCAAAATTAACCCTCGAAGGGGATGAAACGGGGGTTGAAAGTTTGTATGGAGAAACAAGATTAGATAGTCTTTTCTATCCGAAACTTCACACAAGTGCTTCAGTACAAAAATAAGTAAACACGTGTTTCAGTTTTTTTTGTAATTCCACCCCTAAGAGGGTGAAATGGGGTAATAAAGTGTAAAAATCAATATTGTTTCGGATTGCGCTGAAATTTGGCATGCAGATAGTTATTAATTACGACGTTAGTTCCCTCTGAGATAGGTTTTCCAAAATTCATCCCTGAAGAGGATGAAACGAGGGTTCAAAGTTTGTATGGAGAAACAAGAATTGATTGTCTCTTATATTCGAAACTTTACACAAGTAGTTTAGTAAATAAATGAGTAAATATTGTTTCAGGCTTTTTGAAATTCTATTCCTAAAAGGGTGAAGTGGAGTAACAATGTCTGAAATCAATATTGTTTCGGATTGCGCTGATATTTTGCATCCAGATAGAAATTTTGACGTAGGTATCCGCTGAGAAAGGATTTTTCAAAATTCACTCTTCAAGGGATGAAGCGGGGGTTCAAATTTTATTTTCAAATTTTATTCGACATTTCACACAAGTACTTCTGTAAATAAATAAGTAAATGCGAGTTTCAGACTTTTTCAAAATGCCACCCTAAAAGAGTGAACTGGGGTAAAAAAGTCTGAAAATCAATATAGTTTCGGATTGCGCTTTATTGGGTTTTTCGGGTTTTAAAAATATGAATCCTGATTTGTCTTAGTCACGCGATAACATGAAAACAGGTGAACCAATTTGGCTAATTTTTATTTGATGTCTTTAATGATAGAATCGTTTTTACAAAAGAAAAGTTTTAAGTAAATAAAAGGAGTTTTTAACGCGGGCGTAGCCGCGGGGGACTTCTAGTTGTACATGTGAACCTGTAAAAATGCTACCTAGCAACTTTACTCGAGTTAGGAGGGAAGCAAGTGTGGATTTTTGAATCGGTTTTTGGACACAAAGCGTCGTTTGAAATTACGGTTTGCAGCGGTTTCTGGGTTTTTTCTGTATTCTGAGTTGAACTCACAACATTCATAAATTTAATGATATAAGTACGAATCTATTTTAAACCGGATCATCCCTCAACATAAGGCGAGATAGAGATACGAGATAATAAAAATAAAACACATTCATTAATCGTCTAATTGGTCTGTGTGGACTCTTGTTAACACCATTAGAAGATACAAATTTAAAAGTTTATACTCTTACGAATTTTGTAATTCTGTGAATACCATCTTAAAGTACATCTTCCTTTTAGGTCGGTTAAAATACCCTTTATAGTTAAAGCTTTCTTTCTAAGAACACAATGGTTACAGCGAGTACATTTAATAACTCAGACTAAATTTCAAAATGCCTTTACGAGATTTTTGGGAACGTCGGGTTTTACCTCGAAACTGAATTTGAATAAGTAATACACAGGAAACAAATGCGAAAATGCTTTTAACTTTCATACTTCGGATCGAATATTTACAATGGCGCTAGCACAGTCTACGTACGCTATTCATATATACAAAGTTTAGAAGGAATTTTTATGACTTTAAAAATTAATTATTTTTACCCACACAATAATATGAGTTTAGCTGTAATTGTTCTCTGTAGTTTCCTATCATAAAATTATCTTATTGAAGGTTGATGTTGAAAGAAATGAAGAAGAATAGATGAGTGTGATTTTGAATTCTGTTCAAATACCTACGGGGCGGATCGCTAGTACAAATTATATTTAATAGTGATCGCTCTAAAATTCGACTGTAATTACGTAATTTACCTACGTAATGTTCATATGGAGGTGAGGTATAGAAAGACATATTGTCTTCATAATATGAACTTTAATTATACTAAATCCTCATCTATCCTCACTCTCCTCTGTGCGCAAAATGTGCTTAAAAAGGGGAACAAAGTTTTCTTAACATGTAAATTGTATATAAAAGATATTTATGTGTAAGATTTACACATCAAAGTTCTAGTTTTAACTGAACACTGAACCGCGGTCTACACTTCTCAACTGCGAACAGGGTCATATAGAAACTTCAGAAGTGTGCACTTGAATCAGTTCAACATTGCTATTTAAAGTTAAAATTTCTTATCGTGTGAAGGAGTGGCCTTTGAGACAAGTTAATTTTTTATTATTACAAGCTTTATCTCTACTTCACGGCGAATTTGTGCGTCACAAATCTTGCGATTGATTTTAGAGCGACTTCCAGGGATTCGATTGAGCTGAAATTTTGCATACATGTGTATATTGCGTGACAATGCAATATTATGATGACATGATGCTGATCTGATAATGGAGCTGAGAGGTGGCCAAAGGAACTCGTAAACTACACATGTTATACCCGTCGTGTTTGGGCTCATAGGATTTGTCTTGACTTACTTTGGTCCTAGGTTATGTTAAAGCTTGTATTTACAAAGGTTTTTTTAAATATAACTTGTCAAGCTTTTATTTAACTAGCCGTGTTAGTATGCATGCTTGTGTGGGTAGAATCTTGGAAGCTAAAATAGAACTACTAACTGAATTTTAGATTGGACTCAAAGTTGGTATACTTGCATATTTTTGGTGACAATGTAATAATGTGGTACAATTAAGCTGACCTGATGATGACGCCGGGCTATAGGAACTGGAACTCCGGTATGGCAAGTGGTAGGACAGTCGAATTTGGGCTATTAAGTACTGTTATTATTATTACTTTTCATTACTAAGATGACGATTTGTACAAAAAGGTTGTATTTAAAAAGTTTGTGAAGATTAATTTATGTATTTATTGGACACGCGCATACTATTAATTATTCTGTGACACGAGTTGAATGCATGTATATATTATCGTAGCACGTCGTAGCATGTCGTAGCAATGGGATTTCCAACTATAAAACAATACAAGATAATAATCAATCCATATGTAGATTTAAATATAGTTTGTATTATAGTTTTGTCTGATTTTAGTAATACTTTTAAATTATTAAAAAGTTCTTGTATGCATATAAAAATATATGGATACCATAGAAATTATATTGGTTATTATTATTTATTTTTATGACGATTTAAAATTACTGACAAAGTAGTAGAACCGCGTCAAACAGACTAGTAACAGACTAGTAGAAGCTAATAGATGATTTTTAACCAACTTAAAATAGGAAGAGGTTCTCAGTTCGCCTGTATGTATTTTGTATGTATGGTCACCGATTTCTGTAAACTGTAGACCGATTTTCAAAATTATGGTATAAATAGTTACTCTTGAGGTGGTTTCAATGTAAATTTATCGAGATCTGATGAGTATCTCTAGAGATATGGAGATAAACACCTCAAACTTTTCTGAGGGCCCGGTGGCGTGATCGGGAGAACGGTCGGCTTTGATGCCGTGGTACCGAGTTCAAACCCCGCCGTGCATCAATGGATTTTTCTATAGAAAAATGTATGTGCGCTTCTCACAGTGGCCCTCCGGTGAAGGAAAAACATCGTTAAGAAACCAACAACCCCCGCATGGTGTAGGACACTATCTAGTGTCCGCCTGGCCAGCTATCACCCTCAAGTTAGAAAATCTGACACCAAACATCTAATGTGTTCCGGCAGCTATCCTTGAGAGCCAGTTCCCATTCTAGGCCTAGGCTGTCGAAGATGGTGCTGATCTTCGACCGCATCATCACTTACCAACAGGTGAGATAGTGGTCAAACGCTAGCCTATAAGTTATTAAAAAATAAACTTCCTACTAATAATTTAAGATCGTTTACAAAACTAAAAAAACCGACTTCAAATGCCGCATTAGTCATTTTCAGTACTAAGTTTGAGGTGGTTATCTCCACACATCTGGAGATGCTTATCTCTATGATCTCGATCAAATTATAATGGAACCACTTTAGAATTTTACCCTAACAATAAAAAAACAATCATAAAACTCGGTTCACAATTGACGGAGTAATAGCGTAACATACAAATAAAAAAACATAAGACGAATTGTGAACCTCTTCCTTTTTGGAAGTTGGTTGAAAATGACAAGCGTGGCTCTAAAGTAGTTCTTTTTAGTATTTTTATGCTCTTATAATTATACAATACTGAACTAATTAGTCCGGTAAAAAACCTCTATTTACCCCTTATACCAAAGCTATAATAACCCGAGTGTAACAAAGTAATAAATAACATTTTGAGGATTACAGGGTAGGCTATTTTATTGATAATTTTTAATTGTCTCTAAAATAGGAATAATTTCGTCAAAACGGACGTCCTCGTAAAGCCACAGGCTGGATGGAAATTATTTCTGCAGTTAAATTTGAATTTATTGTTTAAAGAGTTATTACTTTCATAGCCAATTAATTAAAAACACAGGATAAATAGTCTATTATTCTTTGATTAAAAAGAAGCTCAACCGATGATGTTGGAAAATCTTTCGCTAAATATTTAATGTATTTCAGCAGCTATCTTTGAGAGCTAGTTCCCATTGGCCTCGCGCTACGATCCTTGATCGCATCATCACTATCTAACAGGTGAGATAGTGGTCAAACGCTAGCCTATACGAAACAAAAAGAATCAAATAATAAAATTAAGGTTTTTTTTATATCAGGTGTGTTGACCATCCTCTGCTAAATACGAGTATAATCTCTTACCACCTCGCGAGATAGTAGTTAAACATCTAGATTGACAGGCACAGAAATAGGAATAATAAGGTTTATTATTCCTATTTCTGTGTTGACAGATAGCTAGATAAATATAAAAGGTACCTATTTAATTGTAATAAATATTAGCAAGAGTTCATTTTGAGGACCCGGTGGCGTAATCGGGAGAACGGTCAGCTTTGATGCCGTGATACCGAGTTCAAACCCCGCCGTGCACCAATGGATTTTTCCATCGAAAATAAAAAAAATATGTGCGCTTTTCACAGTGGCCCTCCGATGAAGGAAAACATCATTAAGAAACCAACAACCCCCGTATGGTGGTAGGACACTATCTAGTGTCCGCCTGGCCAGCTACCACCCTCAAGTTAGAAAATCTGTCACCAAAACATCTAATGTGTTCCGGCAGCTATCCTTGAGAGCCAGTTCCCATTCTAGGCCTAGCGTGCTTACCATCTTCGACCGCATCATCACTTACCAACAGATGAGATAGTGGTCAAATGCTAGCCTATAAAGTATAAAAAAAAAAAAAAAAAACATAATATGTTCCGGCAGCTATCCTTGAGAGCCATTTCCCATTCTAGGCCTAGCGTGCTTACCATCTTCGACCGCATCATCACTTACAAACAAGTAAAATAGTGGTCAAACGCTAGCCTATAACATATAAATATATATATATATTTGTTTCTATTTCTCCCGGAAGCACAGCACAACAGCTCATTGGATAATTTTTTTATGGTTTAAAAATATTCGATTTGAGAAGTATTCATATTTGGCAAGATTACATCTTACAGGTAGGATATATAATATATATCTTGTCAAAAAAATATCAATAGTTCTATAATTTTCAGACATAGTAATTCTATAATTTTCAGATATAGTAAATACCTTTTGTATGTTGTAGTAATAAAGTGTCTTTTGCGTATAAAATAAAGTAAAATAATTTATTTTATAGTTATATTTCATGCTTATTGCACTTGTCTAAAAAATATTAAACCGAAGAAAGGTAAGGAATTGAAACCTTTTATATATAAAATTGTTTATAGCCATTGACATTAATAAAATTATATTTGCTAAGAATTGATCTCATAGTCCTAGATAAAAAAAAATCTATACTAATTTTCGTAGATGTAGGTAAGTATATTCAATAAAAAATGTATTGTCCTATACACTAAATACACTGATAACAAATGCACTTCTTGTTCCTTATAAATGTATTAAGATCAACATTAACATTAAAAATATGCATGTTTTATTCATTAAACACAAAACCGCTCCAAAGTTTATAAAAAAAAAAATCACAAACTTTCCAACATTGACCATATTTTTCATTATGTATGTGGATTTTTTTAATAACAAATAGCCAAAATGCCATTTAATCACTATTAAAATATATAAACTTACCCAAAATCGACGTCAATTTCACCGAATTAAAATCTTCCAAGCAGCCACATCTGTAGCAATTGTATATATATATATATATATATATATATATATATATATATATATATATATATATATATATATATATATATATATATATATATATATATATATATATATATATATATATATATTTGTTTCTATTTCTCCCGGAAGCACAGCACAACAGCTCATTGGATAATTTTTTTATGGTTTAAAAATATTCGATTTGAGAAGTATTCATATTTGGCAAGATTACATCTTACAGGTAGGATATATAATATATATCTTGTCAAAAAAATATCAATAGTTCTATAATTTTCAGACATAGTAATTCTATAATTTTCAGATATAGTAAATACCTTTTGTATGTTGTAGTAATATAGTGTCTTTTACGTATAAAATAAAGTAAAATAATTTATTTTATAGTTATATTTCATGCTTATTGCACTTGTCTAAAAAATATTAAACCGAAGAAAGGTAAGGAATTGAAACCTTTTAAATATAAAATTGTTTATAGCCATTGACATTAATAAAATTATATTTGCTAAGAATTGATCTCATAGTCCTAATTAAAAATATGCATGTTTTATTCATTAAACACAAAACCGCTCCAAAGTTTATTAAAAAAAAAATCACAAACTTTCCAACATTGACCATATTTTTCATTATGTATGTGGATTTTTTTAATAACAAATAGCCAAAATGCCATTTAATCACTATTAAAATATATAAACTTACCCAAAATCGACGTCAATTACACCGAATTAAAATCTTCCAAGCAGCCACATCTGTAGCAATTGCATCGTAAATCATCTAACGCTAAACTTTTCACGAATAATAACTAAAAACAGTTTCAAAGTTCTCAAAGTTTTCTTATTTCCAAACTTCCACCGACACATTCACTTTTCAGATTACTTTCGCGTTGTCTCTATTTAATGGGAACTTTTTCACGATACCGATTAAATTCAAATCGCTGAAAGTTCATATACGATAAAGTTGTAGAGGCGACTGCGCGTAGCAGCAACAGAGAATAGACTGGAAGAACCTCGGTTCTCAGGACGGAATGGGAGCAATGCGCATGGGAGGACGGGATAATCCACGGGAGCAGCATAGTATGACTGCTTTGAATGGAGACGTTGAAAGAAAATGCGTGCTTTCTTTAGACCCGACATAATGCTTTGAAAGGTATTTTCTAGATTTTATAGATCGAGATTTGTCTATAGATATTTTTTTTGTCTTGAACGGGTAAAAGCTGAGAAAATATGTAGCTATGTAAAAACGGGTGCATATTTACAGTATTAACATAATAGAGACATTAAAAAGGTGAAAATGAACATACATTTATTATTAGTTAACGTAATCACAAATTCAGATAAAATTATATATTTATTCTAGGTTTAATAATAAATTAATATAGACAAGTACTTTTCAGGTTTACCACTATCTCTCTTGATGTAAAGTGATGATGTGGTCTAAGATAGAATCGTGCTTGCCGGGTAATTAAAGATGGCAATGAGGAGAGGCGATGAGTAAGATTAAGGTCTAAGAGCCTACCCACGGACGCGTGAAGGAAACACTGACCCTCCCGAGAGTGACAATGATCTCGAGTTTACAAATTTCGCAATATTTTACTTGTCCGATAATATTAAACTCGAACAGTTATAAGCTTGAAGTATGCTTCAAGCTTCAAAGTGAACTGAGTGCCAAGTGCAAATGGCTTAGTTCGATCAGACGGACAGACGGACAGACGGACAGACGGACAGACGGACAGACGGACAGACGGACAGACGGACAGACGGACAGACGGACAGACGGACAGACGGACAGACGGACAGACGGACAGACGGACAGACGGACAGACGGACAGACGGACAGACGGACAGACGGACAGACGGACAGACGGACAGACGGACAGACGGACAGACGGACAGACGGACAGACGGACAGACGGACAGACGGACAGACGGACAGACGGACAGACGGACAGACGGACAGACGGACAGACGGACAGACGGACAGACGGACAGACGGACAGACGGACAGACGGACAGACGGACAGACGGACAGACGGACAGACGGACAGACGGACAGACGGACAGACGGACAGACGGACAGACGGACAGACGGACAGACGGACAGACGGACAGACGGACAGACGGACAGACGGACAGACGGACAGACGGACAGACGGACAGACGGACAGACGGACAGACGGACAGACGGACAGACGGACAGACGGACAGACTGACAGACGGACAGACGGACAGACGGACAGACGGACAGACGGACAGACGGACAGACGGACAGACAGACAAACGGATAAACAGACAGACGAACGGACGGACGGACGGACGGATGGACGGACGGACGGACGTACGGACGGACGGACGTACGGACAGACGGACGGATAGACATACTGACAGACGGATAACAAAGCGATCTTATAAGGCTTTCTTTTTTCCTTTTGTGGTGCGGTACCCTAAAAAAGCAAAATTTTTTTCCTTTGTACCGAAGTTTTGACCATCGTGCCCCAATGCTCTATAGGGCTCGAGATTTCTATTTATATAATTTAGACGTAGGTACTTATTTCTATGTAAATAGCGATGTCTATCAATGATAATAATTATTCTTTGTTTACTAAGGTTACATACCAATGCAATAGGGTTTCTGTATATCTTGGATTAACTTCTGACATAAGCAAACGAGCAAATCAAACATAAATTAATTGTTATGTGTTCATATAAATCTACATCGTGTTTACACAACTGACATGGTATCTTGTCTGACGTAAGTACGGGGTTGTATTACGTAAAGCTGCGACTACACTAGGCGAGCCATGGGCCGAGCCGTTCGGTTTGCGGCGTCAAAGTGCGTAACGTCACACGTATTGTCGTACAATTTAATATTGTTTATAAGACGAAAAAAATCAAGAAGATCTCGATAAATTTACAATGGGACCAGCTTAGGAGCAATCGCATTAAAAAAATTTGATAGAGACATCGTTGATCATCAAAAAATACACACAGTCGAAGTGAGAACATTATCCTATTTTTAGGGTCAGTTAAAAATCATACATAATGTTTTTGAAGAGTCTCCCATCCTTCTCTTCCCATTCTAGCTAAATGTTCTAAGTATTACAAGTAAACGAGTAATAGTCGACTAACTTAATACATAGTTACATTTTGTGAAGGGCAACTACGGAACCTTATTCTACGCGTGGCCCGTCACGCATTGAGCTGCTTTTTATTAATATATAGGTAATTTTATTCATCATCATCATCATCAGCCTATCTCTGTCCACTGCTGGACATAGCCCTCACATACGGCACGCCACTGAGCTCGATCTTCAGCTCTTTGTTTTCAACCGCTGCCAGCCAGCTTACGTAAATCATTGCTCCATCTAGCTGGAGGACGTCTCACTCTACGTTTACCAAGCCGCAGTCTCTTGAGACGGATGATCTCATTTCAAACTTAATTGCTATTGCCTTATAAATACCTAATAGCAGTAAACACAATGTACTTAGTTTGGTCAAGTTAATGCGCTTATCAGGCGCGTCCTCTAATGAATGTACGAGTGGTTACTGTTTACGCGGCTTATCAATATAAGCATGGATTTTAGTAAGCGCAACGCGAATAGATTATATAATCACATGATATTATTTTATTTGAGAATGTGTGATATAGAACATAATATTCTTAGTTTGAAAGGAAAAGTGTATTGTGTATTCAGGGTATTAAAACTATTTCTTCAATTTTCAATTCAATTCAATTTATTTCAGAAAGATAATCAAATTCATATACATACAGGTTTACAAGTAAAATGACATTATTTTTTATATAAAGATAAAAATTTAATACAGATAACCTATACTATATAATACTAGCAGCCCGCCCCGGCTTCGCACGGGTAGAACATATATGCCTACAAAATTTGCATCAGTTTGTTGCATCGAATATAAAATATGAACATATTTAACAATAATCGTCATATTTCATCCAATTTACACAAAACCCTAACGAATTATGCACCTAAACCTTCCTCATAAACACTCTGGCTATTGGTGAAAACCGCATGATAATCCGTTCAGTAGCTATTGAGATTATTGCGAACAGACAGACAGACGCAGTGATGGACTTTGTTTTATAATACTTACGTAGTGATATTGGACGGCCCTTTAGCGTAAAGGATAGTTACCCTGATTCTGACCCGAAGGTCGTTGGTTCTAATCCTAGCTATATATCTACCAATGAAAGTTTTATGTGCATTCATGAATCATGAGTTTTCGTACAGTGGTAATGGGATCATTAAATCTACCAAAAAGTAGCTTACCACCGAGGAGCCCGGGCCCGGTGGCGTAATTGGGAGAACGGTCGGCTTTGATGCCGTGGTACCGAGCTCAAACCTTACCGTGCACCAATGGATTTTTCCATCGAAAAATGTATGTGCGCTTCTCACAGTGGCCCTCCGGTGAAGGAAAACATCGTTAAGAAACCAACAACCCCCGCATGGTGGAAGGACACTACCTAGTGTCCGCCTGGCCAGCTACCACCTTCAAGTTAGAAAATCTGTCGCCAAAAAAATCTAATGTGTTCCGGCAGCTATCCTTGAGAGCCAGTTCCCCAGTCTAGGCCTAGCGTGCTTACCATCTTCGACCGCATCATCACTTACCAACAGGTGAGATAGTGGTCAAACGCTAGCCTATAAGATATAAAAAAATAAAAAAAAGGTGAACATCTGCCGCCGTAACCTTACGCGTTCCCCGACGCAAAATGTAGGGGTAATATACGTTTAACGTGTGCATCTGTGTGTCTGTCTGTAGCACCTAACCGGATGAACCGATTTTGTTCTTATTATTGATAGTTTTTTTTTGTTTGATAGATGTCTTCATCGAGAGTTTTCTTAGCTTTGATTCATGAAAATTCGTTCAATCGTTATAAAACTATGAGCTTTTTTCTAGTTAATTGCGCTATGAAATCAACTTTCATAGGTCTGATCAATTCGAAAATCTTCTTCTTCAACGATATTGTAAGGACATGGAAGCATTGACCTGATGCTGGGACATCTCCTAGACTCTACAGAATACTCAAATCCTCACCAACTTACAGCTCAGATTTTAAATGTCGTGTTTGTCGTGTGAGTCATTGTAATGAAAAGATTATACATAGATCAGTCGGGGTGGTTTAAAATATTATACTATTATATATATATATGAATATTATTTTATACAATAGATCATATTATTATACTATATTGACTTCAAATTGATTCTGATCGGTGGGGATCTACAGCATAGCTAAGCCTATAATAATATTTTCGTAGTAACTATGACCTAATCTGTGGTTTCAATGCAAATATTTTATTAATTTTGCGATGCGTGTATGTGAAATTCGTGACATCTTCTAGAGTTTTCATTTGAATTATATACTGTAAGGGACAATTTTAATCTATAATATGTGGCCAAGCTAATTAACGTAATTATTTGGATAAGGATTAATACTATATACTTGAAAATAGCCTTGGAAGTTATGTAAAATTTAAAAAAAAAATTTAAGATTAAAATGGTTACTGTGAGTCAACCTTAAGAGATAGACTGTTGCGGACTTTTTTGTACGTCTTATTAAGTTGTACAACTCTTGCATAGAAAATATTCTTCTATCTATTTTCAATTGAGCAGCGTTCGTAAGAAACGTGTTTTTTCGACCGTTTTTTTGCCGACTTAGGTTGCAAATTAGGTCTCCACGAATGTACCTTTGATTTAAACGGGATAATATATAGCCTATTTTCATTCCGAAAGTCCGTTCTATGTATCAGTGAAATATTTTTTTAAATTTGTTCAGTAGTTTTTGAGCCAAATTATTACAAACATACAAAAATACAAATGTTCTCTCTTTATATTATTATTATTATATTATTATTAGTATTAGTATAGATAAGATCAATTAGAAGTCAAATGCCGCAGTTGTCATTGGCAGTAGAAAGTTTGAGGTTATTATTTCTATATCTCTGGAGATACCTACTCATCAGATCTCGATAAATGTTCAATAAAACAATCTCGGAATAAATCTTTCAAACAAAAAAATAATTCAGAAAATTCGTCGTCATTACATGAAGGAATTGAACATACATAAAAATATAATTATAAACATTGAAAATTAAACTAAATTAAATGAACCGACTTAAAGACCTTTTATTCAAGTCGGTTAAAAATACTATATTATATAATACAATTTCCAAATTAATTTTTCCAATTACAAATTTCCTAGTCAATTTTGATCAATTTGGCGATGTCATTTTTATGATTCAAAGTAACAAGAAAATAATGAGGAGAACTTAAGCGAGTAGTGGTATGAACACAGACCTCGGATTACATTACATTATTCATGTATGGGAATTATTAAGTTAAGAGGGAACGCGGGGTGCACTTTTTCATACAAATGTATTCCCCTATTTCCTCCCTGGAAAATGCTTCTAGAGCAAAATTTGTTTCTACAAAAAATCAAGGTCTGCTGTAGCTACATTTAAATCATCCCCTATCATTTGCTTATTTTGACCAACCAATTGCAAAAAAAATATAAGCATTCTAATATCCTCTTTAAGATTTTTGAAGGGTCATATTTCTGTTTACAATTACTTGGTCAAAAGAAGAAAATGATAGGGGCGTAGCTAAAGGAGACCTTGATTTTTTGTAGAAATAAATTTTCGCTAGAAGCATTTTCAAGGGAGGAAACGGGGGAATACATTTGTATGGAAAAGTGCACCCAGTGTTCCCTCTTAACAAAATAAACTGGCCAAGTGCGAGTCAGACTCGCACACATAGGGTTCCGATTCCGTTTTCGATTAAATAAAATTTGCCGTACAAAGAGTTTCTTGTATGGGAACCCCCGTCAATTTTAAATTTATTTAAGTTTTTATTATTTGATGTTATAGCCGCCATAGTAATACATACTATGAGAAAATTTTACGTCTCTATCTATTACGGTTTATAACATCAAGCAAAAAACGCCTGAAAAAACCGTTTCTTTTATGAGGAAACGCAGGGTGCACTATTCCATACAAATGTATTCCCCCGTTTCCTCCTTGGAAAATGCTTCTAAAACAAAATTTGTTTCTACAAAATATCAAGGTCTGATGTATCTACGCCCCTATCATTTTCTTTTTTTGACTAATCAATTCTCTAGATGCATTTTCCAGGGAGTAATCGGAGGAATACATTTGTATGGAAAAGTGTACCCCGCGTACCCTCTTAAAAAAAAAACAAATCTCTCCAATAGAAATAGGTCAGAGAGAGGGCAATCATCGAACGATACTATAAACAATATAGTAGTTTGTCAAATGAATTCCCCCTTATCATGGGCACATAACTTACGTAGTAACTAGTACTTATCTGTGACTTAACACACAGTAAACTATTGGTACCGACCTCGGTAACTTGAACTTTATTAACTTTGACAGAATAAGTACTCGTAGTTTGAACTCTGAGTACACGCGTAACACTCGAACGCGCAAAACTTTGAATCACACAAAACTATGTTAGGTAATTGTTATCACTAATATACTAAGGGCATCTTTCTCCGGTTCCTGATAGCCCTATTAGGGACTTATCTGACAGATTTTTACAGCTTTTGTAGGGTGTCATATGTCAGATAAATAACTGAAACTTTAGTGCAGTAAATATGCAGACTGTCCACGTAATGGTAAGGAGTTACCGCCACATACCTGACAGTAGTGTAGTGACCTAATAACAGAGGTGATACTGGTGCATTTTCTTTCCTGTTGGAGAAGGACCCTATTAGCTCTAGTTTTAAAGCGAATCAAAGAATTATAACGGTATTTTAGGCATTACAACTATTTCTTGCATTGTAAAGTTAACATGCTTACTGATATTTTAACACACTGATAATGGTACACAAAATATATTTTACTAAGGTGATACTGGTGCGTTGTCTAACCTGTGAAGGAGACTATTAGCTCTAGTTTGGAAGCGACTCAAATAACACTATAATTATTTGGGAATTATAATATTACAGTATTTTAGGCATTATAAATTTTTCTTGCATTGTATAGTTAACATGCTTACTGATTTTTTAACACACTGCTAATGGAACACAAAATCTAATTTATTTTCAATATCTGATAGGCTAGCGGTTGACCACTATCTCGCCTTGCGGTCGAGAATAGACCACGCGAGGCCTAGAATCGTCCTGATTCTCAAGGGCATATTGGAACACGGTGGCGGCAGATTTCCTCCAAATCATAAGCTATTTTTTGGCAGCAAGGCAAAATACAGTAAATATACACACATATCCGTAGATAAACACATACACTACTATAACCTCGAACATAGAATACTTTCTAAGGCACCTTAGATGAACATAGATCCCTTTGTACTCAGAGCTGGGATGACAAAGGATTAGCCCATTTATGCCCACTTCTGTTATACTACAAATAGCAATATTTTCAATCAGTAATTAATATTTCTTCTAACCAGTAATATGGTAGAGCAAGAGTCCAGAATTGCCAGACGTTACTTACTCTCTGTGCAACATTTTCGATCATATCGTCGCTTAACTTCAGGTGAGCTTGTGGTCAAACGCTTGCTTATCATGTTAAAATAAAAAAAAATATGTGTGAAACTTAGGTCAACGCGGCACCACCATTATAATCTATACTAATATTATAAAGAGTGAACATTTGTATTTTTGTATTTTTGTATGTTTGTAATGATTTGGCTCAAAAACTACAGAACCGATTTAAAAAATTCTTTCACTAATACATAGAATGGACTTTTGAAATGAAAATAGGCTATATATTATCCCGTTTAAATCAAAGGTACATTCGTGGAGACCTAATTTGTAACCTAAGTCGGCAAAAAAACGGTCGAAAAAACACGTTTCTTACGAACGCTGCTTAATTGAAAATAGATAGAAGAATATTTTCTTTGCAAGAGTTGTACAACTTAATAAGACGTACAAAAAAGTCCGCAACAGTCTATCTCTTAAGGTTGACTCACAGTAACCATTTTAATCTTAATTTTTTTTTTTAAATATTACATAACTTCCAAGGCTATTTTCAAGTATATAGTATTAATCCTTATCCAAATAATTACGTTAATTAGCTTGGCCACATATTATAGATTAAAATTGTCTTTTACAGTATATCTTTCAAATGAAAACTCTAGAAGATATCACGAACTTCACATACACGCATCGCAAAATTAATAAAATATTTGCAATGAAACCACAGATTAGGTCATAGTTACTGCGAAAATATTATTATAAGCTTAGCTATGCTGTAGATCCCCACCGATCACAATCAATTTGAAGTCAATATAGAATAATAATATGATCTATTGTATAAATTAATATTCATCTATATATATATAATAATATAATATTTTAAACCACCCCGACTTATCTATGACGACTTATATATATCTTTTCATTAAAAGCATTCCAATGACTCTAAACACGACATTTAAAATCTGAGCTGTAAGTTGGTGAGGATTTGAGTATTCTGTAGAGTCCAGAAGATTTCCCAGCATCAGGTCAATGCTTCCATGTTCTTACAATATCGTTGAAGAAGAAGATTTTCGAATTGATCAGACCTATGATAGTTGATTTCATAGCGCAATTAACTAGAAAAAAACCCATAGTTTTATAACGATTGAACGAATTTTCATGAATCAAAGCTAAGAAAACTCTTGATGAAGACATCTATCAAACAAAAAAAACTATCAATAATAAAAACAAAATCGTTTCATCCGGTTAGGTGCTAAGATGCTACAGACAGACACACAAACAGATACACACGTTAAGCGTATATTACCCCTACATTTTGCGTTGGGGAACGCCGTAAGGTTACGGCGGCAGATGTTCTCCTTGGTGGTAAGCTACTTTTTGGTAGATTTAATGATGCCACTACCACTGTACGAAAACTCATGATTCATGAATGCACATAAAACTTTCATTGGTAGGTATATAGCTAGGATTAGAACCAACGACCGTCAGGTCAGAATCAGGGTAACTATCCTTTACGCCAAAAGGGCCGTCCAATATCACTACGTAAGTAAGTATAAAACAAAGTCCATCACTGCGTCTCAATAGCTACTGAACAGATTACCATGCGGTTTTCACCAATAGCCAGAGTGTTTATGAGGAAGGTTTAGGTGCATAATTCGTTAAGGTTTTGTGTAAATTGGATGAAATATGACGATGATTGTTAAATATGTTCATATTTTATATTCGATGCAACAAACTGATGTAAATTTTGTAGGCATATATGTTCTACCCGTGCGAAGCCGGGATGGGCTGCTAGTATACACTATAATATGTTATCCAAATTATAATAGTACTAGCTGTGCCCCGCGGTTTTACCCGCGTAGACTTCGTTTCCGTAAGAATATCGGGATAAAAAGTACCCTATGAGTTATTCCAGGGTCTAGGCTATCTACATACCAAATTTCAGCTTAATCGGTATAGTAGTTTTTGCTTGAAAGTGTAACAAACATACATCCATACATTTTTACAAACTTTCGCGTTTATAATATTAGTAGAAAGTAGAATTAGTACTCTGCAGGTGCTTAAAATTTGTATGAGCAATGTACCCTATTTTATTTAAGTCTGCGTGCTGATTTTTATGTAAATTTTAGTAGATAATAATTGACCGAGCGTCAGCTTGGCCACAAATGTTTTGGTATGCCCGGTTGTTCCCCTCTAAGGTCGCATTTTTGAACCGATTCTCGTGATTTTTTTTTGAACATGCTTTACAATTCTTTAGAATTTCTTTGTCGATACAGTTGTTGGAAATTTTTTAATATTTCGAAAAGAATGACGGAACCGAACGGAAACTATATTTTCAAATGTCAATAAATAAATCAAAAATAATTGACCAAATCGATTAATTAATGAAGAAGTTCTATGGTAACAAACATAAAAAATACAGTAGATTTAAAAAACTTCCTCTTTTTGAAGTCGGTTGAAAACTCTCAAAAACATAGATGAATTATATTGTAAATTTTAAAAAACAATCTCGTTCTCCGCCTGCTGAAAATGTTTCCAAATTAATAATTTTTTTACCAATAAGCTTCTTACTCTATAATCAAGGAAATGAAAACACTGTTTAATTACAGCCGGTTTCATCAAACCCTTAAATTGGTGACCTCACCCACTACGGCTTAAGGAATCGATTATGAAAAGGGTGAAATGTCGACTTCGACTTTTGACGGTCAATAAAATTTGAAAGCTATTTACAGCTAAGACGATTAAACCACCTAGATTTTCAGACTTGTTTTGTTTCATCAAACGTTACTAACGCCTATGAAGGATTCCATGAAAAATCAACTAATTTATTAATCAATTTTTGTAGTGGTAGGACATCTGCTAGTCCGCCTGGGGCGGTACCTTGCCAATTATTATTAACCGTGAAAAAGGAATGCTTTTGGTTCAAATGGCAAGGTGTCCAGTGACATTACAGGGCATGTGAGACTCAACATCTTTATGTCTCAAGGTAATAGGCGCAGTGCAGTGACATGCAAAATTGGCATGTTCAGAATGTTGCATGCCGCTGTATCTGTTATAGGTAGTCGTCATCGCTTACCATAAGGCGAGCGTCGTGTTTATCCTGTTACCATTTACCATTTAAAAAAAACGAATTTGAAGATTGTGCGGAGAAAGACAATTGACGGTCGATAAATCAAATCAAATCAGTGACTGGAAAGGAAGAGCCAAAGATCGAGCTCAGTGGCGTATTTTGGGAGAGGCTTATGTCCAGCAGCGGACTGACACCGGCTGATTATGATGATGATGATGATGATGATGAAATCAAATCTCAGTCACGTAGCACTCGACAAAAACGATTTTCGTACTGGCCATGGCAATCGGCAAAAAAATAAGATTTATATTGAAATTGAAAAATAAATGTCGATTGTCAGTAGCGAATTTTTTCGACAAATAGTTGTGACGATCGTCAAAAATCTATCCCCACAACGCAAAAAGAGAGTCTGTAAAAAACAAAAAAAGCGTACATTCAAAAATGTAACTTGTACCTAATTGAATTAAATTAATTGAATTCAAGAAGTATCCCTTATACGAGTAGCTGTCTTATGCTATGATAGATATCACCTCACTACCTCCCGTTTATGGAATTAATACAGACTGAGACTACCAATATAGTCTTTAGCGTGCCTTATAAACTAAAGGTAAATATTATGTTTCTTTGAACTGTTTCACACTTTATATTTTTGTAAATTGTTAAACACAATCCAAAATTTCATCGTACCGACGGGACTTGTACCCGCAACCTCCGGAATAACATGTTCCGGTGCTTTTGCCAATTTCAAGTCCCGTCGGTACGATGAAATTTTGGATTGTGTTTAACAATTTACAAAACTAAAGGTACGTTAAAGACTATATTGGTATTCCTAGCCTGATTTTATCCGTATTTTATCGTAAACTTAAAACCATTGTACTTTACAACCACTTGAATAGACAATTCGTGTTCAGCATTTTCAGTCAACTTTCTGGGAAGGTAGCATATTAAAAGTGCTCACTCGTAACTTGGTTCACACTCAGCCAACTAGTAGCAGTGAGACTATTTATCAAAGCGCTGCCACTGCAATAATACCGATTGACATAAAGGCCGTCTTTTTCAGCAATGTGGTCGTGATGCGGTATAAATGGGCTTAGACCTTTATTACTCTCAACATAGGTATTTTTTACGCAACATTTGCAACTTTTCTAATTTAGCGGTCTTCGAATTTTAAATATAACTCGCAATATCCACCAATTTTTCTGCCGAACAACCAATTATTTTCTTTCTGTTTCTTTATTCTTACGTGTTTTGACCACTATTCAGTTAAAAATCTACTCCATCTGTCATTATCTCGCTTATTCTAATATTCCATCCAGTTTCAGTCACATTTTACGTCTCTTTCTCCTATATCGGCCATCCAGTTTGGTGCAGGATTTCGATACTTGGAATATGGTCATGTAAGTTGAAGACTTTTTCCAAGTAAGTATTTCTCTGCGCCTTTGGGAGGGGACTCTTAATTTGTGCACAATCTTCTTTCTGGGTGTCCATAATATCTTGATACCAAAAAACAAGTGAGAACTAACATCCCGCTCTGATTAATACTGTTTCACGGCAATAAGTTAGAGCGAGAGTTACATATAATGCAATACAGTTAACGTCGTCTCAGTCATTACCCATGCACTCTTTGTAAATTCTAAGTATGTAATTGAGTAATGCTAAGACCAGTGGCAGTGGCTGAGTGTAAACAAATGCTTAGCATTTATTGCAGACGGGGTGACTGAACTAGTCACTATTTGGATGAGTAATGGAAAACCTTGACTATGAGTTTTTGGATATTAGAATAATGTTACTGTGGAATATTTAAATGCATGTAAGTTACAAGGCAAATGTATTAAGCTATCTCGTAAAATATTTAAAACTGTAGACTAGGTACGATTTTTTTAACAACATTATTTAGAACACTGTAAATAAGGTACGTATAAGTAGTTTCATGTTTTTGCTAGGGGTCAGTTTCACCAGTTCGTAATAATGTTTTGTTTATTTTATAGTCTAGCGTTTAAACACTATATCGCCTGGTGGTAAGCGGTGATGTGGTCGAAGGTGGTAAACACGCTAGGCCTACAATACTCTGACTCTCAAGGGCTGTGTCACAGATATTTAACTCCCCTACAAAAACACAATACCAACGTTTATTTCAGACAATACAAGCAAACATGTGTCTAAGGCGCTCGACCTAGCGTTGTTATTACTTCGTTCAGCGCGCGATGTACCGGCACGCGCCTGATACAATAAAGGGTTGACTCAATGAAATAAAAAAAAAGTTTACGAATGATTTTTTTTTACCTTACAAAATAACATCAAATTCCTTACTAAGAGTCAAATTTGAAGTCGAGAAAGTGAATTTTACGCCGTCTTGTCATTTAAGTAGCGTTAGCATAAAAAAATGAAAATATTATGCTTGTTTTTTGTCAAACCGGCCAAATGACTATGTTGATTATAGGAATGCAAAAATGGAAGATCACGATTTTTAAGAGTGGAAGCGTGTCTTAGAGGGTGATGCTGTGACGTGATCTCCCGATTCCTCAATCAATTTTTCCGCGATGCGCGGGTTAGAAGGGAAAGAGGTTAATCTTGCCTGTCGTGGAGTGGCCCGCGATTGGACACAGAATTACATAGCTAATGAGACTACTCATCATCATTATCAGCCAATTTCCGTCCACTGCTGGACATAGACCTCTCCCATGGCACGCCACTGAGCTCGATCTTTAGCTATTCGTTTCCAACCGCTGCCAGCCAGCTTGCGTATATCATCGCTCCATCTAGTTGGAGGGCGTCCTACACTACGTTTGCCGAGCAGTGGTCTCCACTCTAGAACTTGTTTACCCCAACGGTTATCGGTTCTGCGATAGATGTGACCGGCTCACTGCCGTTTCAGCTTGCTAATCCTCTGAGCTATATCGATTACTTTGGTTCTCTGGCGGATGACTTCGTTTCGAATTCGATCCTTCAGAGAAACTCCGAGCATAGCCCTCTCCATAGCTCGCTGAGCGACTTTGAATTGGTGAACTGGTCAGTGTCCACGTCTCAGCTCCGTAAGTAATAACAGGTAGGACGCACTCGTTAAAGACTTTCGTCTTCAGGCTTTGTGGTATGGGCGATGTAAAGACTCGACGAAGTTTTCCGAATGCTGCCCATCTACGCTTTATCCTTCTGCGAGCTTCCTTCTCGAAGTTGTTTCTGCCCAATTGCAAGATTTGCCCAAGGTAGACTAGGTATATTCGTGAACAACTTCAAAAAGGAAAGAGGAACTCCGTTTAAGGCAATCGGTTCCGGAATAACTTGTTCGTTGAACATGATCTTGGTCTTATCCAAGTTCATCCGGAGACCAATGCGTGCAGAAGAATCAGCGAGGGTGGTCAGCATATAAGCAGCGAGGTCTTGCACCGTTTCAGCCATGATGACGATTTCCTCCGCAAATCTCAAGTGTGAGAAGTAATTGCCATTGACATTTATGCCCCGTCCTTTCCAGTTCAGCGTTTTGAACATATCCTCTAGAGCGTTTGTAAACAATTTGGCGGAAATAACGTCCCCTTGTCTCACTCCTCGATGTAAGTG
Organism: Cabera pusaria; assembly: GCA_954871355.1. Lineage (NCBI taxonomy): Eukaryota > Metazoa > Arthropoda > Insecta > Lepidoptera > Geometridae > Cabera > Cabera pusaria. Next base: position 18,331,160 of record OX940901.1, read on the forward strand.
ATATGTTCAGTCTGCTGATTTTGTACTTGGACGGTCATAGTCGCGGCGTCATATAGACCTCTCAACTCTTGGACGTATCGCCAATCAACTTGGCACCGTTGCAGAGACTCTAGAACAGACCAGGTTTCAATGGAGTCAAAGGCTTTCTCATAGTCCATAAACGCTAAGCACAGGGGCTGGTTATACTCCTCAGTCTTCTGTATAACCTGAAACAGACTATGAAAAACTGATTTTTTTTCTAATATAGAATACGAATATCCCGTCATTTGAATAATAATATACGTTGCGTGCGCGTGAGTAGTGACAATAACCGACTGGCAGATAGTACCGCCGGCGTTGACAAAAGTTTAGGTATACAGCGCAGTAGCTATGGGCGAGTGAGGGAGGCCTGGCTGTGTGCTGCTGAATCGCCGTAAGGTTATGGCGGCAGATTTTTTTCTTGACGGTGGTAAGCTATTTTTTGGCAGCAAGTCAGGCATGTAATACGACAACAAACTACGACCGCATCATAACTTACTAACAGGAGGGGTAGTAGTCAAACGCTAGTTTATATAATAAAAAAAATATATAATACATATAGAAATAAATATAAAACATAGGTACATAAAAAAAGATTCCAACAAATTGAAACCTCCTCAATTTTTAAGTCGGTAAAAAACACACCGTTATATGACTTTCTGTCGATAAAAATAAATGGTAAATAGACAAGCAAAACACTCACTTGATGGTAAGCCATGACATTTTCCTGAAATAAACATAAAGCTACCTTGGCCTGTGAGCAACGGATGTGCAATTAAATCAAAAGTGTACGTTAATTATCGTTTACCCTGTTTTTGCCCAATTTCAGAGAAGCCAATTAAACATAAGTTATCGAAATAGCCTGGTATATTAATAGCTGACTTTGTTAAAGAAGTACCGCAATTATACAATTTTCAGCATTACGCGAAGAGTATTGTGCCGATAATAATGCGTGCCTCGTGTATCAAACAACAAAACCAACCGGTTGCGCATGTTACACCCACGCTGAACATCGGTGCGTCTCTATTTTTAACCCCAGACAAAAAAGAGGGGTGTTATAAGTTTAACGTGTGTGTCTGTGTGTCTGTCTATGGCATCGTAGCGCTGAAACGAATGAACCAATTTTGATTTAGTTATTCTTTGTTTGATAGGTCGAGAGTATTCTCCGATTTGATTCATAAAAATCTGTTCAGCCGTTTTAAGACTATGAGTGTTTTAGAATTCCGAACCCAAAGTACACTAACGGAACCCTATTACTGCCGCATACATTTTGATATTGCTATGACGTCGATGATTTTAATCAATCGGAACCCTACGTGTGCGAGTCCGACTCAACTTTAATTATTCTGATCTATTCGAAATTTAGCATCCTCTTACATTAATGATATTGTAAGAACATGGTAGAATTAACTTGATGCTGAGACATATCCTGAAACCTCCTGGAATCACAATGCTCAACTCCACAATATGTCGTGTTTTGGCTCATTGGAATGGTCTCAATTAACAGATTATACATAACTAGCTTAGTCAGGGGGTGGTTTTAAATTTTGAATTAACATACTATATTTATTGGAGACAGATCATTCGGTGTAGTTTAACGTGTAGTTTATACTGTAGATATTTAGAAAACCAACTTAGACAGATCCCGCAGTTTTCCTCACAACCTAGGTAACTATAATAACAGACCGAGCTCTCACACTATGTGGGCTTCAATATATAAATACGTGAGGGGCGTTCTCAAGGACAAAGGACCGGAGACCATTGAGATACACGAAGTACAAATAAATCACTGCTGGAGATAATGTGCGCACTTGGCTAATAACACTGAACCTAACCATAGATAAATTAAAAAAGGTTTTTCTTGTCTGTGACCTAACAGAGCGCCGTGAGACATTTTTCAATGTGCTTGCCGTTTAGTAAGAGGATGAAAAGATTGGATATCTCTCAGGACGTAAATATAATATGAAAACATGACATTCTTCTGTCGACCGGGCCAACTCAGACAGATATACAGGGTTATTGGTAATTCAACGTATTCCCGGCAGGAGCATATAGGGGGGCTAAAATGTGATATATTTAACCCCCTCAATGTAAGGCCGAAAATGTATAGTTTAGAAAATATTTGGAAATATGCACTTTTTGGAAAAATACTTTGGAGGTTTTTAACAAAATGAAATAAAATTGGCTGGTAAATGATATTAATGTTTTTTATTCGTTGGGTACTTTGTGATAAAGCTTAAGAAGTAATAAAATAACCAAAAATACTTAGAATGTAATAACAATGGCTTAAAACGTTTTTAATTTTTTTGATAATTTATACGACTAATGCTAATAAGAAAATAAAAAACGTTATAAGTCATTGTTATTACATTCGGCATTGTTATTATTATATTTCGGCCATACATTGTGGGGGCTAAATATGTCGCATTTTAGCCCTCCTCTCTACTCCTGCCGGTAATACGTCGAACTACCAATAACCCTGTATAACGTTCAATAAACAACAAAGATCATAAATTAGTTGTTTTAAAGCTGCTTTTAAGGAAAATTACGTCTCTAGCAGAAAACCACGCATGGGAGTTCTCTTGTTGCACTTAACGTTCTTTTTACCCGACTACGGCGAAGCAAAAAGGAGGGTTATGTTTTTGACCGGTATGTGGGTATGTATGTATGTAAGTATGTATGTTTGTTTGTATGTATATTCATCTGTTCCCTCAACTTCTACACTACCTATCGTAATTTGACAAATGAGGTGTCGTTGGACGCGTCTTATTTGTAAGGGTATAATTAATAGGCTAAGGGTAAGGTATATATAGGTATATAGGCTTAAGGGTATATATTAATAGGCTATATGACGTCACAACAAATTCAACGTGTCGCCCCGAAATTTCACCTTACCCCATCGTGTGTGGTATTGTTGAAAAGGTATTTTAAAATGAAGACAGGGTTTAGTACATCATATTTTTGTCGGGCGTAGCGTTGGCTAGATTATCCCGCCTAAGTCAAGAAAACTAATTTTACCCCACGGCGTCGCAAAGTAGCAGTTAGGAGGGTTATGTGTTTGTTCATCGCTGTGTATGTATGTAAGTATGTTGACATGTATACAATTATGAAAAATCCCAAAATGCTTTAAATAAAAAATAAGTCCAAAAACTAAAACCCGACTACTAAAAAATCACACTCTTAAAAGTATGACCACGGGTATCCACTGAACACCACTATGAATATGTATGAAATACAATAAAATATTTATTACAAGTAAGTTGTTTATTCGGGTTTTAGTTTTCGAACTTATTTTTTATCTTCACTTCAAGTTCGTGTTTACACCCGTATTTCCAATCCATTCAATGCCTTGACTTATTCTAGGCCTTGCTTGCTGCTATTCTCGATCGCATTGTCACTTGCCAACAGGTTAGGTAGAGTTCAAACGTTACTATACTACATAGTTAAGATAGTTTAAAAACTAAAACAAACGAATTCAATGCCCCTCGAGTCAATTTCAGTAGCAAGTTTGAGACGTTTATCGTCATATCTCTGGAGATACTTATTAGACCTCAATGAAATTGCAATGGGACCACTTCGAAAACATACCCTACCGATTACAAAAAGAATCATTCGAATCGATTCAGAATTGACGGAGTAATCGCGTCACATGCACACAAAAAAAACATACAGACGAATTGAGAACCTCTTCCTTTTTTGTGAAGTCGGTTAAAAAATAGATGTATTGGATAAAAGTATGTCATCCTGCGCCTTGTCTCACTGCCGCCTTTCATTTCCAAGCAACTATGATTCACCAACTTAATAATAATAAGTTGATGATGCAGATATGATGGTCCAATGCTTACATCTACTTATCAGTCCAAACGTTAACCTTTGAATAAAACATAAGAGACATTAACACATAGAGTGCAAAAAAAATAACTGGCCAAGTGCAAGTCGGACTCACACTCGTAGGGTTCCGAAACAGTAGAGTATTTTATAACTTTAATTTTACGCCACCAAAAAAATAACTTTGTTTTTCATAGAGTTTGTATGAAAAACAATGTTATCTTTGCGGTCGCTATATCTCAAAAACTGCTGCCTGTATCTCGTTCAAATCAATTTTCGTTGAAAGTTTTTATTGAGATCGACAGAATATATTTTTTCTAGCTTTCTTTAAAAGTTAGAGGCGGGGGACGCACATTTTACACACTTTAGACGCGCCTATCTTTCAAATGATTGACTTTGAGAAAAAATAATTTTATAAACCTCAATGTCATCTTTAAGGACCTATCGATAGATACTTACACACTATATTACTATATACACGTATAGGTTTGAAGAATTATTTTTCTTGATTCAGTTCCATGTATGGAATGCCCCCTTTTAAACTTTTATTTTTGTATAATAATCGGAAAGCGGTTCACAGAATACATCTACCTACCAAGTTTTAATTCTGTAGTCCTAATAGTTTCGAAATAAAATGGCTGTGACATACGAACAGACAGACAGACATGACGAATCTATAGGGGTTCCGTTTTTTGCCATTCAGCTACGGAACCCTAAAAACTAAGCCATATCGCGTAATCACATACCGGTAGCATAATATGTACTATTAGCACATATATTATGAGCGTTTAATCTGGCAACACGTTTCATAGCGTGTTAGTACGTGCCTAGAGAATACACGGTTCAGCAATAAGCACCTAATAACAATGCTTTGTTACAATAGTGATTAGTGAAAATTACAGTATTAGATTAGATACAATTAGACCTCTCTCTGACAGAATATTGCTGCTATACTATAGCAGCAATATTCTGTCAGTATAGTACAGCTATAGTAAATATTAATAATAGGTAACATGATAAAGTGATAATAGATAAAATTGTCGATACTAGATATGAGCACTGATCATCAATATAGCTTGGCTCTAGAGAGACCAGACCTAGTATCAGACCTAGTATGGTGCTACGCTATGTTGCGTCCATTGGTAGGATCCTAACAATCATCATAATCTGCCTATACAAGTCTACTGGTAGATATAAGAAACCACTGAGGATTGAATTATATATTATTATCGATAGTACCTAATTCAATTCAATTATGACTGAGTACCTACAATGCTCTGAAACATAAATTATATTAGTGCAGTAAACTATGCATTATACCCGTGAATGTGATAATTAGATATTAATTTACCTAGTACAAAAATGTATGAATACATTTATTGAATACAGTACAATTTGGAAGGTTACTTTGAAAAAAATATCCTGGGGCCGGAAATAATAAAAACTAAACTGAGCAAAATATTTGAGGTATTAGAATACCTATTGACCCAAGGACATACAAAAGATAATAATACTACGTATAGAACGGACACTCTGTTCCCCCCACCAATCCGGGCTACCTCACCTCGCCACCGATTCTGGAGCTGGCGAGGAGCTAGTGTGAGCAAGGACGCCATATGCGCATGACTACAGACTACCTCACAAGGAGAAGAACATCAACTTCATACATGTATGAATATAAAACACAGAAATATTAATAATAAGTATTATGGAATATTTTTGTGGGACTAGGTAGACACAGGAAGTTTATATTTACGTAGTTTCTATATAATATATATACTAATTCACTTATATTTGTATACCTAACAATATATTCGTATTTTAGAATTCATTTTCATAAATGAAACAACGATATACTCGTACGTAAATAAACCTTAGTTTTTAAATATTGAATAAAAGCTTTCTTAATAATTTATTAACTTTGTCACTTTTTCAAATCAAGTAACTTAAGTATATGAAATGTCCCTACCTAGCTCTAAACTATTCAAATAACGTAAAAGATTTTAGTTTGTAAAAACTATCGCAACTGTTTCACTAGCACGCGTATTGGTAGTCGTTTGCAGCGAGACAAGTGTCTTAGTTATGGCGTATCGCGTCGAGTAGGTAAATGAGAATAATTTTAATATCTATATACTTTTGAAACGATAGCTAGCAAGTCTAAACCGACTTCAAAATGAAGTAGGTTCTTACGGTGACATCCTTAGACTTCACGCAAACAATTGCGCCTGTAGAAAAACGACATTTGTGTAGTGTCTGTGTAATAGGTCGTTAAAACGCGAGTTTGTATAGAGATTTAGTCGAGTGTCCAGGGTGTGCCAAGGAATAAAAAAAATTGTATGTCTCCTCTTAAACCACACTGTATAGAACGTAACAGCGTAGTCTGAGACTACATTTTTATTAATACCTTATAGGCTAGCGTTGACCTCTATCTCGCCTAGTGTGAAGCAGTTATGTGGTTGAAGATGGCGAACACCACAGCAGTATACATTATTTAAACTTCTGTGGTGAACACGCTAAACCTAGAATACACTGACTCTCAAGGGCTGTGTGCTGTCGTAACACCATATGGTACTAGCGGAAGATTTTTCCTTGGTATAAAAAGTCATCGTTCAGGTTAATACTTTATTTAATTACAATTTAACTAAAGTAAGATACATAAAATTATAACCATGATGGAAAATTATTTATTATTTCGATACATCTTACATTATACAGCTTTTGTAATTTTATTACTTTCCACTTCGCATTCACGATTCCATCTAACGCTGTACATTTTTGGTGTACACTAAAATAGTAAACAAGAAAAGTTTCTCGAATGAACAAGGCAGATTTGTATGTTTGTAAAGCTCCCCGCAACACAGAAATTCCTAGTGCAGATTGTTTTCTTTAAAAATACAAAACTTTTACAAAACTGTCCTGATTTTCACCACGTTCGTTTTGTATGAACGCTGTAGCTGTTTGTCAAGTTCACTAGTATTTTACCATAATTTATGATTTTTCATAAGTATTATATTCGCCCTGACAACCTTAAGAATTAAGAATGACGATTATTATTATTTCCTGACAGAGCTGACAACAAAACAGGTGTGAAAACTACACCAAAATCATAAATTCTTCTTCGGTAAATAAAATAAAATGAACTAAAGATCAGTTGCCTTTTTTCTGCGTCTCGTTAGACATTTTCTTGTTCAACTTATTTTTCAAATCCTGGAGCTGTTCTTTCTGCTTGTCATAGAAGTAGTGGTCTTCTCGAAGTGCTCCTCTACCTGGGGGTCGTGATAACGGTAACGGGTGGTAATCATTAAAGGTTTTAATTGATGTGTAGCTATATATTCTAATGAAAACACTAAATCGTGATTAAACAGGTTTATAGAGTGGCCAGCCGGTAGAGGCTAACCTAGGCGAACGTATCACGACGATCGGAGACGTACCAAGTCACTAGTACCTATAACCCGCGAGCATGTATGAAGGCGCTCATAAAAGTAGAAGAAGCGAAAGAGGTATGTCAGGATCGTAGCATGTGGAAGGAAGTAGTATCTGCCTACCCTAGCGGGAAAAAGGGGTAAGTAATTTTATGTATGTATGTATAGAATAGTTTCGATTAAGTGATCGTCGCAATGTGTTGGCGATCTCAGCTCAGACCTTAATAATGAAGAAGAGCGAAAGAAATGAAACATAGTTTTTTTAAAAAGGGGTTCTGTTTTCGATGTGTATGTACGGTTGTATGTCCGCGATTTCAAAAACTACTGACTCTTTTTGGATGGGGTGCTCGTTATTTAGGTATACATTATTTTTTTCAGGAATAGTTCCAGTATAAATTATTATAGGTTCTGATGAGTATCGCCAGAGGTATAATCACCTAAATTTTCCAACTGAAAAATGTGTTGCACGGCATGTGAAATCGGTAGTTTTCTTAACGATTCTAATGATCCATGCTAGAGATTACCAAGCGTTTGAAAACTATCACACCAGATGTTTAGTGGTAATGTGACGGAGGCCGTAAAAAAGCACACAGCCCTTGGAAGTCAGACTTTTTAGGCCTAGCTTGTTTACTATCTTTGATTATATCACTGCTTACCACCAGGCTAAATGGTGGTCAAACCTATCAGATATAAAAAAAATAACTTAAAAAAGCTGATATACAGCTGGTAGATATATTGTAGAACAAAATTTTTGTGATTGTCTTACCTGCAGGGTCTCTCCCTGAACCTTTTATGCAAGGAGCACCTTCAGTACCTGGTCCCGGGGTTCTTCCCAATGCTTTAGAATAACCCCTTTGCAGTATCTTCGTCACTCCAGCAGCCTCGTTCATATTTATACATACTAGAGCTTGTAGAATCTTCGGAGCACGTTTTAGAACATTCATTTTTCTGTTCACAGTTTTTTTTTGTATTTGCTTTCCGCCTTCAGATATTAGCAGCTATTTATTTATATTATTGAGTCATGTCAAATTGTGTCATTTTGAAGTTCAAAACAAATAGTTTTTATGTACAAGTCCATAATATAAATATCCCTTTTTGAAAACTTACTAGCTGTGGTCAGCGGCTTCACCTGTGTTGCAAAGTACCTACCCATTGAGTATTCAGCCAGAATACTGGCTGAATACTCAAAGTACCTACCCTATGTGTTAATACAAGTTTTAAAATACATTGTTACATACAATCGAAAATTGCACCGTTCCGACGGGACTCGTAAAGTTATAAACTACATTGGGCTGCAATGAATATAATAAAATAATAAAAAGCGATAACTTTTAAAATATTTGAGAAATATTTAAGTAATAAGTTTATTTAATTACAATTTTACAGGAAGCAGCGCAAGCTTTTTATTTAGGTTTGCTGATTGTATTAAAAGCATAAATTAAAGATAAAGGCGATTTTAATTTTGGCGCGTAGCATGCCAAACCGTACAGCAGCCCCAAAATTTGGAAGTTATTAAGGTTTTTGTTAGGTACCGACCCTTATTATTGTTATATACCGGCTGTAATTCACGTACCTTTAGTCGAATTTTCTCGACCTAGGTTTCGAGCGAGTCAGTCGCTCTTCCTCGGGAGTGAGGTCACGCGGTGAAATCGCGATGTTCACTGAATACCGACCCTTGTTACTGAACCGTTTTTTTTGCGGCCCACTGTATCTGTGTGTCGTTAATTTAATCCAAATCACATCTGCCGTTTTTAAACAATCAACAAACTAACATACAAACACATTTAACATTGGTTGATTATAATTTTGTATTTTTTTTGCAATTGCCCACAAGTCGATTCGATACGATTTCTATGTCGATATCTGCGAAAGGAAAGAAAATAATAAAATTCCACGTAATAGCCAAAGTGCGTGACAACCTGTTGTGTTACAATACCCATTCCTCTAGTCCTAAATCGTTCCACCGATATAATCTGACCCGTCTGTATCTTCAGAACTCTACTACAGTGTTAGACAACAAAAGGTCTGTATTATCTGGATGAATTACGCTAGTAATAAACTTTACAGTTGTAGACGTAAAATGTTGAATAGATAAACAGGTTGAAGTATGTAAGGATGGAAAATCCATGTCTTATCTTTACGTGCTTATTCGAAAAAATGAGACTACAGTTACTGTTAACGTTAAGGATTTATTTCCGTCAGGCGGAAATTTTAAGGATGCCTCGTAAAAATTAACTTGAGGGTTTTTACCGTTATCAGTTTCACAAACTTGGATTTACTACGTAATCCTTGGTCTGTTAATAGTTTTGTAGATTTGAAGTTATCTCAGCGATACTAATGAGATTTAAAGTTTGAACAAAAACTTGAAAATCTTGTCAATAAATAATTAAGATAGTTTAAAAACTAAAACAACCGACTTCAATGCCCCGCGAGTTAATTTTAGTAGGAAGTTTGAGACGTTTATCGTCATATATGAAGAGACTCATCAGATCTCGATTAAATTACAATGGGACCACCTCGGAAACGTACCCTACCGATTACAATAAGAATCATTCGAATCGGTTCACAATTGACGAAGTTATCGCGTAACGTACGTACAAAAAAAAAACATACAGACGAATTGAGAACCTCCTTCGAGAAGTCGGTTGATAAAAATCAGAAATGAGCGAAACTAACTCGCGCGCAGAAGATTCTACAAACATAAATACCTATATTATGTTTCTTTTGAAATGTTACATACTTATATTTTCATAAATTGTTAAACACAATCCAAAATTTTATCAAATTTCGTCCTGTCGGTACGATGAAATTTTGAATTGTGTTTAACAATTAATAAAAAAACCTATGTTTACAGAATCTTAGCATCAATCAGTATTAAATATGTATTTAATATTGATAATCCCATACTTAGCCATTACTGTGGCCATTACATACTCAACTTTCTGTTTCTTCTGTTTATTTTAAACTGTAAAAAATAAATAAATGTACATTGAAACAATAAGGGCAAGTTTCACCGGTTCCATCAAAAACTAATCTGACACGTTTTTGACAGCTTTTATATGACGTCATCTGTCAGATAACTATCTGTAACTTATCATGAACCGGTGAAACTGGCTCTAAATATCTCTCTCTAACCATAAAATACACGAATATAATATAAATAGGGTAAACCAAACTAGACCTCTTTTCCAATTCATGTAACTATATGTTGCCTCTAGCTACATACACCCCATCAGCCCCAAGGGTAATGCTCCAAAAAGCTAGATCTAATCAAAATTCAGCCTACCGAGATTATACATTAACTAAACCCTGTTACTAGGATCAATAAAGCAAAAGGTTAGAGTACCCAGTATTTGAAATTACTTAGCTCATATATCATACTGCCAATATTCGAAGTACATTTCTGGTGAAATTCAAGTTGTCAGCAACTCTTAATCCTATATTCATGAAACACTAATGGAAGTGTCATGTTATCTTAAAATATCTAATTATATTCGTAATTCTGGTTTAGACGTTTTCATAGTTTCAGAGATACATATAAAAAACATATAATTTTAGCTATTTTTATTTTTAATCACGATCATACGATACGGTTTGAGATTAAATTGTGATTTTCCTTATATGGATGACGCCAGGAAAAAATACCCGAAGTATGACTTGATTTTTAACCGACTTCAAAAAAGGAGGAGGTTTCTCAATTCGATCGTATATATGTTTTTTTTTTTTTGTTTGTTCGCGGATAACTTCGTCGTTTATAAACCGATTTTGATTATTATTTTTTTGTTCGAAAGGAGGTCTCAAGTGTGGTACCATGGTAATTTTATCGAGGTCTGATAAGTATCTCCAGAGATATTGAGATAAACATCTCAAAATTGGTACTGAAAATGAATAGCGCGGCATTGAAGTCGGTTCATTTTTAGTTTTTAAACGATATTATCCTAGCCTTGTTCAACCCAATTATGCTGGAGACGGGCTCAGGGGTACGAGGAGCGGCGCTGCAAAACTGTGTGCATTTGAGTGGAGGAAGTTCGCTACGCATTGTCGCTCCGCTCATCTGCACACCGTTTCGGAGCTCCGCTACACATCCTTGCACCGCTTAGCTTCTACGCGAAACGCTCTCACCGCTTCACATCGTCTCTATACGATGGGTGACGTAGTAAAAGTAGCACTTAGCATAAAAATGCTAAGGACCAAGGCTTATGTCCAACAGCGCAAAGAGCAATGCTTATAATGATGCGGCGATGAATGGATAGATACTAAAATAACCACAAATTGTCACCCAAATATTAATATATTCAACTTTACTACCGTAATAGCGCTTTACAATACAACTTCCTCGCACGTGAAATTAATGTTAAAGTTATGATGTAACATTATACGATTTCGTGCCTACTGTTAAATTCTAACTACTTGTTTTGTCTTTTTAGGGTTTCAATCACCAAAGTAAAAGAACAAAACCCGTGTAATTTTGGCTTAGATATCTGTCTAAAGATATTGTATATGTAACTTAAGCATTAACTATAGAAGGTCGCAAAGAAAGCGGGTCGGTAACAAGAGTCAGTACCAAAAACTTTAATAACTTCCAAAAGATTGCAGCTAGCTTTATGAAATAAGGAGAGCAATTTATTAATTTTAGCCAGTAAGTTCAAGATTATTAATTTTTTTTTTAATAAAAGTAAGTTTTAGATTTAGAGATATAGTCAGTTTCAATCATGATTATAAAAGTACTGACTATTATACTCACTACGATTTGATGTCGAATGTCTCGACCTAGGTTTCGTGCATGTCCGATGCACTCTTGGGAGTTTACGCAGCGAGATCGCAACGACCACAGACCAAAAGTAAAATATGTAAAAATGACCACTTTTCACTAAATTTCGAAATGAAAGTCTTCCCGGAAGGACTACTACTCTACTCTTCACGGCTTCAGCCCAGCGGTGAAAGAGGTAAACTAGAAGATTGCCAGCTGATCTACCATGGCAAAAGCTTTACTGGAGATCACTGATGAGCTGGTGATACTCTGAATACCGAAGGAGCTGTGTGTTTATTATGCGCTCCATCAAGTTACAGAGTAGAGAGCTCGCTATCGGCACATGAGTAAATTCTCATGTGCTATCGGCCTGTAGTTGGACGGGTCTCTCTCTCTCTCTCTCTCTCTCTCTCTCTCTCTCTCTCTCTCTCACGGATCTTCCTTCTTGAGAATAGGGTGGATAAGGGCTATTTTCTACGCACGTAGTTGGCAGAGTGAGAAAGGAGGAATAGGCGCGTTAATGGGAGTCAAGTCAGGGGCAGAAACTTTTGAAACTAAGGCGAACGATGCTATTGAACGATGCTATTTGGACGACTCAATTTTTACACAACAAGGGACAATACAATACAAGACAAAAGTCTTTATTGTACACCAATTAAAACTAACTCAAGAAACAGTAAACACAAACTACAGCACAATGGGCGGACTTATCGCCAAAAGCGATTTCTTCCAGTCAACCTTTGGATGGAGAAAGGGAGATGCGTGTTGAGCAAGGTCGTTGGTGTGATTATAGGTGAGACAAAAGCAATTATTATTATGAAGCAAAATAAGAACCACATCAGACTTATTAAATATCTATATCAGACTTGAGTTTCTTGCGCTTTCTGTGAAGAGCGAACTTCAATCAGGAATGTACTCCCACACCGTGGGATGACAGGTGGCGTGGCGGCCCCACCGAATGTCGAATGTCGAAATTGCGGCAAAATGATCACCGAGAATATCAGTTTTCTCCTGTTTCACTTTTTTTTTACATTTCCCATTGGGCCTTCACTAATTTTCCCACAACGCAACTCTAATATTGAGCCTCTAATTATTACTATGCGTATATTCTTTACGACACTTCACGGCATAAACCTAAAAATATTTTTATGACGAGTCTTATCTACACAAAACTTACGTGCAGTTTTTTATTGACCAATCACCGAAGAACTGATTGATAAAAACTGTAGAAATGTAGGTCTGTCCTACATTTCTACAGTTCGGTCCTAAAGATCTTTTGTCATTACCGTATACTCGTCGAAGTGGTGCAGTCATGGCGTTTTTATTCAAGTGTTTTGTTGTTTTCTGTGTGTCGCTTCTGTTCTCGGCATCGCATTGTGAGCCGGTTGAATATGGAGGTTCAGTATTCCATTTCAATATAATGTAGTAAAAGTTGGCTTCATTGAAGCTTTGCATTAAAACCCATGCTTTTAGAAAAAGTTTAGGATTGTTTTTTTTATATTTTTTGTTAGACAAAGTCTGAAATAGAAATATTTAAAAATAATATGGTTATATACACATAATTTTTCTTAGGTTTTAAACAAAATAGCAATTGAGCGCGATGCTATACGCTATACGTCTGTAATATTGCATCTCACTTCCAGCTGAGTGAGATTAAACTAAATAGAAAACAAAATGTTTGCAAGGAATTAAAAAGAATAAAAGCATACACCCACCCTTTTAACTTCTATCAAAGTTCCAAATTCCAGAAGCATGTTGAATCTGAGAACAAGAGAATTTTTGAACCAGGCGTGGTTCTGAACATAAAGTGCAATAAAGATTACTTTTAAGTACTTAGTACTACTTATTCCTTTATAATTATTTTCAACCGACTCCAAAAATGGATGAGGATGATCTTAATTCGATTTTTTTTTGTTTTATGTTTGTTACCTCTAAATTCCGTCATTTATTAGCCGATTTGGATAATAGTTTTTTTGTATGTGAGAGTATACTTGTCTTTTGGTTTCATTGTAATTTCGTCAAGATGTGATGAGTATCTCTAGAGATATGGAGATAAACACTCTAAATTTGGTACCGAAAATGACTAGCGCGGCATTAGAAGTCGTTTTTTTTTTCGTTTTGTAAACTGTTCATTAATTAATTTTAAGCCAATAATTTTATAAGTTTAAGCTTAAATTGATTTTGAAGTTCTATTTGTTGAATAACTATTTAGTTTTGTATTTTGATGTTTGTCACATACATAATTAATTTTATTTGCAGGACTTAAAATTACTCAACCTTTTCTGTCACTGTTTTGCGGAAATGACTACCTACAAGCAAGATTATGGAAGGTAACTGAATGACTCTAATCTATTTTACCGATATTAATACAAATTGGGAACTATCTACCTAATCTATACTAATATTATAAAGAGAGAACATTTGTATTTTTGTATTTTTTGTATTTTTGTATGTTTGTAATGATTTGGCTCAAAAACTACTGAACCGATTCTAAAAATTCTTTCACTAATACATATAATGGACTTTCGGGATGAAAATAGGCTATATATTATCCCGTTTAAATCAAAGGTACATTCGTGGAGACTTAATTTGCAACCTAAGTCGGCAAAAAAACGGTCGAAAAAACACATTTCTTACGAACGCTGCTTAATTGAAAATAGAGAGAAGAATATTTTCAATGCAAGAGTTGTACAACTTAATAAGACCTACAAAAAAGTCCGCGACAGCATATGTCTATCTCTTAAGGTAGACTCACAGTGACCATTTTAATCTTAAAATTTTTGTTAAAAAATATTACATAACTTCCAAGGCTATTTTCAAGTATATAGTATTAATCCTTATCCAAATAATTACGTTAATTAGCTTGGCCACATATTAAAGATTAAAATTGTCCTTTACAGTATATAATTCAAATAAAAACTCTAGAAGATATCACGAATTTCACATACACGCATCGCAAAATTAATAAAATATTTGCAGTGAAACCACAGATTAGGTCATAGTTACTACGTAAATATTATTATAAGCTTAGTTATGCTGTTGATCCCCACCGATCACAATCAATTTGAAGTCAATATAGAATAATAATATGATCTATTGTATAAAATAATATTCATCTATATATATAATAATATAATATTTTAAACCACCCCGACTGATCTATGTATAATCTTTCCATTAAAAGCATTCCAATGACTCTAAACACGACACTTAAAATCTGAGCTGTAAGTTGGTGAGGATTTGAGTATTCTGTAGAGTCCAGGAGATGTCCCAGCATCAGGTCAATGCTTCCATGTTCTTACAATATCGTTGAAGAAGAAGATTTTCGAATTGATCAGACCTATGAAAGTTGATTTCATAGCGCAATTAACTAGAAAAAAGCTCATAGTTTATACATTTAAGACGGGAATTTAACGTGACTTACGCGATGTCGATATAGCTATCGACATATGTTTCGGCCTCATCTGGAGGTCTTCTTCAGGATCTTGAGTGCGGGACGCTCGCCGACGCGTTTAGCCTCGCACTGCGGGCCGCTGCTCGTGCAGCGCGGGCGGACGGAGCGGGCGGCGGTTGGTGGGGGGTGATGATGCGGTGTACATAGTGGAGGCGCGGGATTAGGTTGGAGAGCTTCGTCTTCATCACTGCTGTTCTTCAGACGAAACCACATCTAACCGGCAGACGGAACTCAAGGTGTTCTCCTCACTGTTGCCACTGGTGACGTGCTTTCCATGAAGAACGGTTTTCCACGTATGTGATAGGTACCACCCTCTGTCTCTGTTGATATTACGATGACGACTAATCTCAATGGCTTCTCGGATTTTGCGGGGCACAATGTGCTTTTCACGCGCCAAAATCCGTGCCTTGTCAAATCTGATGTAGTGCGTCGTCCCAGATGTGAGAGCGTGCTCTGTCACCGCCGAGCTGCCGTTGTCCGCGTTCTTTATGGAAGCAATGTGTTCTCTGCGTCTTGTGGACACGTTTCTTCTGGTTTCGCCTACATAGCTTGCACCACAGTCGCAAGGAACGACGTAGACCCCAGGAGCTCCTAAGGGATCCTTATCCTTTGGAGAGCGCAACAGTTGCCTGACCCGTGAGGGGGGGCGGAATATCGTTTTGTTGCTATATCTTCGGCGTAACAAGTGTCCGATTTTGTCCGTGACCCCCTTGACATATGGTAGGTACGTTACTGCTCTCTCAACCGATGTTATTCGACACTTTGTGGAGTTGTTTGCAATCCGATTACTCTGCTTCCAGCTGTATCCGTTTGCCTCTAAAACCGCCTTCACATGCGCGAGTTCCGTGCTACATGTTGTGGGTCACATAATCTCAGCGCTCTGTTGATAAGTGTCCGAGGCAACGACGCTAGATGGGCGGGATGGTGATGGGAGTCAGCTCTCAATTATGGAACGGAATGGACATCTCTCACACAGTGTACCGCAAGAGTACGCGTACAGACCGGCTGTATGCGTGCTCTTGCGGTACACTGTGTGTGAGAGATGTCCATTCCGTTGTCGCTTCAGTAACACGTCAAGAAACGGCAACGCGCCCTCTATTTCGCGTTCGACAGTGAAAGTGATCGTCGGATGTTTGCTATTAAGAATGAAGAAACGTGTCCACAAGACTCAGAGAACACATTGCTTCCATGAAGAACGCGGACAGCGGCAGCTCGGCGGTGACAGAGCACGCTCTCACATCTGGGACGACGCACTACATCAGATTTGACAAGGCACGGATTTTGGCGCGTGAAAAGCACTTTGTGCCCCGCAAAATCCGAGATGCCATTGAGATTAGTCATCGTCGTAACTTCAACAGAGACAGAGGGTGGTATCTGTCACATACGTGGAAAACCGCTCTTCATGGAAAGCACGTCACCAGTGGCAACAGTGAGGAGGACACCTTGAGTTCCGTCAGTTAGATGGGGTTTCGTCTGAAAAAAACAGCAGTGATGAAGACCGCGCCTCCACTATGTACACCACATCATCACCCCCCACCAACACCACCGCCGCCGCCACCGCCGCCCGCTCCGTCCGCTCGCGCTGCACGAGCAGCGGCCTGCAGTGCGAGGCTGAACGCGTCAGCGAGCGCCCCGCACTCAAGATCCTGAAGAAGACCTACGGATGAGGCCGAAACATATGTCGATCGCTATATCGACATCGCGTAAGTCACGTTAAATTCCCGTCTTAAATCTCTAAGTTTAAAATGAACGTTAGTTTTTATAATAAGCTCATAGTTTTATAACGATTGATCGAGTTTTCATGAATCAAAGCTAAGAAAACTCTCGATGAAGACATCTATCAAACAAAAAATAAAACTGGCCAAGTGCTAGTCAGCATCGCGTCTCTTATCGCACTTTTAGGGAGTGTTCCGTACAATACTAAACATAACAGAGTATACCTCATATATTTGATTAATTGATACCAAGAATATTTGGTTAGGTCGCGATTTAGAAAGACGGGGCTCGTTTACTAGCGCCATCTATGTCATTTTGCCGAAACTAATTAGATAGCTGGCGTTTAAAAACACGTTGTTTGTATGGGGACCCCCTTTAATTTTTAACTTTATTTTGTTTTTAGTATTTGTTGTTCTAGCGGCAACAGAAATACACCATCAGTGAAAATTTCAACTGTCTAACTATCACGGTTAATGAGCTATAGCCTGGTAACAGACGGACAGACAGATAGACAGACAGACAGACAGACAGACAGACAGACAGACAGACGGACAGCGGAGTCTTAGTAATAGGGTCCCGTTTTACCCTTTGGGTACGGAACCCTAAAAACTATCAATAATAAAAACAAAATCGGTTCATCCGGTTAGGTGCTAATATGCTACAGACAGACACACAGATACACACGTTAAACGTATATTACCCCTACATTTTGCATCGGGGAACGTGTAAGGTTACGGCGGCAGATGTTCTCCTTGGTGGTATGCTACTTTTTGGTAGATTTAATGATCCCACTACCACTGTACGAAAATTCATGATTCATGAATGCACATAAAACTTTAATTGGTAGGTATATAGCTAGGATTAGAACCAACGACCGTCGGGTCAGAATCAGGGTAACTATCCTTTACGCCAAAGGGCCGTCCAATATCACTACGCAATTATTATAAAACAAAGTCCATCACTGCGTCTGTCTGTCTGTTCGCAATAATCTCAATAGCTACTGAACGGATTAACATGCGGTTTCACCAATAGCCAGAGTGTTTATGAGGAAGGTTTAGGTGCATAATTCGTTAAGGTTTTGTGTAAATTGGATGAAATATGACGATGATTGTTAAATATGTTCATATTTTATATTCGATGCAACACACTGATGCAAATTTTGTAGGCATATATGTTCTACCCGTGCGAAACCGGGGCGGGCTGCTAGTTAATTATATTTTGCAAAACCGTTCACCGAGTTTTAGAATCTAAATATACTGATTTTTGTAGAGCTGAAGATAGAGCTCAGTGGCGTGCCATAGGTGAGGCCTATGTCCAGCAGTGGACTGAGATAGGCTGATGATGATGATATTGATGATACCGTTTTATGCGCAAGTCATACACACACATAGGCGATGGTGACCACTTACCATCAGGTGAGCCACCAGCTTATGCGGGACTCTGCCACCCTAAGTTATAAAAAAAAACTTCAATTATTTTACGCTTATTTTCCGCCGTCACACTATAGCACAATAATATCATCGCTTACCAGCGACGTCCTATCCCTATCAAACTTCGAGCATTTACCAATGGAGATGTTAACGCAAGGCGTACCCCTTTGCTGGCCATATAGCCATTTTTGGCCATATGAGCGTGCGTAACTACGCTGTATTTTTAATACTGTGTGCGTGTTTCAAGCTAGTGTGCGGGATCGTTAAAGTGAGTGATTTGTGTGTGTGTGTGCAATGCGTGTTTACCTCGTCCCCCGTTAGTATCGGCAGAAAAAAATGTTTGCGGATTACAACGTTAACATCTCCATTGGTAAATGCTCGAAGATATCAAACGGCTGGTTTATTGGAATTCACCTGTTTAAGACTATTTAAACTATTACATATTATTACAGGTTATAATATAAAATACCAGCTACGCCCCGTGAAGAGAGCTCATAACCTATATAGGCTGTAATATTATTTTTTATCTAAGAATACCCTCAAAAATCCGCATCGAAATCGATACATTCACTTAGGAGCTACGATGCCACAGACAAACATACAGATACATAGATGTATATATAGACACGTCAAACTTTATAACACCCCACATTCTTGCGTCGGGTGTTTAAAGATATCTATTTCATTTCATTTCCTAAATGGTACATTAGCGTCATTTTAACCTACTTTGCAGACTTATACTGCAACTTTTATTTTACCATAAATACAGGTTTTAATTCAAAAGTTGCCAGTTGCCAGTAATTAAGATAACAACAGTCTACAAACTGCACTTATCCTATTATAAAGATTTGGCGACTGACCAATTTACTTGCAGATTTTATTGTTTAAAATTTTAGAGGAAATAAATTAAAAGAAAATCTTTTTTAACCACACAAGCTGTTTGTAAAGACTTCATCATGATCCCAAGTACCCAAATACGTCGTAAGGAAGTTCCAGTACCAACAGCCCGATTTGGTTCCATAATCAAATCAGCTCGAAGGTACCATCATATTGCAATGTGACCGAACTTACATCAGTGAGTAGTCCCAAGCTACTCTGTCAACCGGACGTGGCAGGAGGCCGGTCTATGCCTCTGTCATCTGATATATCCGATTTCTCTACACAAGTCGTCATATATAGATAATAATATAAAATAGTAATAAATATAATTTCATTACACGATGCAAGTTAAATAAAAGCTTGTAAAAATATTAAGTAAATCGTATCACGCGTTGCAAAGCAGGCTCTACAAACGACAAATTTGTCGTTTGTAGAGCATGCTTTATACTGCCGCGCAAGTAGTACGACATAACGTAAACTATTAAATTGATTCAGTCTTAAGTCGGTATTGTAGAATCGATACTCATTGCATAGGGGGTCATTCTTACCTACGGAAAATGCAATAGTGCCTTTCTGCGCCCGTAGGACATTAACGTCATTCGCATATTAATTTACCATACAGGTGATCCCTCGGTCTTGGTCCTCACACGTTAAATAATAATGTAAATAATAAATTGTATTGTACCTCTGTCAATAAATGTTATTAAATTGACACAACTCTAAAATATAAACAATTTCATTCAGCCGTTACACCCATAAAACTGGACTGCTCAAAGCTGGACTGCACAACGCAACTTTTGCAACGTCAGTGACCGTATTGTACTTTGTATGAACGATACATTTTCAGTTAATAATTCAATGTTATCTAAATTTACAATATAATACGTAATGTGGATATACCGAGGTATATTGTGACCACGGCCTACTGTCGACACACTGGAATGAATAGATAGCTTCAATGTTTGGACTTTGCATTGTAAATTGTATTTGGATGAGCTACCGAGGGTATTTTTTGTTTTACATTAAATAATTATATTTACTAATGGTTAAATTTTATTTAGTTACTCGTTTAATATACTTCCTATTATATTTATGTATACAAATTACAAAGCGTGTGCTTACCATCTAGATATCTTATGGTAAAGAACGCAGTGCAGTTGCGAGCAAATTTTCTAATCCGTTGTATAATGTATAACAAATACTAGTATCACCGCCCTATAATTTACTTCTAAATCGTTTGTTTTACAGATACACTGCTTATTCTGCAAACATTTCGATCCTGCATGCTTCAAGAGACCTACAACATCCACTACTACTACAACATCAACAACGTCATCTTCAACACCACCTACAACGTCATCTACGATTTTATCTACAACTTTGTCTACAAGTCCCTCTACTAGCACTACTTCTCCATCTTCATCACCTTTAACATCACCATCACCAACAACGCCAGCAGGTAGAACTGACGAAATTTCGGAAGACGTAGAAGAATAGCATGGATACTAAATGAAAACTTATTTCGATGTAGTACTTTTAGGCTGGCCTAACACGATCAGTGACGAATAATTTAACTTAAAGCTAAGGAATTCTTATTTTAGAAAGAAGAATAAAACAAGCAACAGTACTTAACTGCTAAAGCTATTTAAACATTATACCTGTATGCAAAACAGGACCCAGCTCAGCATTATCTTGCTCATAAGATAAGCCTGCTAAGGTCACGCGGCCAGTAGTCCTGAGTATTGTATCCATGGCGCTTTACCAATCGTACATTGTATTACAGATATACTCAAATCACACTTCCGCGTGACTAAAGCCGTTCCTTTTTTTTCCTGATCTACGATCCAAGCACGTCTGTCGTAATTTGTAAAATCACTGTTCCAAACTTTGTGAAACCGCTGCTGTGTATCTCTGTATCTATATCTGTGTATCTGTATTTTCTGTACTATGGTAATACGATCAATGTTTTATCAGATCATATGACTGATATCACGTGCAGTTGCAGTTAATTCAAAATTGCCACCGCGTTTTTTCTGTAATGCGTCGCATCACAGATCTATGTAACGTGTTTATATTATCAATAGTCTGCTATCCAAACTCGCCTGTGCGCGTTACTTAATTCACTATAGCAAAAATTTTCATGACGATACATGCTTTATCGCCAACCACGGCTCTGTTCAAGCGTTGCATCACATAATGTCCAAAATTTGCGCTACAAATACGTCTACGATACCACAGACGTGCCTTTTGTAAGTAATGGTTTGAGGTTTGATTTTGTGCTTATCCGGTGGGTAGTTTTACATTACTATCTAGGTACTCTTTTTTTGTAGGTTAGTTTTATAAAGCTTATCTTTCATTAATGCTTTACTTTTAAGAATAGAATAATAGTAGTATCATTAGTTATTCATTAGTTATTAGTTATTGGTATAAAAACTGTAACACTATTAAATGCGTAAGCATTTAATAGTGTTACAGTTTTCATCAGACAAGTTTAATAAATTTAAGTTAAGATATAATATGTTTTGCTATTATTCGTTTACTAAAAGGATGAAATTACTAAATTAAAGTCTTTAAGTTTTGCTTTAGGTGCTCTTTGAGGTTTGCACAGAACAGCTGATGAAGTAGCAGAGAGGATTGGATATTCCAGTAGTGACTTAACGGTCATGTTTAAGTTCATGTGTCAAGTATACTATCTAATTAATTATTAGATAATTTATTTGTAGGTCAAGTCCTATCAAACAAAACAATGCTGAATAATGTTGGTCATTTAAATGGTAATTTTTTGCCCTACAGGTAAAATCTCACTAATCGTACCAATGTCCTACAAGAATAATTGTAAGGTACCGGACATATTCGAATTCGTTTTTTCAAAAATTAAAACTGTAGGTGATGGAATGTAATTTAGTAGGTACTGATAAAATTTATAAAAGTTTGTAAAAACTAAAACCCGAGTGCCTACTGTACTATTTAAGCAAAATAAAAGGCTGCTAATGCGGCTAGCCTCAACTGCGCGACCGCACGACCCATCCTCTATCACGATAAACATCGACTTCATAACAATTGAATTGCTATGAAGTCGATGACGATAGGCCTTTCGTTTGATATCCAACACGGTTAAATTACCAAAATAATGTTGCTGACGACTTTATGTTCCTTATTTGGAAGGGATCGTATTCAGTGTAATGGGACATCACATCACATAGCCTATTGCTTAGAAGCTATGAGGGAGGAGCTGAGAAATGGAGGTTAGAATTTATGAGAGAACAGATGAACGTACATATACATGCAATCATACATACCGGTCAAACTCATAACCCTCCTGTCCTCGAGTTGAACATGAGGTTGTCAAACGAATAAAGTTGTAATTGTAACCAAGTTTCTACCCATCGATATATTATATAAAAAAGGACCTTTTTATATCGATGTTTCTACCGACTTAATTTATATTTACTATAAATATTTTCTTTAATAAATAATATTTTAAATCAATTCTTGCCCATTTTTTTCTCTGACCTATCTCTTGCTTATATTATAATAATTTATTATATCTATTGTAATTTATTTATGTAATTTACTTTGATGTTGTTCACAAAGGAAGTGGCTAAGTCATGTCGTAAGAGACCTCATAAATATAATGTTTTACCTTGTCTCATAAATCTTTCTTTTTCTTTACGCAAAATACTTCCTCTTATGTGCTGATATTTGTCTCTTCGCAAAACAAAATAGAAAATATTGTGTGATATATTTATGAGTGCTTGCACCTTTGTTCTCCTGTTCCGTGGGTCGCACCAATAATTTAATCTTTATTTAAGTACCTTAACGATCTTATAGTGACTGACACATTCGACCCTGATAGATCAAATCGCTGCAACCCGGGTTACAGCGTTTAGTGCCAATAGAGCTTAAAATAATCTACTCGATGTTAGCAAGGCATAGTACCATTCACGTAATATTCTATGTGACATTTTCCCAGTAACCTAAAATTTCGATCACATGTCTTGGCAGAACGATGCAAGACGCTAGATTGCGGCGTTTTATCGTCATCGACTTCATAGCAATTTAATTGTTCTGAAGTCGATGTTTATCGTGATAGAGGATGGGTCGTGCGGTCGCGCAGTTGAGGCTAGCCGCATTAGCAGCCTTTTATTTGGTAAAACGCAGCAAACTTATTTAGTTTTCTGCGTTTTACCAAAACAATCTAGTGCTGAACGTTTGAAGTTTGTTTTGAGTATCCCCATTATTTAGACACTTATATCAAGAGATATATTTTCTATCAATAATATGTTGATATTTATGATGTCGGTATGTAAGTAAGCTAATATGTTAATAAATAATAATAAAAAACAATTATATCTCTATCTATTCTTAATAAAATAATATGACAACGAAATCAATTCTATGGGGTCAAAAACTTTGAAGACATTTTTCTCAAATCGGCGTCTTTCAGGTTGCATCGTTTTGACTTAACAGGGTCGCACTATGATATAATAGTAATAACAACAAATAATATGACACTGTAGCATAATGAGGAATATTCTAGGCCTAGCGTATTCACCATCTTCGACCAAATCATCGCGTGCCACCAGGTGAGATTGTGGTCAAACACTAGCCCATAAGATATTAAAAATATCCGGGCAAAGAACTACGAGTACTTACGTACATTTGCTCTAAGCATTCAATTTTATTAGCATAATTAGGTATAAAAGCACTATGGATCTTGTGTAATCCAATTAAATGCCAGAAAAAAACACTACATACTTACACTACGTTTTAAATACGTGACCAACTGAAACGAATCTGGTTTCTGAAATAAAACTTTTTACATCAAAATTTTAGGGAATATGAAAATACTTAACCATTTTACGAGTCTGGAGTTCCGTGTTCAAGTGTTTCATTTCTGAAAATACAAGTTTAAAATGCAAAGCTCTTGATAAGACCTGTCTGCGTGAATGATGAATGGAGTAACTGAAGTAAGCTAGATTTTGAGCTTTTCGTACTTTCTGAAACATCTATCTTTTTGTGTCAGACTTTTTGGTTTCACGACTGCAGATTGTTGTGTGATTTTAATGAAGAATTAATAAAACTTTATCCTTTATTTAAAAACTAATTAAAGGTTAAAACAGATAGAGTAAAGCTTGTCACTAAGGTATTATCTTAACAAGAAAAAAAAAGTTTCTGGTAACTCAATTTTCTTTTAAATTAGCTTTCAAAATAAATGCAAATGTATGACATCTGCGAAATTTTATATTTTTATTAATTATTTTTTTATTTATGTCTATGCTGCTTTTATTCTATAGTTTTTTATACAATAAATAAAAGTACTACGCCAAGCTTATTTATTATCTTATTATCCCTATTCAACGGAGCTTTATGTATACTACAAGTGGTTAACGCTTTACGTCTAATCCGTCCGCCACTTTGAGTGCTCTGTTTTGGCTTATAATAAAAGCCAAGCCACACAATTAATACACTAGACTAATTAATAAGCTTGCCATCTTGTTGAAGGCAAAGGCCAAGTGTCCGTATATGTTTATAGTAGATACTCATACCGCTCAAAACGTACTGTTTCATCCCAACTGCGATGAGCAGGTACTTTGAAAAAAATAGGCCAGAGTTATCGTTTGAGCTTTTAGCATATATTTATGATTTATGACTTTTAAATTAGGCAATTTGTGCAGCAGTCAAATATATGCCATTACTATCATCAAATTTCTATTCTGTTCTGCGCAATTATGAGATCAAAATATGAAATATATTCAATATATATTTATTTAAAACGGCTTTACACTCACGGGTTAAGATGTTGAAATTACTCTGACACGTTTCGGACATTTTTGATGTTCTTTTTCACAGGAGTCATGCCTACCGCACGTCCCTCGCGCGACGGGATTCAGCACGTAACTGCTATATTCAACATTTTCAATTTTTTTGATTTGTTTTCCTCTGTCCATCGAATAAGACAGGAGGCTATTTTTGCCTCTTCTCCCGCCTACGTTCTCTGACCATATCACATTTGTAGCAACATTACTTGCTCAGGAATAGAAATTTGATTATATTAATGGCATATATTTGGCTTCTGCACAAATTGCCTAACTTAAAAGTTATAAATCATAAATATATGCTAAAAGGTCATACTTTTATGGAAGTCGACCAAATACATTTATTAATTTAGAGGAAAAGACAATGCAAATCGCAATTCTTAGGGCCAGGGATGGGTCCTATCCATCAGAACGTGTGAAAAATAAGTTATTTTTCAAAGAAAAATAAAACCGACTTCATAACCAAGTGGGTACCGCTTATAATAATTTTAAGTAATTTATTTTTCGCTTTTGAGTGCCTGTTTGTGGTTATGAAGTCGGTTTTATTTATTTTTTGAAAAATAACTTTTTTTACCCTTTTTAGTGCAAAACAAGTTTTAATTAAATTACATGCATCTATTAAATTTTGTGCCTGGGCCGTTATACACTGACGGATATATACTTTTTGAAAATTTCAAGTATGTACCTATAACGGTTAAGAAGATACAGATCTGTAAAGTGCGCACATATAGACACACGGACGGACGGACAGACTAAAAAAATTGACTTTAAATGCCGTGCTAAAGTGAAAATATTCACTAGTAATAATTTTGTCATCAAGGTATCAAAGGAATATGTCCAAAATGGCCCTGTGCAATTAAAGCATCTGACACACACGATAATTAATTGTCTATTTTATTACAATAATTCCAAATACTTTTATAACACGGACTAGTTGTATTCCAAAATGAATATTAAAAAGTATTATTAGCGATTATTAACATTAATTGCCGCCATATGGCCAACAGAGTACTGAATCACTCTACTACGTTATAAGAGGCACTTCCCTATATTGTTGATACCCGAATTATGAAAGCACTGTGTAGCCAACCTAACAACGGAAAGTATTATTTACGTAGTAACTATTATATAATCCGTGTATTATGCTTATAATTTTTTTTTGCAGTGTTGATTGGCACAAAGTACGTTCATAATTCTGAGTTATCTTCTTAGTTCTGAGTTCAAACCGCCGTGCACCAATGAATTTTTCTATCGAAAAATATATGTGCGCTTCTCACAGTGGCCCTCCGGTGAAGGAAAACATCGTTAAGAAACCAACAACCCCTGCATGGTGCTAGAACATATCTAGTGTCCGCCTGGCCAGCTACCACCCTCAAGTTAGAAAATCTGTCGCCAAACATCTACGGCCTTACAACAGAATAATGAATAGTACAAGCCTTACTAATAAAAATTTGCCTATTGAACAGTTGCACAGTGAATGAGCGCTAAACACGCGTCAATCCATTGTTTGACTAATAAACGTTGAATAGGCGGTGGGTATCTACGAGTAGTATCTAGGGTATATCTCGTACTTAGACGTTTAACACTTTTTTCTTTTTCATCTGGCAACTATTAGTCAATTCGTTTCGAAACTGTTTTCGTCTTAAATAGTTACGTAAATTATTTTTTCATAAATTTTACTAATTATTAATATTAGTCATGAAATTTAGGAATGCAATATTAATCAAACTACGTTGTTTTTAGAACTTTTTGTTGAAATTTGTTGATATAATGGAAAATATTTTCTTTTAGTAGGAGTGAAAGACTTAAAACAAATTTTAGAACAAAACACTCAATTGACTGTTGTCCTCTGTCTACGCTGTTGACATTGTATCCATGGAGACTAGCGGTCTCCATGGCTACAATATAAACATGATTGTAGCCATCTTTGAATAAATTGTCTATTTCCAAAGAGAATGTAATCACTGCGTTTAGTTTGTTCCACATAGCTTTTCGTAAACCTGTAATTTGTATTTCAAATGGAAAATCTGAATTGTTCAAAAAACTGGATCTGCACGGTCTTCATAATGTTTTCGATTTTTTTATTTGCCTTCTCTATTTCCCAATGGTCAAATATGTCGAAATAATTTATGTAATCCATTTCAATGAGAACAAATCTAACACATACAAACGATCATCAAATAACAGCATACTTTTTGAAGTTTGAAGAATCAAAACGTTTATTCACAGAATACTTGACACAGATTCAATAATAGTTACTCTGTCTAGACATGATTTCAATCAGCTGATAATAGATAAATCCGCCATTTTAATCCTTTACACACTCGCTAAACTAGGGTCCCAGGGTGTTTAAGAAATGATTAGCCTCCTTTGATAATGGCACATCTGTATACCAACTTTATCCAACGCTTACGTCAAAAATATTTTTATTGGTCAGCTTTTGTGGTATACAACGTGTATACAGAGTGAAAAAAACTTTATTAGTAAGGCCGTTAATGTGTTCCGGCAGCTATCCTTGAGAGCCAGTTCCCATTCTAGTCCACTTCTCTATCTTCGACCGCATCATCACTTAGCAACAGGTGAGATAGTGGTCAAACGCTTGCCTATAAGATGTAACAAAAAATAAATTATCCACACCTTTATTTCTATCTCGCTCACAGTTACCGTAAGAATATCTTATATGCAATAGCAACCTCCATTTTGTATAATCTTCTTGGGACTCTTCTACTAAAACTAGTACATTCTCCTATGTTTGAGGTATTTATCTCCATATCTCTGGAGATACTAATCAGATCTCGATAAAATTAAAATGGGACACCACGGAAACGTATCCTACCTATTAAAAAAAGTATCATTTGAATCCGTTCACAATTGACGGAGAAATCGCGTAACATACACACAAAAAAAAACATACAGACGAATTGAGAACCTCCTCCTCTTTTGTGAAGTCGGTTAAAAATACCTTTTGAAGTATTTGACATGAAAGTGCGTCATGTTAAAGACGTCACCCCTTTTTTTAAAATAATTAGTATTTAATTAGTAAGTAATTATTTGGAAGTGGCCAAATGTATTCATTAATTGAGATAAAAAAAACAGCTCAAGATAATGCAAATCGCAGTTTCCAGGGATTGGTCCCAACTTAATTCATCAGAACGTGTGGAGGAAAAATAACCTTTGAAGTACTTGACATAGAACTGCGTATTTTTAAAGACGTCGCCACCTTTTATAAAAAGAATGGGCACGATTAATAACACGAAAAAGGAACAAAGGTGGCAGGAGTTCAATATTTCAGAATTTATTTGGCTTCAACTAAAGCAAGATCAGCCGGGGTTATTGTTTTAGAACAAAATTATAATGTGTGCGAGAGGGAAAAAAACCAATACCATACGAAAAGTAAAAAGATTTAATGACTCTTTTGAAATGGGTACCCACAGAATTTCACGCTGTTTACAGAAATTTGAAACATGCTGACAATGAGCCTGATTTTCCTGGGGCCTTATTCAGTATGACCAATGAGATAACGCGTTCCTTAACGCGCCACGTCACGTTATTGAAAAACTGTATTCTGTATGCCACACGATAGGTACATTATACAAAACGCGCGCGTTACACGTCCTCATATGTCACGATATTTTGACAGCTCAAAACGCGCTCATAACCTTACCCTACCGCGTTTTAATTGGCATAGAGAATACCATAACGCGGAGATAACGTAACACGGCACGGTAAGACTTTAAAATGGCCATACTGAATAAGGCCCCTGAGGCTGAATAGATTCAAATTGTTATAATTAATTTTAATATGACTAACCAGCTTGCCTATCAGCTATTTTTTCATTTTTGTTATTATTGTCATGTTTAATGTTTAAAGATTTTGATTAATGTACTTATATATGTTTTCCAATGATTTATCTATTTTGTTTTATCTTAAACCCTGTACTTGTTGGGTTAATGTAATGTTTTAAGAGCTTTCAACTTTTTGCTTGAAATGAAATAAGCAACAAGTATCGCAGAAGAATAGAATAGAATAGAATAGAAAAATTCTTTATTGTACACCAACTTAAAATGAAACAAACCGAAATTAAGCTACTTAAGTTACTAGAGGCAATACAATGGGCGGTCTTATCGCTTGAAGCGATCTCTGCCAG
The DNA here is from genome assembly GCA_954871355.1 of Cabera pusaria. NCBI lineage: Eukaryota > Metazoa > Arthropoda > Insecta > Lepidoptera > Geometridae > Cabera > Cabera pusaria. The sequence goes on from OX940901.1 coordinate 18,360,623, forward strand.
ACAACCTTTGGATGGACAGAATTTTTAAAAGAAGTTGACGGTGGTACAATGCGTAACATGGTACTAAAGTGCAAAAGTATAATCAAAATAAAAAAATAAACAAACAATCAGTAATGCATAAGCATCATATACATGTATTTGCTTACCAATACAAAACAAAATATACATACACGTACATATCAGAATACTTATATAAACAAATATATTATATATATAAATAATCAATAATATATATGTATAAATATTCTATACAAACAAAATATATACATATACCTATAGATAAAAAAATATATACTTTTAAGTACAGAGTAAATATGTTACATACTATTAAGTGATAAATAGTGTTTTTTCACCATATTTTTGAAGATTGGGAGTGATTGAGCTTTTCGTATATCTAAGGGAAGTGCGTTCCATAATCGTGCAGCTTGAACAGTAAAAGACTTGCCATAGTACTCAGAAGTATGTGAAGGAATTTTCAGAATAAGTGTGTCAGAAGATCGTAAGGATAGGGAATGTGACTGATGTAGGAATTTAAAACATTCTTTCAAATAATGAGGAGTGGAAGGGATAAAAAGTATGGAATATAGGAAAGAGAGGATGTGTGCATTCCGGCGCAAACGAATCGGTAACCATTTCAGCTTACTACGAAAATCTGAGATGTGGTCAAACTTGCGAAGGCCATAGATAAATCTAATGCAGAAGTTCTGTAAACGTTCGAGTTTATTCAGCTGCTCTTCGGTTAAGTCGAGGTATGAGACGTCGGCATAATCAAGTATTGGGAGTAACAGGGATTGAGCAAGCGCAATTTTGGTGGATATTGGCAGGAAATTGCGCAACCTCCGAAGGGAAAATGCTGCAGCAAAAAGTTTGCGACTAACTTCAGCCACCTGAGGCACCCATGTAAAATCGCGGTCTATATAAATGCCTAGGTTTTTAACCGTGTCACAGACTTTCAAAACTGTTCCATCAAAAATGAATTGCGGCAGGCGAAACCAATCTATTTTGGAAACCATTCTTGAACTACCTATGATAATGATTTGGGTTTTCGCCGGATTAATGCTGAGACCATAAGAATTGCTCCATTTAGTAATACTGCGTAAATCGGAATTAATAGTCTCAACAGCCGCATCTAATTGTGTGAGTGAGGACTGTGTGTAGATCTGTAGATCATCAGCATAAAGGTGGAAGGAAGAAGTTAGACTACGGGAAATAGAGTAAATGAATAATGAAAACAGAAGAGGAGAGAGAACGCCGCCCTGGGGTACACCTGCAGACGTGCTGCACCATGATGAAAAAGAATCATCGATGCGTACACGCTGCCGGCGACCGTACAGGTAAGTACGAAACCAATCAACCACCGTTGGAGATATGTGAAGAGAGCGTAGAATTTCTAACATAATATCAAAATCGACATTATTGAATGCGTTACTGAAGTCTAGCAGGGATAATACTGTCAGTTTGCCGTTATCCATGCCCTGACGCACATCCTCCGTAATCTTAACTAAAGCTGAGACTGTGCTGTGACCAGGACGGAAACCGGATTGGAAACGATTCATAAGGTTGTTTCGGATAAGAAAGGCAGTCAATTGCTGGTGTACGAGACGTTCAAGGAGTTTTGATAGGAATGGTAGTATGGAGATAGGTCGATAGTCGGAGAGAGAGGAAGGATTGCACTTTTTAGGTAGAGGGGTTATCTGTGCTTCCTTCCAGATGGAAGGAAACACACCACAGGAAATGGACTCATTAAGGATATATTGGATCACATGCACAGTCTCGTTCAGTATTAGAACGATCATCTTTCGGCTGATAGCATCGCAGCCCACAGCGTTAGATGAAATTGATTCTACGCCCTTCCTAACATCACAACTGGTGAATTGTAGAAACTCAAAAGATGAATGGCCAGGAGTTGGTATACTAGCAAGATCACGTAAGGTGGCATTTTTAACTGGCCCATCAAATGCGGCAGAAGATGAAAAATGCTGATTGAGCGTATCAATATTTAAGTTATTGGGTAAAGTAGAACTGCGCGACTTACCAACTCCTAATGATCTCAAGAACTTCCATACTTTCGATGGGTCCTCATTTTCCAAATTACTATGAATATGTCGGCGTTGTGCGTCCCTACACACCTTGTTGCATTCATTTCGACGTTCATTGTATCTGTGTTTGTTATTGTCTGTAGGCATGCATTTATACCTACTCTTGGCAGCAGATTTTTTATTAATTAATATTCTGATATCCTGAGTAAGCCAAGGCGCAGGCAAATGTTTAATTTTAACTGGTCTTAGTGGAGCGTGTTTGTCGTACAATTTGATGATGATCATGTTAAAAAGTTCAAGTTTCGAATCAATACTAGGTGCATTTATAACTTCAGACCAGTCTAAACTATTGGCATCACTGCGTAGGTTTTCCATGTCAATGCCACCAAAATTACGGTGCATAAGGACTTTGGGCTTGGCTTTTGGCGGACGGATTTTGTAGGAGAGGTAAACCATGTCATGGTAAGAAAACTCGTCCGCAGCGCACTGACCATGCTTGCTGACATGTGTAGAAGATTGTACAAGAATCAGGTCAAGTAAAGAGGGTGTGCAATTTGGGAGATTGTGGGTAGCATCTAGGGGAAGAATGGTCAGGTTGCAAGCCCTCACTGTGGACTCAAAAGCCAGGGAGCGAGAGTCTCGTTTTAGTAAGCACGTGTTAAAATCACCCATAACTATGGTGTGTTCATAAGACGGCATGAAGTTTTCTAATAGGGTCTCAAGAGAAGAAAAGAAATTAATATGAAGTGACGGAGAGTAGTAGACACCAATTAATATTTTAGAGTGGGATAGTGAAATTTCAAGTAAAAGGTGCTCACCAGCATTAGAGGGGGGGCCAGCATTAGAGGGGAAGACTGAATATATCAACATCCACAGATCAGACCTGAGCTTAACCGTTTTGTATTTATGATCATAACCCTACATGATGATATAGAAGTCAAAATTATCACCAAAAATTGCAAGCATAAAGTCGGATTGAAACAAACGCTTGTAGTTTAAACTATAAAACTATTCTATTTCAAGCATAAGGTCGGATGTTAAGGATTAAATAAATAAATAATTTTTAACAGCTAGGAAGAAGCTTGTAATAAGAGCGATAGGTACTATTGCCTACCAAATATTCAGCAAAGAATACAGGTTTTAATACTTATAGTTTAAGAAATATGAAGAAAAAAGTTTGTAAATTTTATTTTCGCTCTCCTGTAAAGTAAGAGTTTTGTACATCCGACCTTATGCATCTGATGTCGAGATTTATTCTAATAATTACAAAAGAAACGTTTTTACAATTAACTTCGACTAATAATTCATTTTAAACATAATAAACAATATTTGTTCTAAAAAACTATACGTCAGTACAAGGTTACGTCAGTGAACACATTTTCTTTATAAACACTAGGGATGCTACCCGAAAAATTAAAAGATTGATCAGTCGATAGGTTGAATCGAATGCAATGATTACTTGTGAAGGATGTTTAACGATAAAAACAACTACACTGTGATTGTAATGAACACATAATATTGTTCGTTGACTAAAAAATACAAAAATAATTGAATAGGAACTAAAATCAATAATAATTTGGGTTAAAAAACTAACGATAAACTACTTAACGTTAGATCATTACATTTGAGTATGATTTTTAAAATCGTTTAAATATGTATGTACAATTACCGATTTTTATAAATTGTATTGTTACATCGCGTCGTCGAGTCGCGATGTTTCGCCAAGCTTCTCGAACAAAAATACCGTGGGAAAGAATAGACTAATTAGGGGCTATAAACACCCGACCCGACCGTCATAAAAGTTAACCTTCCGGGAATTCAGACCCTAGTCAATGTACCTAGTTTTGTAGTTAAGATTGAACCTTATTCATAAGTAGTTAGAGATCAAATTAGCATGTATGGTAAAGTTGTTTACGTCAGATGCTCAAAGGAAAGCCGCCCCTTTTGTTTGTGATTGTTATTGCTTTGTTTTGAACGTCTTTTGTCTATTGTTTCGAGTCAATACTGGAAAGTTCTGTAGAAATATTCTCGTCCTATATAACACGTTGAAACCGCGGCTTGAGTCAGTCTTTCTCTGGAAGCGACAGTGTAACTATCTAAGCGCGGATAGCGACCAAGTGATCGTTAAGTGTTATCAGTGAACTAGTGTTGTGAACTGTGAACAGTGAAATCAGTGATTGTGATTACCAACGACCTCAGTGTGTGTTAACGGACTTTTGATAATTGTGCAAGACGATTTGGACAACTACTGTGGAACATTGTGCTAACCTAGTGATCAGTGGAAATAAACGTTCATCTCATCGGATTGGCATTTTAATACCACCCCGCACGTAACAATTGGTGTCAGAAGCGGGATGCCAATCACTCCGAGGGAAGATACGCGTACTCCACGCACCAGGCGACAGGCGGAGATGGATGCAACCCGGCAGAAGGAGCTTGAAGCATCGGGAGGAGGAACATCCACATTGGAAGAGCCAGCAGCAACACCAATGGCAGCGCCACCTACACCACTGGCGGCGAGTCGAACTACGGATGGAGGCCTGAAGGCCATGCTAGCCGCTATCCTAGCTGGACAAGAAACTGCACGCCAGGAACAAAAGGCTGCACTACAAGCTGTACGTGAGGAACAACAGGCCGCACTACAGGCTGTACAAGCGGCACAAGAAGAAGCTAGCCGCAAACAGGAGGAGGCTCGCCAGGAACAACAGGCTGCACTACAGGCTGTACAGATGGCCCAACAAGAAGCTAGCCGCAAACTGGAAGAGACAATTGGACGTCAGTTGCAGAGCGGGCTTGCCGGCATGGGAGAGAAGATCAAAATGGTGGAAACCAGTATCAAGGAAGTAGAAGGGCGGCTTGACATACATGAGCAGACCGTGAATGACTTGGCCAACGAATTTCAGAAACTGAAGTTAAGAGGAATTGGACATAGCAGCCAGGGTCCCACTATGACCTCGCCCTTCAAGCTATATTTGCCGCACTTCGACGGAACATCTTCGTGGGCAGCCTACAAATTCCAATTCACAACGCTGTCCAAAAGTTGCGGCTGGACAGACGAGCACGCAAATACAGCGCTCACATTAGCGCTGAAAGGAGACGCTCAGCTTATCCTGGAACGCATACCTGAAGAGGAAAGGACCCTGAAGACCCTGCTGGAAGCCCTCGAAACGCGCTATGGAGACAAGCACATGGAGCATGCCTACAGGGCACAACTACGTGAGCGCACCCAGAAGCCCACAGAGACATTGCAACAGTGGGCAGACGAAATCGAGAGATTGGTCTGACGAGCCTACGTGTCGACGCCATCAACCATTGAGATGACATCTCTGCAGCACTTTGTGGATGGAATCAGGGATGGCGAAGTACGCGCTGCTGTACGACTGGGACATCATCAGACACTCAAGAACGCCCTGGTTCATGCTTTGGAAGTGGAAACTGTGCGACGAGACACCAAACCGTATAGGGTTCAAGAACTGGTTACTGAACCCAGGAATCCCCATTATGGACCGACATGTTACGGGTGTGGAGAAAAGGGGCATATTCGGATTGATTGCCCGAAGACGAAGAAACAGGACCCAAGTGGCAGAAGAAACGTCGTCATAGCTGCGGGACGGGCGCCGTCTGATCGAGAGAGAGCCCCCGCCATCACTGTGACACAAGTGTGCAACGGGAACAGCTTAATCGTCGAGGGCACTTTGAACAACAAGACCTGCAAGTTCACAGTGGACACAGGAGCATCGCGCACAATTGTGAAGCCTGAATTCCTGCAACGATTTATATCACGGAAACATCGATCTGCAGCATGCTCACTACGGACAGCAACCGGCCAGTCAGTTCCTGTCCTTGGCGATACAGATGTGGAGATAGTCATCGGTGAGCACTCATACATTCATCCTGTGCTTATTGCCAACATAACTGATGATTGCATTCTGGGATTGGACTTTTTGGAGAAGCAGCATTGCATATTGGATGTGGCCCGTGGTGTTCTCCGGTTTCCCGAGCAAGAAGTGTTCTTCGAAGGAACGGCACCGTGTAAGCTTTACTGTCTCAAGGACGTCGTGTTGGCTCCAAAATCGCAAAATATTGTTCGAGTGAAATTTCCAAATACAGTCAAGAGTGGACTATGTGTAGTTGCCGAAGATGAGGGCACACATCCGACCTGGATTACTGCAAGAACATTGCTCATGACAAACAGAACGGCCAGTGTGCGAATTCTCAACCTTGGCAATGAAGAAGTTCATCTGAAGAAAAACAGCATAATTGGAAAATGTCAAGAAGTGAAGTACCTGCGACGAACGGATATTACTTCTACGGAACCAAGCTCGGAAGACCAAATATCACAGCTGCTGGAATCATCCAAAGACAACTTAACGTTCGCTCAGCTGTCACAAGCAAAACGTCTGTTGATGCGGTTTAAAGACGTCTTCGCCGCTGGAAACAACTGTGGACGTACCGGACTTGTTAAACACAAAATTGACACTGGCGACGCAAGACCTATACGACAGAGGCCACGAAGGATTCCATGGGCGAAAGAAGCTGAAGTTGCAGACATGATACGAGACATGGCCAAAGAAAAAGTCATCGAACCATCTACAAGTCCTTGGTCATCGCCAGTGGTTCTGGTGAAAAAGAAAGATGGCTCCACCAGATTCTGCGTAGATTACAGAATGCTTAATGAAGTCACAAAGAAGGACAGCTACCCCTTGCCTCGAATAGACGATACACTGGACATGCTCAGTGGAATGAAGTGGTTTTCAACGGTTGACCTGAAAAGTGGCTACTGGCAGGTAGAAATCAGTCCAGAAGACAAAGAGAAGACAGCATTCAGTACGGGCATTGGAAATGGACTCTGGCAATTCAATGTCATGCCATTTGGACTGTGTAATGCTCCAGTAACGTTCGAACGTCTCATGGACAAAGTAATGGTTGGATTACTGGGAGACGTATGCTTGGTGTACCTGGATGACGTCATCATTTTGGGCCGATAACCGAGAGGAATTTTAAGAAAATCCTTTCTGAAACAATATTGATTTTTATACTTTGTTACCCCAGTATCCTCTTAGAGTGGCATTTAAAAAAAGTCTGAAACTCGTATTTACCTAATTATTTATTTACAGAAGTACTAGTGTAAAATGTCTAATAAAATGACTATCCAAACTTTGAACCCCCGCTTCATCCCCTTGAAGAGTGAATTTTGAAAAATTCTTTCTTAGCGGATACCTAAGTCAAAATAACTATCTGCATGCCAGATTTTAGCGCAATTCGAAACAATATTGATTTTCACACTCTGTTACCCCATTTCACCCTCTTAGGGGTGGAATTTCAAAAAACCTAAAATCGTATGTATTATTTTTTTCTGGAGCACTTGTATGAAGTTTCGAATAGAAAATACTATCTAATCTTGTTTCTCCATATAAACTTTGAACCCCCATTTTATCCCTTTAAAGGGTGAATTTTGGAAAATCCTATCTTATTACTACACCCTTACGTACTAAGACTACTACTAATACCCTCCAAATTTCAAGTCTCTACGACCAGTGGTTTAGGCTGTGCGTTGTCTGTCAGTCAGTCAGTCAGTATGTCAGGACAAAGATTCTTATAGTATTAGATATTTATAATTTAGAAAATCGTATAATCACATTGGATAGGTAAATACGATTATACGATTTTCCAAATTTTCATTTCTTATTCCAAATCTAATCGAAATCTGTTCAGTCATTTCAATGTACCGCTGAAAGAAAATAATCACTCAGACACACACTCACAAAATATGTGTGTCATAGTTGTCAACCTTTTATTGAATTTTATGTCATCCCAAATTACATTAATCATCATAACTAAACAAAAAACTTACTTTACATTTTTTATACAAGTGGAATCATTGAAACCACCGAATGTCTTTGTACAATTAGACTTTTTTAGGGTTCCGTACCCAAAGGGTAAAATGGGACCCTATTACTAAGACTCCGCTGTCCGTCTGTCTGTCTGTCTGTCTGTCTGTCTGTCTGTCTGTCTGTCTGTCTGTCTGTCTGTCTGTCTGTCTGTCTGTCTGTCTGTCTGTCTGTCTGTCTGTCTGTCTGTCTGTCTGTCTGTCTGTCTGTCTGTCTGTCTGTCTGTCTGTCTGTCTGTCTGTCTGTCTGTCTGTCTGTCTGTCTGTCTGTCTGTCTGTCTGTCTGTCTGTCCATCTGTCACCAGGCTATAGCTCATTAACCGTGATAGTTGAAATTTTCACAGATTGTGTATTTCTGTTGCCGCTAGAACAACAAATACTAAAAACAAAATAAAGTTAAAAATTAAAGGGGGTCCCCATACAAATAACGTGTTTTTAAACGCCATCTATCTAATTAGTTTCGGCAAAATGACATAGATGGCGCTAGTAAACGAGCCCTGTCTTTCTAGATCTCGACCAAACCAAATATTCTTGGTAATATCAATTAATCAAATATATGAGGTTGAAACTCTGTTATGTTTCGTACTGTACGGAACCCTCCCTAAGTGTGCGATAAGAGACGCGATGCTGACTCGCACTTGGCCAGTTTTATTTTTAATATCTTATAGGCTAGCGTTTGACCACTATCTCATCTGTTGGTAAGTGATGATGCGGTCGAAGATGGTAAGCACGCTAGGCCTAGAATAGGAACTGGCTCTCAAGGATAGCTGCCGGAACACATTAGATGTTTTGGTGACAGATTTTCTAACTTGAGGGTGGTAGCTGGCCAGGCGGACACAAGATAGTGTCCTACCACCATGCGGGGGTTGTTGGTTTCTTAACGTTGTTTTCCTTCACCGGAGGGCACTGTGAGAAGCGCACATACATTTTTCTATAGAAAAATCTATTGGTGCACGGCGGGGTTTGAACTCGGTACCACGGCATCAAAGCCGATTACGCCACCGGGCCCTCAAGAAGGACGGAATAAAGCTTTTACTTCTTATTTATTACTCGTGTGGATCTAGCTACTTGGTAATTACTTTTTACTTACACCACAGAAATGTACTATCTACAATCACATTTAAATAATATAATTACTCTGTGATGCCTTTTTTAATGAACGCCACTAAAGCCGATCTTCGACTCTTAAAAACTTTTCAAAACTTCAGCCTCCTACAAACTGAAATTTACCATTATCATCACAAGCGTCTGATCTAATAGAAACGTCTTATAGCTAGGGTGGAGGGTGCAAAGAATCACCGGGTTTCGGTTTTCGGACTTATAACGGACAAACTCTTATGCTAAACGATCACTTGGTGCAACTTGAAACCGAACTAGAGAACATGAGATGGCATATACTGTCCAAAAACAGGGGAGGACACCATAACCCTATAAACAGGTTATGGTTCTTGGTCCTGTTCTTCATTTAGATCATTTTATGTATTACCGTGAGGGATACCAACTATTTTAGGTAGGAAGAAAGTACGAATACCCATTCTAAATCTCAAAAATCAGGATATGTGGTAGCAATTTACCAAAAAGCTATGCAGCGATTGAAACATTCCAATTTTATGTGCCACAGTATGTATCGAATTTGTCATGAGCAGAGATCATCGGTTACCATCAGGCGATATTAACTATATAAATTGTATACCTTAGACTTCAGGATATCATTGTAAATATAATACAATGAAATGAAATGAAATGAAATGAAAATGAAATGATTTATTTGCTTGTGGGTCTAGGTAGTACATACAGTGGTGTAAAAATTATCCAATAATATCGCTAGATCCGCTAATATGTCTACAAGCATTACTTATACTATAGAAAAGAGAATAATACCACCTTATACCTAGTTATATTCATGCATACATTTATATTGTTGCTTATTTACGTCCTAGTACAAAAAAAATATAATCAGTAATGTCAGGGAAGCAGTGAAATAAATAATAATAATTACATTAATTTTACATCATTGAATTTGTCATCTAAAAAGTCATTAATTGAGTAGTACCTAGGATGATGGATTACAATGGATGGAGCCATGTCAGCCATGTGACGTTGTCACATCGACTTTCATTCTATCAACACATTGTCCTACCCTTTCTATTACAGGGATCGCGAGATAAGAGTAAACGAGAAAGCTAATATCAAATTGACAACTTCGCGCATGGGTGAGCGTGTCCATTTTTGACCGGCTAGCAGGCCATAATATAGCGGCGCATCATACTTATAAATTAAAAATTAAATAGAAACATAGCTTTAAAGACTGAAACCCTGTTAAATGGTTAAATTATGTCGTGTTGTGCTGTGTTTTATCCATCAAGAACAACTAAAGGAGGCGTAAAAGATCCAGAATTATCATTTCACACGTAAGTCTTTGTGGGCATTTATTCTCATATATAACCACTTTTTGAATCAAAATATTTATTTTGCTTACATTATATACATCTTTTTCGTCATATAATTACCGAGGTGGTAAATGGTTATCATTTGAAAGCTTTAATTTATGTAAATAACAAACATTATTTTACGCCGCCCGGCTAGTGATGTACGAGAACCCTCCAAAACTTTGTCGATAAATATAGTCGATACCCTTGTAAAAAGGAATATATAAATTCCTTGAAGTGTAATATTATAATATTACACTTAAAACTTCAAATATATAAATCGTTTATATACATTTTACACTAAATCTATACATATAAAAAAATTGAAGTGTCTGTTTGTAATTCCAAATTAACAGCTTTTCACTAAATGCATATGAAAGAATATACGGTAATTACATAAAAAACAAATTTTTAAATGTTTGTCTGTCTGTCTGTTTGTTCCGGTTTATCTCTGAAATGACTGGACCAATGTAACGGGACTTTCACTAGCAGAATGAACTACTTTTTATCGATATGTTCTACACTAGTGATCACTTCCCTACACACGCACACTCTAGCAGTTCTAGACACTAACACAAACAGAAAATGGACATGCTGCCAAAGTTTTGACGCCATCCATTGTAATCCATCATCCTAGAGTAGTACACTTTCTTTATTAAAAAACGATTGAGCATATTCTTAAATATATTAATATCACCGATGCTTTTTATGGTTTCTGGAATTTTATTATATATGCTTGGTGCCATACAGAACACGCTTTTGTGCAGCTGTCTCGTCCTACCCATAACATGTTTACTTGACTCTGGCCGTCTACTACCAACGAAGTGCTTTTCAAATAGAGACGGGTTCCGTTTGACAAAAGTGGCAACCTCGCTGATATACAATGAAGGCAATGTTAAAATATTGTTGCTTTTCAAAATGTTTTTACAAGATTCTGTTTGCTTTATTCCAAATATAGCTCTTAAGCACCGTTTTTGAGCTCTAAAAATTCGCAACTTATCCGTAGAATTGCCCCAAAACATGACTCCATATCGTAATATTGAGGCAACATGTCCATGATAAGATGTCAGTAATGCTTTTTCATTGACTACTGACCTAAGTTTGTGTAAAGCGTATGAGAACTTATGTAGACGATTACAAATGTTGTCGATGTAGGGTTTCCATGTCAATCTGTTATCTATCATTAAACCTAAGAACCTAGTTGTGTCAATTTCAGCTACATTATTACCGAAATAGTTAATGCCAATGTTTGATATTCTGTTAAATCTATTAAAATTCATTATTTTCGTCTTATTCAAATTAATTTTTAAATTATTAGATGTAATACCGCCGTGCACCAATGGATTTTTCTATCAAAAATGTATGTGCGCTTTTGACAGTGGCCCTCCGGTGAAGGAAAAACATCGTTAAGAAACCAACTAGCATGGTGGTAGGACACTATCTAGTGTCTGCCTGGCCAGCTACCACCCTCAAGTTAGAAAAGCTGTCGCCAAAACATCTAATGTGTTGCGGCAGCTATCCTTGAGAGCCAGTTCGCATTCAGGCTTAACGTGCCACCATCCTCGACCGCATCATCACTGCCCAACAGGTGAGATACTGGTCAAACCCTAGCTATAATATGATAAAAAAAACCTATTGGCGGATAGAAAAATGTGACCACTGTTACACATACAAAAAGTTTATAAAGAAACATTTTGTATGCTCAGCAGACAGGCACACAGAATAATAAATAGTACTGCTGGTGATGATGTACAGTGGAAATGGCAAACTTTAGTCCAATCCATAATTATTAAAACTATTCTAACCCGCCCAAGTAGACCTAACCCAAAATATATTCAACCATGGATCTAAAATAAATAATAGTTTAAAAAAACTAAAAAACACGCTTTTTATAGAAAACCGAACTAAAAAATTGAAAATAAATGTTAATAAATTTAAATTAAGAATAGTGTTAAAAATTTCAATAAATATAAATTAATAATAGTGTGAATAAAAAAAAAAAGCGTGAGGTGCATGGTGTCAATAGTTATAAATATTTTATTGACAGATATGAGTAGAGATCTACTTTTTAGTTGAAAAATGGAATATTTTTTTATCAAATTAGTGTATTGTCATCGGTCCTCGATAAATCTACAAAGTTTGAACGAAATCTGGCCTTTTAAAGTGGGTCAAAATCGCGCCCAAAGAAGTCGGTTACAAACATACAAACATACAGGTGAAGCTAATAAAAAGCTAATAATATAAAACGTATAGTGAAGAGTGTAAAATGATAAGACTTATTATTATTACAATCTTTATCTCTACTTCACGGCGAATTTGTCCGTCACAAATCTTGCGATTGATTTTAAAGCGACTTCCAGGGGATCGATTGAGCTGAAATTTTGCAAACATGTGTAAATTGCGTGACAATGCAATATTATGATGACATGGTGCTGATCTGATGATGGAGCTGGAAGGTGGCTAAAGGAACTCCTTAACTACACATGTTATACCTGTCGTGTTTGGGCTCGTTGGATTTGTCTTGACCTACTCTGGTCTTTAGTGAACACTCAAAGGGTCCAATATTACTTTTAAATTTTACTTGTTTTATTATTATGGATCCACACTATTAATCTATTTAACTAGTGTCAAAGTAATAGAAAAGTTCTAGTTAAAAAAAAAAACAAGTTATAAAATCGAGTCAAGGTCACATTCTATAAAAAGATATCCGATTAAACAAAATTTGCCGGAAAAATAAAGTACAAAGTACATCGATAATATAAATACTAATACCGTGTTAATACTAAACATGCTTATTTACTACAACGCCATCTAACGAATGTCTAACGAACTTCTAACGCCAACTAAATAATTACCGAATACCGAATATTATTCGGTTTAACCTTTACCGAACCAGATATTCGGCTGAATTATTCGGTTTACCATTACATTGTTTTGCCGCGTAAACAAGTTCTAACATGTACGCTACGTGCCGCTGCTGGTTAGATAAGGAACAAGATGTGGATTTAATTGAGGTTTATAAAAATGTTGATTTTAAGTTTAAAAATAAATGTTGATTTAAAGTTTGAAAATAAATATTGTTGTGAGATTTAAATTAAATGTTGATTTAAGGTTTAAAATAAATTTTGACTATACCTACTAACTATAGGTTAAGAAGTAAATATGTTTTCTTTGACTTATAATATATAACATGAATCATATATAAGAAGTTTTGTCTTTTAGTTCTACACCTTGGCTACATGAGCCAAGAAAATAGAAATGCTTGAACCGAATATATTTGGCAACAAAACCGAATAATTTGGCCGAATACAAATAATGGAAAAGATGCCGAATACGCTGAATACCGAATACCTAACGAATATTCGGCGCATCTCTAGTTAACACAAAGGGTAAGGGTAAACTAGTGTTTTTCAACGTGTGGGTCGCGACGCTCGCGACCCCTTGGGGGGTCGCGGAGCCTCTATATAAGGGAGTCGCGGGTGGTCGCGAAGCCTCAGTAAAAGAAAAAAACATAGTTTGAAAACATACTTTGAAAGAAAATATTAATTAAAGGGCATTTGTAGGTGTTATGACTGAGAGTGCTTATAATATTTGTTTCAAAAGAAAAATATATAATTTGTTTCCTGTTGGCCACACGAACGAAGCCGCGGTTAGAAGCTAGAAATAGACCAAAATACACATTATAAACAGTGCAAGTAGGTCGATTTCTTTTTTCATACTAAGGGGGTCGCGTCGCGTCATGAAAAAGGTTGAAAAACACTGGTAAACAATCGTTCATAGATGGCGCGATAGTAGAAACACGTTTTTTGTATGGGTGTCCCCTTTAATTCTTTACTTTGTTCTGTTTTTAGTATTTGTTGTTATAGCGGCAACAGAAATACATCATCTGTGAAAATGTCAACCGTCTAACTATCACGGTTCATGAGATACAGCCTGGTGACAGACGGACAGACAGACAGACAGACAGACGGAGAGCGGAGTCTCAGTAATAGGGTTCCGTTGGTACCCTTGGGTTCGGAACCCTAAAAAACGTCAATACTCGTGGTAAAACGGCACTGGTCATTCACATATGTCGGTGAACCAAGCGAACGGGCGCCAAGCAATGATACACAAAGCTCTGGCCAGCCAACTGCCAAAGTACTGCGCCCCGCAGTTTCTTTTTTATATGTATAACTAGCTGAGCCCCATATGGCTTCGCCCGCTTTATAAAGTATCCAATTTTATAATCTACTATACTGGCTATCCCTGTGCAAAATGTCAGCCAAATGGGTCGAGCCGTGTGACCGTGAAGAGGTCTTAAACAAACAAATACACAAATTACTGACTTTCCTTTTTTAAAATATTAGTATGATATTTATCCTACCATAATTATGTTATAAAAGAAATTATATTTTGAATACGAGTATTACATCTAAAACTAAAGTCTATGCTTGTCACAAAAGGACTTTAGCAATAACTCTTTCAAAATGTGTCCAAAAATAGTTTTGATATATACAGGCTGTGTGTCTATATGGTCCAAACTAAAGCCATCGATAGAAGACTCCAAGGGCTACCCAGAGAACCCCCATGTATGTTCCGCGAAAATCTATAGTTTTCGAGAAAATTGCGTTTTACTTGTTTTTGAGTTTGTCCCCGAAATGTAGCAATTTATTTAAATTTTTTCCCAAACTATAAAGGCTAGAGCGCTAGTTATTGTTGTGGGACTACGAACAATGAATAGGTCTTTCAGGGAAAACTACAATTTTTTTAGGCATATTATTTTCTGAGAAAAAAAATAAGACAACACATTTTTTTATTTAGACGATATTTGAACTTTTACTTTGGGCAGGCTTTTTTCCAAAAAAAACATAGAGTAAGCCTAGCCTATATAGTTTGGGAGAAAATTTAAATAATTTGCAACATTTCGGGGACTAACTCAAAAACAAGTAAAACGCATTTTTTCGGAAACTATAGATTTTCGCGGAACATACATTGGGGTTCTTTGGGTAGCCCTTGGAGTCCCCCGTCGACGGTTTCATTTGGACCATATGAAACCCGACACCCTGTATACTAAACAAATATTTTGTAGATTAGATTGCCTGATTCGTTGAAATCATTTCAGTTTACATTTTTAAAAAGTTAGGGGAAGTTAGATTTATGAATCAGGCAATCTAAGCACATATTATTAGGTATACAAAACTAGAAGTGCCCCGCGGCTTCGCCCGCGTTAAAAACTTCTTTTATTTACTTAAAACTTTTCTTTTGTAAAAACCTTTTTATCATTAAAGACATCAAAACAGAATTAGCCAAATCTGTTTACCCCATTTCATGTTATCGCGTGCCTAAGAAAAACCATATTGATTTTCAGACTTTGTTACCGGGTAGGTATTTTTATACATTTCGAAATATCCTGCAACACGTATTTACTTATTTATTTGCAGAAGTACTTACGTAAAGTTTTAAATAAAACAGACTATATATCATCTTGTTTCGCCAAACACACTTTGAATCCCCGTTCCGTCTCCATAAGGAGTGAATTTTAAAAAATTCCTTTTTTAGCGGATACCTAAGTCATAATAACTATCTGCATTCTAAATTTCAGCGCAAACCGAAACAATGTTGATTTTCAGACTTTGTTACCCTACTTCACACTCTTAGGGGTGGAATTCCGAAAATGCCTGAAATTCGCATTTACTTATTTATTTACAGAAGTACTTGTGTTAAGTTTGGAATAAAAATAGTATCCAAACTTTGAAGTCCTGCTTTATCCCCTTAAAGAGTGAATTTTTAATATTCCTTTCTTAGCGGATACCTGTATATGATACCTTATGACTTCATAATAACTATCTGCATGCCAAATTTTAACGCAATCTGAAAAAAATATTGATTTTAGACTTTGTTACCCCACTTCACCCTCTTAGGGGTGGAATTCCAAAAAAGCCTTAACACGTATTTACTTATTTATTTACTGAAGTACTTGTGTGAAGATTCAATAAAAAATACTATCTTATTTTTCTACTTTTTAATTTTTTATTTTCTATTTTCTACTTTGTTTCTACATACAAACTTAGGGGGTGAATTTAAAAAAATCATTTTTAGCGGGACCTAACGTAACTATCTGGATGCCAAATTTCAGCGCAATCCGAAACAATATTGATTTTCAGACTTTGTTACCCCATTTAATAATAAGTAAATACGTGTTCCAGGTTTTTTCGAAATTCCTCCCCTAGGAGGGTGCTCTTAGGGGAGGAACTTTGAAAAAACCTGAAACACGTATTTACTTATTTATTTACTGAAGCACTTGTGTCAAGTTTCAAATAGAAAAGACTATTTAATCGTGTTTCTCCATACAAACTTTGAACCCCCATTTCATCCCCTTAAGGGATGAATTTTGAAAAATCCTTTCTTAGTACACCTTTTCGTACTAAGACAAATATACCCTCCAAACTTCAAGTCTCTACGACCAGTGGTTTAGGCTGTGCGTTGTCTGTCAGTCAGTATGTTAGGACAAAGATTCTTATAGTATCAGAAGATGGTTGTAATAAGATATCAAAACAATTTTTGAACAAAAGTTAAACATACTATAACTACTCGTACCAAAATTTTTGTTTTTGAGAAAGCACTAAAATTAAACTTTTGTGTAAGAATGTAGTGTTCATGCCTTAAAGTAAATCATTTTAGAAAGTGAAAATTTGAGCTGTGGTTCGTTACGTACGTAAGCCCTCTTTAGTTAGTGCGGTTTTTATAAAATTTTGAAATCTGGTGTCCGGTTGTCCGGTTTGCCAAACCTAGGATTTCTAGAAAAGACGAAATAATAAACTACTTGCTGCTTTTAGAAATATGTTAATGAAATGAAATTTGATCATCAAAAAGTTTTGACGTGAACGTGAAAAAGTGTGTGTGCTCTCATTGTATTTTTTCCTAAAACTTGTTTTCTTCCATGAGTTAATGTGTTATAAATTTCTGTTTCGTCCCGTGCCAATTTGTAATCCCCTTTTGCATCCCTTTAATCAACATTTCAGTTATCAACCATTAAGTGCCGGTGAATTTGTGCGAGTGTAGGGAAACAGCACAATGTTGAAACACATGTCATTTTCATTCCACATTTTAGGGTACGACTTGAACTATGACTTCGTGAATTTCGCCATACAAGTATAATGTTTATCGGCACATTTAAAGCTCCCGGTGATATTTAATCGAGTCTGGCGTATTTTCTGTGGAAAGAAATTTTAAAAGAGGCGGTTAAACATGACTAGGCGTTTAAATGTGTATGTCACAGAAATATGTATACTTATTACTAATATTTCTGTGGTGTATGTTCACCCTTAGATGTGTAAATCATAGAATAAAAGTGCCTTTAAAATGTATGAGACATTTTTAATCGTGGTCTGAAGCCATCTGTGAAAATAACAGAACAAAACTTGACATTCATGTGCAGGTTTCATTGTTTCCATAAACTTGCCGCTCTAAGCTTATTTTTGCTTTATATCTAGTTGTAAAATGTTTATTGTAAAGTTTGTCTCCACTGAATTTAAACGAACTAGATGAACTTTTAAGAATATTCGCTGAATTCCAAATTATGTGAGCGAAGAACGACGAAGTCAACAACAAGGAACATCGTTCCGTACTTAAAGTTTACCAACAGAACTCTAATACTGAGACTTAGCTGTCCGTCCGTCCGTCTGTTAGAGGGCTGTCAATAGGTGTAGTAGACTCTTGTAGACAGAATATGTATTATGTTAACGATAACAGACGGGCGCTTGAAATTTTCGTAGAGTATGTATTATTATGGCCATTGTAACAACAAAAAATACAAATAATATAAATTACTACGAGTCGCCATGCAAGAAACGTGTATATCTTATAAGTTATGTTATAACGTAAGATATTGAACGGTGGTACGGAACACTGTGTGCGAGTGTGACTCGCACTTGGCACAGATTTATTTACTCAGTGATGATTCATTGATTACCTACGTAAAGGTTTAAAATAAATAATAAAGAAATAAAATATAATAAAGGGTTAAAATAAGGTATCAGCAGATACGCACACAGATAACAAAGAAGCTTCATTGTTATCTGCGTGCGTAACTGCTTGTACCGTGTGTGACAACGAGCCCTGGCATAAAATAGATATCTAGTGTATCTTAAACATATTGTAGCTGTAGTAGGATAACGTTCCTAACAAACTGCAACGATGAAATTCCTCGAGCGGACGAAGTGCCTCGTAAAATCTTTTATTTTACCACTCTTGCATATTTATAGAATGTACAAATACATCTACACTATGATTGTAAAGGAAGACTTGTTTATCTTTAAAAAAAATAATCAAATGCATCATCACTTTAATATGAGATCAGATAGTGGTCAAACGCTACCCAATTTCACATTAAAAATAAATAAAATAATAAGAGATCTATTCGTACTGTCTGTCGATTACAAATATCAAGTCTACGCGGAACAGACACATTGACAAAATAACAATCGACAAAATGATCAACATAGATAAAAATGCTATGTCGATTGCCTGTCGCTCATACATTTACTCAACTTTCTTTGATCACAATATATGATCGTAAATAATTAAGATAGTTTAAAACTAAAACAACCGACTTCAATTTCAGTAGCATTTAGTAGCGTAAAGTTTGAGACGTTTATCATCATATCTCTAGACATACTTATCAGATCTCGATGAAATTACAATTGGATTACAATGGGACCACCTCGGAAACGTACCCTACCGATTACAAAAAGAATCATTCGAATCGGTTCAGAATTGACGGAGTAATCGCGTAACATACACACACAAAAAAATATAAGAAAAAAAACATACAGACGAACTGAGAACCTCCTTCTTTTTGGAAGTCGGTTGAAAACTGAGTTAAACGGTTGTCACTTCAATTATAATTTGCATTAGTTTCCATTTTCTAGATTTTTTTTTCTGTTTCTAAGGATAGGTTTTTGAATCCACGACAGCTATACACCACTACTTTTGAGTGCTCTGTGACGTATTTGGCAAAACACGCAACTTTTGTAATGTTATGGGTGCAAATCTATCGATCACTAATAGATTTTTCATAGGCGTATTAATATCTCCGATGATGGAAAACGTCGTGAAAAAACCTTAGTTTTTGTAAACTGCTAGTTTACAGGTGCTGGGCAAGTTTGTATACATGCAATTACGCATACTTGGCATGATAATAAGGCATTGCTAGCTACCACCCTCAAGACAATCTCTGTCGCCAAAAGTCTAACAGTATATTCTGACAGCTGTCTTTGAGGTGCCAGTTCCTATTCTAGATCTAGCATAATACTATACTCTACCATCATCATATCATCATCATCATCATATAATGGGTTTATCATTTAGGTACATTGTACACTTATAAATGTCAAATAACATAGCAAAAACAGCAATTCATAACAAGAAATATCAAAACAATTAAATTATCCATACAATATTCACTATAATTGTACACATGTAGAAACTAGAAACTCGTGTTATACATATAACTCAGTCGGAGACTAAATTCCACGACACAGGATCCTAGTATGGAATTTCAGGGTCTACTTTAATAATTACTAATATTGTGTTCATATTATTATGTTCCTTATGTATATAGTATAAGTTTTGAAAACAAATAAATTCATTCATTCAATACTCACTATTATTACGTCATCAATAATAAAATTGGTTTGAATTATTATACATTTGATATTTTGCCAAATTGTTATGTCACATAAAAAAATATTTACAGTGTAATAGAGCATCTATTCAATATGATGATATTATGATACAATTTGAATTGCCTTTCATTAACCACTTAGGAATAAAGGTACGGCCACACTGCAGCATCCTGCCTGCGTGATCTAGGCGGCGATCAGATAGCGCAGTAGTATTTGTATCGACTAGTTCACACCAAACTCGATCTCCGGCGATCAGAAAACGATTATAAAATCGGATCGCGAACGCGCACGCGGACGCAGGACGCCGCGGTTTTGTCGTATATCTAATATTATAAGAATTTTTGTCCTGACATACTGACTGACTGACAGACAACGCACAGCCTAAACCGCTCGTCGTAGAGACTTAAAATTTGAAGGGTATATTTGTCTTAGTACGTAGGGGTGTACTAAGAAAGGATTTTCCAAAATTCACCCCTTAAGGGGATGTAATGGGGTTTCAAAGTTTGTATGGAGAAACAAGATTAGATAGTCTTTTCTATCCAAAACTTCACACAGTACTCCAGTAAAAAAATAAGTAAATACGTGTTTCAGGTTTTTTTTTAATTCCCCCCTAAGAGGGTGAAATGGGGTAACAAGGTGTGAAAATCAATATTGTTTTGGATTGCGCTGAAATTTGGCATGCAGATAGTTATTACAACGTTAGTTACCTCTGAAAAAGGATTTTTCAAAACTCACCCCTAAAAGGGATGAAACGGGGGTTCAAAGTTTGTATGGAGAGACAAGATTAGATCTTTGTGTTGAGTCTTTGAGTCTTTTCTATCCGAAACTTCACACAAGTGCTCGAGTAAAAAAATAAGTAAATATGTGTTTCAGGTTTTTTTTTAATTACACCCCTAAGAAGGTGATATGGGGTAACAAAAGTGTGAAAATCAATATTGTTTCGGATTACACTTAAAAATTGGCATGCATATAGTTATTACGACGTTAGTTACCTCTGAAAAAGGATTTTTCAAAATTCACCCCTGAAAGGGATGAAACGGGGTCTCAAAGTTTGTATGGAGAATCAAGATTAGATTGTTTTTTCTATTCAAAACTTCATGCAAGTGCTCCAGTAAGAAAAATAAGTAAATACGTGTTTCAGGTTTTTTTTAATAACACCCCTAAGAGGGTGAAATGGGGTAACAATGTGGGAAAATCAATATTGTTTCGGATTGCGCTAAAATTTGGCATGTAGATAGTTATTACGAAGTTAGTTCCCTCTGAGAAAGTATTTTCCAAAATTTACCCCTGAAGGGGATGAAACGGGGGTTCAAAGTATGTATGGAGAAACAAGATTAGATAGTCTTTTATATTTGAAACTTAACACAAGTACTTATGTAATTAAATACGTGTTTCAGGCTCTTTCGAAATTCCACCCCTAAAAGCGTGAAGTGGGGTAACAAAGTCTGAAATCAATATAGTTTCGGATTGCGCTGAAATTTGGCATGCAGATAGTTATTTTGACTTGGGTATCCGCTAAGAAAGAATTTTTCAAAATTCACTCTTCAAGGGGTTGAAACGGGGGTTCAAAGTTTGGATAGTAGTGATGTAAATACAAGTTTCAGAATTTTTCAAAATGCCACCCTAAGAGGATAAACTGGGGTAACAAAGTCTAAAAATCAATATTGTTTCGGATTGCGCTGAAATGTAGAATGCAGATAGTTATTATGACGTAGGTATCAGCTCAGAAGGGATTATCTAAAAATTCCTCCCGGATACTGAACGGGGATTCAAAGTTTGTATGGCGAAATAAGATGAGATAAAGTACGTGTTGTAGGATTTTTTGAAATGGGGTAGGTAACAAAGTCAGAAAATTTAGGTTTTTCAGTTTTTATAAATATGAATCCAGAATTGCCTTAGTTTCCTTAGTTAGTTGCCTTAGTTGCCTTAGCTTTCATGTTATCGCGTGACATATTACGCGATAACATGAAAACGGGTGAACCGATTTAACTAATTCTTATTTTATGTATTTAATGATAGAAACGTTTTTACAAAAGAAAAGTTTTAAGTAAATAAAATAAGTTTTTGATGCGGGTGAAGCCGCGGGGCACTTCTAGTTAATATTATAAAATCGTACACAATTAGCTACTAATGATTTGTTAAATTTTATATCTAATGTGAGTGAATGTGTCCTTGAGAGCATGTTCCCATTCTAGGCCTAGCGTGCTTACCATCTTCGACCGCATCATCGCTTTTCACAAGGCTAGTTAGTGATCACACGCTATCCTATAATTAATAAAAAAAACTGAAGATTTCACGATGTAAATTTTGTTTTCCACTATTAAGTACCTTGTTATGTTCAGGTGGTGGGCTAGCAGTGAAAACTTCGGGAACATCAAAGCTGCGGATAGAATCAGCTTGTGGCCAGTTATCCTCGCCATTTTCGTCATAGACATCTTCGTTTTCATGTTCGTGCTTCACGTGTTTCGACTTGTGCTTTTTTGGAGCAGCTGAAAGAAAACAAACTAACGACATGAAATTATTTTTTTTATTATTATTTTTTTATTTACATAATAGTATACATTAAAATATTTATAGTTAGGTAGTTTTAAATTATTTTTTTATTATTTAGATTTACTCATACGTCATTTCCGTTGCATTCGGACCGTGACGCTAAGTAACTTTCATTAAATTTTACCCCAGTGCGCCTAAAGACGTTTTATTTATTTGGATACCCAGTAATAGTTACATTTTTACAATACTTAACTATACTTGCACAATATATATTACTAAATGCATTTTTGAGGGCAGCACCGCATGCTTTTATAAAATACCAATTTTCTTTTTTTTTTCGTTATAATAGTAATTATATAACTCTAAATCTAATCTCTATTCTAATTTATCTAAATAAATAAATAAGTAAATCTTTTTTTGTAAATTATTTTATAAAAAATCTATTAAGTGAACACTTCAATAAACATAATATTTCATTTAAGCAGTGCAACATCTCTCGTCGGATTTGAAAACTGTAATGATTTCTTCCGAGTGATTAAGGACGTATTTCTGTAAATGTCATAAAATTGATAAAATAAGCTGATTTTTGGTCCGATTTGCGATTAATCCGCGAAACTTATACTTACTTACTTACTTGTGACTTTTATTATTATCTATATATAGACATGTTCTTTGACTACATATTTTAAAAATTAATTCTTAAAGAAAATGGATTAATAAACTACAAAACATATTTTGTAGTAGACTCCTACCACGAAAATATCGTAATCGAGTTGAGTTTCGGTGCAATTTTTCACAAAAATACCAAATTAGTATCGAAAACAAAAATACAGTAACTTAGTAAACATACTGAACAACAAATGTATGTGAAAATATATTTCAAAATGTTTCAAATAACGTTCAGAAAAAAATAATACATTACCTCTGTTTTGCTGAGTTTTCATGTGTGTTGCATGTAGTAGTACGAAATGTATACCGATGCATTTAATAAACGCACCCTTAACCACTAATGCATAATTGGGATAAAATGCAATCCACAGGTTTTGTCATATCGATAGTATCGGACTGTGGCTTAATTGGTCAGAGCACCTGGACATGTTATCCGGGGGGTGCGGGTTCGAGTCCCGTTGGTACGATTAAATTTTGGATTGTGTTTAACAATTTACGAAAAGATTTGTCGATTTATTTCACCACATATTATATTACTGTGACCTCGTCTTCTTTCACACCATGCTATTACGCAGTATCCAATCCATCACAAGATAATTTTCCCCTATCCCTGCGTTCACTTGTCAAGCTTTTTCCACGTTTTATCAGTAAATGTCACTTGGTACTAACGGCTACAATGTAACCTACTGACAAAAATAGCAATAGGAACTTCCGATGTCATGAAATTGATGAGTGTTTATGCAATTTTATTTCATTGAGAGGCTACTTATTTATGCCTAGTGTCAGCGTGCATTCATCTCAGATCGCATCGTCGCTCACCAACAGGTAAGAGAATGGTCAAACACTGGACTATAATTATTGTAATATAATAAATACATTATTTAATTATTTTAAGATCTAAACAGCAAAATAATAAATCCTTATTAATCAAATAGCGAGTTTTTTTGCAACTTAATAATATATCAATACCAATATTATAAATGCGAAAGTCAGTTTGTATATTTGTTTGTTTGGGACTTATTCACGGTCAAACGGCAAGACCGTTTTAGCTGAAATTTTGCACAGGGATAGCCAGTATTATGGACTAGGCTATAGGGCTATACTTTTCAACGCGATCGAAGCCGCGATGCACAGCTAGTATCAATCTAAATAAATCTACATGCAAACTAATAAAACCTTGAATGTTTCAGACACTTAATTTCTATAATTACAACGAAATGACTCATATTCGCAAAGCGCCGACAATTACTAAGCCAGCACAGTACTAATATTTAACTTGAACCTACAAACAAACCAAATAAAGGTACTTTTGTGGCGAGGACAAACGGTCCCGTAAAGGTATGAGATACCTAGAGGAAAAGGCCTTGAGCGTAATTGTACTGTAAAACATAGCACACTTTTACTGGTTCACATGTATATTAGATTTGTTTATCGACGACGGGCATGCACTTGATCATATTACTAGTTGTTGAGTGACAATGATACTTAGGCTGAGTTCCACCATCTTACTTTAACTATAACAAACGTCAAAAATCTGTCAAAATCCATATAAAACACAGTTTAATAGTAACGGTTAAAGTAATAAGGTGCAACTCAGCCTTAGAATAGAATCGTACTTGTTTGGTAAAGTAAAAGACGGCAGTGAAATTACTAGTTAACGGTATAGACCAATGCAAACAGCTTTTTACCCACGACGGAACGGAGACTGTATATGCGTTTGGGGTGAGAGGATGTTTGTTTGTTTGTTTGTTTGTGTGTGCAAATCCATGTTGCCATTTTTCATCAAAACTACTAGTCCGATGTTGATGCTTGTTTCAGTTATAGGTTCTGTTTTAATTGATGCATGTTCTTAAATAGGTGTTACGGTGTCAACTCCCCAGGGAGCGCTGCAGTAAACATTTGTTTATGCCAACTCATGTTGCCATTTTTCTCTAAAACTAGTTCGATTTTGTCTTTAAACGGTTCGTAATTAATCAGTGGTAGTTCTTAGATAGATGTTATAACGTTAATTTTCTAAAGGACATTGTCGTGGGTGTTTATTCAAAATTTTAATTTGTTTCTTGTTAATGATATAAGGTAACAGAAAAAGCACGATGCTCATGAGCGTGCTCATGCTCGTGAACGATGACGTGAACTACCAATCACGGCTACAGGAGCATGCAAAATTCTGAAGAGAGAATTTTACATGGATAACAAATTTCAAATCTATCAGACCACTTGGTTTTATCTGAGTCTGAGTATGGGAGATGAAAGCCAAGTCAAGTCACCAATCAAACAAAAAAAACTAATCATAACAACATAATTACGATAGTTTAAAAACTAAAACAACCGACTTCCATGCCCCGCGTCAATTTCTAGCCAATTTCAGTAGAAAGTTTGAGACGTTTATCATCATATCTCTGGAGTTACTTCTCAGATCTCAATAAAATTAAAATGGGACCACTTCGGAAACGTACCCTACCGATTCAAAGAAGAATCATTTAAATCGGTTCACAATTGACGGAGTCATCGCGTAACATACACACAAAAAAAAACATACATACGAATTGAGAACCTCCTTCTTTTTGAAAGTCGTTTGAAAATTGCCATAACAAGAAGAAGAAGAAGAATCAAAATTGATTGGGAGCTACGACGTCACAAACAGACACATATAGTATACCAAGTCAAACCTTCGAGCATTTACCAATGGAGATGGTAACGCAAGGCGTAACCCTCTGCTGGACATATAGCCATTATTGGCCATATCAGCGTGCGTAGCTACGCTGTATTTTTAATACTATATGCGTGCTTCAAGCTAGTGTGCGGGATCGTTAAAGTGAGTGATTTGTGTGTGTGCAACGCGTGTTTTACCTCGTACCCCGTAAGTATCGGCAGAAAAATTTTTTTGCGGATTACAACGTTAACATCTCCATTGATAATCGCTCGAAGAGTCAAACGTATAACAAACTTTTTCAAAATCAAACTTTTACTTCTAGGAATAAGAAATATTAAAAGCGCATACAATGTTTTTACAAGTTACTCCAGCCAGCTTATTAAAGCTGTATCCTTCTTCATCTTTACATATTATGTTTGTTAGAGAAGAAAAGTTATTATCCCTGACTGATATTAACTTTTCTTGATACTTTGCAGGACTTGACGTAATTTTCCCTTTGGCCCTAACTTTTCTTATATCCTCATTTTTAGCTATTTCTTTGGAATTTATTAGCTTCTTCTTTCTTGGATCACGGTGTTACTGATTAAAAAATAAGTATACTTTTTGACCGAATTTTCGATAGAAAGAGGTACTATTTTAATGTGACTTTTTTAAATATTATTTTCTTAACCAGAGGTATCAGATTGATAAAACGTATTGGTATCTTCTGATATGCATAGACGCAGCAACAACTATTGTGAAATATAAGTAAATGGAGCAAAAACTTGCGCTATAATCACATTTATTGGTCTTATAGTACTTACGTATGGAAAATTATATTCACCTACATTATTCAAATAAATAATATGAAATAATTCTGAATACGAGTCAAAGTTCAAATAAAAAATTACCTATTGATTGAATAATATGTTTTCAGTAGTCAATCAATGTAGGTAAATAATGATTGTTTCCCATAATTGTAAAGATTTATATAAGACCAATAGATGTAATTTCAGTGGAAGTGCTAGCTTCATTTACTCATATTGCACCTCACCACCTTAAATCTCCTTGGGCTGATTTGGATGGCAATTTTAGTGTGTAGATATAGTAGTAGTAGTAGAATACTCGCAATGAGATCCAATATTTTATACGACAAGAGAAAACATTTTCTACTCGTATATACCATACTAATCCTTATTTACGGTCTCTCTAAAACCTATTTAAACGACCCACGATTATTTCTCATCAAAAATATTCTCCTTTACGTATAACACATACCACTCAACATCAAGTACTCGTATCCCAAAACGGCTTTATATGATACTTATCTTAGGCCTGAATTCCTCTGTCGCTTTAAACGATTATCACACAGTGAAATGTCAAGACTTTTCGCCCAAAGTTTCTCAGAAGACAGGCAAAACAACCGTCAAAATTAAGATGACACTTGGTAGACAAGTACATTAGGGAGAAAATGGCATTCGAATTCTAATGTAAGGAAAATGAGCGTCGTCAAGGGCCAAGATATGAAAGCTAAATTGGTCCCGCATATGGGCATTCAATTATTTGCTCCGAGAGATAACATACATTTCATACATGTTTTGGCCTTTATTCTTGTATTCGGCATATCGAAAGTGACTTTAAAAGTCTAAGAAAATATGTTTATGTTCTATATTAGAGAGATTCGTGGAAGGCTGTGGGGAGACCTTTGCCTAAAATGGGGATACAATATGTTAAGAAAAAAATAACTAAAAATTAGAGAAAAACAAAAGTAACATGTATGCATTTAATGTCAATAAACTGTTACAAAAATATAAAAGAGAGCTACTGCACTGTTTTTATTATCTTATTGATATTATTTTATTAGATAAAGGAATAAAAATGTTGAACAACAACTTACCTATAGTTCAACAAATTAAACTATCAGCAAATTAAACTTTGCACGGTACAATATTGCTGTGAATATAAATATTTACATCTTTTTTGTATCTCGCTCACACTTGCCGAAAGAAGATTACGTCAAACACAAAAAATTACGTGATGTGAAAAAAAGAGCAAAAACATGATTTTAGATTTTTTCATATTATTATAAAGTGTATTCTCTCTGCCTCAATCTCTCTCTCTTTCTAATCCTTCATTATTATCCAGTTTGGTGTTAGTCAAATTATTATTTTATGTTTATTATCTTTGAATATGACGGAAGTAGATTGACATTTGACTTTAACAGAAAAACAAATCACTTTTTAGAATGCTATTAGCACGAAGGGTATTTAGTTTCGCTCACAAAATTTTCATACTGGGGACTTCATATGAAAATCGATACATGACAAGTAAACTCCAATAAAAAGAAATTGCAAGTAACTGAAGATATTAAAGAATAAAATGTGCTTACTCGCACGGAATCATGTTTTATTCTCGCCACTTTTATACTAACGTACCCGTAGGGTAGAAGGGCCTAGGCCCTAGGGTTATTTAAAATGCATTGCCTAGTTGATGAGCCCGAAGAGATGGGATAGAATACAATACAATGTTGAGTAGATATTCGATTTTGATCGCATGTACACAGATCGTCGCATACAATATTAATTCTGCGGGCTTTTTGATTGAATAAAGGCTTAATTGTTTTCATTGCGGGTTTTTAGTGTTTCAAAGGAAAAATACGAGACCGTTTATGTGTCTGCTTTACCTTAAACGGGCTGTATATTCTGAACTGTAATTATATTTTTTTATTTTAACATTAGGTTCAATGCTATGTGAAAATTGGGATAAATTAATTTTGTATGAGTCAATAATAATACATAAACACTAGTTATTAATTTCTTTAACATAAATACAAAAAACTATAAAACATTTGTTTTTGTTGTTACAATAAAGAACAAATCTCAAAAAAAAAATTTGCTCATGAGTTTTTTTTTTTACAAAATCGCTTAAGCGATGATGGCATCGACCGATGGATGATGGTAAACACGCTAAGCCGGAATTTTTGCCTTGATGGTGGTAAGCTACTTTTTGATAGCAAGTCAGGCGGAACATCGATATAATGCTCCTGCCACCTGTGGGACCTATATTAAAGTCACTTTACATAATTAAAACAACCAACTTCCATCCCCCGCGAGTCAGTTTCAGTAGGTAGCAAGTTTGAGACGTTTATCATCATATCTCTGGAGATACTTATCAGATATAAATGAACTCACAGTGGGACCGCCTTGAAAATGTACTCTACCCATTAAAAAAAGAATCATTCAAATCGGTTCTCAATTGACGGAGTAATCACGTAATAAACATACAAAAAAAAACATGCAGACGAATTGAGGTCCTCCTCTTTTTTGGAAGTCGGTTGAAAAACGACGTCTATTTTTGGACAGAATTTTGTTCTGTAACAATAGTTAAGAATTCTATCTAAGCAACTGTGAGTTTCGAGAAAGCATAGCATGATTGTACCCTAATTCTATTTTTCTTTGTTGAAACATTTCTTTTTAGGGTTCCGTATTTCTGACAACGGACCCTTATAGTTTCGTCATGTCCGTCTGTTTGTCTGTCTGTTCAAAGTTTTGCTAAGAGACCGTTAATACAAGAAAGCTGTTATTTTGTAGGAGTATGTATATAAATTACGCCAACAAAGTGGTGAAATAAAATTTTGAAAAATATTTTATTGAGGGGAAGATCCCCTACATGAGAAGTGGGGACGAATTTTTTTTTTCGTCTTATTCTCCATCGTGTGGGGTATCGTTGAATAGGTCTTTTAAAATGACTTAAGGGTTGCTAAAACCATTTGTCGATGGAATGCTCTTCTGAATGCTCTTCTGAATTTCTAAATGGAATGGAAGACGAAGTACCTAGGTACTAGGTAAAGACATTTTTTAATTTATTTTTTAATACTTTTTTAATACTATATATAGCGTTTGAGCACTATCTCACCTGTTGGTAAGTGATGATGCGGTCGAAGATGGTATGCACGCTAGGCCTAGAATGGGAACTAGCCAGTTCCGTAGCGTGTATATACATATACATTTGAGAGCCCTCAAGGATAGCTGCCGGAACACATTAGATGTATTATTTATTATTATTTACTACGGAACCGTACACTGCGCGTGGCCTGACACGCACTTGGCCGGTTATTAGTTTGTTCGAAATGAAACAATAAATAAATTTTAGCATACAAATAAATCCATTATGAAATTTATTATATCGTTTTGTCGAATATTACGACTTGGGGAAGACAAAGTTTTATTGTCTGAATCCAAATGGAAATGACGCCCAATTTAATTATTTATTGACAAAATAACCTTGCTTGTAAAGTAATTATACATTTTAACGGTTTATTTTGTTCTTAAGCATTAATTTTATGTTGTATTATTACCTACTCGAAAAAAAGCATCAATAGCTCAATGGCTAAGGTGTCGGCCTGGCGATTGACAGGTCGTGAGTTTGATCTCCCCACCCATTGCTCTATTTATCTGAACCCACTTTAGACACAAACATATTTACCTTAGTTGCAGGGGTTAACAAGAATACTAGTAATGTGCCTCCCAAATTGCTAGAAAGCTTTTAAGAAAAAATATCGACAGCCTAATAAGTTACCTACTTAATAAATTATTAAAAACTGTCAAGACCTAATGAAAGCGTGTTTATTCATAGGTAGTACAACATTTACGTACATTTACGAGATTTTATTTAGTGTTAACTTTTTTAAAGCCAAAGTACCTACATTAATTTATTTGTTATTTCTTCATGCGAGGATATAATGGGACTAAAAGATTTTTGGGACAGGCTAGGTTTGACAGTTTGTTGGAAAATGTAATGGAGAAAAATAATATAATTTTATGGGCAATTGTCTACAATCTTACACGCCTTGCATTTTCCGCACGCAAACTTTGGCGTATCAAGTTTTGCCAGGCGCCGGTGTACTAAACTTACCTGCGTAGTAACAAACTATTTCTACCACGAAGAGCCTCAACTTTCCTATCCAGCTAATATATATGGATGAAATTACGAAAAAGAAACACGATCTCTCTTACTCCGTAGAGTTTCTTTGGCAGTATTTTAGGAATAATCACAACATCGTTACGACGCCACGCTCGCTCTTTATTGAATACTTATTGTACTAATAACATTATACACATATTGAAAGTCTAGGTTATGTACAATACCAATTATCAAAAAAATAAACAAATTTACCATGCATAAATATATAGGTAAATCATTATAAAAACCTAAACCTAGAGTGCCGCCTGCATCAGGGCAGAGCCCAATCTACTGGTGGTTAGCAGAGTTGGCTGCAGAGAGAAAAACCTGCTGACGATGCGAGCTGTGTCCAGAAGTTACCATCTTCTGTATCTGGCCATTGCTCCAGCCGTTTAGCGAGAGTCTCTTGAGATGGTGGTTGAGACTCTTCGCCAAAAGGCCGTGCGCAGTAATTTGTTATTTATTTTAAACTAGCAGTACCCCGCGGCTTCGCCCGCGTTAATAACTTTGTTCATTTATTTAAATTTGTTTCGTAAAAACACATGAAACACTGAATTCGCCATACCGGACTACCCGTTTTCAAGTTATGGCGTGACCAAAGGACATAGGGACTCATTTTTATAAAACCCAAAAAAACCTATTTATTTTCAAACTTTGTTTGTTTGTACCCCATATAATACTCTCTTAAAGGTGGAATTTCTAAAAAGCCTGAAACACATATTTACTTACTTATTTACAGAAGTATTTATGTGACGTTTCCAATAAAATAGACTATCTTATGTTGTTCCTATATAGAAACTTTGAACTCCCGTTTCATCCCCTGAAGGGGTGATTTTTGTAAAATCCTTTCTTATCGGATACCTACGTCATAATAACGCATAACAACTATCTGCATACCAAATTTGGTTTGATCTGTGCGTTGATAGATAAGTCAGTCAGTCGGTAACGTTGGCCGATTATATATACAGATTTCATTATTTACGTTAAACTGTTTTGCCTATATAGTAAATGGAACCAGGGAATACATGTTTTCCATACTTACGAATTTCATTTTGCACACGAATGTTGAGTGAATCAAACCAAATATGTAAAATAAAATTTACCATAGAAA
Organism: Cabera pusaria; assembly: GCA_954871355.1. NCBI lineage: Eukaryota > Metazoa > Arthropoda > Insecta > Lepidoptera > Geometridae > Cabera > Cabera pusaria. The sequence continues at coordinate 18,392,513 of OX940901.1, forward strand.
CTTTATCACCCTGTTTAACCATTTTAGGGGATGTTTTTTGAAAATTAAAGTACCTTGTTATGTTTTATTTCAGGACCTACACAAAATCGATTTAGTAGTTATGCAGATACGTGGAAACAAACTTTAATGTATTTTCTATAATTTCTCCAGATAAATTTAATTTTCACTCCCCCTAGGGGTAGATTTGAAAGAAATAAAAAATACATGTTTCATTATTTATTTTGTTTAAAGTTTTATTTGTAACTTTTATTTTTAGTTTTGAGTGAACCGGACCAAGGAATAACATTTTTCAAAGAAACTTTATCACCCTATCTAACCCCTTCAGGGGTTGAATTTTGAAAATCAAATTAATCCATGTGTTATTTCAAAACACACTATCTACATTTCAAATTTCATTGAAGTTGGTTAATTAGTTATGCAGATACGTCGAAACAAACATGACTGGATTTTCTATGATTTTGCCAAACAAAATTCATTTTACACACCCCCTAGGGGTAGATTTGGAAAAGCAAAACAATACGTGTCTCATTATTTGTAGATTATATGTACCGATTTTTTACTGAATCGGACAAAGGAATACGTGGAAACAAACATAACTGAATTTTCTATGATTTTTCGTAACAAAATTATTTTACACACCCCCTTTGAAAAAATAAAAAACACGTGTCTCTTTATTTGTTTTAAGGTTTGTTTGTACCGCGTTTTGAGTGAATCGGACAAAGGAATACGTGAAAACAAATATTACTAATTAGGGTTCCGTAGCCGAATGGCAAAAAACGGAACCCGTCGTGTCTGTCTGTCTGTCTGTCTGTCCGTCCGTATGTCACAGCCATTTTATTCCGAAACTGTCAGGACTACGCAATTGAAACTTGGTAGGTAGATGTATTCTGTGAACCGCTTTCCGATTTTTATACAAAAATAAATATCATACATGGAACGGAAACAAAAAAAATTTTTTTTCTTCCATCCTATACGTGTGGGGTGGGTGTCTATGGATAGGTCTTCAAATCAAAAATGACATTGAGGTTTCTAAAATATTTTTTTCTCACAGTCAATCATTTGAAAGATAGGCGCGTCTAAAGTGGTAAAATGTGTGTCCCCCCCCCCCCCCTCTAACTTTTAAAGTATGGGAGTGAAAAATCTAAAGAAAATATGTGCTGTAGATCTTAATAAAAACTACCAACGAAAATTGGTTTGAACGAGATACAGTCAGCAGTTTTAGAGATATGGCGACCGCAAAGATAACTTTGTTTTTCATACAAACACGAATGAATAATATGAAAAACAAATTTAATTTTGTAGTTGCAAAAATCATAGTTATGGAATACTTAACTGTGTAACGGAACCCTACGAGTGCGAGTCCGACTTGCACTTGGCCAGATTATTTTTATATCAATTTTACAAAGAAAATTCATTTTCAAGCCCCCTAGGGGTCGTTTTGAAAAAAATAAATGCACGAGTATCATTATTTGTTCTAAGGTTTATTTTTACCGAGTAGATCGGCCCAAGGAATAAAATTTTCCACTTTATCACCCTATTTAACCCCTTTAGGGGGTGATTTTCAACTATAAAATTAGCTTATGTCTTAAGTTAGAACCTACACTATCTACATTTTAAGTTTCATTAAAATTGGTTTATTGGTTATCGAGATACGTGGTAACAAACATTCACACACACACACACACACACACTTACTTTCGCATTTATAATATTATAGTGGTATCAGATAACGTAATTATCTTTTTTATTTTACTTCTTTGGGCGCGATTTTGACCCACTTTAAACGGCCAGATTTCGTTCAAACTTTGTAGATTTATCGAGGACCGATGAAAATACACTATTTTGATAAAAAATTATTCAATTTTTCAACGAAAAAGTAGAAACTAAATAATAGTTAAAAAAAACTAAAAAACACGCTTTTTATAGAAAACCGAACTAAAAAATAGATAAAAAAATTTAATAAATTTAAATGAAGAATAGTGTTAAAAATTTCAATAAATATAAATTAATACTAGAGTGAATTAAAAAAAAATATATTTAAAAAAAAGCGTGGGGTGCTTTTAAGATATTATCAAAATTATAATCACTCTACTATCTCTCAATAATCTCTATCTGTCAATAAAATATTTATAACTATTGACACCATGCACCTCACGCTTTTTATAAATTTTTTTTTTTTTATCCACACTATTATTAATTTATAATTATTGAAATTACTAACACTATTCTTAGTTTAAATTTATTAAAATTTAGTATCTATTTTTGAGTTCGGTTTTCTATAAAAAGCGTGTTTTTTAGTTTTTTTTTAACGATTATTTATTTAAGAGGTAACAGGACAAGCAAAACTCTAGCCAGATGGTAAGCGATGATATTTTGCTATTCACAGAAACTATAACACGCAGATCTCTCAGCTCCTGTCCATCCGAAGGTTGTCTGATAGAGATCGCTCTGAGCAATAAGACCGTCCATTGTCACACCTAATTAGTATTTCCTTGTCTTAGATTATAATGTGTTGATTGGTATGCAATAAAGAATTCATCTATCATCTATCTATCTATCTCTTGACATACTATTACTGGATTTTTACTCCAGCGCTATATATATAGCGCGATATATTCGTCAATCGACATCTGATATCTCGGCACATATTATGTTATTCACTAAATCTTCATCTGGACCCATGTCATTGAGGGCACCGATGAGTAGGGCAGCAGTGTTTAGTTTAGTCCAACAGTTCTTGTTTCTTAAATATTGTATTACACTCAGAGGTGAAATAGACTACAGGTTTACCTTACATATTATTCATTTCGATTATATGTTTTATAGAATGTTTTGAAGGTCTAAAAATATTTTAAACAATATTCTTGTAGAAGTTTAATTTTATTTATTACCTAAAATATTCGTATGGGCCAGTTTTACCAGTGCCTGATAATGTTTCACGACACATGACGCCATATAAAAGCTGTCAAAAATCTGTCAGTTTTCTTCATATTAGATACTTGTATTACTATTTATTCTGTGATATTAGATATTATTATTTAACAAAAATAAATCTCCAAAAACAAGGTCAGTGTCTTTTTACACGAGTACTCAAAAAGCCCCAATGGGTTTTCAAGCCAAAAATTGGGCATTGAAAGCATTTCTCGAAGATTTCAGCTGAAGCTTCTCGAAAAGGTCCAGCTTTTGTAAGCTTTTGAAGTAAAGGGTCGGTTCGGAGCTTCAAGATCACTTAAAGTTGTTTGTATTGTGCTTTGCATAATGAGGATCTTCGGTCAAAATAGACTGCTCAATTTACTGTCTTTAGATGCGATTGCTTTTATAATTGAATAGCAGGTAAAGTATTATTTGTTATATCAGTTGGAGTCTTAGACCTTTCAGAAAGGTCTGAAAGGTCTAAGGTTGGAGTATTTACACAATTTATGTACCTAGTTTATTATAAAATAAACTGGCCAAATGCAAGTCGGACTCGCACTCGTAGGGTTCCGTACCACAATACAGTATTTTATAAGATCGAGAAAAAAATACCACTATCATTTTCGCCAGCAAAAAATAATAATGAATAAACATTTTATTTCTTATATTATAACGTCTATCAAAGGTGTTAGGGATCGACATTTCAATATAACGCCATCTATGGGACGTTTACCTAACTAAGCGTTCATAGATGGCGTAATTGCCGAAAAAAACACGTTTCTTGTATGGGGACACTCTATTATATTTAACTTTATTCTGTTTTTAGTATTTGTTGTTATAGCGGCAACAATAATACATCATCTGTGAAAAGTTCAACTGTCTAACTATCACAGTTCATGAGATACAGCCTGGTGACAGACGGACAGACAGACAGACAGACAGACAGACAGACAGACAGACAGACAGACAGACGGACAGCGGAGTCTTAGTAATAGGGTCCCGTTTTACCCTTTGGGTACGGAACCCTAAAAAATATTTACACGTTTTCATATCGTGAAGTTCAGATTATAATTTCAAAAATAGTAACATTAATGACAGACATTATAGATTTCTAGACGAAATATAGCTATAATAGTTTATTAAGATATGTGTGACTAAAGTAGTCTATTATTGCACGGCGTGAAGTTGTGAAGTTGAAGTGCTACGCCGTGCAATAATAGACAACTTAAGTCACGAGTACCGTATATTATTTCAGTGTGACATAAACCCGCACTTTACGCTTGCTACGCTTTTCCGTCAAATATAAGATTATTGCACGGCGTGAAGGCAACTGAGCGTAGCGAAGGTGCTAAACGTCGTGCAATAATCGGTGGCCGCCTTCCCACCATCCACTTACCGCGGGCTGCGGGTGGTAGCCCTGTGGGACATGGTCCGGACCGCGACCGTTTCGCGCCGGACCGCTATCGGATCGCTTTTCCGCGGTTTCCGCCCCAGCTTTATCCCAAAAACCACGGGTAACATCGTAAAACGCAACTAGTTATTAACAAAATATCTAAATAACAATGTTATTAATTAATCAGGACTATATCTGATGCATCAATGTGTCTAGACACTTTAATCTAGTCCATATTATCATTAATGCAGTACATTAATGCACGCTTTTAATCATGATAGCACAACGACAGTGGGCGTTAATTTGTCACTGTCAATAAAGATTTAACATAGCTTTGATGTTTGAAGTCTAGCGATCATTTGCCGACTGATGTGATGAGCTTTTTATCTTTCACTAGCCGTTTTCGTGGTTTCACCCGCGTAGTTTCCATTCCAGTAAGAATACGGGGATAAAATATAGCTTATGTTACTCGCTCATAATATAGCTTTCCAGTGAAATAATTTATGAAATCGATCTAGTTCTTTTTAAGTTAAATCGTAACAAACAAACATAAAATATTATTATCAGTTTAGGTGATGTTTTTAATAGTTTTTTTACCATATAGGCTAGCGTTTGATCATTATGGAACCTGTTGGTAAGTGATATGTGGTCGAGGACGGTACCACTGTTGACTGAAAATATGAACACGACTTGTTTCAGCACATACTAGGAAGATTTGGTTGAACCGTCCTAGTATTATCAATTATTATCATAGAGCACTTCATATTGTATGTTTTTAATTTGTGCATAGACTGTTCAACATTTTTAATTTAGCTTACATAAAGGTACGGACACAGCGCAGCGCCTTACATGCGCGATCTGGGCGGCGATCAGATGGCGCAGTAGTATTTGTACCGACTGGTTCACACCAAACGCGATCAGAAAACAATTGAAAAGTACTGAGATCGCGCCCGCAGATCGCAGGACGCCGCGGCGTGGCCGTACCTTAAATTTGTAGTTTAAGAGGGGTTTACACTGAATAACGGATTTTATTTATTATTAACTATAGCAACAGTATAAGTAAAGACGTCTGTTTCTTCACTGAAAGACTCGTGCGTTATATTCATCTTAATTGTTATAACGGTCTAACCACTATAGCCCCCTTTTTACGTGACTCTAAGTATATTAAAATTACGTGCTCTGTCTTATCAAAGAGGAAATCTGCCGCCATAATCTTACGGTATTCCAGCAGCACAGCCCTTGAGAGTAAGACCATTCTAGGACAAGCGTGTTTAGCATCCTCGATCACATCACTTACCTCCAGGCGAAATAGTGGTCAAGCGCTAGTCTATCAAATATGCACAAATAAAATACTCTAGCACACAAAATTCACAAAATTCTGGCTCACCAGAATTTTGCAGGATATTGCACTGCCTATACATATACACCGAGACCACGGTTTTCTAATCCATAATTGTATATCTGTGCCGAGACTATATTACATACTATATCCCCGTTCATGGACTTGTTTGCCATTCAAACCGATAACTTTTCATTTACACGTAGACAGCAGTATTCAACATTTTTAAAATATTTGAATTTTCTTTGATTAATCTTAATCACGATGCATGATAGCAATCAAATGTTTTTGTATTGTATTGTTGATAGATAAATAAAAAATTCTTTATTGTCACACCTCATAACTTAAAAACAACATCCGATAAGGCAAACATTTTTTTTAGTGTACAATCAAATCAAATCAAAGCATTTATTCAGTATGTAGGCAGTATTAATATACACACATAATACTTACACGTCAAAATCATAATCAATTATGAAGTAAACATAGCAAAAGCAGAATTTAACGCTTTGAATTAAATAAAATATTTTTCAAAAATAAAAAAAAACCGCCTTCATTACCACAAACAGGCACTCAAAAGCGAAAAATAAATTACTTAATATAATTATTATAAGCGCTACCCAGTTATCTATTTGAAGTTGGTGCCAGCCAAGTCTATTGGATAGTAGACAGATACTATGTATGTGGTAGTAGTAAGTAGGTAGATACATGTAGGTAGTATCTATCTACTACCTATTAGACGTTCATAATTCTGAGTTATTTATGTATGCAATGTCGCGGGCGGGACTGATATGGCCGCCATCTTCGCCAAACGTCATGTCATGTCAAAAGATATTAGGTATGCTCAAAAACTTTGCATATTAACTGGACTTTGCCTGGTAGAACATTCCTGTGAAGACAAATTAATTCTCCCCATCTTTGTTTCTATCTCGCTTACAGTTACCGTAAGAATATCTGTCAATAATACTTAAATTCAAAAAATTAAAACCACACCCGACTGATTTGTATATGTAATCCGAGTTTATAATCAAAGCATATGTATAACTTTGTACATTGAGACCATCCCAAAGAGATGTCTCAGAATTAGATCAAGCTTACCATATTATTGCAATACCATTGAAGTAACAAGATACTGCGACAGCGCCATTTTGATTTTTGACGTCCGCGGTCAACTCAAGGACTACGAGCTTACGAAAGTTGCTATCGTAGTTTTTTTAACCAATAAAGAGCTAATATTATTTAAACGGCTGAACAGATTTTCATGCAATAAAGCTAAGAACACTCTCGACAAAGACATCTATCAAACAAAACAAACTAAATCAAAATCGGTTCATCCGTTTGGGCGCTACGATGCCACGATGACAGACACACAGATACACAGATACACACGTCAAACTTATAACACTCCTTCGTTTTGCGCCGAGGGTTAAAAACCAAAATCAACGTGAAGAAAGATGTAAAAACATTATTTGAGGTCATATTTTTTAAGTCTTTAAAAGTATATGCAACAGCAACCTCCATTGTGTATAACCTTCTTGGGACTCTTCTTCTAAAACCAATACATTCTCCTATGTTTGAGATATTTATCTCCATATCCCTGAAGATACTTATCAGATCTCGATAAAATTAAAATGGGACCACCTCGGAAACGTACCCTACGTTTCCGAGGTGGTCCCATTTTAATTTTATACCTATTAAAACTTTTTTGTGAAGTCGGTTAAAAAAAAACAAAAGTAATGAACCATTCAGCTGTCATCCAATCGTTGACGTCAGACTATCTTAAATGTATTAAAGTAGGTTTGCCAACCATACCACGAAAATGTACTGCACCAACCTGTGTGTTTCAGTACTTCAGACAATTTAATTATATATAAAAAAAAGTGAAATAGTGAAACACAACATAAAGAAACGCATTTGTTATATTATACGAATCTACAAACATCATACTTAAAAACTATAACATTTATATTTACTTTAGCATAGGTACCAAAATTATAATCGTATCAAGCAAAGGTAATAATAGCAATAAGTATTAAATCATTGAATATTATTGCAGTTTCCGTTATCTGGACAAATAGCGTTACATCTTAAAAAAACATTATTTCATGAGCCACGTAAGATCGAATTTATATTTTAGCAGGAAGGAAAACCCCAACAGAGTACTCATGAATTTCAGTGCGTGACAGACCGGCGTTTCAGGTGGGTTTCCGTGTAAATCTGTTATTCTGAAAAAACCGCACGTCTGGGATTTCTGGTAATTAGCGATATCATAATTTGATACGGCTTTGTCGTTTATATCATATTTATTTCTGTTAATATAAACTGGGAGAATTGCGGATGGATATAAACGTACTTACGAAGATCGACGGGCACAGAATAATGAATAGTACCCACGGGTGAGAGTACCTAAATCTTTTAACAAATTATGTTCGCGAATAGTTAGTTTTTTGGTTCCCATATCTCAACGACAATCAAGGTTCACTTATGTTTGTCGGTTTATTTTCTTTAATTTCGATTCCGTGTACCTACATGTCATATGTTCATGTCTCCCTGGTAACTATCATATCCAATTCTATTATTTTAAGATCGTCTACAAAACGAAAACAATACCTAGTGAGACTGTTCTAGATAGCTGTTACGGAGGCTTGTCTTTATATCTCTGGTGATACTCATCAGATCTCGATAAATTTACAATGAGAGAATACTAGCACAGAAATATAGAATATCTATTTGTTACTAGCCAGTGTGGCATTTTCTTATAGTTTACAACCCTAACACAAACATTATGTTACAAATTCATATGAAAATATTAATTCATATAGTATAGGGTATGGATTTGTGTTCATATAACCTTTTTTACGTTTATTGTTTTTTTTATCAATGTTATACATGAATGAAATCACACCACCCCACATAAAATCACACAGCTCTTTGTATAGCTTGTAGTCAAATAATAGCAATTGCAATGTAATCTAATATTAAAAGAATCTTTGTCCTGACATACTGACTGACTGACTGACTTAGAGACAACACTGTCTGATAGCCTGTTGTAGAGACTTTAATTTGGAAGGTATGTTTGTCTTAGTACGTAAGAGTGTACTAAGAAAGGATTTTCCAAAATTGACCCTAAGGGGATGAAACGGGGATTCAAAGTTTGTATGGAGAAACAAGATTATTCGAAAACTTCTGGAAATAAATAGGAATATACGTGTTTCAGGCTTTTTCGAAATTTTACCCCTAAGAGCGTGAAGTTGAGTAACACGTCTAAAAATCAATATTATTTCGGATTGCGCTGAAATTTTGCATGCAGATACTTATTATGACGTAGGTATCTGCTAAAAAAGGAATTTTTAAAAAATCACCGGAACGGGGATTCAAACTGTATTTGGCGAAACAAGATGATATATAGTCTGTTTTATTCAAAACTTTACGTAAGTACTTCTATAAATAAAAAGTAAATACGTGTTGGAAGATATTTCGAAATGTATAAAAATACCTACCCGGTAACAAAGGATTTTCCAAAATTTACCCCTTAAGAGGATTAAACAGGGGTTCAAACTTTGTATGGAGAAACAAGAAAAGTTAGTCTTTTTATTCGAAACTTCAAACATGGTGAAGTGGGGTACCAAGTCTGAATATCAATATTGTTTCGGATTGCGCTGAAATTTGGCATGCAGATAGTTAAGACGTAGGTATCCACCAAGAATAGATTTTTTTTTCAAAATTCACCCCTAAGGGCATGAAACGGGAGTTCAAAGTTTGTAAGGAGAAACAAGATTTGTTTTACTCGAAACTTTACATAAGTACTTCTATTTATAAATAAGTAAACACGTGTTTTAGGATTTTTATAAATTCTACCCTTGAAATGGGGTAACCATTGGAATTGGTGAAGTGGTGAAATTTCAAAGTCTGAAAATCAATATAATTTTTCGGGCTTTATAAAAATAAATCTCTATTTCCCATACTCACGCTATAACTTGAAAACGGATGAACCGATTTGGCTAATTCTTTTGTAAACGCGTTCACAAAAAGGAGGATTTAATTCTACTGTTTTTAGGGTCCCGTACCCAAAGGGTAAAACGGGCCCTATTACTAAGACTCCGCTGTCCATATGTCTGTCTGTCTGTCTGTCCGTCTGTCACCAGGCTGTATCTCAAGCACCGTGATAGCTAGACAGTTGAAATTTTCACAGATGATGTATTTTTGTTGCCGCTATAGCAACAAATACTAAAAACAGAATAAAGTTAAAAATTATAGGGGGTTAAAAGTTAAAAATAGTTATATATATAATAAAAATCGTAAGTGAATCGTAAGTGAGAGATGTCTCACATCTCTCACATCTCTCACTTACGATTCGCAGATGACATCGTCATTATGGCAGAGACGCTGCAGGACCTTCAAAGGATGTTGAATGGCCTAGCTGATTCTTCTCGTCGCATCGGTCTCCGAATGAATTTGGATAAAACCAAAGTCATGTACAACGAGCACGTTGTTCCGGAACCGATTGCCGTAGATGGAATCCCACTCGAAGTTGTCACTAAGTATGTCTACCTAGGGCAGACGCTCCAACTAGGCAAACATAACTTCGAGAAGGAAATCCAGAGAAGAATTCAGCTGGGCTGGGCAGCATTCGGAAAACTCCTTCGAGTCTTCTCGTCGCCTATTCCACAGTGTCTAAAGACAAAAGTCTTTAACCAGTGCGTCCTACCTATGATGACATACGGAGCCGAGACGTTGACACTGACAGTCCGACTGGTCCACCAGTTTAAAGTCGCTCAGCGAGCTATGGAGAGAGCTATGCTCGGTATTTCTCTGCGGGATCGAATCCGGAACGAAGTAATTCGCCAGAGAACAAAAGTTATCGACATAGCTCAACGGATTAGCAAGCTGAAGTGGCAGTGGGCTGGTCATATCTGCCGCAGGACTGATAACCGTTGGGGTAGACTTGTCCTAGAGTGGAGACCGCGAATCGGCAAACGTAGCGTAGGACGTCCTGTGACCAGGTGGAGCGACGACATACGCAAAGCGGTGGGCAGTGACTGGAAGCGAAGAGCCGAAGATCGGGCTCAGTGGCGCATCTTGGGAGAGGCCTACGTCCAGCAGTGGACTGATACAGGCTGATGATGATGATGACAATAAAAATAGTAGTAATATTTTAATTGAATGGAAAAAAATTAACGCGGGCGAAGCCGCGGGGCACTTCTAGTGTAAAATAAATTTAAAACAAAACCGGTAAGTACCTAAGTACCATATTATATGGTATATGCACAAGAACTGAAACCAAAAATGTTTTTAAATGATTGCCAAGAGACTCACCTTCTACGGCGAATGCCAAAAATATGACTAAAAATACGACGGCAGCCTTCATTGTTTCAATTTCTTTTGAGTAGAAGAAAGATTTTCCTGTTTTATATTCTTTTTTCGCCGGAAATGGAGATACCAAGCCCTGTAATTTGCCGCCAATTTTCTACAATCGGTTGAAAGCCATTTACTTTAATGGGGACCATTTGGTATCACTAATTGCTATGTGTCACTTTAAAAAGAGGCTTTGTATTTTTCAAGATTTAAATCTACGACTCAACCAAATCGGATTTTCATTTATATTTGATTGAATTAATCTTTTTAACGTCTCCAAAAAAAATGAAATTGCTTTTCGATCGTTCGTTATAATTTTCATTTTTACATAGATGCTTTATTATAAAACCTGCTGAATTTGCCTTTGTGACGTTCCAGACTTCTAAGATTTTTAAATATATTAAAGCTTTTAATATGTGATTTTTAAATGTATTTGAAGTAAGTACAAAAGTGTTACTGTTATACCGTTTGCATAAACAATAATTGACGTTCTACCTACAATATACTCTCCGATCTTGCTGCGTAAACTCCCTGAGAAAGAGCAAAAGTCAAAAGTCAAAGCATTTATTCAGTATATGGGCAAATTAAAAAATTGCACTTATACACGTCAAATAACATTAAATAGATCATATTCATTATTTATTATTATAGACTAGCTGTGCCCCGCGGCTTCGCCTGCGTTACAAAACAACTTTTATTTATTTTAATTTATCATAAGAACCATCTCCTGACGATAAAAAACACAACAAAAAATAAACTGACCAAGTGCGAGTCGGACCCGCACAAGTAGGGTTCCGATTAAACAAAATTTGCCGGAAAAATAAAGTACAAAGTACATCAATAATATAAATACCGTGTCAATACTAAACATGCTTATTTACTACAACGCCATCTAACGAATTTCTAACGCCAACTAAGTGAACGTTAACACTAGAGATGCGCCGTATAGTGGTTTCACCGAATTACGGAATACCGAATATTATTCGGTTTAACCTTTACCGAAACAGATATTCGGCTGAATTATTCGGTTTACAATTACATTGTTTTGCCGCGTAAACAAGTTCTAGCTTGTGCACTACGTGCCGCTGCTGGTTAGACGAGGAACTTTGATGGATTTAAATGGATTTAATTGAGGTTTATAAAAATGTTGGTTTAAAAATAAATATTATTGCAAGATTTAAATTAAATGTTGATTTAAGGCTTAAAATAAATGTTGACTATACCTACTAACTATAGGTTAGGAAGTAAATATGTTTTCTTTGACTTATGAGCTGAATGAACTTATGAGCTTATTTAGCTGAATGGTTCATTACTTTTTTTTTCTAATTCAAAGCGTTAAATTCTGCTTTTGCTATGTTTACTTGATAATTGGTTATGATTTATGATTTTGACGTGTATATGTGCGTATATTTATACTGCCTACATACTGAATAAATGCTTTGATTCTTGATTCTTGATTCTTGATTCTATAATATAACATAAATCTTATATAAGAAGTTTTTTCTTTTAGTTCTACACCTTGGCTACATGAGCCAAGAAAATAGAAATGCTTGAACCGAATATATTTGCCAACAAAACCAAATAATTTGGCAGAATACAAATAATGGAAAAGATGCCGAATACGCTGAATACCGAATACCAAACGAATATTCAGCGCATCTCTAGTTAACACAAAAAACCAGTGTTTTTCAACGTGTGGGTCGCGCCACTTGCGAACCCCTGGGGGGTCGCGAAGCCTCAGTAAAAGAAAAAAACGAAGTTTGAAAACATACTTTTAAAGAAAATATTAATTAAAGAGTGAGTAAAGTAGGTGTTTTGACTGAGAGTGCTTATAATTTTTGGTTTAAAAGCAAATGTGTAATTTGTTTCCTGTAGGCCACACGAACGAAACCGCGGGTAGAAGCTAGGTATACAACAAAATACAAATTATAAACAGTGCAAGTAGGTCGAATTTTTTTCATACTAAGGGCGTCGCGTCGCGTCATGAAAAAGGTTGAGAAACACTGGTAAACAATCGTTCATAGATGGCGCTATAGTAAAAACACGTTTTTTGTATGGGGACCCCCTTTAATTCTTAACTTTGATCTGTTTTTAGTATTTGTTGTTATAGCGGCAACAGAAATACATCATCTGTGAAAATTTCAATTGTCTCACTATCACGGTTCATGAGATACAGCCTGGTGACAGACGGACAGACAGACAGACAGACAGACAGACAGATAGACAGACAGGCAGGCAGACAGACAGACAGACAGACAGACAGATAGACAGACAGACAGACGGACAGCGCAGTCTCAGTAATAGGGTTCCGTTGGTACCCGTTGGGTTCGGAACCCTAAAAATTAGCGAAAACGGTCCAGCCGTTCACGCGTGATGCCGTAACCAAGGGCAATTGGGATTCAATTTTAGGGTTCCGTACCCAAAGGGTAAAACGGGACCCTATTACTAAGACTCCGCTGTCCGTCCCTCTGTCTGTCTGTCTGTCTGTCTGTCTGTCTGTCTGTCTGTCTGTCCGTCTGTCACCAGGCTATAGCTCAATAACCGTGATAGTTAGACAGTTGAAATTTTCACAGATGGTGTATTTCTGTTGCCGCTAGAACAAAAAATACTAAAAACAAAATAAAGTTAAAAATTAAAGGGGAATCCCATACAAAAAACGAGTTTTTAAACGCCTATCTAATTAGTTTCGGCAAAATGACACAGATGGCGCTAGTAAACGAGCCCCGTCTTTCTAGATCGCGACCAAACCAAATATTCTTGGTAATATCAATTAATCGAATATATAAGGTTGAAACTCTGTTATGTTTCGTATTGTACGGAACCCTCCCTAAGTGTGCGATAAGAGACGCGATGCTGACTCGCACTTGGCCAGTTTTATTTATTATATATAAGAAGATAATATAATATAACAGAAACATAACTTATTGCTTTGTAGTAAGTAAGTATCATATTCAGTTCTTTTTAATCATTATTCAAACTCACGCTTACTATAAATCTAAAATATACTATCCCACAATTTTTTTTTAAGAAACAAGCATATCTTGATATGCGGCGCCTTGATCAATCTAATATTTTACACGTAATGTCAATTGCTAGATATGAATCAAGTATCATTATTGTCCATTATTAGCCAAGTCTAATAGGTAGTAGATAGATACCTACATGTATCTACCTACTTACTAACCTACATGTACCTACTTACTACTACTACATACATAGTATCTATCTATTATCCAATAGACTTGGCTGGCACCGACTTCAAATAGATAAGTGGGTAGCGCTTATAATAATTCTAAGTAATTTATTTTTCGCTTTTGAGTGCCTGTTTGTGGTTACGAAGTCGGTTTTATTTTTTTTGAAAAATAACTTATTTTACCCTTTTTAGTGCAAAACTAGTTTTAATGAAAATACATGCATCTATTAAATTTCGTGTCTGGGCCGTTATACACTGACGGTAATATACTTTTAGAAAATTTCAAGTATGCACCTATAACGGTTAAGAAGATACAGATCTGTAAAGTGCGCACATATAGACACACGGACGGACGGACGGACGGACGGACGAACGGACAACAAAGTCTCAGAAAGTGTTCATTTGGTACCCTTTGGGTTCGGTACCCTAAAAAAATTGACTTTAAATGCAGCGCTTAAGTGAAAATATTCACTAGTAATAATGATGTCATCAAGGTATCAATCAAAGGACAATGTCCAAAATGGCCCTGTGCAATTAAATCATCTGACACACACGATAATTAATTGTCTATTTTTTTACAATATATCCAAATACTTTTATAACACGGACTAGTTGTATTCCAAAATTAATATTAAAAAGTATTATTTGCGATTATTGAAATTAATTGCCGCCATATAGCCAACAGAGTACTGAATCACTCTACTACGTTATAAGAGGCACTTCCCTATATTGTTGATACCCGAATTATGAAAGCACTGTGTAACCAACCTAACAACGGAAAGTATTATTTACTAGTAACTATTATATAATCTGTGGCATTATGCTTATAATTTTTTTTTGCAGTTTTGATTGGTACAAAGTACGTTCATAATTCTGAGTTATTTAATAATGTATGCAGTGTCGCGGGACTGAAATGGCCGCCATCTTCGCCTAACGTCATGTCATGTCAAAAAATCTTAGGTATATTTAAAAAAGTTTGCAACCTAACATGACTTTGCCTGGTAGAACATTCCTGTGAAGACAAATTATTTATATTTATACATAATTATTTATTATAATTATTAATATATAATTATTTATTGAGGGCCCGGTGGCGTAATTGGGAGAACAGTCGGCTTTGATGCCGTGGTACCGAGTTCAAACCACCGTGCACCAATGATTTTTTCTATCGAAAAATATTTGTGCGCTTCTCACAGTTGCCCTCCGGTGAAGGAAAACATCGTTAAGAAACCAACAACCCCCGCATGGTGGTAGGACATATCTAGTGTCCGCCTGGCCAGCTACCACCCTCAAGCTAGAAAATCTGTCGCCAAACATCTAATGTGTTCCGGCAGCTATCCTTGAGAGCCAGTTCCCATTCTAGTCCACTTCTCTATCTTCGACCGCATCATCACTTAGCAACAGGTGAGATAGTGGTCAAACGCTAGCCTATAAGATATAAAAAAAAATAATTATCCCCACCTTTATTTCTATCTCGCTCACAGTTACCGTAAGAATATCTGTCAAAAACCAAAATCAACGAGAAGAAAGATGTAAAAACAATATTCAAGGTCATATTTTTTAGTCTTCAAAAGTATATGCAATAGCAACCTCCATTGTGTATAATCTTCTTGGAACTCTTCTACTAAAAGCAGTACATTCTCCTATGTTTGAAGTATTTATCTCCATATCTCTGGAGATACTTATCAGATCTCGATAAAATTAAAATGGGACCACCTCGGAAACGTATCCTACCTATTAAAAAAAGAATCATTTGAATCCGTTCACAATTGACGGAGAAATCGCGTAACATACACACAAAATAAAATACAGACGAATTGAGAACCTCCTCCTTTTTTGTGAAGTCGGTTAACAACTACAAAAATTGAATTTATAGCGTCATCATCCAGAAATAAACTGGCCAAGTGCAAGTCGGACTCGCACTCGTAGGGTTCCGTACCACACTACAGTATTTTATAAGAGCGAGCAAAAAATACCAATATCCTTTTTCGCCAGCGAAAAATAATAATTAACAAACATTTTATTTCTTATAACGCCATCTAACGTCTAACAAAGGTGTTAGGGATCGAAATTTTAATATAGCGCCATCTATGGAACGTTTACCTAACTAAGCGTACATAGATGGCGTAAAATGCCGAAAAAAACACGTTTCTTGTATGGGGACCCTCTATTATTTTTAACTTTATTCTGTTTTTAGTATTTTTTGTCATAGCGGCAACAGAAATACATCATCTGTGAAAATTTCGACTGTCCAACTATCATGGTTCATGAGATACAGCCTGGTGACAGACGGACAGACAGACAGACAGACAGACAGACAGACAGACAGACAGACAGACAGACAGACAGACAGACAGACAGACAGACGGACAGCGAAGTCTTAGTAATAGGGTCCCGTTTTACCCTTTGGGTACGGAACCCTAAAAAGCCCATAATCTTAAAACGCCTTAACGGATTGTAATGAATCGAAGCTAAGAACACTGTGATATTTCTAAGTTCTTGAATCGACTTCTTGCATGTTTTCATAATCCATCCTTATTTTTATATTGGAATGTAATCGTTTTATTTTTTGAGTGTGTGTGGAACGTTTTTAAAATTTGAAAAAAAGATTGAAGGAGAGAAAAATCATTTTTTGACGGGATTGTATTTTGGAGTTTGAGAAAGCGAGATTAAAAAAATCTGAAAAGAAAGACAAAAATATGTGGATTTTCTAAATAAGTTGTGGATTGCTATATTTTAATGCATTAAAACTTATTAGAGGTCATTATAAAAATACCTCATGCGACGAAATGATACCATTTTCGTTATTATGCATTACATTTCTGCAAAGCGCGCAGTTAGAAGGTAATGTTTTTCTGACCAACGTGTATTAATCTAGTGATTGTTGAAGGGCAGGAGTCGGCGTTGCGATACGCTTGTAATTCTTATCCCTACGTCTACAATAACCAGTTGAAGGTGACAACCAGGACTTTTCCGGAATTAAAGAAGCTTGATTACATAATGGGCCCGAAGAGCATTGATGTACAATAAAAGTTGGGGTAAAGATAAATAGTGTAGAATATTGTAGTGTTTTGTAGTCAATATATCTTTAAACGTGTGTCCCGTGTTCATTATTTTATCATCTAGACTTCCCCTATTCGTGTAGCGTACAGTAGGTCTCCTCCAGGCGCTCCGTTACGTTACAACACTCTGGATTAAGACACCCATTAAACAAAAACAAACTAAATCAAAATCGGTTCACTCGTTTAGGCGCTACGATGCCACAGACAGACACACATACACAGATACTCACGTCAAACTTAAAACACTCCTCTTTGCGTCGGGGGTTAAAAATATCAGAAATCGCAAATTACTTAAAAATTAGATCCCAACACAATTTTTGACATTTCTAGGATTTTAGTCGTAATCATGGCGCTAGCAACAGACCTAAAAACCATGACATAAACTCATAAAAACCATGGTAAATATTATGAGGCTTATATTTCTTCAGCGGTCACACATGTCCTCTCCCATCATTCTGATGAGTGTTTGCACATCGTTAGTTTTGGACAACGCGCCTAACACAAGAGCTAAATAAACAGCATTGTGTTCGGATCGGACGTCGCAGGAAAACAGGCGTGAAAATTAGTTTGTTTTCGGGAAAGGCGTAAGTAAAGGTGCCCAAAAGTCATAGTAGGTACATTACAATACTTTTGCTATAACGCCACTTTAGTAGCAGTTGATAATTTGAACATAGATATATAGGTACTTACGCTTGCTATAGAAGCAGCATGCAGCTGTAGGTCTAGTTGCTTTTTATGTATACGTTTTTATTAGAGATGTGCGAGGAAGCTAGACAGTGCGAGGATGCGTAGAAAAGCTGTGACGCTGGTATCCCTCGCACTCATTCTTTGCACCTTGCTTCTTTTGTACGTATAAAAGCCTCTCTTCACTAAGCCTCTTTCCACAAGAGCGGTGCTAAACAAGGTCTGGAAAATGAAGTGATACTGGTAGTTGATTTTTCTTTTTTTTCCTCACGCTCAGCATAGCTTAGTAGTGATATCAGTATTAAGGCTTTGGAAAATTATAGTTAAAAAGAAGCAGTACGATACCTGATACCACTTTAACACCAACGTAGTTCAGCAAACGTTTTACTTTACCCTGTTACTTTCTATCATAAACAAAAAAGTCAAAAGTCGTCGGATTGAAGATCAAACCGTTAAACACCCTATAATTACAGGTTTCTGTAAGAAACTTTAAATAGTCTTTAAAAATCGTGTCAATATTTTGATTAATTACTTAATGCTATCTCCATTTTTCTTTAGTAAAAAGTCCAGGCAATTAATCTTTTTAAGATGAGTGTAGGGGTAATACTTCAATTCCAAGCATCATCAACGCCTTATAGAACTAAAGTATCTCGGATCACTCAATCATTAATATTAATCTTATATATAATAAACCGGCCAAGTGCGAGTCGGACTCGCGCACGAAGGGTTCCGTACCAACATCTATAAAAACGGCAAAAAAAACATGTCCGTTGTATGGGAGCCCTACTTAAATACATTTTATTACAAGCTTTTATTTAACTTGCAATGTATGTATGTATGTATGTCACATACCTACATAAGGTATGTTCGGGTGGAATCTTGGAAGCTAAAGTAGACCCACTTCCCGATGTCCGATTGGACTCAAATTTGGTGAACTTATGAATCTTCGGTGACAACAATGATATGGTACCATGGAGCTGGTCTGATGGTGGAGACGGAAGGTGGCCATGGCATCTCTGTGATAAAACAACATAAGCCCACCGAGTTTCGGCTCGATTGATTGGCCACGGCATCTGTGCGATAAAACAACATAAACCCACCGAGATTGGGCTCGATTGATTCGTCATAAGGAGAACTTTACACCTAGATACGAGTAATATCTAGGGTCTGATGATGAAGCTAGAAGGTGGTCACGGCATTTACGGTATTTATTTAACTAGTAGGTACCTATTATTTATATTTATGCAAATTGAACAGTTAACTAACTTACGTAGTTAGTTACGCAAATAATATCACCTAAATACTATAAAGTTTATATAATTAAACCAGAAATAAACGAAATTTCAAGTAGCAAATTGCAAACTTATAGGCAGGGTTTCGAAGCGCATCCGGACAGCATGACGACGCTCGCGCGAATACGCGCGGCTAGTGGTGTGCGGAATCGATTATCATTAATCGATTATCAAGATGATCGTTTGCAATCGATTATCATTTCGATACAATCGATTATTGGGAGTAAGCCATTTAAGTTATGGTAACCCTACATGCAAAGGGAATCCCCGTTTCTAGTAATAAGTGTAGTGATGGGTAGTATGCTCTATTGTAGGGGAAATGTATTTGTTTGATTTTATTTATTTATTTATTTTTTCTTTTAATATCTAGTAGTTTCATTTTAAATAAATATGTGATTTGATTCAGTTTTGTTTCATTTTTATAATCTGGAGGAAAGACAATTTGTAACAATTTTTATTTCGAACTAATAATCGATTATCTTGGTTCGCATAATCGATTAATCGATTAGATAAATAATCGAATCGGCACACCATTACTCGCGGTTATGGCTCGCTGCGTGATGTTAAGTTACTTACGTTACTCCCCCCGCTACCCGAGCGGGCAGAGCGACCGTTGCCTAACAACCGCCTCGCCAGTGCTGCCAGATGAAAAAATCTAATCAGCGCTGACAGCGGTGCACTAAGCGCTAGATTCGAATATATTCACGAGCCATTAAAGCGCTAAATTGAACTTCAGTGCGTTCACATAGACAGAATGAAAATGAAAGAAGCAAAGTCAATCAACCAAAGTCCAAACATGAAACAAACCGTAATTAATGTTCATGGGATTCCCCGTACTCTATTGCCATATTAAAACCCAGCTGGCATAGAGCACAAAATTAGACATAGACAATAATTTTATTCTCCACGGAACAAATAGTGCTGCCATATTAAAAATTAAGATAGAGCTTAATTATCCGTTTGGCGCTAAAATTATCAAGTGCCCGCTGAACATAGCAAAAAAGCGCTAGATCTAGCGCCGAAAGCGCTAAAATGGCAGCACTGCGCCTCGCGCCCCACCCACCCCACGCCGCCACCGGAGCGCTCGCACCGCGTTTTTGTTGCACGGAATAAATCCTAACTAATTATTATTATTTAGGTACTTTTCGAAGGTAGTTTTGTGAATGTAGCATCACCACAATAATTTCATCAAAATTTTCACGAAACATCTATAATATTATAGGAATACCTTTAAACGAGAAAACCTTGTTTATATATGTATATAATCGGGATCTCGGAAACGGCTCCAACGATGGTTTCGGAGGCAATAAATCGATCTATTTTTTTTAGAAAACGTCATTTTATCCGTGTTTTTAGGTATTGAAAAACTGCTTCTATATCATTAGAATACAAAGGTAATTTTGGCGTATTTAAAGACGTTGTGATAGCTCGGTGGAAGATCGATAGGACGGCGCTGGGGAGGTCCCTGGTTCGAGTCCAAATAAGGTGACTAATTTTCCTTTTTTATTTCAAGTTCTTTTCTATCTTTTGTGAGTAAAACTACTATTAGTAGCCAAAAAAAAATCCCTGGTTCGAGTCTTCTCATTTCAATCGGATACAGTCGAATTCGAAAGCTCCCGATTTTCACGGATCGAATTATTTTCCGAGGGAGCAGCAAAATGCAAATCTCAACTTCAATCGAAATCTGTCGGAAACCAACTTCGGCAATCTTCGTCATTTTCCGATTTTAAAACCACAAATTATAGAGCATGACTTTTACAGAGGGTGCTGGCTGATGGTAGGAATTTTTACGTACGTAAATGTAAAATAGTATAATTTTAAACAAATGTAACAAGCGACTTATTTTAGAACTTTTTATTTGTTTTATTTAAAAAATAAAGTTTAAGGAGCTTTAATTATGTTTCGACATATTTTGGCGACTTATTTTGCGTGCTTTGCATCTACAAAGTAAGTATTTATTGACAGTCTTGCATTAGTTATGTCTATGTATTGTTTAGCTATACACATTATAGTAATCTGTCTGCAGTGTCTGCTCTGTGGTATTGTTAGAAAAATTAAATAAATCACAAGTTTTGTTTAGATTCCGAAAAGTTTAGTTTTTCTCATGGGATTTTCTTAATCTTAAAGTTAAGCCTCTGTAAAAAAAAAAACAAAATCGAATACCTACACACGATAACACAATGAACAAGGTGAGTAAAAAGTCCTACGTGAATATTGTTTTTATGTATTTGCATCTATCACATTTATATTTATCTTTTCGATGTGTTTGCTATTTATTGTTATACAAATACATACCAAGCGTACAGTGGCTGTAAATTATAACAGCTCAATAGACCACTACACCACTATATCACTGGTGCTAAGCGATGTTGTGCTCGAGAAATGGTGAACATGCTAGGCCTAGAATTGTCTGACTCTCAAGGGCTGTACTGCCAGAAAACCGAGACTATTTGGTAGTGGTAAGCCAATTTTTAGTAGCAAGTTATTCATAACATCGATTTTAATGCACCTTACCACCTATGGAAAACTTGGTCTACTCATACTTGTCTTTCTTCTACAACTACATAAGTATGCACATCATTGATCTTGAACAATTTACTAAACAAACTGTTCTTTCAATGTAATTTCTGGGTAATACATTGAGTGTTTGGTGTATGTTTAGTGTTGTAGTGAGACTATATTATTATAGTCTCACTGTTACAGTATTATGACTAATTAGTGGCTCCCTATCAATTATTTTAGCTCATTTATAAATTAAGTATAATATATTTTGGTATTTGTTTTAGAGAAAAGAATTGCAAGCCACCCTGGTAAAACAAGCAGAAATATAAAAATCTAAGGACTGGCATTACTGAATTGTTATAGGCAATTTAAACGACGATGTTAGATATTGTTTTTACCCTAAGAAGCATGCCATAGAGAAGAAGACAGACAGTTTCTGAAGACTACAGGTGAGGTACCAAAATTCTATAATACATAAACTGATTCAGCACTGATGGATAAAACAAAGCAGGGTTGTAGAGGACCTCACTGCGCATCTATTTAACCTCCACATAATGTTTTACTATTTTGGATAATTTGTGAGATATGATATTTTCGTAAATATTTTTGCCTACTGCTGGTTTGGCCCACAATTTTTTTTTCTGCTGAACAATTAAGCAGGAAAAAATAGAAATTATATAAAATAAAACTGAATAGTGCTAAACATTTTACGTCACTTTCACATGTATTAGTTTTGAAAATATGCGAATTACAAAATGGGTGTAAAATGACCATTAGTGGTAGGGCTCAGCCATGGCTCGAACCACTCAACGGTAAAAAGACATGTCGCTATTTCTTGCACCAAGTTCCGGCATGATGTTCGTTTGATCCATCTGTACTGAATCATCATCATGTATATGATTTATAATTAGAGTCCTTATGCTTAGGGCTCATTGTAAAATAAGTACTTTGGTTTCTGCTATACAGAGCTGGGACATTGGTTTTTCATTATAATCATCACCATCCCTGTATGCTTTTCAGACTCCATTCATTACATTTATTGTGAATTACTGCACAGGCACTCACAAAAAATTATTATGAAATATTATAGTGTTTAACATTATGTATATATTGTTTCAGATGCATTACCAAGGAGCTAGCTGCACGATGTTCCAATCATGCTGTCCCTTTCCTGGCTAAAACATGTGTTGTGGGTGCTGCCGGGATAGTCTGCTAATATATTGCATAGTATAGCAAGTTGCAGTCTCAAACCGAACGAAAATTTAGTATAATTTGATTTATGATGAGTAAGATTCTTCGCTCTGTTGTAGGCTTTATTTGTGCTGTTTTGTTAATCTCTAAGGAACACATTGAATACACTATGTTATATATCCTGTCTATGGAGTCTAGCTTTAAGTTATTTCTAGTTTTTTCAGAACATTAATTATTTAATATTGTTAACAAGAATTCCGAACATAGAATAAATAAGTTTACGTAAGCATTATGATATACTATATGATGTTATTACAACAATCAACTTTTGATATGTTGGAGAAATTATTTTAAGAAAAGACTGAGCCAGTTCCCATTCTAGGCTTGCCTGGCTTCTAGTGCTTACCATCTTCGACCGCATCATCACTTACCAACAGGTGAGATAGTGGTCAAAGGCTAGCCTATAAGATATATAAAAAAAAACTGAGCAAAGCCTCTAAAATAAATACAATAATTCATCTCTGTGTTAAGTTAAAAAAAATTTAGAACTTATTATCACTTGCACATTTAGAGAGTGCCTATTATTATTTTTTAATACTTGATATCCAGTTGATTACAATTGTAATTTTTGTAACAGTATAAGAATAAAAGTACTAAATTAATACAAACTTTTCTATTATTTGCCACCCTTCACAATTTTGTGTAAGTAGGTATGTACCTACTTACTAATAAAAATACTTAGGTAAGTATAAACTTATAAAATGTGATAGTTATAGTTATATTGCAATCCTATTAATATTATAAATGCAAAATAACAAGAAAATAATAACAATTTTAAGAAATCCAGATTTTAAATGAGTTTGTATGCTTCTAACATCGCGGAAAATATCGTTTGCGCGATGCAGGATATATGGTGAACTGTGAAACCTACGTCAGCTCCATCTCTTGATAGGTATAGTAAATAGATAGGTCCTAACCTTAAAAAACATGAGCAAATAAAACGAATCAATCTCTTGTTTCAATTTGCCAACGCCATCTAACGAACGCTATTATCAACACAAAGTTGTTGTTCGGTTGTTGATCTCAGAGTAACTATTACTAGAGTCAGTAGAGTAGTAATAGCATTGAGGTAAAACCATAGACGTATTAAAAATGATGGTGCACTGCAGATGTTTTGTCAAATTCAATTTAATCCGTATACTTTAACAATAAGGTTGTAATTGCTTTGTAGAACAAAACGGCCCAATTGAGAGACACCAGGGTGGGAGTGTGTCCTTCTCTAACAACCTGATAGTCCTTTATATGTTCTATACTATATTTATGATATATATGTAAGTTGTCCATACAAAAGAAAGGGACAAACTCCGTTCAAGGTCGTTCTCATGAGGGCCGGTGTACGCGATCGAGTTTAATATGCAGCAGGTCTGTGGGTAAAACAAAGAGTTGTCATCCCGAGCAAATAAATTTTGTCGAACGGTTATCATTCACGCGGGGGCACGGGGGAGTAGTTGCCGCCGCCGGTTGTGACAAATTATAGATTAAACACATATCGCCTTACCGTCCTTACCGACAACGTCCAATGTATTTTTGTTAAAGAAAAGGATAGAATACGATATTATATAAAATGGCACCAATCCGTAAGTACTTAATACAAATAAAAAAGATTTTTCCAAATCGGTTAATAAATTACGGAGTTATGCGGTAACGTAACACACATTCAAAAAACACAGTCAAATTGAGAACCTCCTTCTTTTTATGTCGGTTTCATAGAATAGTATGAATAAAAAAAATAAACAAAACTAAATTAAAATCCGGTCCAGTCACTAGGGTTGGGAGCTAAGATACCACAGACTACACAGACATTATACAGTATACACACACATGTCAAACTATTTTCTTCAAAAGTTAAAAATAGGCAATTTCATTTCGCTATAATGTCACATCTGTTTACATAATCTACGAACATGGCGCCAGCAAACATGGCGCCGCGTCGTGAAGTGTCATTACAGATTAACAAAATAACGTTTTATGTACGCGGGTTTTAATTCGAAAATCTGAACTTAATTGTGAAAAGTGACTCCGTCGTCTTAGTTTGTTTTCCTGACTGGTTTTTGCAGTATCTGAGGACACACG
Source organism: Cabera pusaria (assembly GCA_954871355.1). Lineage (NCBI taxonomy): Eukaryota > Metazoa > Arthropoda > Insecta > Lepidoptera > Geometridae > Cabera > Cabera pusaria. Next base: position 18,417,570 of record OX940901.1, read on the forward strand.
ATGGCATTCCGGATACGCAATTTTGAACATAAGCGCGTGCTGTTGTTTCGAGTGCCGTGCTACGTGTGAGCGAGAATATGCCAGCCAGCTTACTCGCGGTATTCGACAATGCCAGTTCGAGATGTTCCGTCTAGTAGTATATGTCTATGAGTAATAGTTACTCTGAGGTTGTTAGCACGCAGATGACACCTTGACCAGATGGCGCTATACAAAATACACGTTTTTTGTATGGGGACCCCCTTTAATTTTTAACTTTATTTTGTTTTTAGTATTTGTTGTTATAGCGGCAACAGAAATACATAATCTGCGAAAATTTCAACTGTCTCACTATTATGGTTCATGAGATACAGCCTGGTGACAGACGGACAGACAGACAGACAGACAGACAGACAGCGTAGTCTTATTAATAGGGTCCCGTTTTACCCTTTGGGTACGGAACCCTAAAAATCAATTGCTAGTCGTTAGTCTCACTAAAACTCTAGAACGGCTGGGACGATTTAGCTTATTTGTCGTAGTCCAGGGAAGGTTTAAACGATGAGAAAATATGGAAAAATTGCGAGAAAGATAGTAAAAACAACAATTTAATTTTTCCATATAAACTGTTCTACCTACTTTCTATCAAACATTTGACGTTCTTCCATTCAGTACGGTAGGGTAGACTCTGTTCCGCTTTCCAATTGAAATTTTGAAGCACGTATTAAATTAAGGGTTTTGAATCGACAACATAATTATGTCCACATTACTCAGATTATCGCGTAGGTATTAATATTTTAATATTTTGAATTTTGATGGTTGCCCCAGGTTGTCATTGTTGGTTTGTTCAGAAATGTTTGTCACTGTATTAACATATATTGAAGGTTGTCATTGCGGCGCTTCTCTACTTCCATACTTCGTATTTGCTATTTGTGTATAAAAACCGATTGAAACAAAATAAAATAATATAGGGGGTCCCCATACAAGAAACGATGCTATGCTCGATCTTAGAAACCTTAATAGATAGAGACTTGAAATTTACTCACAGTGTACATTATTTTTTTATCTTAAAGCAATGGCTGCTCGCGACTCGCACTTGAACAGTTTATTTATATTTGCGGTAACGAAGTTTGCCGGGTCAGCTAGTATTAGATACAAATAGGGTATTCAAAAGTATAATGAAGGGACACGTGACTACATAGGCAATAGACCTGAAAGTGGATGGCTTTAGAGGAAGAGGAAGACCGAATAAAATGTGGACTGTGTGATGGAAGATATGAGTGTAAAATGAGTGGGTGCGCAGGGATCAGTAGTCAGCCCTCATTAGGGCTGACTGTAAAATATATTACAAAAATATAATAATAATAATAAACTTAAATTCAAATGCAATACTTCCCCCTGTATAATCTGTCCATTGAGACCATGCTAACGAGCACACACACAACATCTCTGCTGTAAGTTGGTAACGAGTTGAGTATTCTGCTGATTCCGAGAGACACCCCAGCATAAGGTCAAGGTTACTCTTTTCTTACAATATCATTGATATTAGTTGTATGTTCAGAAGGTATCTTTTAAATTGTTTCTTTGGTTCTTACTTATCAAATAAAAAAATATCATATCATCAGATCATAGATATTCATTTCTGACTTATTACACCTGTCTTTTCGTATGGGGGTTAAAGAAGGCAATGGCAAGATAATTAGAAGATAATATAAAATTTGCTGCGTCGACTTTTATCTATGGCGCCGACTTCTTATTTTTGTCTGATTATAACGAAAGTTAAACTTCGGTCTTTTATTTGGTTTATTCCTGTTTGTGTTATTGTTGTTTTGACAAATAACAAAGATTTTTTGGTATTTTGTGGCCCCTGGTACCTATTAAATTCCATTAAGATTTTATAAGTAGTTTGTCACGTTAATGTCGTTAATACCAGCTTCAGACCAAGCGATTTTTGTCGTTCAACTTCCTAGAGACGTACGATACGAGTTAGAACAAATACCTAATCGATATTTTTATCGATTAAATCGCGCTTGATTAGCTAAACAAATAGGTTCATTCGAAACCTTATTATCGCTCTATAATGCTAGCCTAAATGTTCTTCCAAAACAAATATTTGAGTAATGAAACGAGTACTTTTAACCAGTACTTACTTAGTATCGATTCTAAAGTATCGATACTAAAAGTACTTGGAATCGAAAGAAATGTACATCCCTAGGAAGTTGGACGACTAGTATCGCCTGGTGTGAACCCAGTATAAGACAACTTTTCTTGAAGTTAAATTTGAGTAATATTATGTATTATTGTTGTAATAAAAGCAAAAGAAACAGTTATTTCAAGGTTTGTTATTACAAAAGTAAGTCAAAGTGCAATAAATAACACTTAGAACGACTGCCGTATCTTTGGTGCGGTTTGCCCCCCATAATGTCGTTGCCCCAGCGGGAAACATCGTACAACGGTAACCATGGCAACAGGCTGTAAAAACTGCCCCTAAAACAAGAACGTTTGAAAAATGCTGACGTCATACAATAATGACTGAAGCATACCTAGCAATGGTTTTTGTGAGATAGATGTATATAGATGTGGGCTCTCTATACGCCATTGTAACAAGGTATACTTTTGTCTGACCGTCACAGCTAGATTGCGTAGTTCCTATATTTCACTCTAGGTATAAGATCTTCTACGATAACATGGCCCGCCCCTCCAAATTACTGTTTTAATGTGTGTAGTCACATCCTTACGAAAGAGTTTGTATGTAGTTGTAATGATTCGTCTTCAGTAGCAGGCCGGCAGCGGAGTCAGTATATATTATGTTACTCTTTGGGCAGCGGTCTGAGACAGTCAAGTTGTTGTATCTACGTCACTCAGTGACACGAAAGTACTGATCGCAAGACAACTTACCAGATCATGGAAAAGTTACGAAAAAAATGCGGAGTCAGGTAATTTTGTAAAATAAATGTGCATTAGTTTCATTTTGTAAAATATTGTCTATTATATTTTAGGCAAGAGAAGTGATAGCTACAGTATACCAACATTATGAAGCATGAGGCTGAAAATGGAGTGGAGCGCTTGACAGACACCACATGGAGAACTTCAAGAGCTGTGGGAGTTAGCGAAAAGACTATAACAAGAATTCTCAAAGAAAAAGCGAAATGTGATGCAATTTGTACACAAATGAGCTCACCACATAAAAACAAAAATCAAATGATCGATCGCACGATGTGGGCCAACACTTGCAGATATGTGGAGGAAACGGAATCCGAATACTGGAAACGATATGATACGACAATGAGCAAAAATTTATTATTCACGTAGGTGAATCCGATTCTGAAAATGACACATCAAGCTTCTATGATAACGATGAGCAAAATTATAGCTCCAGTGCCCTTGGACCGTGCGTTTTTTATAATAATTGTGATTACTTATCTTTAAAAATGATTTAGATGTCGTGGTAATTAAAAGTGATTTTTGTGATTGAATTTATATGTCGAATTAAATGTGTTATAAATATTTTAAAAATGTTTTATTTTACTGAAATCGTTAAACATGCAAAATATTTCAATATTTGTACACAATAAAATTTATTCATAGTTTTTGTGCAATCAGTACTCATAATATCTCAATTGTTATCAGATTTGTTGGTCAACTTACTATAATTGGCACTGCCCTACATTGTTGACGAATTATGAACGTACATTGTAGCCAACCTAACATAACGGAAAGTATTGCTTATAAATTTCATAGAAACTTTTTTTGCAGTGTTGGTTGGTACAAAGTACGTTCATAATTATGAGTTATTTAATTATGTATGCAATATCGCGGAACCGGCAGTACCAGTACGTTAACATGCGTGGTGGTGCGTTGTAAATACTTTCACAAATACTCTCAAACGTTTTTAAATTGTGGAGGGGCGGGTCATGTTATCGTAGAAGATCTCTAAGCCCCACCGCATAGTCAGCGTTAAAAATATATTTAAAAACACTCTTCTAAAAACATACAAACTACAATACAAATACTTTCATGTCAATCCTAAAAAATACTTTCGAGTTTTGCACACACAATAAACAAACGGAAGCTGAATGTTTCATCATCATCATCATTATCAGCCAATTTCCGTCCACTGCTGGACCAGGCCTCTCCCATGGCACGCCACTGAGCTCGATCTTCAGCTATTCGTTTCCAACCGCTGCCAGCCAGCTTGCGTTTTTGCTGAATGTTTATTTTATTATAATTGTTTCCAAAGTGACAGAAAGTCTATTTTGATCAAGATCGGCAATTTATCGGCATAACACACAAGTTAATATTAGTAAAATGATGCTAGGCGACTGGTATTACTTGGACGCTTGACTCGTAAATTTAGCAATAGGGCGTCCGCCTTCTATGGTCCTTGCCGCCGTAAATAATACGAAAACGGATTACCCTCGTATACAGGGTGATTACAGTAAATCCTACTAAATGCCTATAAGGCAATAATGTTGCCGTAAATAATTTTATTGAGCCTATTTCTGGAACGTGAGCATATAATAAAAACTCAATTAGCTCTGTTATTACGTGTTTTATGAGTTACTTCGAGTATTATACTTAGAAAATAAGACTCTTATTTATTCTTAATTTTCATAATTATTACTTGCTTAATAACTTATTAACTTTAAACTTTCGCAATGGCAACTCTGTGATAAAGGCTAATGAAGGGCAACTTTGATAAAGAATAATTCCAAAGAACTCTCAAGAACTATGCTGATACCCACATTTTCCAGTCTGCTCGGGACCACGATCAACGCCACTTGATCGAAACGTCAACGTAAATAAAATAATGTTTAAGCGTGATACTTTTCATATTTAAATATGTATAATTACTTAATAACTTAAGGTAGGGCCACACCGCGGCGTCCTGCGATCTACGGGCGCGATCTTATTACTTTTCAATTGTTTTCTGATCGCGTTTGGTGTGAACTAGTCGGTACAAATACTACAGCTATCTGATCGCCGCTTAGATCGCGCACGCAGGGCACTGCGGTGTGTCCGTACATTTAATCGTATTTCTGAAATTCACTTTACTGAATGCATTATAGATCGTATAAAAAAAACTAAAAGAACCAACTTAAATGCCGCGCTAGTAATTTCCAGTACCAAGTTCTAGGTATTTTTCTCCATATTTCTAGAGATGCTGAACATATCTCAATGAAATTTTAAATTAGATCACTTGTATCCTACAAAAAATAATCCAAACCAAATCCAAACCAATCCAAACAATCCAAATCCAATCCAAGTCTTTGAGTAATCGGAGAAAATACATAAAAATTATAGATTCTGACGAATTGAGAACTTATTTCATTGTTAAGTCGATTAAAAAGATATTTTCTGCCAATGCCTCAACATCCTGTTACTCAATTTCATCGTAAATCTACCTTACAATTTCACCTTTTAAAACATAATTCTCCAATTTGATACAAAAAGAGCAGAAGCTCGAGTTTCAAACTTCTTAAACACTTAAAGCTCGTATAAACCTTCCTCCAACTCTGCGTAGAACATCTTTTGAGCGAACATTGTGAAAACTTTCCCTAAAGATTCTTCAGTGTAATATTTCTGAGAAAAAAACAGTTACCTTTAGAATATACTTAGATAATTTGACGTTCAGTAGAAACAACGCAAGTTTTATCACTTGTTAAAACTTCATTTAATCTTTAATTTCTCATTTAATATTCATTTAATCTTACACATTACATTTCTTAATCATTCATGTTTCGTATACAAAATGGTATATAAAACAAAATGGTCACCCTACACGTCAGGAGTGCTCAACCTGTTACATCCTATGATTCAATTCAATTATAACTAAAAGTATCGTCTCAGGAGATATTGTCTGTTAAGAAACTTTTTTACTTTATTTAAGTGGCTGATACGATACAGGTTTCTGTTCCCATAAGGAAGTTCTGTATTAGTTATTAGAAGTTTCTGAGTTAATATTTGACAGGAACTTTATAGTCCAGATAATATATAATAAGGTATCTTAAGCCCTGCTAGCGTAAAGGATAGATGGCTTAACTTCTCATTTATTAGGGTTCCGAACCCAAAGGGTAAAATGGTACCCTATTGCTAAGACTCCGCTGTCCGTCTGTCTGTCTGTCTGTCTGTCTGTCCGTCTGTTACCAGGCTGTTGATGTATTTCTGTTGCCGCTATAACAACAAATACTAAAAACAGAATAAAGTTAATAATAATAGCCCCTAGGGGACCCTCCCCATACAAGCAACGTGTTTTTTCGGCATTTCAAAGTTACGCCATCTATGATCGCTTAGTTAGGTGAACGTCACATAGATAGCGTTATATTGAAATCTCGATCCTAATACCGTTGTTAGACATTAGATGGCGTTATAAGAAATAAAATGTTTAATAATTTATTTTTTTTTGCTGGCGAAAAATTATAGTGGTATTTTTTACTCGATCTTATAAAATACTGTAGCGTGGTACGGAACCCTACGAGTTCCGACTTGCACTTGGCCAGTTTATTAAGTTAAGTAAGCTATTTTTGGCAAGTGAGGCGGAACCTCCTACCATCTGTTGTATATTTCTTTACTTTATGTGTAATTATAAATCGACTAGCACGGATAAGATCTTGGAGGCGGAAGGATAATGTTGTAACAGAACAGGAATCTCAAAATATCTAACTGATATGAAATACAACCAGTTAAAGCAGTTTGACTGATCAAACGACACTGGTTTACCTGCTTTATTAAAAAGTGAGAGTTGGAATCGTTTTGCATATTACCTACTTACTACTACTTTATCTAGGAATAATCAGGCTTCCTTTAAAAGCGTATTACACAACTAAAACTTTGACTGACCAGTTGGTCTAGTGGTAAGTGAGCCTGTATTGGAAACCGAAGGTAGTAGGTTCGATTCCCACACGAGACAATTCTTTGATTTCAAAGAGTTTTCCCGACGCTGGGTGTTATTTGTTTCCGTTATTTTATGTTTGTTAAGTGCCCCCGTGAAACAGGGTAACTTAATGCGGTTAGTTATTTTTAAAGTTAATTTAAAGTTTAAGTTAGTTTAAAGTTAAAAAATTATCTTTAAAGAAAATAACCGGACCCGCCGCTTAATAAATAGGTGAATTAGCATTTTTCATGACGTTATTTCACTATGCGCTATATATTTTGCAATGTTCAACCAAATTAATAATACTAATTGGACATCATACACATACTCACACTGGTTTATATCTATATATACAATAAAAGAAAGTCGTGTTAGTTACTACACTTATAACTCAAGAATGGCTGGACCAATTTTTATGATTTTTGTATTTTTGGAATTGTCTTTGTCAGGAATAGGATAATAAGTATTAAAAACAATGAATAATTGATCTAAAAAAAAATATATAAGACAAATTATTTTGCCAAAATGTTCCTGGGTTAAAAAACTGCCAATCATTTGATGTTCAATTGTTTATCCCGTCGATACGGAAAGCCGCGAAATTCATAAGGGTCATCGCTCCACACGATTAGTGTATTTAGCCAGTGTCAAGTGTAAAAATTCTTCCCATGTGTGGATAGTTTTATCACAATAACGGATAAAGACAGAAGTAGAGTCTATTGTCCGTGATTACAATATTCGGATTATCGCGTTATTATTTTTTTTGTATAATTATGGCTGCATACGATTAGTGCATTTAGCCAGTGTCAAGTATAAAAATTCTTCAAGTTTTTGTGAATTCTAGTCATTTAAAAAATGTCTAATACTGTCAGTAATGACAATTGTTTGACATATTTATTGACTGTCAAATATGGGTGCGTTCAAAAATGTATGTTTCCAAGCAACTTAAAAACGTTTATATTTCCAAAATCTATTTCTAAGATCTATCACGGAGGTTAAAAGATGCAGTTTTTTTGTGCGAGTGTTATTATTAACTAGCTGAGCTCCGCAGCTTCGCTCGCGTGGAAGTTGATGCGTAGAAAGTGAGAACAATATCAGATTCACACACGCTTACTTATGCATTTCTACATACATTTCCAAAGAATTTTGGTGGTTGTCCCAGGTTGTCATTGTTGGTTCGTGCAGACATTTTTGTCATTGTATTGACATATTTTGATGGTTGTCATTATGGCGCTTCCATACATGGGTATTCGCTATTTGTGTATAAAAACCAATAAAAACAAAATAAGTTTAAATAATAAAGGGGGTCCCCATACAAGAAACTTATTTTTGAGGCTTTTTATGCTCGATCTTACAAACCTTAATAGATAAAGACTTGAAATTTACTCATGGTATGTATTGCAATGGCTGCTATAAGATCAAATAATAAAACTAAATTAAATTTAAAATGAAAGGGGGTCCCGATACAAGAAACGTAATTTTCCGGCAAATATTGTTCAATCGGAAACCTGCGTGTGCGGGTCCGACTCGCACTTAGACAGTTTATTTATATTCGCGGTACGAAGTTCTCCGGGTCAGCTAGTTTGTTATATATATGTTTAATGATTATTAAAATTATTTTATAAATAATTTAAGATCGTTTAAAAAACTAAAACAACCAACTTCAAACGACGCGCTAGTCAAAGTAGTGGCAGTAGACGCAGTAACTATGATATAATCTGTGCCAGTAGTTAGTAGCATGTCAAGGTATATAAATGCATCGTAATACAAATGTTAATAAATTAAAAACGCCTCGGCCGATTTCGTTAAAATTTAAATAGGATCACCTGGGAAAGGTACCCTTTGAAACAAAAATATATTTTTTCAAAACAGTTCAGGCATCTTCGAGTAATCGGTGAACATGCATAAAAAAAAGATTCCGACGAATTGAGAACCTCCTCCTTTTTGGTGAAGTCGGTTAAAGAAGACCTATATTTATAGTACCTACCTATATAATTATACTAGAAGTCCCCCGCGGCTACGCCCGCGTTAAAAACTCCTTTTATTTACTTAAAACTTTTCTTTTGTAAAAACGATTCTATCATTAAAGACATCAAATAAAAATTAGCCAAATTGGTTCACCTGTTTTCATGTTATCGCGTGACTAAGACAAATCAGGATTCATATTTTTAAAACCCGAAAACCCAATAAAGCGCAATCCGAAACTATATTGATTTTCAGACTTTTTTACCCCAGTTCACTCTTTAGGGTGGCATTTTGAAAAAGTCTGAAACTCGTATTTACTTATTTATTTACAGAAGTACTTGTGTGAAATGTCGAATAAAATGACTATCCAAAATTTGAGCCCCCGCTTCATCCCTTGAAAAGTGAATTTTGAAAAATCCTTTCTCAGCGGATACCTACGTCAAAATTTCTATCTGGATGCAAAATATCAGCGCAATCCGAAACAATATTGATTTCAGACATTGTTACTCCACTTAACCCTTTTAGGAATAGAATTTCAAAAAGCCTGAAACACGTATTTACTCATTTATTTACTAAACTACTTGTGTGAAGTTTCGAATATAAGAGACAATCAATTCTTGTTTCTCCATACAAACTTTGAACCCTCGCTTCATCCTCTTCAGGGATCAATTTTGGAAAACCTTTCTCAGAGGGAACTAACGTCGTAATTAATAACTATCTGCATGCCAAATTTCAGCGCAATCCGAAACAATATTGATTTTTACACTTTATTACCCCATTTCACCCTCTTAGGGGTGGAATTACAAAAAAACCTGAAACACGTCTTTACTTATTTTTTTACTGAAGCACTTATGTGAAGTTTCGGATAGAAAAGACGATCTAATCTTGTTTCTCCATACAAACTTTCAACCCCCGTTTTATCCCCTTCGAGGGTTAATTTTGGGAAATCCTTTCAAAGAGGGATCTAACGTCGTAATAACTATCTGCATGCCAAATTTCAGCGCAATCTGAAACAATATTGATTTTACACTTTATTACCCCATTTCACCCTCTTAGGGGTGGAATTACAAAAAAACCTGAAACACGTGTTTACTTATTTTTTTACTGAAGCACTTGTGTGAAGTTTCGGATAGAAAAGCCTATCTAATCTTGTTTCTCCATATAAACTTTGAACCCCCGTTTCATCCCCTTAGAGGGTTAATTTTGGAAAATCCTTTCTTAGAGGGAATTAACGTCGTAATAACTATCTGCATGCCAAATTTCAGCGTAATCCGAAACAATATTGATTTTACACTTTATTACCCCATTTCACCCTCTTAAGGGTGGAATTTCAAAAAAACCTGATACACGTGTTTACTTATTTTTTTACTGAAGCACTTGTGTGGAGTTTCGGGTAGAAAAAACTATCTAATCTTGTTTCTCCATACAAACTTTGAACCCCCGGTTCATCCCCTTCGAGGGTCAATTTTGGAAAATCCTTTCTCAGAGGGAACTAACGTCGTAATAACTATCTGCATGCCAAATTTCAGCGCAATCCGAAACAATATTGATTTTCACACTTTATTACCCAATTTCACCCTCTTAGGGGTGGAATTAAAAAAAACCTGAAACACGTGTTTACTTATTTTTTTACTGAAGCACTTGTGTGGAGTTTCAGATAGAAAAGACTATCTAATCTTGTTTCTCCATACAAACTTTGAACCCCCGTTTCATCCCCTTCGAGGGTTAATTTTGGAAAATCCTTTCTCAGTGGGAACTAACGTCGCAATAACTATCTGCATGCCAAATTTCAGCGCAATCCGAAACAATATTGATTTTTACACTTTATTACCCCATTTCACCCTCTTAGGGGTGGAATTACAAAAAAACCTGAAACACGTCTTTACTTATTTTTTTACTGAAGCACTTATGTGAAGTTTCGGATAGAAAAGACGATCTAATCTTGTTTCTCCATACAAACTTTCAACCCCCGTTTTATCCCCTTCGAGGGTTAATTTTGGGAAATCCTTTCAAAGAGGGATCTAACGTCGTAATAACTATCTGCATGCCAAATTTCAGCGCAATCTGAAACAATATTGATTTTACACTTTATTACCCCATTTCACCCTCTTAGGGGTGGAATTACAAAAAAACCTGAAACACGTCTTTACTTATTTTTTTACTGAAGCACTTATGTGAAGTTTCGGATAGAAAAGACGATCTAATCTTGTTTCTCCATATAAACTTTGAACCCCCGTTTCATCCCCTTAGAGGGTTAATTTTGGAAAATCCTTTCTTAGAGGGAATTAACGTCGTAATAACTATCTGCATGCCAAATTTCAGCGTAATCCGAAACAATATTGATTTTACACTTTATTACCCCATTTCACCCTCTTAAGGGTGGAATTTCAAAAAAACCTGATACACGTGTTTACTTATTTTTTTACTGAAGCACTTGTGTGGAGTTTCGGGTAGAAAAGACTATCTAATCTTGTTTCTCCATACAAACTTTGAACCCCCGGTTCATCCCCTTCGAGGGTCAATTTTGGAAAATCCTTTCTCAGAGGGAACTAACGTCGTAATAACTATCTGCATGCCAAATTTCAGCGCAATCCGAAACAATATTGATTTTCACACTTTATTACCCAATTTCACCCTCTTAGGGGTGGAATTAAAAAAAACCTGAAACACGTGTTTACTTATTTTTTTACTGAAGCACTTGTGTGGAGTTTCAGATAGAAAAGACTATCTAATCTGGTTTCTCCATACAAACTTTGAACCCCCGTTTCATCCCCTTAGAGGGTTAATTTTGGAAAATCCTTTCTCAGTGGGAACTAACGTCGTAATAACTATCTGCATGCCAAATTTCAGCGCAATCCGAAACAATATTGATTTTCACACTTTATTACCCAATTTCACCCTCTTAGGGGTGGAATTAAAAAAAACCTGAAACACGTGTTTACTTATTTTTTTACTGAAGCACTTGTGTGGAGTTTCAGATAGAAAAGACTATCTAATCTTGTTTCTCCATACAAACTTTGAACCCCCGTTTCATCCCCTTCGAGGGTTAATTTTGGAAAATCCTTTCTCAGTGGGAACTAACGTCGTAATAACTATCTGCATGCCAAATTTCAGCGCAATCCGAAACAATATTGATTTTCACACTTTATTACCCAATTTCACCCTCTTAGGGGTGGAATTAAAAAAAACCTGAAACACGTGTTTACTTATTTTTTTACTGAAGCACTTGTGTGGAGTTTCAGATAGAAAAGACTATCTAATCTTGTTTCTCCATACAAACTTTGAACCCCCGTTTCATCCCCTTCGAGGGTTAATTTTGGAAAATCCTTTCTCAGTGGGAACTAACGTCGTAATAACTATCTGCATGCCAAATTTCAGCGCAATCCGAAACAATATTGATTTTCACACTTTATTACCCAATTTCACCCTCTTAGGGGTGGAATTAAAAAAAACCTGAAACACGTGTTTATTTATTTTTTTACTGAAGCACTTGTGTGGAGTTTCAGATAGAAAAGACTATCTAATCTTGTTTCTCCATACAAACTTTGAACCCCCGTTTCATCTCCTTCGAGGGTTAATTTTGGAAAATCCTTTCTCAGTGGGAACTAACGTCGTAATAACTATCTGCATGCCAAATTTCAGCGCAATCCGAAACAATATTGATTTTCACACTTTATTACCCAATTTCACCCTCTTAGGGGTGGAATTAAAAAAAACCTGAAACACGTGTTTACTTATTTTTTTACTGAAGCACTTGTGTGGAGTTTCAGATAGAAAAGACTATCTAATCTTGTTTCTCCATACAAACTTTGAACCCCCGTTTCATCCCCTTCGAGGGTTAATTTTGAAAAATCCTTTCTTTGTGGGAACTAACGTCGTAATAACTATTTGCATGCCAAATTTCAGCGCAATCCGAAACAATATTGATTTTACACTTTATTACCCCATTTCACCCTCTTAGGGGTGGAATTCCAAAAAAACCTGAAACACGTCTTTACTTATTTTTTTATTGAAGCACTTATGTGAAGTTTCGGATAGAAAAGACGATCTAATCTTGATTCTCCATACAAACTTTGAACCCCCATTTCATCCCCTTAAGGGGTGAATTTTGGAAAATCCTTTCTTAGTACACCCTTACGTACTAAGACAAATATACCCTCCAAATTTCAAGTCTCTACGACCAGCGGTTTAGGCTGTGCGTTGTCTGTCAGTGAGTCAGTGAGTCAGTGAGTCAGTGAGTCAGTCAGTATGTCAGGACAAAGATTCTTATAGTATTAGATTAAGATGTTCTTTTTACCCGACTTCACAAAAAAGGAGGAAGTTCTCAATTCGTCGGAATCTTTTTTTTATGTATGTTAACCGATTACTCGAAGATGCCTGAACCAATTTGGAAAATTCTTTTTTTGTTTCCAAGGGTACCTTTCCCAAGTGATCCTATTTAAATTTTAACAAAATCGGTTGAGCGGTTTTCAATATATCAACATTTTGTATTACGATGTATTTGTATACCTCGATGACATGATACTAGGAACTGGCTACTTTGAGTAGCACAACGATTAAAGTCGGTTCTTTTAGTTTTTTAAAAGATCTTAAATTATATTCTTGTATGTATGTTTCTCTGAAGTGTTTCACACTTTATATTTTTTTAATTGTTAAACACAATCCAAAATTTCATCGTACCGACGGGACTCGAATCCGCAACCTCCGGAATAACATGTTCCGGTGCTTTGCCAATTAAGCCACGGTGCGTAGTATCGTTACCACGAAATTAGTGAATTGCATTTGTTAACCCAATTATGCATTGGTGGCGCCATCTATGACTACTTTTTTTTTAATATCTTATAGGCTAGCGTTTGACCACTATCTCACCTGTTGGTAAGTGATGATGCGCTCGAAGATGGTAAGCACGCTAGGCCTAGAATGGGAACTGGCTCTCAAGGATAGCTGCCGGAACACATTAGATGTTTTGGCGACAGATTTTCTAACTTGAGGGTGGTAGCTGGCCAGGTAGACACTAGATAGTGTCCTACCACCATGCGGGGGTTGTTGGTATTATTAATTATTACGTAAGTTAATCATTCAGAAGAAATCATTACAGTTTTCAAATCCGACGAGTTTGGGTTCAAGTCCCGTCGGTACAATTAAATTTTGGATTGTGTTTAACAATTTATATTCTTGTAGTTTCTGTCTCAGGCGGTGTCCTTGAATAACATTTATCAAGATCTAATGAGTTTCTCCAGAGATAGAGTAGCAAGTTTGAGGTGTTAATCTAATGAGATCATAGAGATAAACCACTCTAACTTGCTACAAACAGACTCGCTCGGCATGTAACTCAATTTAATTATTTAGAATGTTGTTTTATTACGTCAATTGCGAGCATGTCTAAATACGAAAATAAATAATATCATATGCAGTGCATTTTTGGGTTCTGGAGAGAGTACTACAAGGAAAGCCTTGAGCGTCCTGCGTGCATGATCTAGACGGCGATCAGATAGCGCAGTAGTATTTGTACCGACTGGTTCACACCAAACGCGATCAGAAAATAATTGATAAGAACTGAGATTGCGCCCGCAGATCACGGGGATCACGAGGACGCCGCGGTGTGGCCGTACTTTTGCTTTATTAGTTCGTCATGTCAGTACGTATTTTTTTCTATCTGCCAAGCTATTTGTATGTCTGTCCGTCTACTGTCAAATTACTCGGTCGGTCTAACAACAATTGTTAAAGAAAGTCAATAAATATAAATAACAACACATTAATATGTGTTTTATACGTTTTACCTTTCTACAATCTTTCCCTACAATAATAAACATTTTTACTAAAGGTACGGCCACACCGCGGCTCCTGCGACCGCGTGCGCGGGCGCGATTAGATATTGCAGTAGTATTTGTACCGCCTCGTTCAAACAAAACGCGATCCACGGCGATCACGTACCTGCGCACGCGGACGCAGGACGCCGCGGGTTGGTCGTACCTTAAGTCAAATATATACATAATCCTCCATGCACGCAATGTGTTTATAATTTAGATACTTTAAAAACTAAAACAACCGACTTCCATGTCGCGCGAGTCAGTTTCAGTAGCAAGTTTGAGACGTTTATCGTTATATCCACTACCCGGTTACTGACTGAGCTGAAATTTTGCGTACATGTGTAAATCGCGTGACAATGCAATAATATGATGACATGGCGCTGATCTGATAATGGAAATGGAAGGTGACCAAAGGAACTTCGCAATAAAACGACACAATCTCATCGAATTTGGGCTCATTTGAATCGTCTTGACGAGTAGTTTGTCTTTCAATGGTAACCAGAGTCTGATGATGGAGCTGGAAGGTGGTCATAGGAACTCTGTTATGAAACGACGCAACCCCATCGAGTTTTGGCTCTTTTGATTTGTCTCAACGAGTACTTTTTTTTTTTAGATGGTTACCAGGGTTTGATCTGATGATGGAGCTGGAACGTGATCATAGGAACTCAGTAAAGAAATTGAGCTGAAATGTTGCATATACATATGTAAATCGCATGACAATGTCATGGTACCATCAAGCTCGTCTGATGATGTAGCCGGAAAATAGCCGTAGGAACTCCTATACTACACATGTTTAACCCGTCGTGTTTGGGCTCATTCGATTTGTCTTGACTTTCTCTGATCTTAAGTTATGTAAAAGCTTGTTTTTAAAAGAGGTTTTTCGTAAAATACCACTTGTTATTATTTTTATGCAAGTGCCAGTGACAACTGGTAACGCCAATGAAGATGGCGATGAAAGTAATATCAGCATGGAAGAGATAATGACAGCGTTGAAACGTATGAAATTGGGTAAGGTTGCAGGGTATGACAGGATTTCGGTCGAGATGCTGAGGGCTGGACAAGGTGTGGTAGCGAGTCAGCTGTATCGCCTTTTTAACCTTTGCTGGAGGAACGGAATTGTACCAGAAGACTGGTGCAAAGCCGTTATTGTGCCGCTATACAAAGGAAAGGGATCACAGCAAGACTGCAAAAACTACCGCGGCACTAGCTTACTCAGCGTCGTCGGAAAATTGTATGCAAAGGTACTGATTACAAGAGTGACGAATGAAACTGATAAGAAAATGTGGGATGTACAAGCGGGTTTCAGTAGAGGAATGGGATGCATGAATCAGGTCTTTTCTTTACGAAGCATAGCCGAAAAATGTTTGGCGAAACACCAAAAGGTCTATTGCGCATTCGTAGACTTGGAAAAAGCCTATGACAGAGTGGTGAGGAATGAATTGTGGTCAACATTGTCTATGTATGGGGTGGGCGGCAGTTTGATACGAGCACTGATATAACTCTATGAGGGTTCCAGTGCTTGTGTCAGAATAAACGGAGCGTACACAGACTGGTTTAACATCGAAAAAGGTGTTAGACAGGGATGTGTAGCATCGCCAGTGCTGTTCAACCTATTCATAGACAATTGCTTGACAGATCTGAAAGAAAGTGTGTACGGATTAAGAATGAATGATTTAACCATCAAATGCCTCCTATACGCTGATGATCAGGTGATATTAGCATCATCGGAGGAGGAATAGCAAAGAATGGTTAATATTTATGCATGACGCCTTAAAAAGCAAAGGGATGAAAGTGAATGTAAGCAAGACCAAAGTAATGGTTTTTGAAAGAGAAGAAAGAATGACTGATTGTTATGTGACGATTGAAAGAGTGGAACAAGTGAAAGAGTTTGTGTACCTGGGTTCTAAATTTACGAAAGATGGTAAGTATGAAAGTGATATTGAGCGAAGAGTTTTGGCTGGAAACCAAGTGAGTGGGGCACTACATAACTTTATGAGAAGTCAGAACGTGTCTAAAAAAGCACGACTGGCTGTACATAGGGGAGTGTTGGTTCCCACACTCATGTATGGTAATGAATGCTGGGTATGGCAGAAGAAACATGAAAGTAAAATTAATGTTGTAGAAATGAGAAGTTTGAGAGGTATGATCGGAGTGACTCTGATGGATAAGTTGGAGAACAGCGTGATAAGGGAATGTTGTGGTGTGGTAGAAGATGTAGTGACAAAGATAGAGAAAGGGATGCTTAGATGGTTTGGACATCTAGAGAGGATGGATGAAGAAAGATTGACGAAACAGATTTATGAGACGTGTGTGAATGGGCCAGTTGGTAGAAGCCGACCTAGGCAAATGTATCACGACCAGATCGGAGACATTTTAAAAAAAGGCCAAGTCAAAAGTACCTATAACCGGCGAGCATGTATGAAGACGCTCATGTAAAGATAAAAATATGGCTATTTATTTCAACCCTTTAAAAATCGTGCTTCTAGAATCTATGTCACCGTGGCTGAAACTGTACAAGATTTGCACTACATGTAACTGTTTATTGATTTCCACATTACAAGCTTAACATTTTGACTGCATAAGCGTACAGAAGAATTTCTGCACGCTTACGTCGGTTTTGGTCCACGCATCAGAAGAACGTCAATAACACCAAGATCATGTCCATCTAACATGTTATTCTAAGACCGATTGTCTTTAACAGATGAATCATTTCTCAATCATTTATTCGTTTCATGAATGTTTATGAATTGAATATGTCTAACTTGAGCAAACC
Organism: Cabera pusaria; assembly: GCA_954871355.1. Classification (NCBI taxonomy): domain Eukaryota; kingdom Metazoa; phylum Arthropoda; class Insecta; order Lepidoptera; family Geometridae; genus Cabera; species Cabera pusaria. The sequence continues at coordinate 18,434,962 of OX940901.1, forward strand.
TTGTAATTGTTTTTTTTTTATACTAGGTAGGTAAGCGTTTGACCACTATCTCACCTGATGTTAAGTGACGATGCGATCGACGATGTAGCACGCTTTCCTAGAAGATACCTGTTCACTCGCGATTTGAAGACCCCCGGGCTATAGTTACTGGGAAACACAGACACCGGCAAGGAATTCCATGCCTTGGCAGTACGTATGATAAATGATGAATCGAAACGTTTTGATTTTTTTTTTTTGTATAACAACTAAAAGAAAGAAACTCGCAGAAAGATAAAGCTGCAATGGGTTGCTTTCGGAAAATTACGCCGAGAATTTTCATACCACAATGCCTTCCTAACAACTCTTTAAATCCTAATAAATAATGGCATACAGAGCCGAGACATGAAGACTGGCGGTGCGACTGGTTCACCAATTAAAATTCACTCAGCGAACTAAAGGGCTTTGCTTGAAGCTCGGGTCCACATATCGAAACTATCTTAACCCGTCTGCTTACATAATATCTTTACTTATCTCGTAGGTACATGCGAGTAGAGTGTACATTTCACAGTGGCCCTCGGTTGACGGTAAAACATCGTTAAGAAGGCTAGGCTAAGTAACATTGCAGGATACATGTGTTGGGCAAACTTGTATAAATGTAATAACTGACCCAGCATGGTCTTAACACAGTGTCTAATCGGTCTGTCTGTATCCTCAAGTTGTATAATCTTATAAGCAGCAATAGCCCAATGGCTAATGCGTTGGCCTGGCGATCGACTGGTTGTGAGTTCGATCCCCAGCCATTGCACAATTGACGTGAACCCACTCCAGGCACAAGCAAATTTAGCTTGGTTGAAGGGGTTAACAAGACTAAAAAAATAACAATATAAAAAAATACAAATAAAAACAAAACAAAAAATGTACCGTTAAACATTTGATGTGTTCCGGCAGCCTTTTGTTTCCAGTTCCCATTCTGGACTTAGCGAGCTGCTATCCTCGAGTTCCTCAACCGCATCATAACTTACCAACAGGTGAGATAGAGGTCGTACTGAGGTTGAGGACCCAGTGGCGTAGTCGTGAGAACGTCCGGCTTTGATGCCAGCCAGAGGTACCGAGATCAAACCCTGCCGTGCACCATTGGATTTTTCTATCGAAAAATGTATGTGCGCTTCTCACAGTGGCTCTCCGGTGAAGGAAAAACATCGTTAAGAAACCAACAACCCCTGCATGGTGGTAGGACACTATCTAGTGTCTGCCTAGCCAGCTACTACCCTCAAGTTAGTAAATCTGTCGCCAAATATCTAATGTGTTCTAGCAGCTATCCTTAAGAGCCAGTTCCCAATCTAGGCCTAGCGCGCTTACTATCTTCGACCGCATCATCATTTACCAACAGGTGAAATAGTGGTCAAATGCTAGCCTTTAAGAAAAAAAAATTAAGAAAAAACTTTGTCATTAAAAAGTTTTCATATACAAAAAAAACAAACACTTACACTACTTATGCATCCCTTTTTATCATAAGTTTAATATGACGCAACTCCACGGAACAATGGGTGATACATCAAATTCACTTACAAACTTTCTCTGCCGGATTTTCATTTTCTCTTCAAACAATATCCGACATTTTTGACGTGTTTAGCAAACGCAAATAAATTTAGTTTCGCTTAGTTTCCTTAGTCATAAAGCTCTCCTTAGTTACACTTAACTTTCTACGATAAATTAGAAAGAAATAATGAACAATGCTTTGTTGAGACAAGATATAAAATGTATTGCATGCAGATATTAGGTACTTAGCGGTTATGCACAAAAAAATAAAGAGTATAGTAAGTATTAAATGTTAACTCGCTATTTTAATACTTTCTTACAGGTTTTTTATAGACTTACGAAGAAGAGTCCAATCAGCATTCTGAAACAATAGGGCACCTAACTGTTTTCGTCTCGTTCTCAATTCGCCTCTTCACGAAGCATCAGCCTCAGAAAATGCTGATTTGTTGGCTGTAGCGCGGTTCGAGCTATTATATATATATATTGTGAACCATTTAACAACACTAGATAATGTAGGTGGGTAAAAACTATAATGGGGGTTAACATTACTGAACAACAACAACAAATACCTCTGCAATACAGTATTTCTAGCACAGAGATATGTAGCTTTAGCGACTACGAATAAATCATAAGTTTTTAGCAATCATAATATTTATGATGTCCAAAATGTTTTATGTATGTATACCTAACTAGCTGAGCCCCGCGGCTTCGCCCGCGTTAAAAAGTATCCTATAGCCTAATCTATCAAACTAGCTACCCCTGTGCAAAATTTCAGCTAATTCAGTTGAACCGTTTGATCGTGAAGAAGTCCCAAACTAACAAACAAATAAACAAACTGACTTTCGCATTTATAATATTGGTGTTGAAGTGTTCATTGTGCTAACCTACTTACGTTACAATACTTATTGTTATTCAACTTTTAATTTTGTTACAGTGAACCCTCAAAACACAAATGTTTTCTTACTATCGTACCTAATTTATGCTCTATTATATGCTAACACAATCAGATATGAATCTTACAAACTAAAACAACCGACTTTCATGCTACGCAAGTCAGTTCCAGTAGCAAGTTTGAGACGTTTATCGTCATACCTATATCTATATCTGGAGATACTTATTAGATCCCGATAAAATTACAATGGGACCGCCTTGGATATTTACACTACCAAATAATAATCATTCGAATCGGAGTATTTGTCGGAGTAATTGAGTAACATACATACAAAAAAAAAACATATAGACGAATTGAGAATCACCTCCTTTTTGGAAGCTGGTTGAAAAAAAAGATTAGCTGAAATCAACAGCAATTTCTATTTAAATTTCATCTCCCCTTTACAAATATATATTTTATCCTAAACATCTACGCAAGCAAGATTTTATACGCTTTAAATCAACTGGTGCTTTATTATATGTTAATTTTGTAAACCCCCGTAACTCATGACGTGTGGTAACATTAATCTGAAGCGATGAACTTTGTCAAATTAAATTATGCGGCGAAAACGCAATTTTGATCCAGAAAATACGCACGCTTGAAACTTTTATCGGTGAGTATGAATTTTTACTTTACTATTTCTTACTCGTTGTCAAACAGCAATAAACCATATAAAAGTAAACAGAATGTAATTTAACCAAGTTTTAAGAAAATACGTGGCATGCTGTACTGATTTTACATCTTAAATATGTTTTTGTATCTCGATATCTATAATGTAAGTAAGATATTATGCACGGGTGTATTTTATGGAACTGTAGTATTAAGTCATCAAGAAATTCTACTTAATAACGAATGTAAGAAAACTAAGTAACTGTTAACAAAAAAATACGTTGATGATTTTTGTGTCCAATTTTGTGCTACATATTATAATGACAAATATTTATTAATAATATTTATAATTATTTTTCAATTGTTGCATGACGTAGCAGTAAGGGATTCAATATAAGATTAATGTTTTTGACAATTCGGTTAGTTGTCTATATTTGACTAGAACTCCAAACGTGGTATTAACACTGTCGCAAATAACTCACCGATGAACCCTTATTTCTAGCGTTCTGTGGATGCATGACATGGTATTTTGATATTACACTCAACATGCACGCGTAGCTTTTAGTATCCAAATCTAGATATAATCTAGACTTAGATATCTGTGGTAGCAACTGTGTTAAACAACTTGTGTAAACAAAAGTTTGTATAAAGTGTACGCAAGCTCTTATGTTATCATTATTTACTCAGAAGATAGTGAGTTGTGTCAAATTTCAAAGGTTACATCTAGGTGTTTTGGTTTTAATTAGAATTCATTACATTTTATCCACACCAGTAGGTAAATTAATGCTGCTTTATTAGGGTTTCGAACCCAAAGGGTACCAACGGAACCCTATTACTGAGACTCCGCTGTCCGTCTGTCTGTCTGTCTGTCTGTCTGTCTGTCTGTCTGTCTGTCTGTCCGTCTGTCACCAGGCTGTATCTCATGAACCGTGATAGTTAGACGGTTGAAATTTTCACAGATGATGTATTTCTGTTGCCGCTATAACAACAAATACTAAGAACAGAACAAAGTTAAAAATTAAAGAAAAGTAAGTTTTTTACGATTGCGCAGCGCCACCTATCTAGTTGCTAAGATGGCGCCATCGTCTTTACCTTAATCTGAATCTCGGAAGCGGCTCCAACGATTAAATAAAATTTAGTATACCTACAGGGGATTTCGGGGGCGATAAATCGATCTAGCTAGGAGTCATTTTCAAAAAATGTTGCGTTATTCGTGTTTTCAATAATCAACTTTATTGATAATCAACTTAAAATATGACTCTTCCCGACATCTATTGGCGAGTAGAAGTACTGTATCAGTAAAGCAGTTAGTTGCTCTCAATTAAAAAAAATAGTATTATTATTCGTCAATAGATGTCGGGAAGAGTCATATTTGTCTGTTTAAGTGGCAAAAAATACCGAGCAAAGCTCCGTCAACCAGATATTTAATAATATTAATTACTTCAATTACTATTACCACTATTACTGTTACTACTATATAATACTATTCTACCTTTGTGTTAACGTTTACTCAGTTGGTGTTAGAAGTTCGTTAGAAATTCGACAGATGGCGTTCGGAACCCTCCGTGTGCGGGACAAAGTCTGACTCGCACTTGGCAGTTTTATTTAACAATTCATGACTGCTTTACTTATTTCGATACGGAGCCGAGACGTGGCCACTCACAGTTAGACTGGTCCACCAATTTAAAGTCGCTCAGCGAGCTATGGAGAGAGCTATGCTCGGTGTTGCTCTGCGGGATCGAATCCAGAACGAATTCGCCAGAGAACTAAAGTGATCGACATAGCTCAACGGATTAGCAAACTGAAGTGGCAGTGAGCTGGTCATATCTGCCGTAGGACCGATAACCTTTGGGGTAGACTGGTTCTAGAGTGGAGACCGCGAATCGGTAAACGTAGCGTAGGACGCCTTGTGACCAGGTGGAGCGACGACATTCGCAAAGCGGTGGGCAGTGACTGGAAACAAAGAGCCGAAGATCGGGCTCAGTGGCGTGACTTGGGAGAGGCCTATGTCCAGCAGTGGACTGATACCGGCTGATTATGATAACTTGTTTCGTTTTCTATCAAAGAGGTTTTGATTATTCCTTTTTTTATAGTCTACTATATTCTATTTGCGATATAATGCAACGATTAGATACTTGTTGATTACTACTTTTTTTAGTGGTAGGACTTCTGCTAGTCCGCCTGGGGCGGTACCACCACTTTGCCAATTAATTTTCAGCCGTGAAATAGGAATGTTTTTCGGTTGAAATGGCAAGGTGTCCAGTGGAAATACAGGGCATGTGAGATACCATCACCATTGGAAGCGTTATGCCAGCAACCTAAAGCCGTGCTCCGCTTCGTCAAGGAGCTGGGATGGCTTGGGTGAATGCTGGCAGGGGGAAATGCACAATACACTCCAAGCGGGACGTCAGTGCAGGTCTTATCGCCCCCATTACCAATTAGAATTAGAATTAGGGCATGTGAGACTCAACATCTTTATGTCTCAAGGTAACAGGCGCAGTGCAGCGACATGCAAAATTCTGGCAGTTCAGAATGTTGCATGCCACTGTAACTGTTATTGGTAGACGTCATCGCTTACCATCAGGCGAGCGTCGTGCTTGTCCTATTACCTTTTACCATAAAAAAAATACTACCTTGTACCCCGCAGCTTCAACCGCGTTAAAAAGACATTGTGTTTAAATTAGTACCTAGTTGAGTTAGTACTTCTTTTACTGTAGAAGCTTAATTACTTAGACTATTTTTTTATTTTTCACTTTATAGTCACTTGAATTTATTTTTGTTGGTTTATTTATTGTGTCGAAAAGTTTTTATTCGGTAATTTAATTTATTTCCGAGCATTAACGTTTCTTAAGTAATTGCATTTGACTATTAACTTATTATTAATTATAAAGACCTTATTCTCCATACATCTTTGCCGCCTCGAAGACACTTATACGCTACTGCAGTTAGTGGTATCTACAAGTTGGGCTCAGAATCGAACCACATAGTTGTGAACGAAGTTTCATTTCTGACTACTTACTAAGATTCCGATTAGACACCGAGATTCCTATACAAATATTATTAAAACTCTTATACTAATTTATTTCTAGAAATTTCATTTAATAGTCTTTAAAGGTCAATTACATATTAACTTATCTACAACTTTTACAAATAATCGCTCAGTAGTCGAAATTCGACCGCAATTCTTTAAATATTGTTGTGTAGTTCAATATCTTTTTACAATAAGATTTCAAATAGAAATATTTTTCTTTTTTCATGGTCACTAACACTTTCAATCGGAATATCGGAAGCTCATAAATAATGAAAAACATGGTAAATATCTCCTCAAAATACCTTCAAATAGAAATTATAATTACTATTTACTAAAGGTACGGCCACACCACTGCGGTCTGCGGGCGCAGGCTCGGGCTCCGTCGCGATCTACTTTTCAATCGCTATCGGGTCGCCATAGATCGCGTTTGGTATTAACCAGTCAGTACAAATACTACTGCACTATTTGATCGCGCCAGCGCCCGCGCCCGAAGGACACAGCAGCGGTTTGACTCGACCTTATTATAACAAGGAAAGAGTAAAATTAAAGACAATTAGAAAATAAATAAAATAAAAAAGACATATTTTATATTTAAATAAAATTATTTATTAATTAGTTCAAATATTTTAGCCTCGAATTAGTTATTTACTGTGTGTGTTCTCAATAAAACACAGACTATGATTGCTCCGCACCATATTCATCTAAGCAGTAAAACAGAGTAGCAACACGATCATAACATAAGTAATTATTCATATCTAATTGACATCTAAATACTGAATATCATCAGCATAGCATAATATAAATCATCATGAATCTGAATAAATCTGACACCCACTCACACATACATCACAATCATAAATAGTACAGACGAGGCTTGTTCCTAAAACGATAACATCCACTACATTCAAATAGAGGGTGAATCAAGTATTATTAATTTGTAACTTATTTACATAAGTTACAAATTAATAATACTTGTAGGTAGGTACTTGCATAAATATTCATTGCTTTGATAAACTACAAATAATTTACGCAAGATGAAACCAATAAATTTAGTTTTCAAACTTACCAAAGCACTTCGATCAAAAATGCACACAATTGCCAAAATAAATTAAATTAAATTCCCTATATTTAATTCGTTGTTATTTATTAGATCACGTGATGCGAATTCTTTTTTGTATGAGAGATTATGCCTCCCGTTTGGTCCCATTCCGATTTTATCGAGATCTGACAATGATCTCCGGAGATATGGAGATAAATAATATAAGCAAATTTGTATATTTTGATGAAATGATTATAACTGTACATCATATATAAATAAAATGTATAAATATAACCAGTACTTTGAAGTCTGTTTTTAGGGTTCCGTACCCAAAGGGTAAAACGGGACCCTATTACTAAGACTCCGCTGTCCGTCTGTCTATCTGTCTGTCTGTCCATCTGTCACCAGGCTGTATCTCATGAACCGTGATAGTTAGACAGTTGAAATTTTCATAGATGATGTATTTTTGTTGCCGCTATAACAACAAATACTTAAAACAGAATAAAGTTAAAAACAATAGGGGGTCCCCATACAAGAAACGTGTTTTTTTTGGCATTTGAATACAACGCCATCTATGAACGCTTTACCTAAGCGTCCATAGATGGCGTTATATTGAAATGCCTATCCCTAACACCATTGTTATACGTTAGATGGCGTTATAAGAAATAAATGTTTATTAATTATTACTTTTTGGTGGCGAAAAATGATAGTGGTACTGCGTACTAGCGCAGCATTTGAAGCTGTTTTTTTAGTTTTTAAACAATCTTACATTATTATCAACTAGTTGCACTTTGCGACTTTGCCTCTGTGCAAAGCCAACGTAAGCCTAGAGGTGTTACCAAAAAAAAAAAAAACTATGTATTTACAATTATTGGTGGTTATCTATGATATAAGGGCCCCGCATTTTTTCTGACACACCTCGCAGATCCAAGTGGGTTCAGCAGTGGTGGTAGCCATGGTGGTCGTGGTGGTCGTGGTGGGTTTCTTTGTGGTTGTGGGCTTGCAGTACACCCAGTGGGTTTTGGTATGAGGATGAAAGGGGTACGGATGGTCGTCTTCTTCTTCGAAGTATGAAGTTGGCCAGTTGAAGTCGGCACTGTTATCCCAGTAGTGATCTATAAAAATATAGTTTTTAAGCAGATTGGAATAACATATTTTACATCCATTAATTTTAAATTTTAACCTATTTTAACCGACTGCACAAACAGGAGGAGGTTCTCAATTCGACTATGCTTTTTATGTCTGTTACCTCAGAACTACGTCAAATCTTAACTAATTTGTTTTTTTTTAATATTATGCCTCCCGTTTGGCCCCATTCAAATTATATCGAGATATGACAATTATCTCCGGAGATATGGAGATAAACAATATAAGCAAATTTGTATACTTTGATGACATGATTAGCCAGTACTTTGACTATGTGTATTGTGGAATGTGAAGTCGGTTTTGCACAATCATTAATTATTATTAGCTCAAGTATTATTTTCTACTAACTCAAAAAGTAATATTATTCAATAGAATATAGTATATCGTATATACCAGCTTTTGACCACTAAGTACTTCCCGTGTTGTAATGATGTTTTAGTTGAGCTTATATAGTTGCAATCGGGCAAATATTTCTGTCGTATATTAATCACTAGCAGCCCGCCCCGGCTTTGCACGGGTAGAACATATATGCCTACAAAATTTGCATCAGTTTGTTGCATCGAATATAAAATATGAACATATTTAACAATCATCGTCATATTTCATCCAATTTACACAAAACCTTAACGAATTATGCACCTAAACCTTCCTCATAAACACTCTGGCTATTGGTGAAAACCGCATGATAATCCGTTCAGTAGCTATTGAGATTATTGCGAACAGACAGACAGACGCAGTGTTGGACTTTGTTTTATACTTACTTACGTAGTGATATTGGACGGACCTTTTGGCGTAAAGGATATAGTTACCCTGATTCTGACCCGAAGGTCGTTGGTTCTAATCCTAGCTATATACCTACCCATGAAAGTTTTATGTGCATTCATGAATCATGAGTTTTCGTACAGTGGTAGTGGGATCATTAAATCTACCAAAAAGTAGCTTACCACCAAGGAGAACATCAGCCGCCGTAACCTTACGGCGTTTCCCGACGCAAAATGTAGGGGTAATATACGTTTAACGTGTGTATCTGTCTGTTTGTCTGTCTGTAGCATCTTAGCACCTAACCGGATGAACCGATTTTGTTTTTATTATTGATAGTTTTTTTTTTGTTTGATAGATGTCTTCATCGAGAGTATTCTGAGCTTTGATTCATGAAAATTCGTTGAATCGTTATAAAACTATGAGCTTTTTTTAGTTAATTGCGCTATGAAATCAACTTTCATAGGTCTGATCAATTCGAAAATCTTCTTCTTCAACGATATTGTAAGAACATAGAAGCATTGACATGATGCTGAGACATCTCCTGGACTCTACAGAATACTCAAATCCTCTTACAAAACTTACAGCTCAGATTTTATATGTCGTGTTTAGAGTCATTGGAATGCTTTTAATGAAAAGATTATACATAGATCAGTCGGGGTGGTTTAAAATATTATATTATAATATATATATAAATGAATATTATTTTATACAATAGATCATAAATTTTTATACTATATTGACTTCAAATTGATTGTGATCGGTGGGGATCTACAGCATAGGTAAGCTTATAATTATAATTATTTAAAACGGCTTTACACTCACGGATTACGATGTCGAAATTACTCCGACACGTTTCGGACATTTTTGATGTCCTTTTTCACAGGAGTCAGGCCTACCGCGTGTCCCTCGCGCGACGGGATTCGGCACGTAACTACCTAGCCGTGCGGGGAGCGGACGTGGGGACGGCGGCCGGCGGAGTTGGCGAAGATTGTCTCTGTACGGACGCAGATGGATGATCGATATTGACATTCGAAGAGCTATCACTGTCACTATTATTATTGTCTGTTTGGTTTGTGAACAGACACAACGCACTAATAGTGTCAGACTCACAAGTCCAGGTCTTGTTGGTGTCGGCGGTTAGCACTGGTTTCCAAGCCGGTGGTATCGTCCATCCTCCATCCGGGTTGAAATTCGGATACCGACTTATCTCGATAGCCTCACGTACCTTACGGGGAACGTAGAGCTTTTCCCGCGATAACACGGAGACTTTGTCGAAACGTAGGTAGTGCCGAGATTCCGAGATATGAGCATGTTCGGCTACCGCCGACCGATCGATGTCCATGTTTTTGACGCTGCGAATGTGTTCTGTGATTCTGGTGGAGTGGTTGCGCTTTGTCTCACCGATGTAGTTTTTCCCACAGTCGCAGGGAATACTATAAACTCCTGGTCCAACTAAAGGCTCCTTGTCTTTCGGTGAGCGAAGCATACCCCGAAGTTGACGCGGTGAACGAAACAGCGTCCTTACATCATACCTACGTTTTAGGTGATAACTGACTTTATCAGTTACTCCCCTCACGAAAGGCAGATAGACTGGAGCACGTTGTACAGTATCCGGACGTTTCTTCTCTATCCTGCTCGCCCAACGATTGCATTGACGCTACCTGTATCCATTGTTTTCCAGCACACTCCTGACATGTAGAAGTTCGGCATCTATGTACTGCGAATCACATATAGTTAAGGCCCTGTTGATAAGTGAGCTGGCCACAGACGCCAAGTGTGCAGGATGATGGTGGGAGTCAGATTTCAAGTACCGGTCCGTGTGTGTTGTTTTTCTATACACTGTGTGAGCCAACTTGCCACCCGGTTCTCTTATGACACGGACGTCCAAAAAGGGTAGACTACCGTCCTTCTCCTCCTCCACCGTAAAAACAATTCTCTTGTGAATCGAGTTGAGATAATGAGTCAGTTCCTGAAGTGTGTCCCTGGCAACTATAGCGAAGACATCATCCACGTACCGCCACCAGTAACGTGGCTTCAAAGGAGCGTTTGTCAGAGCTCTACTCTCAAACCACTCTATAAATATGTTTGCTACGACTGGAGCCACTGGTGAGCCCATGGCAACCCCATCAACCTGCATGTAATATTCTCCTCTCCAAAGAAAATAGCCGCTGTTCAGACAATACTCAGTCCATTTAATGTACTCCGAGGGTAAATTTGAAGCTTGTATAAGATCACTGATCACCTTCATTACGTCCTCCACGGGTACATTAGTAAAAAGCGAAGTAACATCAAAACTCACCATAATTTCATTGGGCTGAATACATATACTTGACAGGAGGTTGATGAAGTGTCTCGAATCTCTCACGTGACTGTCAGTTTTCCCAGTAAAAGGTTGTAAGGTGGTAGCCAGATGTTTAGACAGCTTGTAAGTCGGAGCGTCAATTTGACTAACAATGAGTCTCAACGGCCAATCCGGTTTGTGAATTTTTGGCAACCCGTAGATTTTTGGCGCAGTGGGATTCTGTGGACGTAGACGTGCTAATAGGTCCTGGTCTTCTGATTCTTTCAAAAGATTTACAAGCTTTGTGGTTACACGAGCTGTTGGATTGTAGTTCACTTTCTTGTAAGTGTTTGTGTCACTCACAAGTGAAAAGGTGAAGGAAAAACATCGTTAAGAAACCAACAAAACCCCCGCATGGTGGTAGGACACTATCTAGTGTCCGCCTGGCCAGCTACCACCCTCAAGTTAGAAAATCTGTCACCAAACATCTAATGTGTTCCGGCAGCTATCCTTGAGAGCCAGTTCCCATTCTAGGCCTAGCGTGCTTACCATCTTCGACCGCATCATCACTTACCAACAGGTGAGATAGTGGTCAAACGCTAGCCCATAACGTATATAAAAAAATATATATATATAAGTTCATAAATCTTTCTATCATAATCACCAGTATTGACCACCACTGTCGCATTGCCTTTGTCAGCCGGCAATACCAAAATGTCCTCATTGTTTCTCAGGTCCTTCAGAGCTTTCAATTCGCTGACACTTATGTTACTTTTCGGTGGCTTAAGTTTTCGTAGCATAGACGATATCTCCTGTCTCATACATTCTGCTTCCCGATACGGCACTTTATTTCACACTAAAGTGTCCTCTATCCCAGTAATGATTTCTTCAACCGGAATTTTACGGGGCGCAGGTGCATAATTAAGACCGCGTGATAAGACGAGTTTGGCATCACTACTTAACTCGTAAGACGATAGGTTGATAACATTTTTAGTATCATCATTGTTTATCTCTTCGATAATAAAATCGGAATTATGTGGGTATGATCGAGAATGTTTGTTTTGTTGTTCGAATTTTATGGCGGTCAACTTTTTGTGATGTCTACGTACTGTATCATTTTCAATCCTTGCAGATCTATTATAGGTCATCGCGTCTAGTACTTGCCACAAATCATTATGTAGAACTTGTGATAACTCAAGATGTAATTCTAATAGCTAAGCTTATAATATTTTCGAAGTAACTATGACCTAATCTGTGGTTTCACTGCAAATATTTTATTAATTTTGCGATGCGTGTATGTGAAATTCGTGATATCTTCTAGAGTTTTCATTTGAATTATATACAGTAAAAGACAATTTTAATCTATAATATGTGGTCAAGCTAATTAACGTAATTATTTGGATAAGGATTAATACTATATACTTGAAAATAGCCTTGGAAGTTATGTAATATTTTTTAAAACACATTTTAAGATTAAAATGGTTACTGTGAGTCAACCTTAAGAGATAGACATATGCTGTCGCGGATTTTTTTGTAGGTCTTATTAAGTTGTATAACTCTTGCATAGAAAATATTCTTCTATCTATTTTCAATTAAGCAGCGTTCGTAAGAAACGTGTTTTTTCGACCGTTTTTTTGCCGACTTAGGTTGCAAATTAGGTCTCCACGAATGTACCTTTAATTTAAACGGGATAATATATAGCTTATTTTCATTCCGAAAGTCCATTCTATGTATTAGTGAAAGAATTTTTTAAATCGGTTCAGTAGTTTTTAAGCCAAATCATTACAAACATACAAAAATACAAAAATACAAATGTTCTCTCTTTATAATATTAGTATAGATCAAAGAATCAAAGAATAAAAGCATTTATTCAGTATGTAGGCAGTATAAATATATACGCACATATACACGTCAAAATCATAAATCATAAAATAAATCATAACCAATTATCAAGTAAACATAGCAAAAGCAGAATTTAACGCTTTGAATTAGAAAAAAAAAAAGTAATGAACCATTCAGCTGTCATCCAATCGTTTACGTCAGAATATTTAGAAAAAAATAAAGTAGGTTAAAACCAACCATACATGTAACTGTGTGTTTCAGTACTTCAGACAATTTTTATATAAAAAAATTAAAAAAAGTGAAATAGTGAAACACTACATAGAGAAACGCATACCGATCACAGTACATATCATGATCCAAATGGAACTGATAGTCCGTCTGTCAGCTGCATAATATTGTTTAAATAAAAATAAAAATGGCAAGCCTAGAAAGAAAATCTGCGGACAAAAGGGGAAAACTGAATGGCTGTTGAATCTACCGGTGTTAGATTATCTTCGTATTAAGTAGGTACAGAATGTAATTTATTACTAAAACTAAAATAAAATGCAAAGAAAATGATAAGTCTGTTTACGAACAGTATAACTATGTTAAATTATTCTTGCGTAGATAATGTGATTGTTTAAGTACAACAACATCATGATGTAACTCTCCAATGATATCATAATGAAATACACTAGCAAAATGATATTATTATATTTTTTACTCGGCACGGATGAAATTTATACATAATACTAGTTGGCCCGGCGAACTTCGTACCACCTAACAGACAATGACTGTCGTGTTACCTTTTAGATGAACTTAGTTTAGGCTTTTAAGAACGTAATAAATGAATAAAAAAGAAATATTAGGTTTATTAATGTATTATGGCAATACAGATATAGAATAAAAATTGGTAAAAATGGTTTTTGGAAATATATACTTTATTAAGTTGCTTGTAAGCATACATTTCTGAACGCACGCATATTTGACAATCAATAAATTCGTCAAACAATTGTCATTACTGACAATATTTGACATTTTTAAAATCTACATGACTTCAATTGACAAAAACTTGAAGAATTTTTAAGAGTAGAGTCTATTCTCCGTGAATTTTTACTTGACTTACTACTTGACAGTGGCTAAATACACTAATCGTGTGGAGCCATAATTATAAAAAAAACGCGATAATCCGAATATTGTAATGCTATCCACACATGGGAAAAATTTTTATACTTGACACTGGCTAAATACACTAATCGTGTGGAGCCATAATTATAAAAAAAAAATACGGCGGAATAAACAATTGAACATCAAATGATTGGCAGTTTTTAAACCCAGGAACATTTTGGCAAAATATTTTCCTTGCATAATTTTTTTAGGTCAATTATTCATTGTTTTTAATGCTTATTATCCTATTCCTAACAAAGACAATTCCAAACATACAAAAATCATACAAATTGGTTCAGCCGTTCTTAAGTTATAAGTGTAGTAACTAACACGACTTTCATTTATATATATAGATTGGACCGCCCCCTGGCGGATAGTTACCATGACTTTAAGCCGAAGGTCCCCAAGCTTAATCCTAGCTATATACCAATGATGTTGCTATGTGCATTCATTAACCATGGGTGTTTCTACACAGGTCCTGGGATAATTAAATCGATGTTCTGCCTGACTTGCTACCAAAAACTTTACCACCATCAAGGAGAAAATCTGCCGCCATAAACTTACGTTGTTCCGGCAGCACACAGTCCTTGAGAGTCAGATCATTCTAGGCCTAGCGTGTTTATCGTCTTCGATAACATCATCGCTTACCACCAGGCGAGGTAGTGGTAAAACGCTAACCTATCTAAATTTATTAAAAAAAAATATCAGCTACTGTCTCAATGAACAAATAAAATAAAACTCTTACCCGCGTCCCGTTTAGGCCGCTTAGCACAATACAACGGGCAGACTTTTAGACAAAGAAATATTGCCTTTTTCTCTGTAAACAAACAATAACATGTTTTTATGACAAATTACTGAGCTTAAAGAATTTAATTTAGTCACACCTTTTGTGGAATAATGGTCCACAATTATTTTTCATTATTTTAAACATAATAAAGTGTTAGTTAGGGCTTTGTTTTGTGTTTGGCGTTGCCAGTAACTCGTATTTCTTCAGCGTAACAAGCCTTCAGGTGTTCACTTATCACGAAAAATTATTCTAGAGCTTGTTTTTTGTGAAGTCATACTGTTGTTTTTACAAGGCTATTTATAGACTACAATTTATATTATATATAATCTCAAATAAAAGAAAGTGATGATTATTTTTTAAAGGGCTTTTTTTAAGTTATGGTGCGGTAAGATTAAATTGAACGAGCTCGATTTGAAGTGGAAAAATCACAGAATATTAGAATAGTTGTACTACAATAGTAATACTACAAGGAAACTTCATCTGCCCTGTGGGAAAAGGTAGTAAAGAGAATTATCAACTTTGAACAATTTGCTGAATGTATTTGTATGGTAGGAAGTGTAAGCCATGGTTGAAACTACCAGTGATCACTGTGTTCAGTAGCTCTGCATTGGAAAATTTTAGTTTTTTTTTTAATTGTAATTGTTGTCTTTTCCGATTAATATATCTAATTGTACCTATAACATATTTAATTTATTTGTACATTATAATTTGTTTTCTTTGTGACTTACTTTGTAACTGTAACTAAAATTAATTTGTATTCTATTTATATATATAACATTTTCAGAGCATTTTTACTTACCAGGAAATAAAAAGAACATTCCACCGAACTTAAAACACAGCACTAGTGAATAAAATAGGAAAAAAAACTTCATTTTCCGGATCTGCAAATAATGCATTCGCCTTTCACCGCTTAGCTGCGACAGGCTTTTCTCGAAAATCTTCCGCGATCTTTATATGCAAGGTATACTAGGTTCGCTGCCACTAGTCAGTTACATTACGATAAGCTTATGTGTTCAAAATATTACAACACAACATACTCTACAAAAGTACAGCATTTCTTTCAAGTTTCTAGCCAAAACTAAGACAAATATTTTCACCTACCACGATAAATTATCTAATAATTTGCCAAACTAGAATTAATTGTACCGCGAGAGACATGAATACATTACAGAAATTCAAATTGTTCAACACCTGATTACTATAAATAAACACATATCACTTATCAAACAAAGAGATTGCTTCTGCTGGGATTAAAAAAGTCATAAATAAATGTAGGATTTCTGAGCCCGAAATTTTTACATAATAAAAATTTCGAGCTATGAGTTAGCCATTGATCTTCATCAAATTACGAGTTTAAGATCAAACAAAAGTATAAATAAGTCGCTTTTGTTATACTTGTTACCGTATCCTGTTATTTAGAATCTATTTTTAGTTCAAAATGAAAGATGCAAAAATGTACATGCCTATTTAATTTTAAAAATGTAGAAAAAATTATTGTAATAAAATCTTTCGTATCGAATAAAACTGTCTTCGTTATTCGTATGAACCGAGTGTAGCTGAACTATAAACGATAGGGATAACCTATGTTATGCACACAGAAAAACTACATTTTAACTTCTGTTTTATATAGGAAACTGTCTTGATGACGTCTTGGGATGCTTTAACGTGTTATGTAATAGGTTCCCTAGTGTTAAAAATAGCTTTAACTTGTATATTCGGTATTAGTATGCCGGTATTATAATACCGGTTTAATTTGAGATCATACTAGTTTTCACAAGCATTTATTGCTTGGTTGATGCCTACTGATTCAAAACGCAATTAAATTTTTTACCAAATTATTATTATGATCTACTGTCTGCCACCCTCGGTGGTGCCATGGTAAAAACCTATATAAAATTTGTAAGAAAACAAATCTCAGCCAAATATGTTCAGCTATTGTTCACATGCCAGTGATCAGCTGGAAACAACTCAACAAATGTAAGGTACAGACACACCGCAGCGTTTTGCGTGCGCGATCTAGGCGGCGATCAGATAGCAGTAGTATTTGTACAATACAATACAATAACTCTTTATTGATTACCATGAGTATACAACACTTTAAGTTCTTAATTTAAAAAAATATTTAGGTAATACAATCGGCGGTCTTATTGCTTAAAGCGATCTCTACCAGACAAACTTAGGATGGACAGGAGTATTACAAAGTACCGACTGGTTCACACCAAACGCGATCAGAAAACAATTGAAAAGTACTGAGATCGCGCACGCAGGACGCCGCAGTGTGGCCGTACCTATATAAAATCCATCTATTTCCATAATCTGTTTTATCTACACTCAAATCGTAAAGCTGTGATTATGAATTAGAAAGGTACCATAATGGCAGACTTTATGCATGTACTACTGAAATTAATAATTAAATTTATTATTAATCATATGTATGATTGATCATATGAATAAATGTTTATTATGATACAGATGAGATTAAATACATATTTAAATATTATTATTTTTGTAAATGAAATGAACATAATCCAAAATTTAATTGTACCGACGGGACTCGAACCCGCACCCCCCGGATTACACGTCCAGGTGCTCTGCCAATTAAGCCACGGTTCGATCCATCGATACGACGAAATTAGTGGATTGCATTTGTTAACCCAATCATGCATTGGTGGCGCCATCTATGACTACTTATTACGTAAGTTAATGATTATTTTGTTAAAAAAAAGTTTTTAGTTCGATTTTTATATAATTGTTTACAGGACGCATGTGCGAATTTACTTTGCGCATACATACGCGGTTAACAAATGGTTACGGAGCCATTGTTGAGTTGGCTTAGCAATTTTTTGGCAAAATATTTGGTTTTTTATTTGACCTATTGCACGAGTGTTAGTTTATGAAACTGCACGTCACAGACAAATTACAACGGAACTTCTTTAATAATTTTGTTTTATCACCTTAAAACTCCGTCATTTAGTAACCGAATTCATTAGTACTTCCCGTTTAATCTCATTGTAACTTCATGGAGATAAGATGAGTCTCTCCAGAGCTATGGAGATAAAGCGATAAACACCTCAAACTTGCTGCTGAACGTGTATTTTAAGTCGTTTTTAATTTTGTTTTACGATCTCTTATTGTAGTGGTGGGACTTCTGCAAGTCCGCATGAGGCGGTACCGCCACTTTGCCAATTAATTTAGGTGTGAAATAAGAATTGTTTTCGGTTTCAATGTCAGTGTCCAGTGAAACTACACGGCATGCGAGATTTAACATCTTTACTTCTCGATGTAACAGGCTCAGTGAAGCGAACACGGACAACTCTGCTTATACAGAAAGTTACATGCCGTTGTATCTGTAATAGGTAGACGTCTAGCTTATTATCAAGCGAGAATTGTCCTTGTCTACCTTATACCATAAAAAGTCGTGCTTATCTAGATGTAGTATATCTACTACTAGGGGATGGACCATGGCAAGGAAAACAACACAGAATTTCCTCTATGACATTATTTCGTGTACATGTTTTTTTACATAAACAGTATACAACACCCTACATAAAAGTGGAGTGTTATTAACATAGACATTTAACTTCATACATTCCTATATAACGGAGGTTACTCCAGTATCGAATTACTAATGTTGACATCTCGAAAATTGAGTTTATCCTGAATTTACCGATCGAATAATAACAGTAATTCTATACACGAGTCGGAGACGGGAAAAACAAATTGGGTTAAAATTACAGTAGGTATGTCACAATCACGAACGTTGAAGAATTATAGATACAAGAATTACGAATTACTTTGATTCGGAATCGTATTATATCGAATGATTGTTAGAAAACTGAGATTTTTTAACTCCAAACGCAAAACTATGGGATTTTAAAAGTTTGATGTGTGTCAACTACATAGATCTGTGTAATTCTGTATCTGTGTGCATATCTGTGGCATCGTAAGTGCCCAAGCGTATGAACAGATCGTAGATGGATAATTAAAAAGATCTGATATTAAAATAACAATAATAATATGAGAATGATAAAACTATACAATCACTAGTATTAGTGAGCGAGACGGACAACATTTTTTTTATCCTTCTCGCGTATGCGATTTTATTGTTTGCCACCCGCTCTGCCGCCCAGCTCTAATGGCCGGTTCACATTATTCCAGTCCAGTGATCCAGCGAGCTAATCCAGTCCAGTGCTGGACTGGAGCATATCGTTTACATTGTTCCAGTCTTTTAAGAGTAGCTGGATTGGTAAAACGTCGGTGACAATGATTTCTAAAAAAGAAACTCAGACTTTTTAATCTTGTCTAGTTCAAGGTAGTATGTTGATCGCATACTTTTTATTTTATTTTTGACATCTTCTACTGTATAACCTTCAATTTGCATCTCTTTGCAAATTTTTTGGAGAGCGGATTGGCGCATATCTTGGTTTTTATAAAAATCAGACGTGATGTCCCAAAGACATGCATGTTCTCTGTATAAAGAGACAAAATGAAGAGTTAGATCCTCATTCAATTTCATTATTTAATTTGGAACTGGTCCCCAAAACAATTGACTCGTATTCACTGTTCAACGTTCAATCTAGCACTGGATTGCAACTGGAATGGCTGTCTACACTATTCCAGTGGCGCTGGATTAGGTGAGCTGGAATGAAAATTTGACGGTCTCTCCAGTCACTGGACTGGAATGCTCACTGGAATGGGTACATTCCAGTGTCGGTTCACATTATTCCAGTAGCATTCCAGTACTGGATTGGATTGCTGGACTGGAATAATGTGAACCGGCCATAACGGCGCCTATTGGCTTTCACCCGGTGTCATATATAACTCGACCAAATTACGTTGTTCATTTTATCTTATAGCTGGCATATGTATCACGTTTTCATCATTTTAGTCTGGTTATATCACTATAGCTATTTCATCGTACACGCTAATGTCTTCTTCATTTAATTTTCCCTCCACGGAACAGATTAACATTTAGTTTTTAACCGACTTCAAAAAAAGGAGGAGGTTTCTCAATTCGACCGTATATTTTTTTTTTTTTTTTTTTTTTTTATGTTTGTTCGCGGATAACTTCGTCGTTTATGAACCGATTTCGATTATTCTTTTTTTGTTCGAAAGGAGATATCCCAAGTGTGGTACCATGGTAATTTTATCGAGGTATGATAAGTATCTCCAGAGATATTGAGATAAACATCTCAAAATTGGTACTGAAAATGAATAGCGCGGCATTGAAGTCGGTTGTTTTTTAGTTTTTAAACGATATTATTTTGTTTGATAGGTGTTTTAATCGAGAGTGTTATTAGCTTTCATTCATGAAATTCCGTTGAGCTGTTTGTTCATATCTTATTGGCTACCATTTGACCACTATCCCGGATAGTGGTAAACTATAGTGTCGAGAGTGTTTTTAACCGACTTCACAAAAAAGGGGGAGGTTCTCAATTCGTCGGAATCTTTTTTTTTTATGTATGTTCACCGATTACTCGAAGATGCCTGAACCGATTTAGATTTTTTTTTTTGTTTCAAATGGTACCCTTTCCCAGGTGGTCCCATTTAATTTTCAACGAAATTGGCCGAGCCGTTTTTAATATAAGTATCAACATTTGGATTACGACGCATTTACTTATCTCGACGACTTACTAGTTACTACTAACTACTGGCACAGATTATGTAATAGCTTTTGAAGTCGGTTCTTTTAGTTTTTTAAACGATCTTTAATTATAAGTTAAGCCAAACATAAAAAGCGTGCAGCCATTTCAAGATTATGAGCTTCTTTCTAGTTCACATAGGTGTGAGAACAATTGTTACAGGCCTGATTCATTCAAAATTCCTTTTACTTTAGTGTTATTATAATAACATGGTAGCAGTGAACTGATGCTTGCAGCTAGCTTTATGAAATAAAAATTGTTTTATAGACGACTGGGTGTGCCCCGCAGTTTTACCCGCGTATACACCGTTCCCGTAGGAATATTGGAATATAAAGTATCCTTTGTGTTATTCCAGGGTTTAGGCTGTCTACATACTAAAATGTCAGCTTAATCGATTGAGTAGTTTTAGCGTGAAGAAGTAACAAACATACACAAAAACTTTCGCCTTATAATATACTAGAAGTGCCCGCGGCTTCACCCGCGTTAGACTCCTTTTATTTACTTAAAAAAAATATATTGTAAAAACCATTCTTTCATAAAAGACATCAAAGAAGTTAAAGCCAAATCGGTTCAAATTTTGAACCCCCGTTTCTTCCCCTAAAAGAGTGAATTTTGAGAAATTCTTTCTTAACGGATACCTGCATCACAATAACTATCTGCATGCCAAAATTCAGCGCAATCCGAAACAATATTGATTTCCGACTTTATTACCCCACTTCACCGTTTTAGGGGTGGCATTTCGAAAAAGTCTTAAACACTTATTTACTTATTTTTTTTTACTGAAGTACTTCTGCGAAGTTTCGAAAAGAAAAGACTATCTTATCTTGTTTCTCCATACAAACTTTGAACCCCTGTTTCATCCCCTTAAAGAGTGAATTTTGAAAAATCATTTCTCAGAGGGAACTAACGCCGTAATAACTATATGTGTGCCAAATTTCAAAGCAATCTGAAACAATATTTATTTTCAGACTTTGTTACCCCATTACACCCAACCCTCCTAGGGGCGGAATTTCAAAACAGCCTGAAACACGTATTTGCTTATTTTTTTACTGAAAAACTTGTGCAAAGTTTCGAATAGAAAATACTATTTAATCTAGTTTCTCCATACAATCTTTGAAACTACATTTCATCCCCTAAAGGGGTGAATTTTGAAAAATCTTCTCTTAGTTCACGTTTACGTACTAAGATAAATATACCCTCCAAATTTCAAGTCTCTACGACCAGCGGTTTAGGCTGTGCGTTGTCTGTCAGTCAGTCAGTCAGTATGTCAGGACAAAGATTCTTATGTATTAGAGAAGATATAGGATTTCTTTTTTTAAGTCTAAAAGCACCTTAAAGTTCAAGATTATAAAGTTTATTTTGAATAAAAGTTTGTTAACTAAAAATAAACTGGCAAAGTGCAAGTCGGGTTACGATTGAACAAAATTTGCCGGAAAAATTAAGTACATAATTTTAACATCGATTTATAAAAATACCGTGTCAATACTAAACATGCTTATTTACTACAACGCCATCTAACGAATATCTAACGAACTTCTAACACCAACTAAGTGAACGGCAACACAAAGGTGTTAGGGTAGGTAATAATACGGTAAACCAGAGATTTTCAATAATAAGGTAAACCAGTGTTTTTTTGTTGTGGGTCATACATTCACGTTCACACCCTCTATAAGGTGGTCGTGGGGGTCGCGAAGCCTCAGTAAAAGAGTCTAATGGTCCTCAGAGGATAGCCGTGGTCGTATGCCACCTACCGTACCAAAACAATACATTCTGCAAAGTAGCTTACGACCACGGGTATCCACTGAACACCACTATGAATATGTGTGAAATACAATAAAATTGTTATTACAAGTAAGTTGTTTATATAATACACGATACTTATTGAATAGTTTGTATATAGCGATCTCAGATGAGAATATTTTCTTGTTTCATTATTTGTAGATCGTGATTTTTCAGTAGTCGGGTTTTTTAAGTTTTTGAACTTATTTTTTATATATACACATTGTTTGTCACCACGAGCTGTTAATGCCGCTGTTATGTGCAAGGCTTCCAAATTTTAAAAATTGTATTTATTTATTGTTTTTAATACAACAGTTTTGTGATAGATTAGAAATAAAATGGTTTTACTTATGTCCTATATTTGTAATGAAATAAACTTTAATTTAGTTTTTTAAATTTTAATAAAATTAATTTTAAATGTCATCGCTTTTTATAACCAATCCGTTTTAATTGCAGCCCAGTAAAGTTTATTTACTTGAAATATTAAGATTTTTTTTACAATTTTTTTTTAAGAAGTTTAAAAACTAAACCACCGACTTCCATGCCCCGCGAGTCAATTTCAGAAGCAAGTTCTCTCTCTCTGGAGATACTTATCCGATCTCGATGAAATTATGGATATAACAATGGGACCACCTCGAAAACGAACACTACCGCTAACAAAAAAAACATTCAAATCGCTTTACAATTGACAGAGTAATCGCGTAAAAAACATACAAAATAAAATAAATAAACTGGCCAAGTGCAAGTCGGACTTGCACTCTTAGGGTTCCGTACCACACTACAGTATTTTATAAGGTCGAGCAAAAAATACCACTATCGTTTTTCGCCAGCAAAAAATAATAATTAATACACTTTATTTCTTATAACGCCATCTAACGTCTAACAATATTTTTTCATTTCAATATATCGCCATCAATGGGACGTTTACCTAACTAAGCGTTCATAGATGGCGTGAAATGCCGAAAAAAACACGTTTCTTGTATGGGGACCGTCTATTATTTTTAACTTTATTCTGTTTTTAGTATTTGTTGTTAAAGCAGCAACAGAAATACATCATCTGTGAAAATGGTATAACATTTTGTGACAGGCGGACAGACAGACAGACAGACAGACAGACAGACAGACAGACAGACAGACAGACAGACAGACAGACAGACAGACAGACAGACAGACAGACATACAGACAGACAGACAGACAGACAGACAGACCGACAGCGGAGTCTTAGTAATAGGGTCCCGTTTTACCCTTTGGGTACGGAATCCTAAAAACAGAGAAGAATTGAGAACCTCCTTCTTGTTGGGAAGTCGGTTGAAAGTTCGGTGATTAGGTCGAAGTGATTAATACATTTACTTAGTTTAGTTCTATGTCATTCAGCACCGATTCATCAATTGGGTATCAGTTTGCGCGATCACAGATGGGTATAAGCACTAACATGTATTCGATTTGGAGGCATTTACTTGATCGATGTAAACGAGTTTTAAGGTATATTACTTTATGTTAGTGGTAGGACTTCTGCTAGCCCGCCTTGGGAGTATCTTTGTCTGTAATCAGCCGTAAAATAGCAATGTTTTTTGATTTAGCAGACAAAGTCTCTAGTGAAATTACAGTTTGAATACTAGACATTTTAATGCCCTACCGCCTAACGGTGCAGTGCGGTGAAATGCAAAACACAGTACATTAGTGTACCTTAATGTGCTGTGTGAAAAATGATGACAAGCCACAGTTTTTATGCCACGGTATCTGATAAAGGCAGTTGTTATCGATTACCATCACACGAGCGTTTAGTTTTTTGTATCTTCTACCATCATAAAATTTTATTCAGGTGCAGAGAAAGAAAGAAGAAAAAGCAATATATTTTGCATCAAACACAATTAATTACAGTAACAACGTAGATATACATATTATATCACTAGCTGTGCCCTGCGGCTTTGCTCGCGTTGAAAAGTATCCTATAGCCTAATCTATAACACTGGGCTATCCCTGTGCAAATTTCAAATTTCAGCCAAATCGGTCTGGCTGCTAGCCGTTTGACCGTGAGAAGCCTCAAACAAACAAATAAACAAACAAACATAAAAACTGACTTATGCTTTCATAATATATTTCATATTGGTGTTGACTAAGACTAGTAATTTTGTGCAAATTATAGACCCATCTCAACATAATGTTGTTCATTACTGGTATGAGCAGCGCTGGTCTTCAAAAGGCAAAAGTTTCTTGTATGGGGACCCCCTTTAATTTTCAATTTAATTTAGTTTTAATAAATAAAATATGAATTAAAATGTTATTTATAATGTTATAGCAGCTGTAGGTATAGATGCTATAATATATAACACTCCGCGACTTCGTCCGCGTGGAATAAATAGTGTTTGGTAGCATTTTAATTATTTAGGCTAATTATTTTAATAATAAGACACATGCGTATCCCAACTACACAGCACCGTACTATGCCGCGCTAATCCCCCCCTCTCTACCCCTCACCCCTCCCCTCCCATCCCCCTCTCTCTTCCCCCACTCCCTTCCCCTTCCCCTCACTCCCTTCTCCCCCTCCTCCCCTCTTCTCCCTCCCCTCTCCCTCTCTCTCTTTCCCCCACTCCCCTCCACTCCCCTTCCCCTCACTTCCCTCTCCCCTCCCCTCTCCCATCACTTCCCCTCCCCTCCCCCTTTTCCATTACCTCACTTCCACCAAATTTAAATAAAATCGGTTCAGTGGTTTTGTCGTGAAAATGAGACAGACAAACAGAGTTACTTTCGCATTTATAATATTAGTTAGGATACTTTGGATTAAATAATAACACTCCTATTAATATAACAGAATAATGAATAGTTGTTAATACTAGGGTATTAATAGGAAGACCCTAGTTCCGTCTTTAATAGGTTAAAGACGGATGGATGGGCGGACGGACAGTAGGACTAACGTACAGGGAAGTCTCAGTAATAGGGTTCTGTTGGTATCCTTTGGGTACGGAACCCCAAAAAGCTACGATAGACAGTATTGGCACTGATACATATTTCTAGTTATCGGTGTCAAAGTAAGTGGGCTGTAAAACTTTCCTTATGATATGTTTGCTATCATGAAAAGTAGATCCAACGAAATCTCCAATAAAAAGACGTTCATTGTCATCCACAGTGTCAGAGGGTAAGGCCCCAGTGATAACAAAATCACCCCTCACAATATTCCGTTCATTTTATGAGCACTTTGCTGGTAAAAGGGTAAATGCCAATTTCAATAATACTATGTACAAAAACAAAATGCTTTTATCGAGATAAAAGCACTGTGATGAAATTTTAGTATAGTTTAGGGAGCTATTTTTAAGATCGTTTAAAAAGCTAAAAGAACCGACTTCTCACGTAGCGCTAGTCAAAGTAGCCTGTAGACGTAGTTATTATCATAATCTGTGCCAGTAGTTAGTAGTAAGTCGTCGAGATAAGTAAATGCGTCGTAATACAAATGTTGATATATTAAAAACGGCTCGGCTGATTTCGTTAAAATTTAAATAGTACCACCTCGGAATCCTTTGAAACAAAAAAAGAACTTTCCAAATCGATTTAGGCATCTTCGAGTAATATTCAGTGAACATACATAAAAAATTAAAAATTAAAAAAAGCTCAATAGCTATTAGCTAGCTATATAGAGCAATAGCTCATTCGATTCGGAATGACCTCTAGAAAAAAGAGTAGGGTTTAACAGCACGCAAATTGTGATTGTTACAAAATAAGATGAGCAAAATTAACTATTTAGTTTTTTGTTAATAACTTAAAAAACTGTTAATATTTAAGACATTTTGAATAAAGATTATTAAAGAGAAGGAAATTTCCAAACAGAAAGTCCTTACTCTCGGAACTCTCCATTATTCATAACTTTAATTTAACGCTATAAATAGTGGTCAATTCACAAATACTATTTTTTTGTTTATTTTCTTAGATAATTTGCTTATATTTTATATTTTTTTCATATTTCAATAGTTTAAATAACTAGTTAAGAAATTAGTTCCTTCTTAAAAATCATAATTGGTACTTTTAGATATGTTAACAAAAAAAAATTTTCATTGTTTATTAAGTTAACAGTTTGTTAAAAACAAATTCCAAAAATTGTTAAAAAAAAATACAAAAACTAAAAATAAAAAATATATTAAAAAGACAGTCATACATATTACAACAATGTACAAAAAAAATTATAACACTTAGAAATATTATAATTATGCTTGTATATAATTATGCTATATTATATTATATATTATATATATATATATATATATAACAAAATTGTAAAACTATTAAGTTAAGAACCAATTTTTAATTTGTCTATTCGAGAAGCCGCCGCAAGCAATAATTTTCAAATCGGTTAAGATTTGACAGAGTTCTGAGGTAACAATCGGTCAATGGATGCAAGAGTTCAAAGGTAACTTATTATATATATTAAAACAGACATTCTTATGGATTGGAAATAATATGCTTCTATATTCAGGTTAGTCAAAAATTTGCAGTATAATTTTGTCTTCTCACCTGATAGTAAATGACTAGTCAGTCTGAAGAGGGGTTGTATAAATAACACTATAAAAGTGAGTATGACTATCTTTTGCGGTCAGTGTTGAAAGAATCCGTCTGCTCGGTGCACTCTCCTCCCTAAATCGTATGGTTTAAATTGAACACAAATTGATAACGTAATTGGATAAGGTATTTCTAAGGTATTTAAATAAAATAATGAGCTCGTCAATATAGAGCCAATTTATAATAGGTATCATATCATCGACCGCATCATCACTTACCAACAGGTGAGATAGTGGTCAGACGCTAGCATATACGATATAAGAAAGGTACTGTCATTAACACACTCCACTTAAATTGCGATAAATGTTATTAATTCGATTTCAAGTCCTCTCGATTGGAAACTCTAAAGGGGGCTAAGGTTAAATTGGGTCGTCAGCTCAAACCCATTTATTAAGGACACCCTGTTTTCTCTCGATTGATCGTCCTAAATGGAACCTTGAGTTTAACATCTTACGTATACATTATCTTCTCCTGTATTAAAGCGAGGATAGAGGAATTGGGCAATTCTATGCAATATTACTATTCGAAATGAATCACAAGATTCCGCGTGGCAACACAAATATGTATCCGATTAAACAAAATCGCATATTTTATCGCGTATACCGCAATGTATAATTACAAAAGTATTTAACCAGTGCGTCCTACCTGTGATGACACACGGAGCCGAGACGTGGACACCCCCCACAGTTAGACTGTTCCACCGATTTAAAGTCGCTCAGCGAGCTATGGAGAGAGCTATGCTCAGTATTTCTCTGCGGGATCGAAGCCGGAACGAAGTAATTCTCTTTAGAACTAAAGTTATCGACATAGCTCAACGGATTAGCAAGCTGAAGTGGCAGTGGGCTGGTCATATCTGCCGCAGGACTGATAACCGTTGGGGTAGACTTGTCCTAAAGTGGAGACCGTGAATCGGCAAACGTGGCGTAGGACGTCCTGTGACGAGGTGGAGCGGCGATATACGCAAAGCGGTGGGCAGTGACTGTAAAAGAAGATCCGAAGATCGGGCTCAGTGGCGCCTTTTGGAAAAGGCCTACGTCCAGCAGTGGACTGATACAGGCTGCTGATGATGATGATGCATATTTTATAATTCCAGCGGTATTAGTCCAGCACATTGTCTCAATGCAGTCTTTCAGTATCAAACTTCGTTTTGCTGCAGTCTAAGGTAGGAGTAACTACGATTTTAGCCTGCAGCGTCACCTAAAATCAACTTAGAATTATGAATATTGCTTTTTGCCCAAATACAACAATTCACCTTCTAGATGACCGAGCAAAGCCCGTTTTAGCCTTCTAATTACGCATAGCCTTATTGTTATTACTGTATTCGATTAAATAGCCATTTTCAAGAGGTGATTTCTGCCGCCCAATCTCCTTGTATCGTATGGCGTATAATCAAAATCGAGCAGTGTAAACGATCCTTAGGCACATTTAACTTTTGTTAGTAGTCTGTAACTCAAGTGGGCTAAAATCTTCCAGCTGAAAACTATTGAAGATCAAAGGCTGTATAGTAATAATCTTAAATTAATAATTTGCAAAGTAAAAGGTCTAACCTTTTACTATAAAGATATATAAAGAACAAAGATAAACTTGCAAAAGAGATCGACTCAAATTACTAACTTTTTAATTGTAAAGTTAAAGGTATATATTAAAAGTTTTGTTGCTCATAAAATATGCCAAATGAAAGTAAAACGTTAGTTATAACATTTCTTCGAAAACATTACTAAGATAATTATAAGGGTAAGATATTATAGATCTAGATAGATTGAATAATACTTTGTTGCATTTCAATTAAAACATTATAACCTAAGGCTGAGTTGCACTATCTTACTTTAACTATAACAAACGTCAAAAATCTGCCAAGCTCCATAGAAAATCACCGTTTATAGTTACGGTTAAAGTAAGATGATGCAACCCAGCCTAAGACAAGTAAAAATGAATTTGGTATGACAATAGGTGGTTATAAATATTAAAATACGGGACTTATCGCGCCTAAAACATAAATCTTATTACTCGACGTCGAGTAAATAAGATTTATGTTTTAGGCGCGATAAGTCCCGTATTTTAATATTTATAACTATGTGTTCAAATCGCGAAAGTTTAAAGTTTACAATGGATGGTCTTATTGCTTAAAGCGATCTCTACCAGACAATTTTTGGATAGACAGATACATCATTTAGAAAACTATTTAGGCGCATGATAAAAAAAGTTAACAAAATAAAACTGGCCAAGTGCGAGTCAGACTTTTCCCACAAATTTAATAAATGAAACGGTCGCGCGTGCTAATTTTTCCTGTGCTGCCATGTAGCTGCGTCGAGGTGAATTAATTTCGTATCGTATCGTATCGTAAACAACACGTTTTTTGTTTTAAACCCTTTAATTTTTAACTTTGTTCTGTTATTGTTGTTATAGCGGCAACAGAAATACATCATCTGTGAACATTTCAACCGTCTAACTATCACGGTTCATGAGATACAGCCTGGTGACAGACGGACAGACAGACAGACAGACAGACAGACAGCGGAGTCTCAGTAATAGGGTTCCGTTGGTACCCTTTGGGTTCGGAACCCTAAAAAGAGGCCTTCAACCGTATCTCGTTAGGAAAAACGAAATACAAGAACATTTATTATGATGAATTTAATTATTTTTTTATGCAAATATTGGCTACGACTTCGTAGTACTACTTTTTATTTACTATTTATTCTATACTCAAAAGATATTTTAAATTGTTCCTAGCGGCACTTACTCTGTAAAAGCTATTACTCCAACAGACATTACTACGTATAAATAATCCACTGTGACAAATATGTATAGTGCCCACACACACACATTATCCTATTTTTCTATAAGAAACAAAGATAAAAAAACTAAGACTATCAACGAAGTTGCGTCAAATGTGCCACATAAATTACCAACAATGTCCTGACTTCCGTATCCCCATCATCAACATAGCTGTAATGTATATTTTTATATCTTTTATTCGTTCTAATAACATCGAAAAGAAAACTTACTTACATTGTTTTCTATCACAAAATGTCAATGACATCGACCCGCGTCTGTTAGCCCAAAAAATTTGAAATCACTGCAACAAATTTGCCTCCAAAATCTCACGGTGTTCCAGCAGCACAGCCCTTGAAAGACAGACTTGGCGTGTTCACCATACTCGACAACATTATACTGCCTGCTGCTTACTGCCATGCGGTCGCGGATAGAGGTCAAACGCTAGCCTAGATAAAAATCTAGATAACAAAGAACTGATGGCAAGACTATGTTCAAACCATGCACCGGACAAAATATACGTATTGCAAGGTATATTTTGTGCGGTGTGCCAAATTCTGGCATAATGTTCGATACCAACCAATTGTGAAGACCGATTGGGATAATAGGCATGACGACAGTATCAAAAAATCGAAGATTTAATGATTTTAGGGGAAATTTAATAACAATTTAAAATACTAGTTTAGTTTTATATAAAAACTTGAGATTATTAATATTTTCAGTAAAATAAAACATTAAACTACTGCAATCGGCCATTTTGACTGAAACACCAGCGCATACAGCGCATGACGTCCGCTAAGGTCCTCTTATACGAGGTTTTCTTGAAAATGTTATTAACTTTTAGAAAACCCATGTGTATCCATTGTCACAGATTAAATACTAGTTACTACGTTAAGTATATCATTAAACTGCCTGCCTCCTATAAAAACAAAGCACGTAGGTCTATTACATATTCTATGACACCTTTTTGAAGATCATTGGTTTTATCCTCTTGGGTTTCCAAAGTTATCTCATGAAATAGTGAGTAGGTAACCGAAATATACCAATAGGTTGGAGTCTTAAAAAGGGTTAGTGAGTTCGACACCAGAAAGGGTCGCTATCTCAGCCGTGTGTCTGTCCGACAGCCTCAATTCCACACGTTCTTGTCACGCTGTACAATAAGTCAGTGACTGTATTCCAACAATTTTGAACGATATCACAAAAGAAAATAGTTATGTTGTAACTATTAAAAAAAATAGTTATGTGTACTGTTTTTATGTTATAACTAGAGTGAATATGTTTTTTACATTAATGATATCTCATATTACTAGCCTACGTTGGCAGTTTTGATATAAGTACATGCGAGTATCTGATTGTTTGATGGAGCATATACAAAAATTTTTTTTCAAGAGAATGGCCAATATACATATATATGAAACAAAGCAGCAGAGACAAATGATAAGCACGATGGTTTTTTCTATTATTGTTCTCAGCTATCTCGTTCCATATCTCTGGAAATCTCCAGAAATAAAATTAAATTCATCAATGCCAATCGGCACAGGATATTGATGAATATAATTTTATAAAATAATCTTACACCCTATTGAACATTATATTAAATTTTAAATATAAGTATGCGGGTCAGATGTTCTGGAATGTTTCACTCCACAGATAGAGATAACTATTATTAAATCTCGATGAAATGTATAATTTTATTGTGACCCTGCACCCTGCAGCTAAAGAAATAATATTTTAGTATCTGTACATTAATAAGCCGCATTTAAATCACTACTTATTAATCACATCTGCGTGAGATTAGACACTGCAATATCAAGGTATAGTTTGCTTTCATTTAACACTGTTCGCCCGAGTGTAATAGCGGGTAAAATTACTGTTTTATGTCCGCGATACGGGGAGAAAAGTCTTTCAAGGGATCCTCTCACTTCCGTTTGCTGTCCCGAGCTCTGTAGGATGGTTGCTTCTTTTCAATGGATATTTTCGTAAATTCTTTCTATAAAGAGAAAGGTAAAGGTGTGATGTGAACGATAAGAAAAGTTTGGAGCTATTTTGGTAAAATAATTCGACGCAAATATAATTAGTTGGTGATAATTACAACATATTTTACATAATAAATTAACTACACGTAACGATATCGTCACATTCACTCGATCATCCACTTCTGGCGCTATTTCGTCACATACAATATTTATACCGGTTCCATCATCAGACCATAGACAACCCCCTTAGTCTATAGTACTTGTCAAGTCAAATCTAATGATTTATATATTTGTGCAAAATATCAGCTCAATAAAAAAAAACGGAAAGTGGGTCAAATTAGGCTTGCATGATCTGACCCGTGCATACATTATAGACATTAGACATACATACAAATATTGCATGATAAATAAAAGTTTGTCAAAACATTAAAGCGCCGCACTAATAACGCAGAAAGACAGTGATCACGTATATCACATTCTTTTAAAAGAGTTCTTTAAATTTTTACTTTAGCGGAAAAGCCAATGTCATGCCAAGATGGGGGAGAAGCTTGCAATTTCGCCACCAAATAGCTCAAAGAAAATAGGCGAGTTTTTACGTAATACGAGTTTTCATATTGCAAGCAATTTCTATTTACTTAACTCTTTCATGATAGCGTTGAGTTGGCCTCTCTAGTAGACTACTAATTATTATGAAGTCTACGTGCTTATTTAGTATTCTAGGTGCAAACATGCCACGCTAGATATTATTATCTATACTTTTACTTGATCAAATGTACCAACTGCAAAACGTTAATGTCGTAAGGGCTAAATTGGCATTTGCCGCGCATTTCAGTCAAGTGTCGAAAATGTGTCTTACTATCATACTTATTTATATCTACCGGGTACTACTTACGCTCGGTGACCGAGGCACGGCACGGCCGAGATACAGAGTTACGTGATCATCTCTTAAATAAAATTTTATAGAAAGAATTGTCAACCCTTTGGACACTGTATTCTACCGTCAAATGACGGTGCGTGTACGGTAAGGTTGTGGAGAATGCGCAACCACAAAAAAGATAATAAGCGCAACGTTGAATTGTATGTGTGTCTACTCAGCACATCTGAACGCGAAATCATAGCAAATATTTTTTTATAAAACGATATTCCGCTAATGAGCCTAAGAACCTATTATATAGGCAGCTAGGTTTCGCTACACGTGGTTGCGTAGCAGAATTGTGGGAAGCGGCAGCGCGAACGGCCCAAAAGGCAGGCTAAAAGACGACCTCTACCAAACCGAAAGTCAAACTTCCAACAAACCAGCTTCATTGTGTCCCCTAAAAACAATAATTAACACAGAATGACTCAACACTTTCCCTAGCAAGTAGTTTCAATGAAAAACAAACCATTAATCAAGAAATTGATGTCCCCGATTTCATAAATGTAGCTATGTAAAAGAAAATGAATGTCTCCAAAACTAGGGTGTTTAAAGGAAATGGCAGCCTCTTTTTTAGATGAAAAGACTCTCTCAGGAAGGAGGTGAGTTCACGAACAATAGAGCGTCGCTCTGACACCGTTTTGTGATCGTAAATAATACAACACACACTTTCCCTGGAAGTGAGGTAAGAAAGCAACCAATAAGCTTGGATGTACCTAATCGGGCGAAGAGCTTAATTCATTGATCCGATTGGTGGTGATAGTGAACTTTTTCGAAATATTCATTGGATCAAAACAGAGGAAGCATAGACTTCAGAAGTGCATAATAAGTTTTACTCTGATCAGAAGGGCAGAAAGGTAACATGAAAATTTTTAATATCCAAAACGAGTGTTTAAGAACAAATCACGTCCTTGCAAATTTTCCGCGCTTCCTGTAGGACTTAGATTATATTTCTTAGCTCGCTTATTTTCTGCGCTGCGGTTAATTTCAAATGAGATTCTTTCAGTAAAAAGTGTACGAGATTTAAAATGTAATAAATGGAAATTGAATGTTTTTGCGAAACATGAGTACAATAAGTACTATAAAAACCACATTTAAAAGGTTATTATAAGTCTTTTTATTTATAACTAGAAGTCCCCCGCGGCTACGCCCGCGTTAAAAACTCCTTTTATTTACTTAAAACTTTTCTTTTGTAAAAACGATTCTATCATTAAAGACATCAAATAAAAATTAGCCAAATTGGTTCACCTGTTTTCATGTTATCGCGTGACTAAGACAAATCAGGATTCATATTTTTAAAACCCGAAAACCAAATAAAGCGCAATCCGAAACTATATTGATTTTTAGACTTTTTTACCCCAGTTCACTCTTTTAGGGTGGCATTTTGAAAAAGTCTGAAACTCGTATTTACTTATTTATTTACAGAAGTACTTGTGTGAAATGTCGAATAAAATGACTATCCAAAATTTGAGCCCCCGCTTCATCCCTTGAAGAGTGAATTTTGAAAAATCCTTTCTCAGCGGATACCTAAGTCAAAATTTCTATCTCCAGATCCATGCATCCATGCAAAATATCAGCGCAATCCGAAACAATATTGATTTCAGACATTGTTACTCCACTTCACCCTTTTAGGAATAGAATTTCAAAAAGCCTGAAACACGTATTTACTCATTTATTTACTAAACTACTTGTGTGAAGTTTCGACTATAAGAGACAATCAATTCTTGTTTCTCCATACAAACTTTGAACCCTCGCTTCATCCTCTTCAGGGATGAATTTTGGAAAACCTTTCTCAGAGGGAACTAACGTCGTAATTAATAACTATCTGCATGCCAAATTTCAGCGCAATCCGAAACAATATTGATTTTTACACTTTATTACCCCATTTCACCCTCTTAGGGGTGGAATTACAAAAAAACCTGAAACACGTCTTTACTTATTTTTTTACTGAAGCACTTATGTGAAGTTTCGGATAGAAAGGACGATCTAATCTTGTTTCTCCATACAAACTTTCAACCCCCGTTTCATCCCCTTCGAGGGTTAATTTTGGGAAATCCTTTCAAAGAGGGATCTAACGTCGTAATAACTATCTGCATGCCAAATTTCAGCGCAATCTGAAACAATATTGATTTTACACTTTATTACCCCATTTCACCCTCTTAGGGGTGGAATTACAAAAAAACCTGAAACACGTGTTTACTTATTTTTTTACTGAAGCACTTGTGTGAAGTTTCGGATAGAAAAGACTATCTAATCTTGTTTCTCCATATAAACTTTGAACCCCCGTTTCATCCCCTTAGAGGGTTAATTTTGGAAAATCCTTTCTTAGAGGGAATTAACGTCGTAATAACTATCTGCATGCCAAATTTCAGCGTAATCCGAAACAATATTGATTTTACACTTTATTACCCCATTTCACCCTCTTAAGGGTGGAATTTCAAAAAAACCTGATACACGTGTTTACTTATTTTTTTACTGAAGCACTTGTGTGGAGTTTCGGATAGAAAAGACTATCTAATCTTGTTTATCCATACAAACTTTGAACCCCCGTTTCATCCCCTTCGAGGGTCAATTTTGGAAAATCCTTTCTCAGAGGGAACTAACGTCGTAATAACTATCTGCATGCCAAATTTCAGCGCAATCCGAAACAATATTGATTTTACACTTTATTACCCCATTTCACCCTCTTAGGGGTGGAATTCCAAAAAAACCTGAAACACGTCTTTACTTATTTTTTTATTGAAGCACTTATGTGAAGTTTCGGATAGAAAAGACGATCTAATCTTGTTTCTCCATACAAACTTTGAACCCCCATTTCATCCCCTTAAGGGGTGAATTTTGGAAAATCCTTTCTTAGTACACCCTTACGTACTAAGACAAATATACCCTCCAAATTTCAAGTCTCTACGACCAGCGGTTTAGGCTGTGCGTTGTCTGTCAGTGAGTCAGTGAGTCAGTGAGTCAGTCAGTATGTCAGGACAAAGATTCTTATAGTATTAGATAACAATTGCATATATCTGACAATGCACTATCAATTGAGCGAAATTAAATAATATCACTCTACACTTAAATTAATTGCAAACTCTAAACTTTGGGTTCTGTAAAAAACCTTATAATAATGAAATATGAATGAATGTTTATTTTTTAAAATTAATCCTGAGCAAGATTTCCACACATACCTACTAACTTCAAAAGCATAAAGACTTTAAATAATTAAGATAGATCGATGGACACACAAATGAACATGCAGAACTCATATAAGTGTTCAAAGTAGTACTACGGACCGGAACCCCACTATAATTCAGATCGTTTGACTTAAAAACCGACTTCACATGACGCGCGAGTCATTTTTTGTTGCAAGCATCGAGATAACGTAGTACATACAACATTGATGGTTGCAAGTCTTCATTTTTCTAGAGAATAGATAGCCTAAGCCTATTAGACCTGTCATGACTATCTGATTTTAACAACATAAAAAATAACAAAAGAGAGCCAGTTCCCATTCTAGGCCTAGCGTGCTTACCATCTTCGACCGTATTATCACATACCAACAGGTGAGATAAGGGTCAAACGCTAGCCTATAAGATATAAAAAAAAATACTAAAAGTACGGCCACAACGCAGCGTCCTGCGATCTGCGGGCGCGATTTCAGTACTTTTCAATTGTTTTCTGATCGCGTTTGGTGTGAACCACCGCCTAGATCGCGCACGCAGAACGCTGCGGTTTGTCCGTACCTTAAAAGATAGAATTCGATATTTAATAAGATAGAATTCACCGATAAACAGATTATTTACCATTCAGTTTGCCAATTTCATTATTTATCCCGAATTCCATTTAATCTGTATATGAACGACCAATTTAGCAAAGACATCTTTCAACTCAATCACCAGAAGTGCCTCGCATCCCATTATTTCCCATCAACCAATGAGTTTCTATTTAAACCGACGTAGATAAGAAATTTCGAGACTTTTAAAACATTAAATGAACTCATTTTACTGCGTAAAAATAAGTTGATTTTAAGTTTGACTGCGTAAACGAAAAGGGTATAGCAAATGTATAATTTTAAGTAGTTGATATTTTTCGTCGCTTTTGCAGAAATCACCTACGTAATTAAATTCATTCGTTGTGTTATTTTACACTTTCTTCACTCAATGAGACAAGACCGTCAAAGTGAAAGTTGAAGTGTAAAATAGCAAAAGTACAATTACCAGGCAGATATTTAT
This sequence comes from Cabera pusaria, assembly GCA_954871355.1. Taxonomy (NCBI): domain Eukaryota; kingdom Metazoa; phylum Arthropoda; class Insecta; order Lepidoptera; family Geometridae; genus Cabera; species Cabera pusaria. The sequence continues at coordinate 18,471,908 of OX940901.1, forward strand.
AGCTCAAATAAATGATAAAATGTGTAAGCAAGCCTATTTGACATCAGTGAGTCAGTAACCTTTACGCGTAAGTAGAACTGACGAATGGTTGAGTCATTTTTATCACACAAGGTAACAACAAGCACGACGCTTGATTGATGGTTATCAATAATGACTACTTATTACAGGTAAACCGCCGTAGTACCACCCCAGGTCGAAGCCGAAGTCCTACTGCTAAAAAACTATAGTATAGGTAGTTGCCGCATAGGCTTTCAGGGCTTCTAAGCTTTGAACAACCACGCAAGTGTCTATATGTGATATTAATGGATAACCACTAGTCGTTAGTGGTGGTTTTAAGCGTAGCTCAAACCACCCACCAAACAAAAATATGTTAACAATCGGTTCGTCGACTTTTAGCATGATATTCGATTCTAATGAGACCAAGAATCGGCAAACGTAGCGTAGGACGCTCTAAGACTAGGTAGAACGATGATATTCGCAAGGTGGTTGCAAGAGCTGGATGAGATTAGCCGAGGATCGTGCTCAGTAGCGTGCAATTGGTGAGGCCTATGTCCAGCAGTGGACTAGTATAGGCTGCTGGTGATGATGATGCTTCGATGCTAGCCAGCTAGGTTTTGATTGTTACATTACATAGATTCAACTAGTTTTTGGAATCAGTTATCCTGCCTTACAACCGTCTTCCATTTTCAGAAATTTACGGTAACTGATGTTAACTGACCGCATGGTCACTCATAACATAACACAAATCATAACATTAAGTGATATAGTGGTTGCCTAAAACGTACTTAACGTGTCTATTTAAACACTCTGTGGTCGTCGCGTCCCTATTATATTGGCACATTTGCTTCACGGGAAATCAAACAATCCCTTTGTTATGGGTCGTGTAAAAGAAAGTAATAAGTTCGATGAATCCATTAGGGATTTTGACGGGAAAGCTTTTGAAGTTATTATTTGTTTTGTAATTAGACATTTTGATGATGCCATTAAATTTTCTTAAGTATTTATTACGTTTATTTTTACACTTTGTAATTATTATTAATTTCTATACAAGAGGTAACGCGCTTTAGGGTCCCGTACCCCAAGGATGCCAAGGAGACCCTATTAATGAGACTCCGCTGTTCGTCCGTCCGACCGTCTGTCACAGGGCTGAATCTTCTTAACAGTAAGAGGCAGACACTTATTGACATTATCACAAAATGTGTACCACTATAACAATAAATAATAAAAACAATAAAAGGTTAAAAGTAAAGGGGGCTCCATACAGAAAACGCGTTTTGTTTAATACTTTTAATTTTGTGTTTACGTTCATATAACGTTAGTAGCAAAATTAGCTCGCGGCAGCGTTTCATTGTGATGATGATGATAATAAGACTAAGTTAAAAGAGTAAGATACAAGACGTGACATGCATTTTGAAAATTGTTCTTGAAAAATGCTAATAAACGTCATCTCAATCAATTCATAATTATGAGTTTATAATCTTGTTACCTTCTTTAGAAATAATAAAAAGGTTTTTATTGAATTGGGTAAGAGGGCAATTAAAAGAAAATAATGTATGATCGTACAAAACGAAAAAACCGACTTTACAGGCCGCGATAGTCAAAGGCAATAGTTATAATCATCTCAGTACATAAATTTGCTTATTTTGTTTATCTCCATATCTCCGAAGATAATTTTCATATCTCGATAAAAAATTAAATGGGACCAAACGGAAAGCATAATCTCTAAAACAATTTTTTTCTAATCGGGTAAGAATTTGACGCAGTTCTAAGGTAACAAACATTTAAAAAAGTACAGTCGAAATGAAGACCTTTTTTTTTAAAAGTCTGTTAAAAATAAGATTCATTCAGAATTTTGCATGCCACTTTATACACACTCTAATAGATAGACGTCATTGCTTACCATCACGTGAGCGTAGTGATTGTCCTGTTATCTTTTTTTATATCATATAGGCTATCGTTTGACCACTATCGCACCTGTTGGTAAGTGATGATGCGATCGAAGATGGTAAGCACGCTAGGCCGAGAATGGCAGTTGGCTCTCAAGGATAGCTACCGGAAACACATTAGATGTTTGCGACAGATTTTCTTAATTGACAACCTTATATAATTAAATAAGTTATTTTTCAAAAAAATAAAACCGAAAAAGCCAAACCGAACCAAAAACCGAATAACCCAAAAAGGCACTCAAAAGCGAAAAATAATTTACTTAAAATTATTATAAGCGTTACCCACTTCTCTATTTGAAGTCGGTGCCAGCCAAGTCTATTGGATATTAGATAGATACTATGTATGTAGTAGTAGTAAGTAGGTACATGTAGGTTAGTAAGTAGGTAGATACATGTAGGTATTATCTATCTACTACCTATTAGACTTGGCTGGCACCGACTTCAAATAGAGAAGTGGGTAACGCTTATAATAATTTTAAGTAAATTATTTTTCGCTTTTGAGTGCCTTTTTGGGTTATGAAGTCGGTTTTATTTTTTTTTTAAAATAACTTATTTTACCCTTTTTAGTGCAAAAAAAGTTTAGTAAAAAAGTAGCCTTTGGGTTCGGAACCCTAAAATAATTGACTTTAAATGCCGCGCTAAAGTGAAAATATTCACTAGTAATAATGATGTCATCAAGGTATCAAAGGACAATGTCCAAAATGGCCCTGTACAATTAAAGCATCTGACACACACGATAATTAATTGTCTATTTTATTACAATAATTCCAAATGCTTTTATAACACGGACTAGTTGTATTCCAAAATGAATATTAAAAAGTATTATTTGCGATTATTAACATTAATTGCCGCCATATGGCCAACAGAGTACTGAATCACTCTACTACGTTATAAGAGGCACTTCCCTATATTGTGGATACCCGAATTATGAAAGCAGTGTGTAGCCAACCTAACAACGGAAAGTATTATTTACGTAGTAACTATTATATAATATGTGGTTTTATGCTTATAATTTTTTTTTGCTGTGTTGATTGGTACAAAGTACGTTCATAATTCTGAGTTATTTAATTATGTATGCAGTGTCGCGGGACTGAAATGGCCGCCATCTTCGCCAAATGTCATGTCATGTCAAAAAATATTAGGTATGTTTAAAAAAGTTTGCACCCTAACAAGACTTTGCCCGGTAGAACATTCCTGTGAAGACAAATTATTTATATTAATATATAATTATTTATTGAGGGCCCGGTGGTGTAATTGGGAGAACGGTCGGCTTTGATGCCGTAGTACCGAGTTCAAACCGCCGTGCACCAATGAATTTTTCTATCCAAAAATATATGTGCGCTTCTCACAGTGGCCCTCCGGTGAAGGAGAACATCGTTAAGAAACCAATAACCCCCGCATGGTGGTAGAACATATCTAGTGTCCGCCTGGCCAGCTACCACCCACGAGTCAGAAAATCTGTCGCCAAACATCTAATGTGTTCCGGCAGCTATCCTTGAGAGCCAGTTCCCATTCTAGTCCACTTCTCTATCTTCGACCGCATCATCACTTAGCAACAGGTGAGATAGTGGTCAAACGCTTGCCTATAAGATATAAAAAAAAATTATCCCCACCTTTATTTCTATCTCGCTCACAGTTACCGTAAGAATATCTTATATGCAATAGCAACCTCCATTGTGTATAATCTTCTTGGGACTCTTCTACTAAAACTAGTACATTCTCTTATGTTTGAGGTATCTATCTCCATATCTCTGGTGATACTAATCAGATCTCGATAAAATTAAAATGGGACCACCTCGGAAACGTATCCTACCTATTAAAAAAAGAATCATTTGAATCCGTCCACAATTGATGGAGAAATCGCGTAACATACACACAAAAAAAAAAAAAAAAAACATACAGACGAATTGAGAACCTCCTCCTTTTTTGTGAAGTCGGTTAATAAATAAATAAATATGATGCTTTTTATAGCCTAGTGGTTCTGCCTATAGGAATGTTTAACCGACTGTGCATTTCAGCTATTTCATAAAAGATCTTTAATAAGTTCCTTGAGCCGGCTGAAAAACGTCTAATTGAATAAGGCATTAGGGTTTTAAACCGTTTAGGTTCTGAATAGCTTCAAGCCTTACAAAAAGGTAAAGGGATGAAAAGAGTATTCCTTCACCCCAAGCACAGGTTATTCAATGGTTGTGTGAAATAAAACTGGCCAAGTGCGAGTCAGCATCGCGTCTCTTATCGCACACTTAGGGAGGGTTCCGTACAATACGAAACATAACAGAGTTTCAACCTCATATATTTGATTAATTGATATTACCAAGAATATTTGGTTTGGTCGCGATCTAGAAAGACGGGGCTCGTTTACTAGCGCCATCTATGTCATTTTGCCGAAACTAATTAGATAGATGGCGTTTACAAACACGTTTTTTGTATGGGAACCCCTTTAAATTTTTAACATTATTTTGTTTTAGTATTTGTTGTTGTAGCGGCAACAAAAATACACCATCTGTGAAAATTTCAACTGTCTAACTATCACCGTTAATGAGCTATAGCCTGGTGACAGACGGACAGACAGACAGACAGACAGACAGACAGACAGACAGACAGACAGACAGACAGACAGACGGACAGCGGAGTCTTAGTAATAGGGTCCCGTTTTACCCTTTGGGTACGGAACCCTAAAAATGACTGATAACGCAATTTTGAAGCGAAATTATGTTTGGGGCGTTTATAGTTCTATATACAGTGTGGAAATTAAACTCAGGCCCTGGAGGGAAACTACTTTAAATCCTTAAGCTAGCTCATTTTACTTAAAGGAGACATTCCTTTATTTTTGAAAAGAAACAAATCTGCATTAAAAGATTTTTTTAAACTCGCTTGCTTCGCCCGGGACTCGAACCAACTAAAATTTAAAAAAATAACCACTCTTTATTTTAATATACTAATCGGTAGTATTAATATTCAGGATAAAGTTTCTCTAAAAAATGTTTATCTCATTTCATCATAAGGGGAATTTCTTGTGGACCGTATGGATGATAAGTATTAACTTATGTTGACAGCAGTATCCGCATCGCAGTCGATCTTCGTCTCGGTGCGGGCCGGGTAGAAGTGCACAGGTGTCCGTATGGTAGCGACGACGACAGGATGGGCTTCATGGTCTTTTTTGTCAACGTAGTGCTGGCATATTTTCCTGCCATGGCTCTTTTAATGACATTGTTAAACGGGCGCTTACCACCATTCACGTTCCATCTATGCTGGAACCAGTAGGGGTGCTTCGTGATGATGGTAAGCGCCCGGATGGCATGACCCTAATCCCCTGGGAGCATGGGCGGGCCTTTGTATAGGGTGCGACTTATGTCAACACTCTGGCCTGACATCGTCATTAGGGCAGAGACGCTGCAGGACCTACAAAGGATGCTGAATGGCCTAGCTGATTCTTCACGTCGCATCGGTCTCCGGATGAATTTGGACAAAACCAAAGTCATGTACAATGAGCACGTTGTTCCGGAACCGATTGCCGTAGATGGAATTCCACTCGAAGTTGTCACTAAGTATGTTTACCTAGGGCAGACGCTCCAACTAGGCAAACACAACTTCGAGAAGGAAACTCAGAGAAGAATTCAGCTGGGCTCCGTCGAGTCTTCTCGTCGCCTATACCGCAGTGTCTAATGACAAAAGTCTTTAACCAGCGCGTCCTACCTGTAATGACATACGGAAACGTGGATACTCACAGTTCGACTGGTCCACCAGTTTAAAGTCGCTCAACGAGCTATGGAGAGAGCTATGCTCGGTATTTCTCTGCGGGGTACAATCCGGAACGAAGTAATTCGCCAGAGAACTAAAGTTATCGACATTGCTCAACGGATTAGCAAGCTGAAGTGGCAGTGGGCTGGTCATATCTGCCGCCCGTTGGGGTAGATTTGTCCTAGAGTGGAGACCGCGAATCGGCAAACGTAGCGTAGGACGTCCTGTGACCAGGTGGAGCGACGACATACGCAAAGCGGTAGGCAGTGACTGGAAGAGAAGAGCCAAAGATCGGGCTCAGTGGCGCATCTTGGGAGAGGCCTACGTCTAGCAGTGAACTGACACAGGCTGATGATGATGTGCCCTGTAATTTCACTGGACACCTTGCCATATCAGCCGAAAAACATTCCTATTTCACGGCTGAAAATTAATTGGCAAAGTGGTGGTACCGCCCAGGCGGAGTAGCAGAAGTCCTACCACTACAATACATTTTTAGTTTAACAATAGGAAGCCGTTTAGGTCAACATTAAATTACTTAAATAAAATATAAAGTGTGAAACACTTCAAGAAACATAATATTTAAATTACTTCTTAGTCTAAAGACTAGATTTTAATTTTAATGATACACTTATATTGGAATATCATTTATGAAAAAAATTCAAGGCAATCCACTTTCAACTCTAGAAACATTCCTTGTATAAATGTTTTGATGATCTGATCGATGTTTTTGACAATAAGACCGATGGTTTTTTTGTTAAAATTATTTACCATATATTTATCAATAACTTTTGTTGAATAAAAGCTGTCAAGTCAAACCCACACAAAATAGATAAAATGGTGTTAACCGAAAAAGTTAGAAGGCGGAAAAACCTCGAAAGAAACTCCATGACAGTGACGTGCTCCTACATCCTATAGGATAACGCTTAATTCACTTTCCAATGGGATCTGAAAGTCAGAATGGATTTCAACTTTATCCCCTTGTAATAGAGACTTAGGTATACTTAACGTTTGATTGAATATTCGCGGTCTAAAAAGTAAAAATTGGGTTTCAAATCTCATTCCGAAACGTTTAAGGAAGTTCCTATACTCACATAAGTATTTTTAGATAGTAGGCAACGTTTATTTATTTGCTCTTCTGTGAAAACGGTGATTTATATACATTTTATGTACATTTTAGTGTCTAATTTCAATCATATGGAAACGGTTGAACGTGTTAACATGTATTCGGCATACCGATAGTTTACAGCCTAGGGCTCCGTAGCCAAGTGACAAAAAACGGAACCCTTATAGATTCGACATGTCTGTCTGTCTGTCAGTCTGTCCGTCCGTATGTTACATCTACTTTATTCCTTACTCTCCTCGAAACTATAAAGACTATACAGTTGAAACTTTGTAGGTAGGTGTATTTTATAAACCGCTTTACGATTTTTATACAAACTTTAAAAATTAAAAGATAAAGGGGGAGGGGGGGGGGCTCCCCATATATTACTTTATTTATTCGATTAAAACGGTATAATACCAATTGGCGGAGTAAACGCGTATCAAATATTTAAAAAATATAGTCGAATTGAGAACCCCTCGTTTTTTAAAATCGGTTAATAAACACGTTTTAATTTTATATTTTACCGCAATAGACTAAGCTAACTAGGTACCTTAAAAGACATTACATTTTCGTCTTGACCCACATTACCCTTTACAACGTTAGTAACAAAAGTCTGCCAAACCCATTATCATAGTTGAACGAGCCATATCAGCAGTTTCAAGGTCTGGTGAACAACTGAGAAGTCCTAATGAGAATCTTGTTCAGATAATTGAAAAATAACTAAGTAGACTCGCTTTTGTTTTCGTTTCGGCTACACACGCCACGGAACCCCTCATAACATTAAGTGTTGAAGTAACAAATGCCTTTCTCAACTGAATGAATTTAGAATGTTTTTTTTTGTTGTGAATACTTAGGTACCTATGCTTCCCGCTTGGCCCCATTGTAATTTTATGGAGATTTGATGAATATCCCCAGAGATATGGAGATAAACACCTCAGACTTGGTACTGAAAATGACTATCATAGCCCGGCACTAAAAGTTGTTTTAAAAACGACCTTAAATTTAATTAAAAGCTTTTATTCTTCGCATTAAAAGTCTTGTTTGCACACTTACCACCAGGCGAGATAGTAGTCCAATGCAAGCCGATCAAAATAAATAAGTCTGTTACCCAATTATAATACACCTAAGTGGGGTAAATGTAGCTTCAATTGACTAAGTTGCTCCCTGAGATCTAAAAATCAGCCACCCATATAACATTGTCCAGGGATCACATGGGATTGAAGTCTAAGCCTGACGGACGCGACAAACTTTAACCCTAAAGAACCCCACAAAATCTTCCTTATTATTCTGAGGTGCGTATACAAACGTTTAGCTAACTGTATCACGGGATATTGCTAAATCTGATATAGAAGTCTCAACATAAATATTTAAAATGATCCGTCAAAACAAATTGTTTTCAATCCTGCCAAAATTCATTAAGAATTTGTGAACAATAAAGTCGACACTTTCAGCTTTCAGGGCAAAATAGCCACAAATTTATTCGGCCCATTTGCAAACCAAAGTTGTAATCCTTTACGAATAGAGATCTCTGGCAGGAACTTCGGTGGAAGACGAAAACAATACTTACCTTATTGTCAGTATGGACAAAATGTGAATTGCTTTTTTTGTTTGTTTTAATGTTATTATCCCGATTTTTTGAAGTTAAAACACCTTTAGCGGCGTTGTGAACTTTATTGGGATTGGTAAAAAATGTTAAACTCGCGTCCCGGGACATCGCGTCAGGACACGTGACTTGATCAAAAATTTGTAAGACGGAGGGAGAGTAGACCAAATGCCCGGCACTCCCGAAGTGCAACCCGTTGTTTTTTATTATAAAGTTTATTTTACGCAGATAATGCAGAACTTTGACGGTGAACTTTGAGGAAAGATATGATGTCTCCGAGATTTGTGACCTATTTTGAAGGAACAAGTAATAAATCCTACTCTTCATGGCCAATGGTATATTTTAGGGTTCCGTGCCTAAAAGGTTAACTATTACTGAGACTTCGCTGCCTGCCTGTCTGTCAGTATAAATTGTTAAGGGGATAACCGAGCGAACATGTACATTAATTAGTAATCTTCATTACACATGATACTTTACAAAAAGTATGTATTTAAAAGTTTTTAACACTTTTAATAATTTATTTAAATTTCCACTTCTGCTAGCAAAAGCCCCCATACTATAACTACAAACGCATATTTTCAGGGTCGGAAGTGTCAACCTTCAAACAAAGGGCGGGAAGGTGGATAATTTCCCGCGTGATATATCCCTTGTTGAATAGTTCCTGATAGCAAACGTCGCATGTGTAACAGCCCTATTGTCCGAGATTACGTGATAATTGATATAGGGTTACGTCACTTCAGAAGGCTTCTAGAATAGATTGGATATGGGACTGCGAAACATTTGGGACAATGTTATGCCGTCAATTGGTTTGGTGAGTTCCGGCATAGTGTTCGGTGCCAACTGGTTTTAAGGACATTTTTTTTTCCCTATTAGCGTTTGACATCTATTTGAACACACTTGGCTTAGAATACTCTGACTCTCACTTGACAACCACCTCTTTTTTAAAAGTCGGTTTAAAATATAATAAAATCAGCTATGATGAGTCCGGCTTGACGTTACTGCGAAAGAATATAAAAAATGTTTCTTATTATATTCCAATAACCCTGAACCCCTGACTACCAATAGACAGATACTTTGAAGGAAGCAAATATGGCGCTTGAAGGAATTAAATTTGCGTACATGTTCCGTTGACTGAGTGGAAAATTCAATAAGCAAATTTGGCAAGATGAGGATTTCGGTATTGGGAGGGAAACTTGCCCGATATTCCTTCAAACATTATTGTTGAAAATTGGTTTGACATTTCATTGGTAATAAGCATATTAAGTGTAATAGTAATGTCGCCAGGTTTTTGGGTAGTTTACCAGCAGATAGCGACATAAATTCACAAGGTCTACGAAATGTCAAATGTCATTTTTAGTACGGGATTTATTCCAAACTGACATAGCCATAACAGGAAATTTGACGTTTTATTAAAACATTTTGTATGTTGAAATTGACATTTTACTCAATGGTGTCATCTGCGAAAAATGGTATATCCCGTGTATATCCCATTGGTATCGAACATCTTACCCGGACTTGGTAAACCGAATGCCATTGATTTATCTGATAATTATATATTTTTCTTTTAACCAATCAAATAACAATTTAATCAAATTAAAAATCAAATAATAATTACCTGTGATCACTAATAAGTACATTAAAAGGAAATTTCCATTGAATTTATAATATTATTTTTATGAGTATTGATAAATGTTTAGTTCTAGCATTGATTGAATCGATATAAATTCAATATATTAATAGACAATAAGTAATAATAACAAAAAGTTAGTTCTATTTGAATTTAATAAGTAATCTTCTTTATCCGCTGTCTTTACGTTTGCTGCATGATTTTATATTTAAATGTATAATTTATGAATAAGTAGTAAGTGTAAATGTACTCCAATCTATGTATATCTGAGTGGTTCACGTACAGAATACCTAATTTTGTAATACTCTTATAATGTTCTGGGCTCCCAAGATACAGGCATAGCCTAGTTTGGGGCCCATGATTATATTATTTATTCGTTACCACAATTTTATGTGATGATGTTATGTATACGATTAGGGTCTCAATACGTGACATTAACCCCCAAAATGTTTAATGGTGTACCCATTTGTTAATTAAATGCGTATAGCCTAAACAATTAAAGCTTAACACATTATTTGACATCGAACTACTTACAACTTTTTAGAATATTCTATTCAAATGGAGAGAAACTCTTAGCTCGTTGCTTAAAACTGTAGAAGTTTATTTACTTTTGCTGTTTGTATTCTAATGTGGGAGGTTAATTGACGAAAGTTAAATAAACCCTAACAAAGGTCGCATTTCACGATGAAAGTCTAAATTACACTTCTTGAATAACAATTCGTATTAAATTGAAACGTGCTTAGACTTTAAAGTCTTAAATTCATCAAATAATTTAGTAATTTTAAAGGCTTAGAACTAAACTCTGCAGATTAATCTTAAAACTTTAACTTTTATTTTAACAATATTCACGCATTCTACTTTTGATTAAATCCACTAAATAACGCCATCTTTCAGGGGGAAAGAGAACTACTCGTTCTTAGCCTGGTATCACAGATGGCGCTCAAAGATGTTTCAAAGCCTAGAGACGGAATCCATGATTGCTGAATGTTTTGGTACCTAGTTTAAACTTAGTATGAGAAAACTATACTAGATGTCGCCGTAATTAATTTGCTAGAATATAAGACAAGATACCGTAGGCAATTATGGGCATGTAATGATTATGGTTTCTTTTTACAAGTCTATTATTTTAATGTAGATATGATTTAAAAGTCTGAGTTTTCAGAATTCTAAGCACACTTTATTTTTTCTACATCTAATTTTAAGCAAGCACGAGACCTGCATTTAACACTGAATCTTTCTTTAACATCAAGTCAGAAAGTGTGCTCGTGCTTACTTACCCACAAAAAAGCTCAGTAGCAAAAGCTAGGAGCAATATACCGATGTTCCTGGCCTGACCAAAAACAAGCTTACCACCATCAAGGAGAAAATCTGCCACTATAAGCCTTTGCTATTAGATATAAGCTTTGAATTTGATCTGGGCCCGATCTAATTATTTAAGTTTTTCCTAACCAATTCAAGCTTCCAATCAATCAGTTAAAGAATTGACGGGGATCAATTGGACAGATCCAGCATTAGACAACAAGCAATAATAGCTCTACGTAGTAGCTACACAGATCTAGGATTTCACTACGTTGTAGTGAAATTTTAGGTCTGTGGGAAGCTAGTACAATTATCTTCGCCAACTCTAGGTATTACTGATATTACTATGTAACTGCTATAATGCCATGGCATGAATTAGGATCTAGCTATATAGACAATTAACACAGGCGATGTGGTTTCAAAGGATAGCCTGTCTGTATACCGTTAACGAGCGTGTAAATTGGCGCATGTTAGCCGATATTATAGTATGTTGGAGATACGAGGTTAACGGGATTTCTCTTTTAGGATTTTCAAAGAAACTATTAAAAAAGTGTATCTATCAGCTTCGAACAGTTTTAAAGTTTTAGCAGAGCTATCTTTTTTTTTAGAGTAAATGGTAACAGGACAAGCACGACGCTCCCCTGATGGTAAACGATGACGTCTACCTATAACAGATACAGCGGCATGCAAAATTCTGAACTGCCAGCATTTTGCATGTCACTGCACTGCGCCTGTAACCTTGAGACATAAAGATGTTGAGTCTCACATGCCCTGGGGCCTGATTCAGCATGACCATTTTAAAGTCTTAACGTGCCGCGTTACAATATTTCCACGTTATTCACATCAAAGGTATTCTCTATGCCAATATCAAGTTTGGCAAACGCGGTAGTGAGCGCGTTTAGAGTTGTCATAATATCGTGAGGTAAGATGGCGTGTAACGCGCGCGTCTTGATTTTTTTAAGTAAAATTGACAGCAAGTGACATGAGGAATTTAAACAAAAAGCGCGCGTAAAACTACGCATGCGCGGTGCACCATGATATATACATAAAAACATTTACAATTTTCATTATTGGCGTCTGTTTGTTGAACAAGCTATACAAGGATGACCAACATTGCATTTGCAATAAGATGGACTAAGGGTATGTTCAACTTTTTACAAAAATAGCCCAAATTATGTGAGTAGGTAAAACTCATATTAAATAGTAAGAAAAGTAAAGAAGTACCTAGGTACTTCTTTCCTTTTCTTCTCTGCCTACCCCAACAGGAAAAATGAGTGATTGTATGTATGTACTACAACTTATATTAACAATCCTACTAATATTTACGCAAAAACGGCTGAACGGATTTGGGTAAAGTTTGGTAAATAGATAGTTTATATACAATACTATAATGTATAACTCCTTGGATACTTTTTATCCCGATACATGATAGATTTCTTTTCAACGCAGGTGAAGTTGTGGGGCGCATGTAGTTACTGATAAAATGACAATGCAATGATTGACTATAATTGGCATTTTGAGAATGAAGTTTTTATTGTCGTTCCAAAACTAGTGCATTTATAAGAGGATCCATTGATTGTTTTCAATAAAAAATATTTATAATTTATTTAATGTTTTTTAGTTTTTAAATTAAGCTACAGAATTGCTATTGAAGTTTTATTGCTGGCAAATCGACCTAATATAAAGATAAGACAGAAAAATAAAGAAATGTATGAAACCGCAAAATTACCGATGGAACCGGAAGTAATGTTTATGAACGAATGGCGTGGAATCGAAAACTGGACATAGAAAACATATTGTTTGGCATACAGAATACCATTTTTCAATAATGTGCCGTGGCGCGTTTGAGGAACACGTTTACGTTTAGAGCACGCTACAACATTACACGTTTTTGGCAAGTTATCTCATTGGTCATACTGAATAAGGGCCCTGTAATTTGGACACATTGCCATTTCAACCGAAAAAATATTCCTATTTCGCGGCTGAAAATTAATTGGCAAAGTGGTTGTACCGCCCCAGGCGGAGTAGCAGAATTCCTACCATTGCAAAAGCCAGAAAATACTTAAAGCATCTATTATAAGTATTATTGTGAAATAATTCTGATTTAACGTAGTAGAGGAAAATCTTTAGAGATATACAGCAAAACCCCAACTACAAAATTTTCAGTTTGGTTATTTTTTATACATCTCCGTTTGCGACGACAAAGAAGTAATTGGAAATAAGTAGAATTTTGGCGTTGCATTAAATTGGTTTGTTTATAAAATACAGAACAAAGACAGGTTCCAAGTAAAGGCGACCGTCCATCGCTTCGCACGCTCCGCAATCGGTATTTTGTCACAGAAAGCTGAAAGCTGCTAAAAGCTACATTTTCAAGTGCTACGTAAGCGACGCGTCCAAAGCTACGAATGAGGCTACGCGGTGCGTAGTAAGTACGTATATAATACCTAATAATATTTACCGTCGAATAGCCACTGATCTGTTTGTATGTTTAGTCCTCGTTTTTTTTTTCTTTTTACGCAATCTCTAATCAACACCTCAACACCATTATTATAAATGCGCAAGTCAGTTTATATATCTGTTTGTTTAGGACTTTTACACGGTCAAACGGCTGGATCGATTTAGCTGAAATTTTGCACACGGATAGCTATAGGATATATGGATACTGTAAACTTTACGGAAAAAGCCGCGGGCACAGCTAGTTATAATTATAGTGTGTAGACATTGCTATCAAAGTAGGACATTATATCAAATAGTAGGTGTGGCTTTGCCCGCGTTAAAAAGTATCCCATAGCCTAATCCTATCTCTGTGCAAAGTTTCAGCTAAATCTGTCCAGCCGTTTCACCATAAAGAAGTCCCAAACAAATATACAAACTGACTTTCACATTTATAATATAGGTGTTGATTACCGTGGGTTAACTACGATTATTTTGAAATTGCAGTCAAAGCGAACGACCCGTGTTTAGGTATCGCTAATGGACAATACGTCTGAAAGGAGCCTTAAATCTTGCAATTTAGTAATATCCGTATAATGCGTCGTATTGTAAGGTCTGTGGATAGCATAGTCTTGTGCCACGGTGGAAAACATGTTTAATTCCAGGTTTATCAAATCAAATGTTGCGTTGGCTAAGCCGTGTTTTGCAGTAGACGTTCGGTTTGACATAGAAACAAAATTCCATTATAGGAATCTTTCGAATGTAATATCACAACACAAAAGGTGTATTTGCAATCACATTTTCTGTCACTAAATATTAATACTTATTTCAAACACAGCAAAATTCTTCTTTCTATGCAACTTAGTAAATTCTATATGAATTTTCCACTGTGTTTTCCACTATCTAATGAAATTCTTTGGCCTTTGAAAGCTTTGTTACCTAAGCTGAGAACGTCAAAAGGACGTTATTTTTATCACATTGCGAATTTCCCGTTGAATATTCCTTGTTATTTGTTAGCTAATGGAACAAAATTAATTTAACTAACTATGGCTTTAATGAAAGGACTTGTGTAGCTACTAATATATTTTATTTTATTTGTCGAAATACTAAATTTTTGTTGGTATCTATAATACAATTGTGCTAGTTTGATGTGATAAGAAATGCTAGTTTTCTGCCAAATCAAATTTGGTACGGGACGAAACAATACTATAATCTAAATGACTTTTGATAAGCAAAAGTCATTTAGATTATAGTATTGTTTCGTCCCGTACCAAATTTGATTTCGCGCCATACGCAGCGCAATGAAACGCGAGTGAGTTAGTCTGTGATCACTTAGCGTGGTCTGTGATTTTCGCCTGCTCCCAGCTGTGTGAATTATTCGGGTGATGAATCGTTTTTGCTTTGGCATCGCGTATGCATTTTGTTGTTTTTAATGTAATCATAACATATAAAAGTTCGTTATATTCCCATCTCCGACCCTTTATGCTGACATAGTATTCGCCCACGCATAAGATCACCCATGTGCAGGATGCAATGCCAGCATATTCTTAGATAAGGTTTAGTCATAACATCCTTTGTCAGTTAGCTCTTACATTTAATAAATAAGTTAGTCTTAGAGCAACCACTGTAGAGAATACAATAAAATCTTGTAACTCTATAATTAAATTTTAATTTTAGTTTTTAAAAAGACAATCCGACGTTCCCGATTGTTAACTGGCGCAGCCGGTAGGATAGTCGGCTGCTGCCCTCGCCAAAATTCGCGCTCGTAATATCCGAGTATATACGTGAAAACCCGTGTGTGGCAGCGAAAAATCGCGATAACTTAAAATCAGTGATTCGCGGTATCGGCTATCTACGAACCAAACAAATTAGTTCAACAAGGGACAACTGGATAATGGCGATTGGACTGTGAGTACCTAAAGTAAAATCCTTTTCTCTCCTTTCCTGCCATCCTCGAAGTGTGTAAAATAGTTTTATGAAGTGACGAACATTGCACATAGTTATAAGAATTGTATTTTTATAAATTGTCGGAGTGAATTAAATTGCACTTTTAACTTTAATAAGTTAAAATAATTAATTGATTGTGTAATTAGTGATATTAACTTTAAATAATTAGTTCTATTAGAATTTGGTAATTTTATTAAATTACACACAGTATAAAATCTACTGTATAATATTTAATTAATAATATAAAGTGTATAGTATAGTGAACCAAAATGTCTCACGAACAAAATGTTCAGGCTGCAGCGGCACCTGTGCATGCACCTAACCCCGAACCGCATATTCCGCGAGAAATTTTAGGGTTAATTCCTGAATTCAATGGTGATACTAAAGTGTTAAATTTATTCTTGCGAAAATGTGAATACGTGATTCATCACTTTCAAGGTACTGTACAGCGTAATGAATTTTTAATGCATTACGTGACCAGTAGGTTAACAGGCAAAGCAGCGGCCCTTATTAGCGAGAGAGGTGATTTTGACACATATGACGAATTAAGATCTGTCCTTGTCCAACATTTTGGTGATCCGCGTAGCGAGGAGTGCGTTGCGATTGAGCTAGAGACGTTAAAGATCAAGCCTAGCGAATCCTATCTTGAATTTTGTGGCAGGATTCAGGACGTGCGTGCAATCCTTTTGTCGAAGGTTAATCAAGTACATACTGCGGACATGAAACAGGCTAAGCGTATTATATACGACAATACTTCGTTAAATGTGTTCTTATATAACCTACCTGAACATATGGTGAGGCTAGTTAGGTTGAAAAATCCGAATTCTTTGGAAGACGCTTTAAAACAAGTTTTAGAGGAAGTAAACTTCCAAGAACAATACAACATGCGTACAAAAATGTTGCAAGGTCGTGCGCAACCCCCTAATGTTCCGGCACCAATCTTTAAACCTTTGATACCTCAAACTCAATTCAAATTTGGCATTCCTGGAAATCAATTTTTGGCTCGACCCCAATATTTTCAACCACCAATGCCCAGGCCTCAAACAAATAACTTTGGCTATCGACCACCCCAATTTGGTTTCACACCAAATTTTAACAGCGGCCCTTCACAGGCTCAGCAGTTTGGTCCTAGACCGCAGGCTCAGCAGTTTGTTCCTAGACCGCAGGCTCAGTTCGGCTTTAGGCCCCAGCTTCAACAGGTAAGTCAGAATGGTTTTAGACCTCAAATCGGTCAATTTGGCTATCGACCTTCACAGTTTGGGTTCCGGCCTCAAGCTGGTCAGTTCGGTTATAGACCATCGCAGCCTCAAGGCTACCGCCCGCCTCCATTCACCAACGACGTGTCTATGAGGACTGCCCCACAAAGGTTGCCAGTGAACGAGATGACCACGAATTCGGAAGGCGAGTACAACCCAGAATATAATTATGACGATGTAGAGTACTATTACCCCCATGAAGAATACCAGCCTTATGACATGACAGAATATTACCCGGAGACCACAGAGACCGCAGAAAATGCTTGCAACAACGAAAACGAAGTAAGTGAAACAGAAAATTTTTGCATGGTTGTTTCCCCCAAATTCCCGAGATAATTGAATTAAACTATGATACAACTCTTAAATTACCATACATATATGTGCCCGAAATTGACAGCAAATTCATGTTGGATTCTGGCAGCACAAGATCATTTATAAGCCCAACTAAAGCGAATGAATATTATGCTCAACAAAAATCCTATGAACCGTTTATGGTAACGAGCACACATGCTTCCAGCACCCATAGTGAAGTGGTCAATATTCCACTATTCGCCATTTTTAATCACGATGAATATCATAAATTTTACGTTTATGACGTTGACAAAAAGTATGACGGTGTAATAGGATGGGATTTAATGACCAAACTCAAGGCATACTTAGATCTGGGAAATAACACCCTCAGAACGAATGACACCACTGTGCCTATTATTTATGACGTAGGCAAGGTACATACCTTTAACCTAGAGGCTCGTAGTGAACATCGTATTAGGTTACCTGTAAACTTGGAAGAAGGTGATGCAATCCTAAATTTCAAGCAGTTTAGCAATGACGTGAGAATGCCCTCTGCAATAGTTAAATGTGAAAATTATTTTGCTACGACTATTATGCAAAACACATCGGAAGATGACATAGTCATGACAATTACAAAGCCTTTTAAGGTCCTTAAATTAAAACATCAAAATGACGTATGTGACATAAATTACAATACTGACATGACTAACGTCGACGTAGATCATTTACTGGAAAACAACTTGAACAAATTGCGACTTGACCACTTAAATTCAGAAGAGCGCAAAGAAATATCTGCCTTATGCATGGAATATAAAGACATATTTTACTGCGAAGACTTACCACTAACCTTTACGAACCAGGTTAAACATCATATTAGGACAGTAAATGAGGATCCTATATACACCAAGCCTTATAGGCAGGCACCGGCTCAAGCTCAAGAGATCAAAGAACAGGTGGAAAAATTGTTCAAGGACAATGTGGTTAAAGAATCACACTCTCCTTGGAGTGCACCTGTTCACCTGGTCCCCAAAAAGCTAGACGCTTCAGGCCAGGTGAAATATAGAATGGTCATTGACTATCGCAGACTGAACGAGATAACTACTGATGACAGATATCCACTTCCCAACATATGTGATCTTTTTGACAAATTAGGTAAAAGCACTTATTTTACTACATTGGATCTTGCATCAGGCTACCATCAAATAGAGATCGCAGAGCAGGACCAACAAAAAACGGCGTTTTCAACCCAAAATGGTCATTACGAATTTCTTCGGATGCCTTTTGGCTTGAAGACGGCGCCGGCGACCTTTCAACGAGCCATGGACAATGTGTTGAGAGGTCTACAAGGTATACATTGTCTAGTATACCTTGACGATATACTTATATATTCAAATGGGCTCACGGAACACCTTGAAAAATTACGCGCAGTTTTCGACAGACTGAGACAGACTAACCTGAAAGTACAGCTAGATAAATCGGAATTTCTCCGAAGGGAAGTGCAGTATCTAGGACATACTCTGACTAAAGACGGACTTCGACCGAACAATGACAAAATTCAGGTAGTGCTTGACTATCCCATTCCACAGACACAGACCGAGATAAAAAGATTCCTAGGATTTATAGGATACTACAGACGATTCGTCAAAGACTTTTCCAAAATCACACAACCGTTAACAGCTTGCTTAAAGAAAGGTAAAAAGGTGGAAATTACGGAAAAATATACAGAGGCATTTGAAAAGTGTAAGGAGTTGTTAGTAAATGCACCCATCTTACAATACCCAGACATGACCAAGCCATTCATCTTGACCACTGACGCATCAGAGGTAGCAATTGGAGCTGTACTTTCGCAAGGCTCAATCGGTACCGATAGACCAGTGGCTTACGCTAGTCGTACGTTAACTGAGAGCGAACGAAAGTATAGCGCCATTGAGAGAGAGTTGTTGGCCATCATTTGGGCCACAAAGCATTTCAGGCCGTATCTTTATGGCAACAAGTTCGATATAGTCACCGACCACAAACCTTTACTGTGGCTATACCAACTCAAAGAACCCGGAAGCAAGCTCACACGGTGGAGATTGCGTTTACAGGAATATGATTTTGACATTAAACATAAAAACGGACATCAAAACGCGAACGCTGACGCATTATCTAGGCTCAAACTAAACGCACTAGGAACAGACGGACCGAGTGACGGTATATCTATGATCGTTAACGTAGATGAGAGCGAAAATAGATTACAATCACATATAGAAGACGTGACTAAACAAATCACTAAATTGGCAAAACGACGAACGACTGACGACTCAAAGACTATAACAATCTCCGACTCAGACAGAACTGCAACAGCTAGTCCTATAACCATATCAGAAACAGACTCTGTAAATTCAGAATTTTTGAGGAAAGAATCAGGCTGGCTTGTTCGATCTGATTCAAGTACTAGTGCCACAGACACCATACATTCCGAAAAAGAGTTAGAATCATTTGGCATACCTATTTTGAATGAAGCAGTAGATACGAAACCAAATCAAATATTGGTATTTCACCGATATGGTAATGACATTCAGGTTAAAGATCTTTCCAACAAACATCAGAAAATACTTGAAGTCTTTTTACCACTTGAGAACCCGGATTTGATCAAACAATTCTTAAAAAAATATATTCGCCCCAAAATAAAGTATTTTATCTATTTTGAAAGAGAAGAACACCGAAAAGAATTTAGTAACGTTGTAATATCGCTGTTTAAAAAGGGAACTATTAATTTCTATGAGTGCACTGAACGTGTTGTTTCCGTCACTGATGAGGAAGAGCAACAAATGATAATTCGGAAATTACACGAAGGCAAAACATGCCATCGTGGTATTACAGAAACTGTTAAACGAATCCGACGCAACTACTATTGGCCAAACATGCATGAAACGGTTGCAGCCGCTATAAATTCCTGTGAAAAATGTAAAATCGCAAAATATGATCGCAAACCCATCAAACCGACATTACAGCTTACTACAACTCAAAATTCACCGTTTCAGGAAATATTCATAGACACATTCTCTATAGAATCTAAACAGTACCTCACCATAATTGACGCCTTTAGTAAATTAGGCCAGGCCATGGAAATACCAGCTCGATCTACTCCAGAAGTAGTTAGAGCCTTAGTAAAATACTTCAGTTTTTATGGTATTCCACGTAAAATCAGTTGCGACCCCGGAACCGAATTCAATAATGACCTATTGAAGGAACTAACTGAGCTATATAAAATTAAATTACACATCGGTACTCCAAACAACCCTAATTCAATGGGGATGATCGAACGATTCCACTCTACCATTATTGAGATCTATAGAATAGCTAAATTTGATAGGAAATACACAGATGCAGCATCCGTAATGACTTATGCTATTATGGCATATAACAACACCATCCATAGTGCTACTGACTTAACACCTTTCGAAGTTGTATTCGGACACACCGACTTAAAATCAGATTTTGACATTGACTTTGACAAAACATATAAACAACAACTGGTTAAGGATCACCGTAAAAGAACACATGAGTTATATAAATGTATAGCAGAAAAGATGAACAAAGATAAGGAAAACGTAACTAAAAAGCGCGGAGGTGAGATAGGACCGGAATTAGGTATTGGAAAAACCATCTATGCAAAACCTGTCAATAAACGGCAATCCAAAGATAAACCCAAATATCAAAAGGCTATCGTAACAGGCAAGGTAAAACGCAATGTAGTTCCTGTAAAAATAAAGGACAGAGACACAAAGGTGCCCATTAAACATGTCAAACGTCCTCCACAGGTGGGGCATACTCGTGATGGTGTCGATGACGACGACCCAGGCTCTCCTAGACCAAGTTGCTCCAAGCCAAGGTCTGCAAATTCAGAAAATTGACAAAAATCCAGGCATTCTACCCGTTAAGCAAGGCCAAGCATTTGTACAACGCAACGATTGGACAATTGTTAAAACAATTCAACTAGAGGGAATAGCGTCAGATTTTAATTTCAACATACGCCAATATTCTAAATTTTGTAAAAGTGTAATATTTCGTAATAATAACAATTCTTTTAATAATGAAGTAAAAGAATTCCGAGTTCAGGTAGAGTATATTAGAGATGAAGTTATTGAAAAATTACAACAACTCATACCAAAAAAGAGGTCTAAACGTGGCCTAATTGATCCACTTGGATCTCTTATCAAAGTTATCACTGGTAATCTTGACCACGAAGATGCAGTTCATTTTGAAGAGTTGATATCCGATCTTAAAACTCGTGAACAAGCTATCTCTAACAAAATTACTATTATATCTGAAATGTTGGACCATGTTGTTAACTCCACAAAAATTATAAATGATAATTCTAAAATATTAAATGACAGATTAACTAAAGTAGAAAGGTTTGTTAGAGAAAAACTCCAAGAGGAAAACCATAGTGTTGCATTATCTTACATAATTAGTATATTCAATTTGTTTATTATTAACTTCCGGACTATTTCAATGAAGCTTAGCGATATGGAAACATCTTTGGCATTAAGTAAAGTATCAGTCTTACATAAATCTGTATTAAACTCAAATGAATTATTACCGCTATTAAACGACATCAGTACTGTTGCGCATTTAATGTATCCTGTTAATGAACAAAACCTGAATACTTTGGAAGAAACATTTACTGTCAAATCCTACCTCAAGGATAGTAATGTAAGATTTATTATAAGCATTCCGGTAGTTGATAACGCCACTTATGATTATTATAAATTGTACACACTCCCTATATCCCTTGGTCCTAGTAATGAAACCCACGCCATCATTCCCGAATTTCCTTACCTGCTAGTAGAAGGTACCAAGTACAGTCCAATCGTACGGAAATGTAAAGAAATTACTAAATGCTAAAGAATATCTTTGCTCGGAAAATGATCTAGCCGTTTACGCCCAAGAAACTTGCATTCAACAACTTATGGAATACCGTCAGAACCGCTCAAAATGCCACGCATGGAGAATAGATCCAGATTTCATGAAGGTTCAGAAAATTTCCCGCAATAGCTGGATAGTTTTTGCTAAATCCGAGAAGATCCTGTTCCAGAAATGTGGAGATGAAGTTGTTAGAGAGCCCGTAAGTGGAACATTTATAATAACAATACAGAAACCTTGTGATGTCTATATGGATGATTTCCCGATTTCTGGACATAGTTTCCGCAGTCTTGGAAATAACTACTATAAAAGAACGCCTATTATCAACCTGCCTGATGTACAAGAATATGAAAAGAATAGCAAGTCGCATATTGAAGATACGGAAGTAATTGACGTCAAAGGAGTAAATTTAGATGACATCGAACATTTGAACTATTTGTTGAAGAAAAGTGTGAAAAGTGATAGCAGTGTTATTCCACCAAAATCATATGACATTGCCACAATTGTACTTTATTTAATTATAACAGTGATAATTGTATCCTTAATTTACTTTAAATTTAAGCCGTATATATTTAAATTGTGTTCTAATAATCAAATTAACTCTAATGATGAAGTTGAACTCCAGATACCCACAACTAATAGACCACTTTTGTTACATTAAACTTTTACATACATAAAATGTTAACGAAGTTCTCTGAAAACTAATTTTCCGATAACTTCGGTCTGAGGGGGAAGGCGTTATATTCCCATCTCCGACCCTTTATGCTGACATAGTATTCGCCCACGCATAAGATCACCCATGTGCAGGATGCAATGCCAGCATATTCTTAGATAAGGTTTAGTCATAACATCCTTTGTCAGTTAGCTCTTACATTTAATAAATAAGTTAGTCTTAGAGCAACCACTGTAGAGAATACAATAAAATCTTGTAACTCTATAATTAAATTTTAATTTTAGTTTTTAAAAAGACAATCCGACGTTCCCGATTGTTAACTAGTTATATCGTTGTTAACGACTCGGGGGCAGTTGTATTTATCTTGCTTGCCAAAAACTCGTTCGGACGAGTTTACGAAATACCAAATGATATTGTGATTGCACGGATTTTGGGCGCACCAGGCGCCGTCGTGATACTACATTTGTTTAACCTCTTGTATTGTGGTGAATCTGGTGACTGTCAAGCCACGTGGACTTCATCGCGACGAGTCAGGGAAGTACTACAATTAATAACAATTGAAATTGCAATTTTGAGTCTTAGTAGTAGGAAACCCAACTCGCAGGAGGCTTGTTTATGTGATTCAAAAATCACACGAGGTGAGTACCTAACCTCTTAGCCTCACCCTTTCAATCACCCTTACATATAACGCCGCGAATCACGGTAAAGTTTGCCCAGGAATCGAGGTTACCACGTCGTTCCACTATAGAGCACGCTTCCACTCTTCAACAAGACGTGGTACACCTCCCTTTTGGATTTCCTGTCGTCAACAAGTATATTTGAAACTTTAACCCCCGACGTAAACCGTACAGGTGTTATAAGTTTGGGGACGTCCATAAATTACATGAGGTGTTTAAGGGGGGGAGGGGGTCGAATCAAATCTCATCTAATCTTACGTTGGGGAGATTGGGGGGTCTCGGCAAATATCACGCAATTTTTTTTCTGATTGAAACAAAAAAAAAATGTATACTTATAATTAAACTCTCAGCAATATTGATTACTAGTCTTAACTAGTCGTAAATAAAAGCACGAAGCAAATTTTAATTTAAGTCACTTTAATTTAAATAACAATCCAACAGGTTTACGTAAGAAACCCATGTTTTGCAAAATCTCACGTGAGATTTGGGGATGGGGGAGGGGGTTGAATAAAATCTCACGACATCTCACCAGGGGGGGAGGGAGGGACAGAAAATTAAAAAAAACACCTCACGTAATTTATGGACGCCCCCTTTGCAAAAGAATCTGTGTATCTGTGTGAACCGAAGATTTGAAACAATCCAGAGGACTTAATGTCACTTATACCTTGACCTGTGGTGATCTTTAGGTGGTGCTACATATGTTCTGGTTTTTATTTTTTTATTTACCTCCTAGTAGGCGCCACTGATAGGTACATGGTAGACACTTCATCAATTCGTATGAAGCATTTTGCTTCCATATTCATCATAATTACGTACTGCCGATGTGCTGCCGAGGAATGGAATTCCTTGCCTGAGCGTAGTAACTGTTATATAATCTGTTCTGCAAAATACCTACTGGAAACGCTGCAGAACTAAGATGCTAAATTATGATGAAAGCATTATATTATATGAATAAGCAAGAATCTCCAAGGCCTTGAACATCGCCGCATCGTTGCATGTTATGTTAAATTAAAGTATCATGTCACCTACATTACTGGGTAAACACGCGCCATCATCGATCGCATCATCACTTAACATCAGGTGAGATAGTAATCAAGTGCTACCCAGTTCGGTATAAAAAAAAATCAATTTATGCAACCGATATAACTGTGCTTGCGACGTATTGAAGCTAATTCACAAACCCCAACAACTCCAGTTCATCTTCAGACATAAACATCAACAATATGACGTCATATATCTACTCCCATTTCACGAAACCCATTACTTAGGTATCCCTTTGCGGCTTAAGCAATCTATCTGCAGCAATACACCAATTGATTTAGCCTCGACTTCCTTTGTGTGAATAATCTGAGGACACGTTAGCCTAGCCGTAATATTCTGGATGACTTAAGGCCGTTTTCAATAAATAATGTACTTACCTATAACCACTAGTTAAACTAATGTATATTTATATCGGATAAATCTGAACTTTGTAGAAAATATTTAGTTTAATTTGTTAGAATCTGTTAATTTTTTTTGGAATTTTACAAAGCTCGAAACATTTTCTTTTCCGTTTGTTAAGGTTCCGTACCCAAAGGGTAAAACGGGACCCTATTACTAAGACTCCGCTGTCCGTCTGTCTGTCTATCTGTCTGTCTGTCTGTCTGTCCGTCTGTCACCAGGCTATAGCTCATTAACCGTGATAGTTAGACAGTTGAAATTTTCACAGATGGTGTATTTCTGTTGCCGCTAGAACAACAAATACTAAAAACAAAATAAAGTTAAAAATTAAAGAGGGTCCCCATACAAAAAACGTGTTTTTAATCGCCATCTATCTAATAACTTTCGGCAAAATGACATAGATGGCGCTAGTAAACGAGCCCCGTCTTTCTAGATCGCGACCAAACCAAATATTCTTGGTAATATCAATTAATCAAATATATGAAGTTGAAACTCTGTTATGTTTCGTATTGTACGGAACCCTCCCTATGTGTGCGATAAGAGACGCGATGCTGACTCACACTTGGCCAGTTTTATTATTTGTTTATCTATTTTAGATAGACATAATTATGTTTCAGGGGTGACTTTTGGAAAATCCTGTCTTGGTACACCCTTGCGTACTAAGACAAATATACCCTCTAAATTTCTAGTCTCTGCGACCAGCGGTTTAGGCTGTGCGTTGTTTCTAAGTCAGTCAGTCAGTCAGTATGTAAGGACAAAGATTCTTATAGTACTACATGTGCTAATTAAGCCCTTGTTATTTGATACCCAACACTGCTATAATATATATTTTTTTCTTATTGTCCATTACTCTATCTCTTGTAGAGGGCGCAATATTCAATGTAATGTGACATCACAGAGCCTATTAATTAGCCAATATTGTCAAATTATTGTAAGGAGTTAAGAAGTTATGGGGGAACAGATAAAATAAAGGACAAAATCATAATCCTCCTGTAGTCGGATCAAAAGTAGAAAACAATACTCAGACAAAATTGAAACGGAAAATATTTCATCTGCGATACCATTGCGCTACTGAGACTGCGTGCGCTCTGTTAATAATGGCGTTTCTGATTACGTCATATGCAGGTAAAAACAAGGTAAAACAACGCCAACTTCCGGTAAAATTTGTATACATTAGACAGTGACAGCTTTCCTAGCCGCTCCCGGATGAAGACTCTCAAATTGAGTAGAAAGCGATCAGCTAGGCTATTCTGTAAGCTATCTCGACAGCGGAATCCGCGGTGAGATTTAAATTTCGTATTACGAAATTCAACCGTATTAAGAAAGTAATACGATTGAATTTCGTAGTACGAAATTCGAATCTCACCGCGGATTCCGCTATCGAGATAGCTTACAGAATAGCCTAGCAGAGCATAATCCGAAAAATAAACGCGAGTGAAGGCCGATTAGTATATAAAAACTAAATATGAATATAACTCGTGATAATTTCATAGCTATGACAGTTTACATGTGATATACTAATAAGTTAATACGCGATAAATAGCATAAACTGTTATATTATCACAAACAAAGTAGTATATATACATCTAGTGGTTTATAGTGTATATTCCATCTTATGTGCTATGTGTAGTAGGTATTCTAGTCCTTCCTGTACAAAGTCGTTTGATGTTAACTTGGACATAAGGCGTTGAATACACTGCCAGTACCTACCTTGTAGTACATGTACAGTAGCCATGATATAAAAATAAAAGTTTCCTTTCGACTTTGCCGGTGGAATTTCTAAAACTTTCTCGTCTTGACAAAAATAGCAAAAAATCTTTGGATCGTTCATAAAGCGATGATCATTTTCAGACATGCGGCACTAGATTTTTTTTTTATATGCCTACCAACTTATCTCAAATGATTCACACTGGCTTCACCATGAATATTAGGAACTCTACTTAATCTTTATTAATCTCACAAGTTCAAAAAATTCTACCAACATCAGACAAGAAACTTGCAACCGCAAATTATGAATATCGAAAAGTTATTATAACTATTCATTTTACTAAATATCTAATAAATATTAATTTATAATTTGATGATAATCATGCAATATTTAGGTACTTAGTAAGTAGCTAAACGACATGCCTAATATAATGAACATGTTGTTATAATGGTCAAGAAATATTCTGATTCTGATTCTGGCCTCAAGATGATACACTCCACTTACATACAATATCTTACTTTACAACATTCAATAATCTCAAAAACTTCACACTCGCCATTGAATTTGCACATGCACACGTACAACTTCATAATCGCCATCGAATTTGCACACACGTACAAACTCGGCATATCTTGCAAACTTGTCCTGCCGGATGCCAACAGCATATCTGTTCCACACACGGTCCAAGTTCCACAACTTGTATGCCTATACCCAGCTTTAGTCAGGAGACGGAATTGTAAACTCTGTGCAGATTATCGGAATCTCATAGTCTATCTACGACAACTACAGGTTAATACGAAGACGACACTTTCTTTGGAAAGATCCATCCAAATTATAAATGTTGATAAATGATTTTCTTGTTTAGGGTTCCTTACCCAAAGGGTAAAAATCGGGACCCTATTACTGAGACTCTGCTGTCCGGCTGTCTGTCTATCTGTCTGTCTGTCTGTCTGTCTATCTGTCTGTCTGTCTGTCTGTCTGTCCGTCTGTCACCAGGCTGTATCTCATGAACCGTGATAGTTAGACAGTTGAAATTTTCACAGATGATGTAATTCTGTTGCCGCTATAACAACAAATACTAAAAACAGAATAAAGTTAAAGATAATAGAGGGTCCCCATACAAGAAACGTGTTTTTTTCGGCATTTCACGCCATCTATGAACGTTTAGTTAGGTAAACGTCCCATAGATGGCGTTATATTGAAATGTCGATTCCTAACACCTTTGTTAGACGTTAGATGGCGTTATAAGAAATAAAATGTTTATTAATTATTATTTTTTGCTGGCGAAAAATGATAGTGGTATTTTTTGCTCTATCTTATAAAATACTGTAGTGTGGTACGGAACCCTACGAGTGCGAGTCCGACTTGCACTTGGCCAGTTTTTTTAGAATTCATTCATTAAATTACTGTTATAAGGAGACAATGCTAATTAGGTAATAGACGTTTAAGTCAAGTCGAATCTTCTTTTCTTTATTAAATAGTATAAAACAAAGTCACTCCCGCTGTCAATACGCTTAGATCTTTTAAACTACGCAATAGATTTTAATGCAGTTTTCATAAATAGATAGGGATTTAAGAGGGAGGTTTATTATAACTAGGATTTAACGCGGGCAAAGCCGCGGGGCGCAGCTAGTTGATTATAAAAGAGAAACAATAATTAAATACCAACACAGCAAGAAGTAAAAGTTCAAAGAGACATATGTGCTAGATCACTAATTGTAAATAAAACTGGCCAAGTGCGAGTCAGACTTTGTCCCGCACACGGAGGGTTCCGAACGCCATCTGTCGAATTTCTAACGAACTTCTAACACCAACTAAGTAAACGTTAACTCAAAGGTAGAATAGTATTATATAGTAGTAATAGTAATAGTGGTAATAGGAATTGTAGTAATTAATATTATTAAATATCTGGTTGACCGAGCTTTGCTCGGTATTTTTTGCCACTTAAACAGACAAATATGACTCTTCCCGACATCTATTGACGAATAATAATACTATTTTTTTTAATTGAGAGCAACTAACTGCTTTAATACTGATACTACTTCTACTGATCTCTACTGATAGTACTTCTACTCGCCAATAGATGTCGGGAAGAGTCATATTTTAAGTTGATTATCAATAAAGTTTATTATTGAAAACACGAATAAAACAACATTTTCTGAAAATGACTCCTAGCTAGATCGATTTATCGCCCCCGAAATCCCCTGTAGGTATACTTAATTGTATTTAATCATTGGAGCCGCTTCCGAGATTCAGATTAAGGTAAAGACGATAGCGCCATCTTAGCAACTAGATAGGTGGCGCTGCGCTATCTTAAAAATTTTTTTAAACTTTTCTTTAATTTTTAACTTTGTTCTGTTCTTAGTATTTGTTGTTATAGCCGCAACAGAAATACATCATCTGTGAAAATTTCAACCGTCTAACTATCACGGTTCATGAGATACAGCTGGTGACAGACGGACAGACAGACAGACAGACAGACAGACAGACAGACAGACAGACAGACGGACAGCGGAGTCTCAGTAATATGGTTCCGTTGGGTTCGGAACCCTAAAAAAAACTGTGTATATTTGAAACACTAATTTAAAACAAAGAACTCAAATTTCAAGCAGTTAAACATTGCCCTCTATAGAGGTAGGCTTAAATTCACGGCCCAGTTTTTACTAGGTCTATGTTTTCGCTAAAGTTGGTAATGCCGCTCGGAAAACAAAGAAAACACACCACATCCTTGTTTTAATGCGTCTGTAGGTTAAAATCACTACCGCCGAAAATGGCCTTTAGTTATACTTTTTAAGCTTTCTTGACGATATTTTAACAATTTTCCAGCGACGATGCAATTCGCAATTTAAAAATACATATTCGTTTACAGATCTAAGTTGATAGAAATGAAAACCGTGGTTTCAGTGAGTGAGCATAAAAATAATTGGTTTCTAGCACATAATTGCCATAGTGATAAAATCAATGTAAGTAAGTAGTAACTCTTTTAATAAAACTAGATACATTGTGGTATTAAATTGAGAGTTCACCAAGGCACAAATTAGACTAATGTAAGCTTGTAAGTACCACGAACAAAAATTATACTGAAAACATTTTTTTCACAAAGAGAATCAAGTCTATTTTAAGTTTATTAAACCTCAAAAGGGACGTTTACGCCAACGCAACGATTCCCCGAACTAAGAAAGTTAAATATAATATGCCTGGGAAATAAAACACCCAGTTACCTTGTTACCGAGCTTCAATAAACTCTATATACCGCTCGTTTCTCAATACATAAGTTGAGTATTGATTTTTACATATTACATAATCTGTATTTACCCTGGCTATAAATGGTATAAAATAGCGGGTAAATATCCCATTCAGTTTCATCTTTTTCGCGGTTATTGCTGCAACTGTTTAAGCTTTAGCTGATTTAAAAAAAATAGTTGAAGCTTTTTATATCCATTCTGTAAGCAAGTAGGTTTTTTATTTGAGGTTTAAAGGCTTAGTATCAAAGTTTTCTTTTAGAGGCAATTTAGTCTGCTGTTGTTTTTTTTTCTATAGAAAATCAAAACACCTAGGATAGGTTAGCTGATCTGTGTTTGAAACTACGAGTATAATTTATTTAAATCGCTTTAAATACATTTAAAATACCTAATTTTAAATGTATTCAATATCACTTAATATTTAAGAAGACACCCACTTCATTATTAATCGTTTTCGAAATCATTGGTTCCAATTAAAACTGCATTGTCCTCAGCTAACCGTTCCTAATATCGCATGAACAAAGACGTGTAGTATATTTGCCTACGGAATTTACGGATTCGCATCCCTTTGTTTACTATTGTGGCTGTGCACCTTAATTGGCGGCAAGTCGGCACCTTGAGACAGACGGTTCCACCTGAGCCGGCAGATGCGAGCCGGCTGTCGGACGCGCCGGACCTGCGCCCCGCGTCCCGCACCGCCCCGCCCGGCCCGCGCAATCGCGGCAACCACTTTTATTTCCCCGAATAAAGTTTATCAAACAAAGCGAACCCCGCGCCCTGCATCTGCTCGCCCAGCTGTTCCCGGTTGCAGCTGGCCTCCCCGTCTCGCTCGCACCAGCGCGCGCTCTTCATCCCTGCGCGAGACATAACATCGCTGTAATCGCTCAGCCCTACGGCTCCCCGTGTACGGGCCATTCGCAGTTTGCATCTCGATGCCGTCGGAACTTACCATCGCCGCGATGAGTAAACGAAAGCAGGACGATGTCGAAGTGGACGACGCGAAGAAACGCCGCCGCACGCGCTCGTCTAGCGAGCCTCTACCAAATGAAACTGAAGAACCAGAAAAGCGCGAGGTGTTGAAACGTCTCTTCGGCCGCTACTGCGCTGTTAACTCGCAGAACAACCGGCCCGCCGTTCCAGAGAGGAAGGAGGAGGAGGAATCTGACGACGATGAATACGACGACGCTCTAGACGAAAACGAAGACCCGCTTCTTGACGACGTTCCTGTGAATATGGATCCAGAGCAGTTAGGATTTCTGGTGTGCGCTCAGGAGACTCTGCGATTCTTGCACGGGCGTGGGTTCACCGCTGAGAATCCGATGTTCGTACGCCTCCGCTCCCGGTTGCTTCAAGGGATCGCGGACATCGCGGCCGCCTAGTCGCTACTGGGCCGCCGGCCCTAAGAAGATGTCAATCTTCTCACCTGGTCGGATGGTCATCCCGGTCGTCCCTCAGTGTCCCCTCAGTGTTATTGTTACCTCGGTGTCCCCG
Organism: Cabera pusaria; assembly: GCA_954871355.1. Lineage (NCBI taxonomy): Eukaryota > Metazoa > Arthropoda > Insecta > Lepidoptera > Geometridae > Cabera > Cabera pusaria. Next base: position 18,503,295 of record OX940901.1, read on the forward strand.
GTACTATGTATCAATCGCGATCGCGATCTTTCGCCATTTCTTTCTTCGTGCGTATCAACAGGTGGCCCGACGGGGCGCTCTAGTCACTTCTAGTCAAACTTTTAAGAATTTATTATATGTTAGAGAAAAACTTTATTGATGTCTACTTATTCATGAAATAAATGTCTTAAGAAATTTATAGTTGTTTATTTGCTTCACATCGTTCATAAAATTATTTCATTATTCATAAAGCTAGCTTTCATAAGTTTCTTAGATTTTTCTTAGTTAAGTATGTAGATATAATTATACAGACTTTAACTTTATATCTTATTTTTGAGAGCAAAATAAGATACTTTATTCGTATTCCATTTATTCAGGCATCTCGTCATTTCTATGAATTCTTGGCTAGCTGCTAATTATGATTCAGTAAGTCGGTATAATTAGCTCGAATAGAAAACATTTCGCAATAAAGCTTACATTTTTAGTAAATCCCAGACACACATAACTTTAATTAAGCAAAATAAACAAATTACTTCATACTCATACAGTGGTGTTTAGGTCGCTAGGAAAATAGAATTGTATTTTATAGGAATTACGGAACACGTAAAACTTTTGTTTTTCATACCTACACAATATATTTTTTTGCTGTCTTTTAATTAAATGTATAGGCAGAATTTTTTCCTCAAGAGTAGCTGGGCGCAATTTAATACATCATTTATTTATGTGACACTTTAAAATAGGGGCAGTTTCACCGGTTCCCGAAAATGCGTTAGATAGTTATCTGACACATAACGTCATATGAAAGCTGTGAAACATCTGTCAGATTTCTTCACATTAGCGCTACCAGGAACTGGTGAAACTGGCCCATATTTGATTAGGTAAAACTGCGACACAAGCCAAAAATAAGCAATAAGCCATAGACCTATAACTATATGGTTTAACTCTATGCAATAAGCGAAATAAATTTCTAACAATAGCTGTACTATTCATTATTCTGTGACAATAGGCGAAAGAAATTTCCTACATTGGGGATTAGGGGATCATTGCAGGCTGGCTGCCCACGGGAAATTATTGTTACCTCACCCCGTCGCTACATCTTAATTAACTCTACACGTGATCTTTGGACGGTACTGAATGAATGACTACAGTTGGTAAGGTAAGGATTTAAGGTACGGATAAACCGCACCGTCCTACGTGCGCGATCTAGGCGGCTATCAGATAGCGCAGTAGTATTTGTATCGACTGGTTCACACCAAACGCGATCAGAAAACAATTGAAAAGTACTGAAATCGCGCCCGCCGATCGCATGACGCCGCGGTAGCTGTACCTTTAGCCATGGTTCAAACCACCCATCTAAAAGTATGAATGATTTCTCATCGGTAGAGTACCTTTCTGAGGTGGTCTCATAACAATTTCATCGAGATCTGATAAGTATCTCCAGAGATATAACGATAAACGTCTCAAACTTGCTACTGAATCTGACTCGCGCGGCATGGAAGTCGGTTGTTTTAGTTATTAAACTATCTTAATTATTGGTATTTGTTGTTTTTTTTACAACAATGATTTCTAGTAGATTATACCGTCCTAAAATGATTTATGTAACCAACGCATGATTTTTCATACAATTTGTACACGAAAATAAGGTACTTATCCACCTACGTCCTGCCTCACAAAGTCAGGGCTCTGTTCGTGCAAATCTCACTAAGTGCTAAATTGGTTTTAATCCGCTTTTCACCGTCGAATAGACCATTCCGGGAAACATTTTCGTCGGGACCCAGATTATTCTGACGTAACTACGAATGTATAATCAGTAGGTAGATATAGCGTATAACGTTCTCAAACTAGGTGGAGCGATGATATATACAAGGTGGCTAGCAGGAGCTGGAGAATAGCCGAGGATCGTGCTTAATTCTGAGCGTAATGCTCGGACTTAGGGGCGGGGCCAGTAACAGCTGCAAGAGGGCTGCTCGCATGCTTTCGTCATGCGAGCCGGACGGTGGACGGTGTGCGAGTAGTTGCCCTTCGCACACCTGTCATGTGAGGGACGGAGGGTGTGGTGGGTTCGAGGAGACGACGAGCCACACTCCTCTAAGGCTGTGGGTCCGATTCACTCGGGCCGAGAGTTGTGACCGGTGAAATTGAAAATAATTTATTGTCATATGTAGAGTACATAACAATACACATAAAAGGTTAAAGTAAACATGAACGACAAAAGGATCAATTTAAGCATAATTCTTGTGCGTCCAATTGCTTAGACACGCAACGCTGATTTTCTAATTGACCCCGAAAATTCGGTCTATGGTCATCGCCGATTTGTAGTTAGGTTTTCATGCCACCCGAGCGCTCACGCAGTTTGTAGGCCGTTTTCCCAGACTTAGAGGTGTTTGAGGTATTTATCTCCATACCATCTCTTGAGAAACTCATCAGGTCAAAATGAATTGTATATTATAACTTTTGAACCACTGTAGAGATGTACTTTTCCCATTAAAAAAAATCATTCGAATCGGTTCACAGTTGACGGAGTAATCGCGTAACATACATACAAAAAAAACATACAGACGAATTGAGAACCTCCTTCTTTTTGGAAGTCGGTTGAAAAGTGCCATATATAATATGTTAAACTATTCCTTTTCCCACCCATGGTTGTCTGGAAGATATTGCTTTACGCGATAAGACCGACTGTAGTAACACGGTTTGTTGTAAAGTAATTTTTAAAATTCAATTGTAAGGTATTCAAAATTGAGTTTATCTATCTATCTGTCTTGTACTACCAATACTTACGTAGTAACTATTATATAATCTGTGTCAATACTACAAATGAAATGTTTTAGCGTCCTGTAAAAGCTTTCCTTCTCAAATAGCTGAAAGCCAGTCGTGTGTCTATCACATCAAATCCACTCAGTAGAATCGATGCGACGAGACAAGCCCTGACTAGGGCAACGTACCATGTCACGACAGCTACAGAATTCATAATAAATAATTATTTTCTACCAATTGTCCTAACTGAGAGTAACATACACTGTGAGATAATTAAAACAATTTTGGCTAAATATTGGCTATTTGTAAAATAAACAGTAGATGGGTAGGTATACTTAATATATAGTAGGTATCACAGATATATTGTATATATGATATCTGTGGTAGGTATAAATGCTGCGAGTGAAGAATTCGTTGCGTAAATTCATCCATTGAACAATTTTGCAACTATAGCCTGTAACTGAACAGTTCACTCTGATCTTACAATTTTAGGTGATTTTAAAAACAAAAAGTATGTACTTACTGAACTTTATGTATTTGCACTATTTCGTCAATAATAATAATATATTACTAGATGGAAAAATCTTCGTTATTTTAAATAGGATAGTTAGATAGTGGCCGAATGGGAAAAAAGGGAAAAAATATTGCGACTTTTAGGGTTCCGTAGCCGAATGGCAAAAAACGGAACCCTTATAGATTCGTCATGTCTGTCTGTCTGTTTGTCCGTCCGTATGTCACAGCCAAAGAATTAAAACTTGGTAGCTAGATGTATTCTGTGAACCGCTTTCCGATTTTTATACAATACAATATAAATAAAAGATATAAAAGTTTAAGGGGGGGGCGGGGCATCCCAAACATGGAAATGTAACAAAAAAAAAATATTTCCAAACCTATACGGTGTCTATGGATCTTTGAGTATTCAGCCACTATGGATAGGTCTTTAAAAATGATATTGAGGTTCCTGAAATATTTTTTTCTCAAAGTCAATAATTTGAAAGATAGGCGCGTCTAAAGTGGTAAAATGTGCCCCCCCCCCCCCTCGAACTTTTAAAGTAAGGGAGTGAAACATCTAGAAAAAATATGTTCTGTAGATCTCAATAAAAACGAAAATTGGTTTGAACGAGATACAGCCAGCAGTTATTGAGATATAGCGACCGCAATTTTAACTTTGTTTTTCATACAAACACTATGAAAGCAAAGTAATTTTTTTTGATTGCGAAAAATCATAGTTATAGAATACTCTACTATGTTACTGAACCCTATGAGTGCGAGTCCGACTTGCACTTGGCCAGTTTTTATAGATTTGAATACAGAAATAAAAAAAATATATTCCTTTCGGTTGATATATGCATGAAATGCCATTACAGTTATTTTACTTTTAATAAGGGTGTTTTTTGAGGGAGAAAATGTTAAAGCTGAAATAATATTGTAAAAAACTTTGATTGACATAATGATAAACATGAAATCAGAACATTCAATTGGTCAACGAATGTCAGCGGTATGAGATTAAACTTTTTATGACGCTGATGTTGAACTTGATATCTAATACTATAATCTGTGTCCTGACATACTGACTGACTGACTGACAGACAACGCACAGCCTAAACCGCTGGTCGTAGAGACTTGAAATTTGGAGGGTATATTTGTACGTAAAAGTGTACTACGAAAGCATTTTTCAAAATTTGTGTGCAGAAACAAGATTAGATAGTTTTTTGTATTCGAAACATCACACAGGTGCTTTTAAAAATTAATAAGTAAATACGTGTTTCAGACTTTTTCGAAATGCCACCTCTAAAAGGGTGAAGTGGGGTAACAAATTCTGAAATCAATATTGTTTCGGATTGCGCTGAAATTTGGCATGCAGATTGTTATTATAACGTAGGATTTTTCAAAATTCACTCCTTAAGGGGATGAAACAGGGGTTCAAAGTTTGAACCGTTTATATATATATATATATATCATCATCATCAGCCTGTATCAGTCCACTGCTGTGACACACTGCTGTGACAGTAGACCTCTCCCAAGATGCGCCACTGAGCCCGATCTTCGGCTATGCATGCATCCCTTGGGAGGGATATGCCCTAATCGCCATGCTGGGCAGGCGTGTTGGCGATCGCAGGACGTAGCTTCTCGCACCGGTGACGCTGCTGCCCGTCACCGGCCTGTAGAATTTGGCTATGCCATAGATATGAAATGGTTATACCGCCATTTGTCGGTCGCCAGAGCCCCGTCTGTTGGTCAGCAGGATGCACCACGGGCAGGTGAGGTTGGCTGGGAGCACCGAGGTCGTATTTGTGCTCCCTTACATCCCAATATATATATATATTATTAGAATTAAATATATATATATCTTTAATTCTAATAATCTTTATTTCAGGTAGCTTAAAAAACATCAAATGTTATTTTAATACCCATATTATAAATACCTTACAGACTACCTTACATATAAATATAACTATTTTATTATTGGAGCACTTTGAGTATCAGGGATTTTTCTCGATCTTGTATCCCTGTACTTGCGGTATACAACCCCTGCAGGCCAGAACTCCGGTACGAGGAACGTGTTCTTATGCTCGGCTGGAACCTGCAGCACATACGACTTGATGTCTGTCGGCCGCTTCTGCTCCAGCTCTTTCTATTATTATGCATACCTTTAAAATCGAAAAACACACTATAAAGAGCGACAATAATGATCGGCTAAATCAAACAAATCTGTAGGGACCTTTAATAAAACAATTTTTCCACGCTAGACATAAAAATCTAAAAAGCTTTATACCTACTTAAGCTTCCAAGACTTCGCTTGATGCAGAAAGTCAATAAAGTGCGAGCAAAGTAAGTTATTTCGAATTTCCTTTACCAGGGGAAACTTCTTCTGCTCTTACTTCTGACTGCATCCTTTCATAACTTAAGTAAAGCTTTACTTGGCGAGGGTGGGACTAAGTTGTACTTAAGTGGAAACCTTTCTGCTTTTGATGTGAGATTGAGCACTTTGATGAAGGTTTTCATAATTTAACTTGCTGCACATATCATAATTAACATAACATAATAACACCAATATTATAAATGCGAAAGTCAGTTTGTTTATTTGTTTAGGACTTCTTCACGGTCAAACGGCTAGACTGATTTAGCTGAAATTCTTCACAGGCCAGAACCTACTGTGGATTAGGCTATTTTATACTTTTTAACGCGGGCGAAGCCGCGGGACACAGCTATTAGTATATATTTGTCTAAATACGAGTTAATGGTAAGGGTTTCTCCAACTGGAAATTCATTTCAAGGTTAGCGCGTCAAGGCATTTTATATTCGATAATGTATAATGTATATTCTATTAGAGGTAACAAATTTTAAAGTTCGCTAGCCGGCATAGTGCTCAGCGATGCCCCTGTATGCCGGTGAGCGCTTTGGAAGCATAACATTTTTGTGTTACCATTGTATACCTACGAATTTACTTTTTTTTAATTCTTATAGGCAGGCTATCGTTTGACTTTGATCTCACCTGGTAGTAAGAGATGATATGGTCGAAGATAGTGAACACGCTAGGCCTAAAATACTCTCACTCTCAAGGGCTGTCTGCTACCGGAACACCGTATGGTTATGGCGGCAGATTTTCTCCATGTTGGTGATAACTGTGGTAAGCTACTATTTGTTAACAAGGCTAAGCATCGATATATATATATATATATATAATATGCTCATACCATCTATGGAAAAACACCCGGGCTAGGATTTGAACTGGTGACGTCACGCTTAGAAGTCAAGCTTCGATGGCCTCTTTTACGAAAACGGGGCATTCAAACATTGGTTCTCTTACGTTGGCAAATTCAAAATGCGATGACTTACCGTCCGCCTAGGCTCTAATGGTACGGCCACACCGCGGCGTCCTGCGATCTGCTGGCGCGATCTCAGTACTTTTCAATTGTTTTCTGATCGCATTTGGTGTGAACCAGTCGGCACTAATATTACTGCGCTATCTGATCGCCGCCTAGATCGCGCACGTAGGACGCTGCGGTGTGTCCGTATTATACCTTTATTTTAGCATAGAGTGGTATGCTTAACTCGCTCGTCAATATAGATTTCTACTATAAACACCACGGAACAAAAAAAACTATGTGTCTAAATAGTATATGCAGGTTTACAATGTCAAATTGAAAACAAAAATACACAATTGAAAATCTCTATATTTTTTTATTTCTAATATAATTACACAAAATAAAAAAGTAAATAAATGCTTTTATTACAAAATATAGGCTATTATCAAACGGGCATTATTACAATAAAAGAAAATCACAGCCTAGCGCGACTCGAACCTGGGCCTCCTGGATAACACGCCCTAACGCTGTAACCAACTTAACTATGGAATTGTGTTTCTGATAAAGTTTCAAGTAGTTCTATAATCTTTAATCTAGCAGAAATGTACCTAATAAATGCATTATCAGGAGCCAGTGAAACTGGCCCTATGTAACTGTTTGAAATAAACTGTCAAAAATACAAGTGGCATTTTTTAGACGAAACTACTCAACACTTTACTGGCAGTTTAGGTACTTTACTCGCTCCTTTGTGAAGAGGCGCTTTTGTAAAAAGTAATTCCATCCCAAAATTAAATACGTTCCGAAATTGGATCTCAATTGAAGCAATCTCGATATTAAAAATTGCTAACATTCACAATACTCGACTGCACGTCCATTTGGCTCTCATCTAGTCTAAAATTGCACTACTTCTGAATTAAATCCGAACACTGGATTTATGCTACGTTTACACGAAGCTATTGCTTGCTATGTGCATATCACATAGCAAAGTAACATACTTTGATACAAACATACAAATACTCTACAAAATACATGAGTAAACTGAATAGAACAGATATCTAAATATTGAGATGTATACTTTCTTACAAATACTCGCTAGGTGTTTTTATTTTATTTTTATTATGGCTCCACGCGATTAGTGTATTTAGCCAGTGTCTAGTATTGAAATTCTTCATTTTTCTACGAATTTTAGTCGTAGAGATGGGTCGAAGTCACATTTCAGGTCAGTTTTCAAGTAAAATTCTAGTCTATGTAATACCTTCAGTAAAGATGTGTTTACTGAAGATTTTCAGTGAAATTTTGGTGAGAACGCAAATAGCATGTTTTTACAACATTGTGCTGTTTCCCTATACTCGCACATTCACCGGCACTTAATGGTTAATAATCCACATTTATTTCACATTAACTCGCGGAAGAACAGAAGTTTTAATAAAAACTACAATGAGATCACACACACTTTTCGACGTTCCCGCCAAAACTCCTACGCTAGGTGGTTTTTGATGCGAACCTTATGAGATGTTACTGTCAAAAGCGACAAAGAGAAAATTATTATTTATTTCAGAAAATATGTATTGTTGAAAATTACATATTATTATGTTAGAAATTTAAGAAATAAAATCGATACAGTGTCATTCGAAAACGAATGATCTTTAATTTAGAAATAAATCTGATATACTTCGTGTTTTACATGAAGTATATAAGATTTATTTCTAAAGCCATCTGTTGAGTCTCCAGCAACTAGCATGATTTTTTTAAGACAACGCCTTATTGAGTATTCGAAGGTTATTAAAGATTAGGTTTGATAAGGAGTAGCTTAATACAATAAAAAAATTAACTTAATAATAAAATATACATAATAAATTATACTTTGGTTTTTATCTGCTTTTTGGGTCTGAATTTCAAATATTTGCTCTAAGTTATGACATTATCCATGAATTTATATACATTTGGTATGCTCTTTAAATCATATCATAAAACCACAAAGTAATACAAATCCAAATTAATTGCTCTAAAAACCAATACATGCTTTTGTGTTTAATTCATGTTTCTTTCCTACCTTTACAATGGCCTCATTTACACTGTATAGCAGTTTACGAATAAAATTATCTATTCAAAGTTCTTTACATAATACAACTATCATGCTTGTTACATTTTCTAGTTACCAGGGCAGCATAAATTGCCTCGTCTAAAATGAACTTTAAAATCACAACTCCTCGTTCCCGTCAGAGTTCCGGTTTCACTCTACCCAGTTAAATAATAACTAGAATGATACCTGCCAATCATGCAATTAGCCCCTAATTGCTGAATCGTAGAGCCCAGACAATAATCCTTAGATGTACTCAGGATAGAGGATCGGGGCCTCAAATATAATACTCATTGCATTTCTTAACTTTCACTTAGAATTACTTACGTGGTGTTTAATGCCCAAATAATTTACAAACACAATAGTCGAGATAAGTTAAAAAAAATATAATTTTTATTTCACTTGACAAGAATTGCAAAACCACTTGTATAATAAATCTGAGCTTATAAAATACTTCTCACCATAAAATTAGATATCTTGAGTAAATAATTCTTAACATCTTTCTTTTCCAAAAGTAAGTGCATTCGTGCAATTATACAATACATATTAAAATCTATGTGTATACGCGTGATAAGTACTTAAAGAAAGATCATTTCTTTGTAAACATCGTAATTGATTGACTTATGGTCGGTTTTTTGAGGTACGTTTATTGTGAGTTTATCTACTCAATTGTACCGTTATTGAATAGATAAAACTCTCAATAAATGTACTCAGAAACCGGCCATTAATACTCTACAAACGAATTTAAAGTAAATAATGTAATTAATAAATATAATAAAAGCTTTGGTATTGTAATGGCTTCATAATAAATTACAGACTAAATTGTGCTATTCAATCCGATTACAACATCTCAATTTACTCAATTTACCTACCCTACCGTACCCTATTCTATCTCGAATATCCAGTCTCTATATTTTTTTGTGGTGCGGCACCATATAGTGGTAAAATACCGTAAAACCTTTATCACCGGTCTACCCATTCGGCGTCCTGAGTTCGTGTCTGGCTATATCTGATATCCGTCCCTCTGTAAATGTACTCTTTCAGCAGCTTATTGATTTCCTCTGGAGACAGGGCCGCAGTGAGGTCGGTTCTGTTCAGGAATAGTACCAATAGAGCTTTGTGCAGCTCGTAAGCTGATATTTTTGATTGTGATGATGTGTCGGTGGGGCTGGTTGAGTCTGGGATCATTCTGAAAGAGAAATGACAGAATTTGAAAACATTGGTAGTTATGATATCAATAAACGAGTTTGCTGTATGCGTTTAGTTTTTTTTTTTTTTTCAATCTAGCAAGTGTTTAACCTGTTGCTCACCTGGTGGTAAGCAATGATGTGGTCGCTGGTGGTAAATACGCTAGGCTTTGAATGGTCTGGCTCTCAAGCGCTGTGCTGCCGAAATACCGTAAGTTTAGGTTAGGTCCCTACTTTTTGGTGGCAAGTCAACTGATTGTACTGGGGTCGGTTGAGCTTAGTCATTCTCCAGCGCATCAGAGACTATTCTCAAACACTAAAGGCGGGTCTAGACATGTATCATTTGCCCGATCCGATCACCGTATCCGTATCGTCGATGCGTATCATGATCGCATATGTGGACGGGTAATGATACACGTATCATGATACGGGATCTCGATACGCCGTTATGATACGGCCCGTCCCATGTCGTGTCGGTTTTTGTCCGATCATCAAAGGTGATACAGATACGGACGTGGGTAGATACGGATAGATACGAATACGGAGCAAATCGGAGGCGTCCACAGCTTGATACGGGGCTTGATACAATACGCAGATACGGATACGGTGATTGGATACGGTGATAGGTTCGGTCAAATGATCATGTCACATGATCATTTATTAATGTATAACACATATATATATATATATATATATATACATATATTAATGTCTACAGATTATATATACAAGCCTACCTAGTTTTATTCTATGACACAGATTATGGTCAAGTGCTTGCTATATACAAATAAAAACGCAATCATATTATTAACGGTTGTACACTGTTATTTGTTCGTTAACACGATTGAATTTTAATCTATACTAATGATATAAAGAGAGACCATTTGTAGTTTTGTATTTTTGTATGTTTGTAATGAGTAAGCTCAAAAACTACTGGACCGATTTAAAAAATTCTTTCACTAATATATAGAATGGACTTTCGGAATGAAAATAGGCTATATATTATCCCGTTTAAATCAAAGGTACATTCGTGGAGACTTAATTTGCAACCTAAGTCGACTAAAAAACGGTCGAAAAAACACGTTTCTTACGAACGCTGCTCAATTGAAAATAGATGGAAGAATATTTTCTATGGAAGAGTTGTACAACTTAATAAGACCTACAAAAAAGTCCGCGACAGCATATATCTATCTCTTAAGGTTGACTCACAGTAACCATTTTAATCTTTAATTTTTTGTTAAAAAATATTACATAACTTCCAAGGCTATTTTCAAGTATATAGTATTAATCCTTATCCAAATAATTACGGTATTTAGCTTGGCCACATATTAAAGATTAAAATTGTCCTTTACAGTATATAATTTAAATGAAAACTCTAGAAGATATCACGGATTTCACATACACGCATCGCAAAATTAATAAAATATTTACAGTGAAACCACAGATTAGGTCATAGTTACTGCGAAAATATTATTATAGGCTTAGCTTTTCTGTAGATCCCCACCGATCACAATCAATTTGAAGTCAATAAAGTACAATAATATGATCTATTGTATAAAATAATAATAATCTAAATATATAATATAATATTTTAAACCACCCCGACTGATCTATGTATAATATTTTCATTAAAAGCATTCCAATGACTCTAAACACGACATTTCAAATCTGAGCTGTAAGTTGGGAGTGGATTTGACTATTCTGTAGAGTACAGGAGATGTCCCAGCATCAGGTCAATGCTTCCATGTTCTTACAATATCGTTGAAGAAGAAGATTTTCGAATTGATCAGACCTATGAAAGTTGATTTCATAGCGCAATTAAATAGAAAAAAGCTCATAGTTTTATAATGATTGAACGAATTTTCATGAATCAAAGCTAAGAACACTCTCGATGAAGACATCTATCAAACAAACAAAAAATATCAATAATAAAATCAAAATCGGTTCATCTGGTTGGGTGCTAAGATGCTACAGACAGACACAGATACACACGTTAAACGTATAATACCCCTTCTTTGATCCCATGATTTGATTGATTTTGATTCCATGATCCCACTACCTCTGTACGAAAACCCATGATTCATGAATGCACATAAAACTTTCATTGGTAGGTATATAGCTAGGATTAGAACCAACGACCGTCGGGTCAGAATCAGGGTAACTATCTTTTACGCCAAAGGGCCGTCCAATATCACTACGTAAGTATTATAAAACAAAGTCCATCACTGCGTCTGTCTGTCTGTTCGCAATAATCTCAATAGCTACTGAACGGATTATCATGCGGTTTTTACCAATAGCCAGAGTGTTTATGAGGAAGGTTTAGGTGCATAAATCGTTAAGGTTTTGTGTAAATTGGTTGAAATATGACGATGATTGTTAAATATGTTAATATTTTATATTTGATGCAACAAACTGATGCAAATTTTGTAGGCATATATGTTCTACCCGTGCGAAGCCGGGGCGGGCTGCTAGTTTATAATAAACTACCAAAGGCCTTAAAAGAATGCAACCTGGCCAGCTATAAGACAAAATTGCAATGTTTATTAATTGAAAAATGTTACTATAGTAGTATTATTATCTTTTCTATGCTTATAGTGTTCAGGATTTTCTCGATGAAAAAGATTTTAATATTTAATTATGTATCTAAATTTTTACATGACATATATTTACCTTATTATGAAATCTATACTAATATTATAATGACAGAACATTTGTATTTTTGTATGTTTGTAATGATTTGGCTCAAAAACTACTGGACCGATTTAAAAAATTCTTTCACTAATATATAGAATGGACTTTCGAAATGAAAATAGGCTATATATTATCCCGTTTGAATCAAAGGTACATTCGTGGAGACCTAATTTGCAACCTAAGTCGACAAAAAAACGGTCGAAAAAACACGTTTCTTACGAACGCTGCTCAATTGAAAACAGATGGAAGAATGTTTTCTATGGAAGAGTTTTACAACTTAATAAGACCTACAAAAAATCCGTGACAGCATATGCCTATCTCTTAAGGTTGACTCACAGTAACCATTTTAATCTTTAATTTTTTGTTAAAAAATATTATATAATTTCCAAGGCTATTTTCAAGTATATAGTATTAATCCTTATCCAAATAATTACGTTAATTACCTTGGCCACATATTATAGATTAAAATTGTCCTTTACAGTATATAATTCAGATGAAAACTTTAGAAGATATCACGGATTTCACATAGACGCATCGCAAAATTAATAAAATATTTGTAGTGAAACCACAGAATAGGTCATAGTTACTACGAACATATTATTATAAGCTTAGCTTTTCTGTAGATCCCCACCGATCACAATCAATTTGAATTCAATATAGTATAATAATATCTATTGTATAAAATAATAATGATCTATATATATAATATAATATAATATTTTAAACCACCCCGATTGATCTATGTATAATCTTTTCATTAAAGGCATTCCAATGACTCTAAACACGACATTTAAAATCTGAGCTGTAAGTTGGTGAGGATTTGAGTATTCTGTAGAGTCCAGGAGATCATGTCAATGCTTCCATGTTCTTACAATTGTTGAAGAAGAAGATTTTCGAATTGATCAGACCTATGAAAGTTGATTAAAGCTCATAGTTTTAAAACGATTGAACGAATTTTATGAATCAAAGCTAAGTACACTCTCGATGAAGACATCTATAAAAAAAACTATCAATATTAAATCAAAATCGGTTCATTCGGTTGGGTGCTAAGATCCTACAGACAGACACACAGATACAAACGTTAAACCCCTAATAATACCCCTACTTTTTGCGTCGTGAAACGCCGTAAGATTACGGCGGTAGATGTTCTCCTTGGTGGTAAGCTACTCTTCAACCGACTACCAAAAAGGAGGAAGTTCTCAATTCGTCTGTTTCTTTTTTCTTTCTTTTTTTGTGTGTGTATGCTATGCGATTACTCCGTCAATTGTGAACCGATTCAAATGATTATTTTTGTAATCAGTAGGGTACGTTTTCGAGGTAGTTCCATTGTAATTTCATTGAGATGTGATAAGTATCTTCAGAGATATGACGATAAACGTCTCAAACTTGCTACTGAAAATGACTCGCGGGGCATTGAAGTCAGTTGTTTTAGTTTTTAAACTATCTTAATTATTGGTAGATTTACACGAAAGATTCCCACGAAATCCATGATTCATGAATGCACATAAAACTTTCATTGGTAGGTTATATAGCTAGGATTAGAACCAACGACCCTCGGGTCAGAATCAGGGTAACTATCCTTTACGCCAAAGGGCCGTCCAATATGACTACGTAAGTATTATAAAACAATGTCCATCACTGCGTCTGTCTGTCTGTTCGCAATAATCTCAATAGCTTCTGAACGGATTATCATGCGGTTATCACCAATAGCCAGTGTATTTATGAGGAAGGTTTAGGTCTTAGGTGCATAATTCGTTAAGGTTTTGTGTAAATTGGTTGAAATATGACGACGGTTAAATATGTTAGTATTTTATATTCGATGCAACAAACTGATGCAAATTTTGTAGGCATATATTATGTTTAACCCGTGCGAAGCCGGGGCGGGCTGCTAGTATTACAATAATTTTACTTCGTATTTAATTAATATTTTTTATTTTATTTTAATAAATGCTATAATAAAAATATATATATCTATATATTCTAACTATATATTCTTCGTATTTTAATAATTTAGATGACATGAATTTGTAATAATTATTGATGAAATAGGTACTCTTATTTTAACAATTGTATTATATTTAACTAATATTGGATGATGATAGGGGATGTAAGGGAGCACAAATACGACCTCGGTGCTCCCAGCCAACCTCACCTGCCCGTGGTGCATCCTGCTGACCAACAGACGGGGCTCTGGCGACCGACAAATGGCGGTATAACCATTCATATCTATGGCGTAGCTAAATTCTACAGGCCGGTGACGGGCAGCAGCGTCACCGGTGCGAGAAGCTACGTCCTGCGATCGCCAACACGCCTGCCCAGCGTGGCGATTAGGGCATATCCCTCCCAAGGGATGCAAAAAATTATGGAAGGACACCTAAAGCCAAGGCCCCCAGTTCCCGGCCGCCCTGCTATTCCTGACCACGGCGGCGGTCACGGTAACGGCAGGGCAGGGGGTGCTAAGAATCCCCGGGCTACGGTAGGCCGCCAGAAAAAACTGACCCTCGCAACCTATAATGGACGCACGATTCGGCTGGACGATCATCTGGCGCAGCTGGAGGAGGAGCTGAAACACATAAGATGGCACATACTGGGGCTATGTGAAGTCCGAAGACAGGGAGAGGACACCATAACCTTAGAATCGGGCCATCTTATGTACTACAGAGAAGGAGATCAGCCATCCCAAGGCGGCGTCGGGTTTCTGGTCAACAAGGTTCTCAGTGACAACGTTGTAGAAATCTCCAGTGTGTCGACCAGGGTAGCGTACCTCATAATTAAGTTAACCAAGAGGTACAGCCTCAAGGTTATCCAGGTCTACGCACCGACCTCGACACACTTGGATGATGAGGTGGAGAGCATGTATGAAGATATCTCCAGAGCTTTACACACCACCTCCAAGGCTCACTACAACGTTGTCATGGGAGACTTTAACGCCAAAGTGGGAGTACAAACTTGCGGCGAATCGTCTATAGGACCACACGGATTTGGGAGTAGGAATCACAGGGGACAAATGCTCGTCAATTTCCTCGAGAGGGAGGGGCTTTTCTTGATGAACTCGTTCTTCAAGAAACAGCCCCAAAGGAAATGGACGTGGCAAAGCCCCGACTTTGTGACTAAAAACGAGATTGACTTCATCATTACGGACAAACGGCGCATATTCAGAGACGTCTCAGTGATCACTAGGTTTAATACTGGAAGTGATCACCGACTGGTACGAGGCACTCTGGATATCGACTTTAAAGCCGAGAGATTCCGATTGATGAAGTCTACGCTCCGTCCGAACCTACTCCAAACCGTTGTTGGGTCCGAAACATTCCAATTAAAATTGGAAAATCGATTCGCTGCCTTGGAAACCACAGATGACGTAGACCAGAAACTCGAAGAAGTGGTGGAAATCCTCAGGGATGAAGGGACGAAGTTTTGCGAGAGCAAGCGTACGGGCAAAAAGTCCAAACTCTCGGCAGAAACACTTCGGCTAATGGAAGAGAGACGAACAGACCCTTTGTCAGCTTTGTCAACTAACCTGGTGCGCAACAAATCCATAAAGAAGCTGGTACGACGCGACCTCCGATCCTCTAACACGCTCTTGATTAAAGAATCAATTGAGCAGAATCGGGGGTCGAAAGTGTTCGTCCAGCCTCTGGGTAGAAGCCACCTCACAAAGCTGACAACGTCAACGGGGAACGTCGTCGCATCCAAGCCGGAGATTCTGTCGGAAGTCGAAGACTTCTACGGCAAGCTCTACGCATCGCATGCTTCAAGGCCCGAACCCGATACTGAGGATTCTAGAGCCACCTTAACCCGCCACTTCACAGAAGATCTGCCCGAAATTAGCCGAGACGAAATCGTGATGGCCCTTAAACAACTCAAAAATGGAAAAGCCCCAGGAGAAGACGGAATCACAACGGAGCTTTTAAAAGCCGGAGGAGCTCCAGCAGTTCAACAGCTTCAGCAGCTATTTAATTCCGTTCTTTTTACTGGGAGAACTCCACAGGCATGGAACAGAAGCATGGTGGTTTTGTTTTTCAAAAAAGGAGACAAAACCCTATTGAAAAACTATCGCCCAATTTCGCTTCTGAGCCATGTCTACAAGCTGTTTTCAAGGGTCATCACGAACCGTCTTGCGCGAAGACTCGACGAGTTTCAACCTCCGGAACAGGCCGGGTTTCGAAGCGGTTACGGCACCATAGACCACATCCACACGGTGCGGCAGATTGTACAGAAGACCGAAGAGTACAATCGGCCCCTGTGCTTAGCATTTGTGGACTATGAGAAGGCCTTTGACTCAATCGAAACCTGGTCTGTTCTCGAGTCCTTGCAGCGTTGCCAAGTCGACTGGCGATATATCGAAGTGATGAGATGTCTATATAATGCCGCAACGATGACTGTACAAGTACAGAACCAGCGAACTAAACATGTCCACCTGCGTCGAGGAGTGAGACAGGGGGACGTCATATCCCCGAAACTGTTCACTAACGCCTTGGAGGATATGTTTAAGACGCTGGACTGGAAAGATCGTGGCATTAACATCAACGGCAGGTACATCTCTCACTTACGATTCGCAGATGACATCGTCATTATGGCAGAGACGCTGCAGGACCTACAAAGGATGTTGAATGGCCTAGATGATTCTTCTCGTAGCATCGGTCTCCGGATGAATTTGGACAAAACCAAAGTCATGTACAACGAGCACGTTGTTCCGGAACCGATTGCCGTAGATGGAATCCCACTCGAAGTTGTCGCTAAGTATGTTTACCTAGGGCAAACGCTCCAACTAGGCAAACATAACTTCGAGAAGGAAATCCAGAGAAGAATTCAGCTGGGCTGGGCAGCATTCGGAAAACTCCGTCGAGTCTTCTCGTCGCCGATACCACAGTGTCTAAAGACAAAAGTCTTTAACCAGTGCGTCCTACCTGTGATGACATACGGAGCCGAGACGTGGACACTCACAGTCCGACTGGTCCACCAGTTTAAAGTCGCTCAGCGAGCTATGGAGAGAGCTATGCTCGGTATTTCTCTGCGGGATCGAATCCGGAACGAAGTAATTCGCCAGAGAACTAAAGTTATCGACATAGCTCAACGGATTAGCAAGCTGAAGTGGCAGTGGGCTGGTCATATCTGCCGCAGGACTGATAACCGTTGGGGCAGACTTGTCCTAGAGTGGAGACCGCGAATCGGCAAACGTAGCGTAGGACGTCCTGTGACCAGGTGGAGCGACGACATACGCAAAGCGGTGGGCAGTGACTGGAAGAGAAGAGCCGAAGATCGGGCTCAGTGGCGCATCTTGGGAGAGGCCTATGTCCAGCAGTGGACTGATACAGGCTGATGATGATGATGATAACTAATATTTGAATGCCTAAAATGGCTCAGAATGTAATGGGACTTTTCAAAATGCAAATTGGTGCATATTTGTGCATAATGCAAAATTTCAAGACAGAATGATTGAGACTGTAAGCAGATTTTAAAATAATCTTGTTACGAGAAAAATATTGTTGGTTAAAAAAGTGTGTTATAACTCTTATTAGCATATAGTTTGTATATAAAAATTTTTTTTTAATTCACGATGCTATGAAAATGTTAAAAAATTAAAGTCAATTTATGTCTATTGTCTACGTACTGTCCACTGTATAAAAAAAAATGTAAAACCCCATGAATAAATATATACTTTACACCTTTCTAAATATCACTCATCAAAACATTTTTTACCCACTAATCTAACACAAACACTTAAAAAAAACTTGAACCTCAACCTAACCCAATCTTATCTGCCAAAAGTTCAAACAACTGACCCTGTAGACGTACACCGAGCATTTATGAATGACTCACTCACTTGCCAAACCCAACCCTAAGCGGAAATAAAAGAAAAATAAACACAGGTTCCCACCTTGCGTCTGCAGTCTGTTTCTTAACCTCCTCGCGTCCACAACACTTTAAAAATGTAAGGATATAAGCACAACACAAACGTTTACACACTGTCGACGAAATGCCAGCAACACTGCCCTACACATTCAATGGCACTTTTTAACGAACGCTTGTTTAAAAGCTACAGGGCAAATTATTCCCTATTCTCATACGTACAAAGCTAGATTTCGCATGTAATGTGTTATTTAGGGGTGCATCTGGCATCCGTCTGGACTCGTTTGTGGGATTTACCCCAACATGTGGCGTCAGCTATACGTACAAGCCAATATCGAAAAGTATTAGGTTCCCGTAATATTTTCAGTGCAAAGTGAGCTTTATTTTGTAGTTCATAAGGTGTGATGAAACAATCTTAACAGATTACATGTCGCACACAAGCAAGAGCAGTTAACTTCTATTAAAGTGAGTAATTTTATCAATTTTAGCTATGGCCAAAGCAGAACTATGAACTGTGTTGCTTATTCGAATGAAACATTCATAAAACATAGTTGTTAAAAACTAAATAATCATCATCTCTCCTATCTATCCTATCCTATCTAGCCTATCTCTGTCCACAGCTGGACATAGTCCTCACCTAGAGCCATAGACCTAAACTCTATGCCTAGAGCACGCTATTGAGCTCGATCTACAGCTCTTTGTTTACAACCGCTGCCGGCCAGCTAACGTTTATTATCTACGGTTCATCTAGCTGGAGGGCGCCCTTCACTACTCTACATAACAATATCTTTTCTATGACAATACTGTTAAATAATAATATAGATAAGATATTTGTACCTATTAAATATAAATTAAATTAAAATATTAAGATCTTAATGCTTATGTTGATGGCGCATAATCGTACAGCAAGTAGTTTTATTTAAGGTACGCACACACCGCGGCGTCCTGCTTCCTGCGTGTGCGATCTCAGTACATTTCAATTGTTTTCTGATCGCGAAAACAACTGCAACTGTTTCAATTGGGTAATTATTGTGTATAAAATCTTAAAATTTTATTATAATCTCAGCTAAATGAAAGATAGAATTCATCAAAACAATATTCTGCTAGCATAAAGCTACAGGAATATAGTAACAGATATTCCGCAGGCGTTTTATTTCCGACAGTGAAATAAAATTCTGCAAATCGCTGTGAAGTTGAAACTACCTACATTAGGATATGTGAAGTTACATCAAAAGCTTTCAAAACTGTTTCAGTTTTATAGTTCGTCATATTTTACTTTTAAAATCATGCCATGAATATTTTCTTGTTTTGTCAATCATGCAGCGTTTTATAAAGTGGTTATACGAAAACTACAGGTGGTAGGAACATATTATATCGATGTTCCGCCTGACTTGCTACCAAAAGGTAGCTTACCACCATCAAAGATAAAATCTGCCGCCATAACCTTACGGCGTTCCGGAAGCACACATCCCTTGAAAGTCAGAGTATTCTGCGCCTAGCGTGTTCACCATCTTCGACCACAACATCATCAACCTGTCGATATATTCGTCAAATGCTTAAAAAAAGAAAAAAACTCATTAGTAGACTAAAAGGTCCGCAAACTATCAAATATCATTTCTAGCTAGTTTGGGATAAATCCCAAACTAACATTGACTTACCATTATAAATTGTATGACATACATACATTTGACTTTTATTTGTTTATTTTATTGTATGGCTTGACAGTTGTCATCAGGACCATTTACCACAAGTATGTTGGTACCTAATAAACATATTTTATTACAGATGCCAAGTAATGAGTTTAAACCAAATTAGCGAACCATCGAAAATGAACACAGCCAATTAACAAGAACTATTTACATAAAAGGCAGGTCTAGTAAATCAATAGTGCTGTTAACCACATAAGTGCTAGCTATGTGGTCAAGCACTCTGATTGATTTTCTCAATGGGGCTTCGATACTTTTGTTGTCGTAGGTAGGAAATATAGGGGCGCATAATAAAGGTCGGGGATACCACGCGATTGGTCAAGTAAGGCCGAAGCACTACCCGTTTTTCAGGCTAGGTAATTACTATACTTCAGTGCCTCAAGCTTTTAAAAATATAGGTAAGTACCTACACGGCAAATACTTACTAGAATTTATTTTAAACATTTTAGTTCATTGTCCCAGATAAAAGCTTGTTTTTAAAAATATTTTTTTCTTATAAATTATTTTTAACTTTTTAGTAGGTAGGTATAGATACCGACTACCTACCTACTACCTAAGTATTTAAGAGAAGGCATGATGTTTTAAAATATTCCACGGATATCTGATGTGATTATGGGTAAAGTACTCTTCAAGGAAAATCAATCGACTCGGTGGGGCTATGTTGCTTTATAACAGAAATGCCATGGCCACCTTACTGCTTCATCATCAGATCCTGGCTATCATTTAAGTTTAAAGTGCTCCTCAAGACGAATAATTTGAGCCCAAATTCACTGGGGTTACGTTATTTTATCACAGAGATGCCGTGGCCACCTTCCAGCTTCATCACCAGTCGCTAAATATCATCTAGGTGTAAAGTTCTCTTCAAGTCGAATCAATCGAGCCCAAACTCGGTAGTGTTTTGTTTTTTTATCACAGATATTCCGTGGCTGCCTTCCAGCTTCATCATCAGACCCTGGATATTATCCAGGTGTAAAGTTCTCTTCAAGACGAATCAGTCGAGACCAAACTCGGTAGAGTTACGTTGATTTATCACAGAGATGCCGTGGCCACCTTCCAGCTTCATCATCAGACCCTGGATATCATATAGGTGAAAATTAACAAAAGTAACATACGAGTACACATAAAATAAAGGGGATGAATTATATATAATTAACACTAGATAGTGTCCTACCACTATGCGGGGGATCTTGGTTTCTTAGCAATGTTTTCCTTCACCGGAGGGCCACCGTGAGATGCGCACATACATTTTTCGATAGAAAAATTCATTGGTGCACGGCGGTTTGAACTCGGTACCACGGCATCAAAGCCGACCGTTCTCCCGATTACGCCGCCGGGCCCTCATAAAATAAATAAGAACCAGTTTAATCATTAAGTTATTTTTTATCAAATTTTACCTATATACAAACATGAGTTATTATAATTATTTATCAATTACTCACGTTATTAAATAGTTACCGACATCCGAGTTAGGTATACTCGTACTATAAATGCGTTTAACATATTTATTATTCGAAAGCTCAAAGAGACAAAAATATATCAAACAAAAAAATCCCTAAACAGTAAACAACTCACAGTGCAGGCTCCATTCGTTATTCAGTTATCCGTAAAAATGTGAGCGTGCATCACACGCACGCATCGTTCGTAATTATCGATCGCTCGCCCCATTTGCATAAAACCCCTTTTTGTCGGCCCTCAAAGGGTTCAATGGGGAATTTAAAATAGAGAAACTATAAAAAGTGGCCAAGTTTCAAAGGGTTACGAGGGTTGCGAGTGATTGAAGGATATAGAACGGAGTTCATTTTATTTTTGTGCATAGTTGAAATGCAGAAATCACTTTATTCACTCTTTGTTAGACGAGTTCGATTTATTCAAAAAGCTAATCAGAAACTTAATTATCCGACTACGGCGATGCAAATAGGAGGGTTATGATTTTGACCGCTATGTACCTATGTATGTATGGTACGGGGGTCAAACTAAATGTTTTTAGTAAATGAAAAACGGAATGATGTAGAAACCTGTTAATAATTTTATTACTTTCGGGTACTATTCATTATTCTGTGCTTTCGGCTCCAACCAGAGGTACAAAACAAGAGTTGACCATCGACATTTTCAGGATAAATTTAGCCAAAAGACCAAAGACAAAAGACCGTCCTAATAACGGGACTCCTTCTGATTTCGCAACATAATTATACATCTAGGCTGTACTGTATTGTACTTTGAATTAAATATGTTACGGTCATACTCGCGAACGTGAAAAGCATAAATTAGAATTCATGCTTTTCACGTTTGCACTAGGACGCTAAATTGCAGACTGAGTAGTTAACGAAGACTTTATTTACTCTTCGTCATTTAGTGTGCATTTCATTTATTCCGTCTGCTGTTTTCTCGCAGAACTATAACATGAAGTCCTTCAAAAGGGGCGTGACACGTCGGCAACGACTAAAACAATACAACGACTAGTTTTGCAAGTGTTCATAGACGACATTGACCTCTAAAAGATGATTTTATATAAATATTGAAACAATTGCAAATTATTTACAGGATAAATACGTAATATTTAAGCCAAGGTACAAATTAGGATGATGGTGTAAAACTCATCATCAACATAATCAACCGGTATCAGTCCACTGTTGGACATAAAAATCAAAAGTCAAAGCATTTATTCTGTACATGGGCAAATAAAAATCTGCACTTACAGACGTCAAATGACATTAAATAGATCATATCAATAATAATTATTCTAAAATAATAAAAACATAACTTATTGCTTTGAATTTAAAATAAAACTAAAGTAATGAGCCAATCACCTTTCATCTAGACGTCAAACTTTTCAATTGGTACTTTCCATTACCGTCGAACTTTTCAATTGGTACATTCCATTAGCTAGATATAGTAGTACTAGTACTACTTTCCATAACATAACACATAACACAACAAGTCTTTATTAAACTACTTACTTTTAAGTTTATTCCAATATCTTAAAGCAAATAAATGGCAGATGTTATCCGACTAGAAAAAGTTTACTCCAGCTTCATCGCAGCACTTTACAGGTAAACTAGTATTTTGGAAAACTTAATAGAGAAGCTTTTGAACGACTATTCCTTTACATCTACGGGCTACGAAGTTTTTGCAAGGTTCCGATTTTGTAGGAGCTCTTATATAAGCTAAGTGAAGCATTAATAAAGTACTTTAATATAGTATTTAGAGCATGGTTTTGAATAGAAAAATCTTTTTATATTTTATTATAACTCTAATGATAAGCAATGATGGCAACCTATATAAAAAATACTAAGGCACGCAAAAGTTTGATGCTAAAATTTTGCGCGTCACTGCTTGCGCCACTAAGCCAACATCTGTACAAAGTTTCACTACTAATCTGTACATTTTCGCATTTTTAATTTATCACTTGACATTTTGCTGTTCTAACCGTAAATTATTAATAGTTCTCGATGAAATAACTAGCGTAGGCCAGCGCTGCTACAATATAAACTAGAAAATAAGAAAATATTCCATCAAAAAGTTAAAATATGTAATCATTTATTCTTGTTAAAAAGAGAATGCTTTTTCAGGTGGCATAAGAGAACAATGCTAAGAAAGACACCCCCAATTTCAAAGGTCTGGGCTTTACTAGTGTCACAGAATAAATATTATTAGAGACAAACAGCAACCAACCTTTCACTTAGATCATCAGATTGATTAATAAGATCATCATTATCAGCCCACATCAGTCCATTGCTGGATATAGGCCTCTCTCAATGCACGCCACTGAGCTCTGTCTTCAGCTGTTCTCCTCCAGTCACTGCCAGCTACCCTGCGTATATCGTCGCTCCATCTTGTCACAGGGCGTCCCACACTACGCTTGCCAATTCGTGGTCTTCACTCCAGAATGCGTCTAGAGCAGCGGTTATCGGTTCTGCGACATATATGTCCAACACACTGCCACTTCAGCTTGCTAATGCATTGAACTATGTCGGTTACTTTTGTTCTCTGGTGAATAACTTCGTTGCTGATACGATCCCTTAGAGAAACACTGAGCACATCGAACCCTTCGGTGTTCGCACCCAGCTCTCTCCATAGCCCGCTGAGCGAATTTAAATTGGTGGACCAGTCATGCTGTTAGTGTCCAGGTCTCGGCACCGTATGTTATAACAGGTAGGACGCACTGATTGAATACCTTATTTTGAAGGCATTGAGGTATGGGCGGCAAGATTGCCGACAATTCAATTCATTTTCAATTTATTTATTTCAGCAAGACGATCAAATTCATAGACATACAGGTTAAACAAAAATATAAGAATATGCGCTAACAGAGTAAAATTATATTGTTTTTGTATTTGGATAAAGTATCGGATATAGGCGAAATGTATGTAATATAAACCTTTTAATCCTAGGTTATGTTGTAGGTCCCAAACTAGGCATCGCCTGTATCTTGGTGGCCTTGATGTATCTTGTAAGAATTCTGAACATTGTTTTAATTTCCAATCGTTCTATTATGTTTGTTAATTCTGTAAGTGTACGTGTGCATGCGAGTGTTGTATGTGTGTGTATGTGTGTTTTGCGTGTATGTGTGTGTATGTTAGTGTTTAGTGTGTCATTTTTGAGTACGTGGTGTTTAGAAATCATATTTCTTAACTTTTTCTGTTTGTTCATACGATAAAGACAATAACCATTTGGTGACTACTAATTTAGTTTGCCTAGATGTGTGTGGTATAATGTCGCAGTGGTTTGTAATTTGATTATGTATATAGATAGATATGTACTTAGACATTTTTCTTCTTCTGACAAATGCGGTTCTTGTTTTAGGAAGAGGAAGTTTATAGTCCGGCAATCTCGAGCGCGACCGTCCCGCGGGGTGACAGGCGGTGGCGGGGACGAGGTCCCCAAGATGTCAGCGGGTAATGGGTGGTGTAGCGGGGAAGGGAAGCGTGTGTAGCCGTGTCACAGATTATATAATAGTTACTACATAGCCGTGTGCTAGAATGACCGCTACCTCGTCCCCGCCACCGTCTGTCACTCCACGGGACGGTCGCGCACGAGATTGCCGGACTATAGTATGTGTATTGCGTTTCTTGATAGTTTCATGTTTTTGTTTATGAACTTTTAGCGTTGCGTTGAGGATAAACAATTGGCGAACTAGAAGCACTTGTGTATCGCTATAAAGCAGATCTGTAATATATAATCTGGGCTTCTCCTGCATTACTTTCAGAATAGCTCTTTGCGCTCGTTCTAGCTCAATTAGATAGGTTTTGCCAGCTCCTCCCCAGATGCCTATGCAGTACTGTATGATTGATTGACAAAGAGCAATATAAATTTGTTTGCGAATTTGTATGCTGGCTTCTTGTCTTAATAACTTCATCATATACATGAATTTGCGTACAGTCTTTGAAGTTTTAGATATATGTTTAATTAAAAAGATACCATGGTGCTATTAACCATAAAGTCTAACACCAATTAAATAAACTTGGAAACAGAAAAAGAAAAATCTTTAAAAAATTGTATCAAACGTAGGAATTAAAAACCTACGTAACAAATCGGAGCTCTTTTAATTAGCCGCCCACTTCTCTCGCGTCCTCATAATTTTCTAATAGGAAAAAAAAACATCTAGTTACATAATAAGTCTATCTCTCTCTAATGTAGATTATTGATTAGTGTCCTGTTGGCAACGGTAGGACGTCTTGAGTGTAGACTAGCAGCGGGCGATGAAGGGCTCGCTTCCTGGAAAGGCAAACTTAAATGGAAAATTACATTACTCGACGACTTCTCGCCAGTCGACTCTGATGAAATAGGCAAGAGTTATGTTGTGATTGGATCTTTCAAATCAAATCAAAATTAATGTATTTGCTATATGTACTATGTAGGTAATGTATGTAAGGTAAGGTTTACATGTTTGTAGATGTTAATTCGTAATAATTATAACATATCCTTTCATTCTACCGTGCCTATTATAAACAATGGTGTTTAAAATTAATACATTTTCATATTTTTTATTTCATTTATTAATGTTAATTTCGAGATTTTTTTCTATAGTGTTCAAGTTCTTTATGTGATTAATTAGGTACGTTTTTAGGGTTACGTGCCTTAAAAGTTCTAAAATCACTTTATTGTTCGTCTGTCAGTCTGTCTTTCCGTCTGTCAAGACCCTTTATCTCTAGAACCCGTAGAAGTAGGTAGTGGGTAGGTAGGTAGGTGAGGAACCAGTATATATACCCGTAAGTTGAAACTTATATCAAATACTCGGGTATACGGTATCTTTTGGCTGTAAAAAAATTAAACCTGTGAGTCAACACGATCAATAGATATGACCGTTTAAGTCGCAAATTATCGCATATTTTGCGATCTCAAGGGAATTCAAACTTATAGGGTAATAAGGGTATTTCCCGTTGCCCTAGAATCATGAAATTTGGCATGAAGCAAGGTACAAGGAAGGACTTATCTTCTAATACTATAAGAATCTTTGTCCTGACATACTGATTGACTGACTGACTGACTGACTGACTCACTGACAGACAACGCACAGCCTAAACCACTGGTCGTAGAGACTTGAAATTTAGAGGGTATATTTGTCTTAGTACGTAAGGGTGTACTAAGAAAGGATTTTTCAAAATTCACCCCTTAAGGGGATGAAATGGGGGTTCAAAGTTTGTATGGAGAAACAAGATTAGATAGTCTTTTCTATCACACAAGTGCTTCAGTACAAAAATAAGTAAATACGTGTTTTAGGTTGTTTTGAAATTCCACCCCTAAGAGGGTGAAATGGGGTAACAAAGTGTGAAAATCAATATTTTTTAGGATTGCGCTAAAACATGGCATGCAGATAATTATTACAACGTTAGTTACCTTTGAAAAAGGATTTTTCAAATTTCACCCCTGAACGGGATGAAACGGGGGTTCAAAGTTTCTATGGAGAAACATTATTAGATAGTCTTTTCTATTCGAAACTTCACACAAGTGCTTCAGGACATAAATAAGTAAAAACGTGTTTTAGGTTTTTTCGAAATTCCACCCCTAAGAGGGTGAAATGGGGGGTAACAAAGTCTGAAAATCAATATTGTTTTAGATTGTGCTAAAATTTGGCATACAGGTGGTTATTATGACGTTACTATCAGATAAGAAAGGATTTTCTAAAATTCACCCCTTAAAGGGATGAAACGAGGGTTCAAAGTTTGTATGGAGAAACAAGATTAGACAGTCTTTTATATTTGAAACTTAACACAAGTACTTAAGTAATTAAATACGTGTTTCAGGCTCTTTCGAAATTCCACCCCTAAAAGGGTGAAGTGGGGTAACAAAGTCTGAAATCAATATTGTTTCGGATTGCGCTGAAATTAAGCATGCAGATAGTAATTTTGAATTAGGTATGCGCTAAGAAAGAATTTTTCAAAATTCACTCTTCAAGGGGATGAAGCGAGGGTTCAAAGTTTGGATAGTCATTTTATTCGACATTTCACATAAGTACTTCTGTAAATAAATAAGTAAATACGAGTTTCAGACTTTTTCAAAATGCCACCCTAAGAGGATAAACTGGGGTAACAAAGTCCATAAATCAATATTGTTTCGGAATGCGCTGATATTTAGAATGCAGATAGTTACTATGACGTAGGTATCCGCTCAGAAGGGATTTTCTAAAAATTCCTCCCGGATACTGAAAGGGGATTCAAAGTTTGTATGGCGAAACAAGATGAGATAAAGTACGTGTTGTAGGATTTTTTGAAATGGGGTAGGTAACAAAATCTGAAAATTTGGGTTTTACGGTTTTGGTAAATATGAATCCCGAATTGCCTTAGTCACGCGATAACATGAAAACGGGTGAACCGATTTGGCTAATTTTTATTTTATGTATTTAATTACAGAATCGTTTTTACAAAAGAAAAGTTTTAAGTATATAAAAGAAGTTTTTAACGCGGGCGAAGCCGCGGGGCACTTCTAGTATAGGTATAAATCTGAAAACCGAAAATATATAGTGTAATAACTAAAATAAGATCGTTTAAAAAACCAAAACGACCGACTTCAAATGCCGCGCTATTAATTTTCAGTACCAATTTTGAGGTGTTTATGTCCATATCTCTGGAGGTAATTATCAGGCCTCGATTAAATTACCACAGTACCACACTTGGAATATCTCCTTTCTAACAAAAAAAAAAAATCAAAATCGATTCATAAACGACGAAGTTATCGGCGAACAAACATAATATATCTAATACTATAAGAATCTTTGTCCTGACTGACTGACTCACTGACAGACAACGCACAGCCTAAACCGCTGGTCGTAGAGACTTGAAATTTGGAGGGTATATTTGTCTTAGTACGTAGGGGTGTACTAAGAAAAGATTTTTCAAAATTCACCCCTTAAGGGGATGAAATTGGGGTTCAAAGTTTGTATGGAGAAACAAGATTAGATAGTCTTTTCTATCCGAAACTTCACACAAGTGCTTCAGTACAAAAATAATTAAATACGTGTTTCAGGTTTTTTTGAAATTCCACCCCTAAGAGGGTGAAATGGGGTAACAAAGTGTGAAAATCAATATTTTTTCGGATTGCGCTAAAACATGGCATGCAGAAAATTATTACAACGTTAGTTACCTTTGAAAAAGGATTTTTCAAATTTCACCCCTGAAGGGGATGAAACGGGGGTTCAAAGTTTCTATGGAGAAACATTATTAGATAGTCTTTTCTATTCGAAACTTCACACAAGTGCTTCAGGACATAAATAAATAAAGACATGTTTTTTGGGTTTTTTCGAAATAGGGATGGACCCCTAAGAGGGTGAAATGGCGTAACAAAGTCTGAAAATCAATATTGTTTTGGATTGCGCTGAAATTTGGCATACAGGTGGTTATTATGACGTTTGTATCAGCTAAGAAAGGATTTTCTAGTATTCACCCCTTAAAGGGATGAAACGGGGGTTCAAAGTTTCTTTGGAGAAACAACATTACATAGTCTTTTCTATTCGAAACTTCACACAATTGCTTGATTATATAAATAAGTAAATACGTGTTTTAGGCTTTTTCGAAATTCCACCCCTAAGAGGCTGAAATGGGGTAACAAAGTCAGAAAATCAATATTGTTTCGGATTGCGATGAAATTTTGCATATAGGTGGTTATTATGACGTTAATATCAGCTAAGAAAGGATTTTCTAAAATTCACCCCGTAAAGGGATGACGGGGGTTCAAAGTTTCTTTGGAGAAACAACATTACATAGTCTTTTCTATTCGAAACTTCACACAAGTGCTTCAGGACATAAATAAGTAAACACGTGTTATAGGTTTTTTCGAAATTGTACAACTAAGAGGGTGAAATGGGGTAACAAAGTCTGTAAATGAATATTGTTTCGGATTGCTCTGAAATTTGGCATACAGGTGGTTATGACGTTGGTTTCCGCTAAGAAATGATTTTTTTAATGTGCACTCTTTAAGGGGGTGAAACCGGGGTTCAAAGTTTGAAAAACGACATTAGATAGTCTTTTTTATTCGAAACTATACATAAGTAGTTCTGAAAATAAATATATACAGCTTTAGGATTTTTCAAAATGTCACCCTTAATTCCCTTAGTCACGCGATAACTTGAAAATGGGTGGACCACATTTGCTAATACTTTTTGATTTTGGTTGAAAAAAAAACTAAGTAAACGAAATGTCGCGGGCGATGCCGTAGGACAGTTCTGTCTGTGACTTATAGACAACGCACAGCCTAAACTACTGGTCGTAGAGACTTGAAATTTAGAGGGTATATTTGTCTTAGTACGAGGAGTGTACTAAGAACGGATTTTTGGAAATTCTACCGCAAAGAGGGTTAACTGAAGTAAAAACGTTTGTAGGAAAGTTCATTGTTTTTGATCATAAAGCGATAAGAATTGGTGTTTAAGTAGGTCATCTAATACTATAAGAATCTTTGTCCTGACATACTGACTGACTGACAGACAACGCACAGCCTAAACCACTGGTCGTAGAGACTTGAAATTTGGAGGGTATATTTATCTTAGTACGTAAGGGTGTACTAAGAAAGGATTTTCCAAAATTCACCCTTTTAAGGAATGAAATGGGGGTGCAAAAATTTGTATGAAGAAACAAGATTAGATAGTCTTTTCTGTTCGAAACTTCACACATGTGCTTCAATAAAAAATAAGTAAATACGTGTTTCAGGCTTCTTCAAAATTTCACCCCTAAAAGGGTGAAATGGGGTAACAAAGTCTGAGAACCAATATTGTTTCGGGTTGCGTTGAAATTTGGCATGCAGATAGTTATTACAACGTCAGTTCTCTCTGAAAAATGAAAGCACTGGTGGGTAACGCTTATAATAATTTAAAGTAAATTATTTTTCGCTTTTGAGTGCCTTTTTGTGGTTATGAAGTCGGTATTTTTTTTTTTTTTCAAATTAACTTATTTTACCCGTATTAGTGCAAAAAAAGTTTTAATGAAATTACATGCGTCTATTAAATTTCGTGTCTGGGCCGTTATACACTGACGGATATATACTTTTTGAAAATTTCAAGTATGTACCTATAACGGTTTAGAAGATACAGATCTGTAATGTGCGCACATATAGACACACGGACGGCCGGACGAACAGACAACAAAGTCTCAGAAAGTGTTCATTTGGTAGCCTTTGGGTTCGGAACCCTAAAAAAATTGACTTTAAATGCCGCGCTAAAGTGAAAATATTCACTAGTAATAAAGATGCCATCAAGGTATCAAAGGATAATGTCCAAAATGGCCCTGTACAATTAAAGCATCTGACACACACGATCATTAATTGTCTATTTTATTACAATAATTCCAAATACTTTTATAACACGGATTAGTTGTATTCCAAAATGAATATTAAAAAGTATTATTTGCGATTATTAACATTAATTGCCGCCATATGGCCAACAGAGTACTGAATCACTCTACTACGTTATAAGAGGCACTTCCCTATATTGTGGATACCCGAATTATGAAAGCACTGTGTAGCCAACCTAACAACGGAAAGTATTATTTACGTAGTAACTATTATATAATATGTGGTTTTATGCTTATAATTTTTTTTTTGCTGTGTTGATTGGTACAAAGTACGTTCATAATTTTGAGCTATT
Source organism: Cabera pusaria (assembly GCA_954871355.1). Lineage (NCBI taxonomy): Eukaryota > Metazoa > Arthropoda > Insecta > Lepidoptera > Geometridae > Cabera > Cabera pusaria. Next base: position 18,534,428 of record OX940901.1, read on the forward strand.
TAATTATGTATGCAGTGTCGCGGGACTGAAATGGCCGCCATCTTCGCCAAAAGTCATGTCATGTCAAAAAATATTAGGTATGTTTAAAAAAGTTTGCACCCTAACTGGACTTTGCCCGGTAGAACATTCCTGTGAAGACAAATTATTTATATTTATATATAATTATTTATTATAATTATTAATATACAATTATTTATTGAGGGCCCGGTGGCGTAATTGGGTGAACGGTCGGCTTTGATGCCGTGGTACCGAGTTCAAACCGCCGTGCACCAATGAATTTTTCTATCGAAAAATATATGTGCGCTTCTCACAGTGGCCCTCCGGTGAAGGAAAACATCGTTAAGAAACCAATAACCCCCGTATGGTGGTAGAACATATCTAGTGTCCGCCTGACCAGGTACCACCCTCAAGTCAGAAAATCTGTCGCCAAACATCTAATGTGTTCTGGCAGCTATCCTTGAGAGCCAGTTCCCATTCTAGTCCACTTCTCTTTCTTTCATTTTTCAGACCACTGGTCGTAGAGACTTGAAATTTGGAGGGTATATTTGTCTTAGTACGTAAGGGTGTACTAAGAAAGGATTTTTCAAAATTCACCTCTTAGGGGGATAAAATGGGGGTTCAAAGTTTATATGGAGAAACAAGATAAGATAGTATTTTCTATTCGAAACTTCACGTAAGTACATCAGTAAAAAATAAGTAAACAGGAGTAGCAGACTTTTTTGAAATGCCGGGTGGCATTTCAAAAAAGCCTTAAGAGGGTGAAATAGGTAAACCAAGTCTGAAAATCAATATTGTTTCGGATTGCGCTGAAATTTGGCATGCAGATAGTTATTATGACCTGAGAAATTATTTTCTAAAATTCACCCCTTAAGGAGATGTAACGGGGGTTCAAAGGTTGTATGGAGAAACAAAATTAGATAGTTCTTTCAATTCGAAACTTCACACAAGTGCTTCAATAAATAAATCACCCAATAAATGGGTTATAAATAAGAAATAATGTATTTCAGGCTTTTTCGAAATTGAACTCCTAGGAGGGTGAACTGGGGTAACAGAGTCTGAAAATCAATATTGTTTTGAATTGCGCTGAAATTTAGCATGTAGATAGTTATTATGACGTTGGTATCCGTTAAGAAAGGATTTTCTAAAAAATCACCCCTTAAGGAAATGAAATGAGGGTTCAAAGTTTGTATTGAGAAACAAGATTAGATAGTTTTTTTTTTTTAAACTGCACTCAAGTACTTTAGTATATAGATAAGTAAATCCACGTGTCTCAGGCTTTTTCAAAATTCCACCCCAAGAAGGTGAAGTGGGGTAATAAAGTCTGAAATTAATATTGTTTCGGATTGCGCTGAAATTTGGCACGCAGATAGTTGTTTTGACGTAGGTATCCGTTAAGAAAGGATTTTTCAAAATTCACTCTTTCAGGGGGTAAGCGGGGGTGCAAAGTTTAGATAGTCTTTTTATTCGTAACTTCACACAAGTACTTCGATAAATAAATAATTAAATACGAGTTTCAGGCTATTTCAAAATGCCACTCCGATGAGGGTGAAGTGGGGTAACAAAGTTTAAAAATCAATATTGTTTCGGATTGTGCTGTAATTTTGAATGGAGATAGTTATTATGACGTAGCTATCCGATAAGAATAGATTTTCCAAATTCACCTCTTAAGGAGACGGAACGGGGATTCAAAGTTTGTATGGCAAAACAATATTAGATAGTCTGTTTTATTCGAAACTTTACTTAAGTACTTCTGAAAATAAATAAGTAAATACGCGTTGCAAGATGTTACGAAATGGGGTAGGTAACAAAGTCTGAAAATCAATATGGTTTTTCGGGTTTTATAAATATGAATCCCTATCTCGCTTAGCCACGTGATAACTTGAACGGATGAACCGATTTGGCTAATTCTTTTTTGATGTCTTTTATGATAGAAAGGTTTTTACAAAAGAAACGTTATAAGTGAATAAAATCAATTTATAACGCGGGCGAAGCTGCGGGGCACTTCTAGTATATATATATACATAATATATATACATAATATATATATAATGCATAATATTTATATATATATATATCAATTTGACCGTATTATATATATATAATACGTTCGAATTGAGAAACCTCCTCCTCGTTTTGAAGTCGGTTAAAAAGTTAAATAACTAAAACAAACCTGTTATGTGTAACAGACTAGGTTTAAGTTTGTTAACGTAGTCTGCGAAGTATGTACGGAAGCCTCGGTGGGGGAGTCCAACTCGATTTGGCCGGTTTTTGATAAAGTACGATTTGTTTTGTGAACAATATTGGCTAACTAAGTTTAACTTAGTACAAAGAGAATAAATAATACTTCATTTAACTGGCGATGTTATTGTTTGTTTTAAGTTGACTCGTATTTGAAATCTTTTGGCACAACTTTACAATGATTGTAAAACTGTGCTTTGGGTATGGCAGCACTCACTGAACGAAGACAGATCACGAGTTAATTCAGATCAAGAGCTGAATTCTTTGAAACCAATTCGGTATTTTGTGACGACATGGTATCCGATGTAGGACGCTTACATATTTCACTCGCATAGCATAGAGCAAGGAATGCCATTCTATGGCAATAATAATTATGTTATCATGTAGAAGAAAATCCCTACGTGCAGTTTAATGGAATTAACACATATTACGGTAGGTATATACTAAGGGTAAGGTAATCTGCTTGTAAAATGGGGGTGGGTCGGAATAATGTCATGCAAGTGAGTGGCAAACTCTTCCAAATATATGTCGTTTCTAATAATAAGATATGTATTAATATTTCTGTGGTCGTCTCACTGCTAGCAAGCAAGCAAGTACTTGAGTAAGAGACGTGTTCTACCTATGTGTAAAAAATAGAAAAGAAAGAAGATCAATATAAAGGCGGCGATCATATAGCGCCTTCGAGCATTTACCAATGGAGATGTTAACGCAAGGCGTACCCCTCTGCTGACCATATAGCCATTTTTGACCATATGAGCGTGCGTACCTACGCTGTATTTTTAATACTGTGTGCGTGTTTCAAGCTAGTGTGCGGGATCGTTAAAGTAAGTGATTTGTGTGTGTACAATGCGTGTTTACCTCGTCCCCCGTAAGTATCGGCAGAAAAAAATGTTTGCGGATTACAACGTTAACACCTCTATTGGTAAATGCTCGAAGTATAGCGCAGTAGTATTTGTACCGGCTGGTTCACACCAAACGCGATCAGGAAACAATTGAAAAGTACTCAGATCGCGCCCGCAGGACGCAGGACGTCGCGGTATGGCCGTACCTTAATAGTGTGATTATATATCTACGCACTTAATTTCATAATTATTATTTGCCTCTAACACAAATATGATATTATTTTTAATAACAATTCAAAGCGATAACGCAACAACACAACATTGCCTCAACTTGTCCTTTACGCAACGTTTCCGACCCGACTTCCGAATCGCTACTTTACTGATTCTAGAGTCAGTCAGCACAGGCTTAGCCCTTAGACCTAAGCGGTTTTGCGGTTTCGTGACTGTGGTGGACACAGTTGATGTTAGTGTGTATGTTTCTAATACCCATTTATAGAAGTTTTGGAGAGAGAGAGAGGGAATGTCCTTTAGCTATGTCTAACTTTTAAAGTAAGGGAGTGAAAAATCTAAACAATATATATATATGCTGTAGATCTCAATAAACACTTTCAATGAAAATTGGTTTCAACGAGATATAGTCGATTATTTATTTATTTATTTATTTATTTATTTATTTATTTATTTATTTATTTATTTATTTATTTATTTATTTATTTATTTATTTATTTATTTATTTATTTATTTATTTATTTATTTATTTATTTATTTATTTATTTATTTATTTATTTATTTATTTATTTATTTATTTATTTATTTATTTATTTATTTATTTATTTATTTATTTATTTATTTATTTATTTATTTATTTATTTATTTATTTATTTATTTATTTATTTATTTATTTATTTATTTATTTATTTATTTATTTATTTATTTATTTATTTATTTATTTATTTATTTATTTATTTATTTATTTATTTATTTATTTATTTATTTATTTATTTATTTATTTATTTATTTATTTATTTATTTATTTATTTATTTATTTATTTATTTATTTATTTATTTATTTATTTATTTATTTATTTATTTATTTATTTATTTATTTATTTATTTATTTATTTATTTATTTATTTATTTATTTATTTATTTATTTATTTATTTATTTATTTATTTATTTATTTATTTATTTATTTATTTATTTATTTATTTATTTATTTATTTATTTATTTATTTATTTATTTATTTATTTATTTATTTATTTATTTATTTATTTATTTATTTATTTATTTATTTATTTATTTATTTATTTATTTATTTATTTATTTATTTATTTATTTATTTATTTAGTCAGCCGTTTTTGAGATATAGTAACCGCAAATATAACTTTGTTTTTCATACAAACCATCTGAAAGACAAAGTAAATTTTATGCTGGTGAAAAAATATAGTTATAAAATACTCTGCTGTGTTATGGAACCCCAAAAGTGTGAGTCTGACTTGCACTTGGCCAGTTTATTTTTATATCCTAAAGGCTAGCTTTTACTTGGCGATGTTTGGATATATTCGAAGATGGTAAACACGCTAGGATTAGAATAGTATTTTTTATATACATGTTTATCTTATAGGCCAGCGTTTGACCACTATCTCACCTATTGGTAAGTGATGATGCGGTCGAAGATGGTTAGCACGCTAGGCCTAGAATGGGAACTAGCTCTCAAGGATAGCTTCCTGAAAACGTTTGAACTCGGTACCTCTGGCATCAAAGCCGACCGTTCTCCCGATCTGTCTGCTGTGTGTTGCCCGAACACCGTAAGATTATGGTGGCAGATTTTTCCTTGGTGATGGTGAGCTACTTTTAGGTAGCAAATCAGGCAGAACATCTATATATTGATCCTACCACCTTTAAAAAGTATAGGATAAAAATAATATAATGGATCATGACGAAACTCACAATGTAAGGTACATAAAAGTAAATAATACCTATTAAGTAAATAAACCGTACATACATGTCAAAAATTACTTTAAAATAATTATGAGACAGTTTCTATAATATTTTTAACTAAAGCTGTTATTCCATTAAATGAAAATCAAATCAGTGTTGCAAATTTGTAACCGGGAACATGAAATTACCGCAAATTTTCAGTTTTCACTGGTATTCATTACTCGCTTTGTAATCACAAACATATCCGTAAACTGTACAGTCATCGGTCTGCTTATGTAATACCTTCACAGTAGTTTGGGTTCTGGATAAATTTGGCCGAAATTTATCTTAATCACTGCCTAGAAAACCTCTTCTTAAGCTCTGTACTCACATTCGGTATTACTCCATAGTTTTACTCGAATGCGAGTAAAAATCAACGTGTGGACCGCAAACACAAACCTTCTTGCTATGAATTTTGCGATCAACTCGTTGATTTTTACTCGCTTTTGAGTATAACTATCGAGTAATACTGTTTGTGTACGGAGCTTTAGAGGTCTAACATGCGGTATTGAACAACATTTCTCAACGTGTGAAATATTGCGTATTGTAGTGTATTTTAGCTAAAATATTAATAATTTAGCTAAATAAGCGTTTTTCTTTATGTTCAATTATTTATGTAAGTGTATGTAATTTATTAGGGTTCCGTAGTCCTGACAAGGAACCCTTATAGTTTCGTCATGTCCGTCTGTCTGCCTGTCTGTCTGTCTGTCTGTCAGTCTGTCTGTCTGTCTGTCCGAGGTTTTGCTAAGAGACCGTTAATACTAGAAAGCTGTATTTTTGTGAGGGTATGTATATAAATTACGCCAACAAAGTGCTGAAATAAAATTGTGAAAAATATGTTTTTTTAGGGTAGCTCCCCTATATGAGAAGTGGAGATGATTTTTTTTTTCATCGTCTATCCCTTCTTGTGGGATATCGTTGAATAGGTCTTTTAAAATGACTTAAGGGTTGCTAATATCATTTTTCGATTGAATGCTCCATTTATGAAATATTAAGCTTTTAAGTGCAAATTTTTGTTCCAGTAGGGCGTCCCCCCTCCCCCTAAAAGCTAAACTGCGGGCTTGAAAAATCTGGAAAAATTCGTGGCAATAGCGCATTTCATGAACTTAAAAGAAAAACTATAGCGGTTAAGACAACTTTATTAGCTTAGCAGTAATAGTCGTTGAACTTTGGTGTTGGATAATTTTGTACCAAATACAAAATCCTTAGAATAAATCTTTTAAAGTGACAAAGACGGAGTACCTAGTTGCTTGTTTATAACGGGTAAAGACTTGCATTGAATAACAGGCTACTACGGAACCCTACACTGCGCGTGGCCAGTTATTTTAATATCGTATAGGTAAACGTTTAACCACTATCTCTTCTGGCAGTAAGCGATGATGTATTCGAATATTTTGACTCTTAAGGACTCTGCCCTGTCAGAACACCGTTATGTTATGGCGGTAGATTTTCTCCTTGATGGTGGTAAGCTACTTTTTGTAGCAGGTCTAACAGAACATCGATATAATGTTCTTATCGCATGTGGACGACACGTGACACCCATGAATGCAGTTAGAATTCATTGATGCACGACTTAGGTTTGAACCGGTGACATGTTTTACAGCCCCGCTTCGTCGTCAGGGCTGGTAGTTTCTACATTAATAGCGATGAATTTCGAGTGATAATCGTCGATACGAAAAGAGATGCACATAACAGCTGTCTAGCTGCATCTCCTTCTATAAGACGTTTGCGATGACAAGACGCATCACTATCAATGTAGAGACTTCCACTCCAGGCCAGCTCGATGGTCCCATATTAGTTTTCCACAGCAAGGTCAATAACAGCTTTTAACGAAAACATAAGAAATATAGTACACAGAATCATCAAACGCATTTAGTGCTCAACTCAGTCACTGTCACGGCTGTGAGCATCCGTCGCAAAACAAGCGGATCCCAAATAACCGGAAGCCATTTTTGTCCATTTACAAAATCGATACCGACTGCAAGCACATCAGGGGCTTTGATATCATGGCGGGCCGATAAAATTCCGGCATTCGGGAACTGGAAATAAGTCAATTACCCGGGAAATGCGGTGTTGGGAAATTCCCGAAGGTCTGCGAGGAATCCCTTCACACGTCGGCGTTAGAGCGTAATGTAATTAAAGCCGTCGCACGTCAAATGAGCTGTGGGAGTTTAGTGATATCAGTATGTCTGAACTACGCCACAAATAAGATCTAGTAAACTTGTGAAATCTATTGGAGCAGGGGCAAAATCAATAGATTAGTTCATCGAGCTTCGACGTGATTTAATTTTTCAACTGTGGCTTTGCGGAGGACTAGTCGATCGGGACTGTAAGGTTACTCTCCGATTTTTAGCCTACTTCACAAAAAAGGAGGAGATTCTCAATTCACTGAAGTTGGTTTTTTATTTGTTTCGTAAATTATCTGTGGCTGTAAGGCTACGTAGTCTTAATCCAGCGTCTTGTTCTTAAGCTTCTTGTATTAAAGGTTTTTGACATGTTCATGAAACACCTTGCAGACTTTCGTGACTTTCCGTCAGTCAAAGAGAAAAATACATGCATCAGTTCGGATAAATAAAATATCTGATAAGTGAAAATATATATCAGGAAACTTAAAAGTTGATTATAATAACGTTGATCAATAACAAACGACTTATTTAAATATTATTACTAACAAATTGATCAGACCTATGATAGTTGATCTCATAGCGTCATAATAAGATCGTTTAAAAAAAAATAACCGACTTCAAACGGCGCGCTATTAATTTTCAGTAGCAAGTTTGAGGTGTTTATCGCCATATCTCTGGAGATACTTATCAGATCTCGAAGAAATTACAATGGTACTATTCTTGAAACATCTCCTTTTCAACAAAAAAGTAATAATCAAAATCGGTTCATAAACGACGAAGTTGTCGGCGAACAAACATTTTTAAAAAAAATACGGTCTAATTGAGTAGCCTCCTTTGTTTGAAGTCGGTTTAAAATCGATCTTCATGATTTTTAACTTTTCATGCTAAGAACACTCTTGATTGACTCTAAGACACAGCTATCAAACAAAAATTTGGGCGCTACGATGCCACAGAGATGCCCTTCTTTTTGCGTCGGGCGTTAAAAACAGACAAACAAAACAAAACAGCAACTTTTTCTGACAGACTTCGAAAGTTCTTAATTTGACAAACTTGAAAGTCAATGGTGCTTCGTTTCTAACTTAAGTATTTATTCACGTTGCCTTAGCTGGGATTCGATCACGGGACGTAGTACTATTAAGTATTCTGTGCACGGGATTCGATATAGATATACCTGATCATAATATACAAAGAGTATAGTCATATTTTAACTGTGTGCGAAGCTAATCTATTTAATCGTTGGTACAATGAAACTTTATTACAGGTACAATTACAATACAAGATAAGCAATAACAAAATAAAAATAAATTGGTACCTACTAACATTATCTACAATAATATAAATAATATACATTCCTATCTAGGAAGGAGGCTCATATCTTTTAATAATGCTCTAATTGGTAGTTTAAACTAAATTTAAAAAAAAAGTTTTTTTAGGGTTCCATACCCAAAGGAAACAACGGAGCCCTTTACTGAGACTTCACTGTCCGTCCGCCCATCTGTCACAGGGCTGTATCTCCAGAACTATAATAGACTAGCTGTGCCCCGCGGCTTCGCCCACGTTAAAAAGTATCCTTGTATATATAATAGCCTAATCTAAAATACTTGGTATCCCTGTACCAAATTTTAGCTAAATCGGTCCAGCCGTTTGACCGTGAAGAAGACCCAAACTAACAAACAAATATACAAACTGACTTTCGCATTTATAACATTGGTGTTTATTAGAGTTGATAGACACTTGAAATCTAAACAAAATACGTATTAATATGGCCGCTATAACAAACAAATAATAAAAAATTTAAAAGTTTAAAATTTAAGCGAGCCCCATACAAGAAACTTGATTTGTCAGCGTGGTTTGCTCGATATTAGGAAAGGTAATAAATAGTAACTTGCAATTTTTACAGATACCACTATAACAACAAATAATAAAAATAAAATAAAATAATAAATAAAAGGGTGTCATCGTACAAGAAACATATTATTATCTATCTTATGAAACAATATTGTACGGTGGTAAGGAACCCTTCGTATGCGAGTGCGACTCGCACTTGGCAGGTATTATAATCGATTATTGCTTGACAATTGACCATAAGAAAGTAAATAGTTGGTTTGAGAGTGTAACAACAATGCGTCCAAAATTCACAATCATCGAAAGATAAAGCCATGGGTGGAATATTTTATGTTTGGTATTTTTAATTTATTAACTTGTTTTTTTATATCATACAGTCTAGCTAGCGTTTGACCACTATCTCGCCTGGTGATAGTTCATTATTGAAGATGGTGAACACGCTAGGCCTAGAATAGTCTGACTCTCAAGAGCTGTGTGCATCCGGAATACCGTAAGGTTATGGCGGCAGATTTTCTCGTTGATGGTGGTAAGCTACTTTTTGGTAACATGTCAGGCGGGACATCAATATAATTATGTCTTATACCACCACCACCCATGGGTGGTAGGAGCATAATTATCTGTTAATTATTATTATTATATATCTGTTATTATTATTATTAATTATTAATTGTCTACAGACAACCATCCGTAGTAGGATTACAACCGCCGACCTCTCGCTTAGAAGTCAATCCATCTATCATCTATGCCAATGGGGTTCGCAAAATTATCATCACTAACAGTCAGTATTCGTCCACTGTTGGACATAGGCCTCTCCTATGGCACGCCACTGAGCTCGATCTTCAGCTATTTGTTTCCAACCGCTGCCAGCCAGCTTGCGTATATCATCGCTCTACCTAGCTGGAGCGCGTCCTACGCTCCGTTTAGCGAGCCGTGGTCTCCACTCTAGAACATATCTACCCCAACGGTTATCGATTCTACGAAAGATGTGACCACTCCACTGCCATTTCGGCTTGCTAATCCATTGAGCTATGTCGATAACCTTGGTTCTCTGTCGGATGACTTGATTTCGATTTCGATCTTTCAGAGATACTCCGATAACCCTTCGCTGAGTAACTTTTAAATAGGGTAGTTTACTTCAAAATATTTTTTAGTCCTTCATTTACATTATCAAAAAATATTGTTTAAGTATTTTTTATTTTTTTCATTAAATAAAAAATGACGAAGACATAGAGCGTTGAAATTCCGGGTGACGTCACAATTGTACTACTTCTAGCGATTAGTGACGTCACGAGCCCCTACTCCCGAACTTTGACGCTCTTTATTTTTGTCAATTTCTATTGATTCGTAAAATAAAAAAAATCGTGTCCAATATTTTATGATAATCTAACTGACGGACTAATTAGAATTACTATTTTTCGACCCAGGCAACATCCCTATTGGTGGATCAGTCGCACCGTCAGTGTCCACGTCTCGTCTCCGTATATCATTGCAGGTAGGTCGCACTGTCTCTTTAGGCCCTGAGGTATTGGCATGAAAAGACTTGACGTTGTTTTCTAAATGCTACCCATCCTAGCTGTATTCTTCTGCGGGCTTCCTTCTCGTAATTAATAAAAAAATATGGAGTCGGTTATTTAACCGACTTCAAAAAAGAGGAGGTGCTCAATTCATTTGTATTTTTAGGGTTTCGTACCTCAAAAGGTAAATAAAACTGGCCAAGTGCGAGTCAGACTTTTGTCCCGCACACGGAGGGTTCCGTACGCCATTTAACGAATATCTAACGAACTTCTAATCTAACACCAAATCACCAATGACCAAACCAATTAAGTAATCGTTAACACTTAACACAAAGGTAATTAATATTATTAAATCTGGAAGACCGAGTGTTCGTACGACTAACTAACTTTCCACTGATTCTAGCTAAATGAAACTCTTTAAGTACTAATATAGAAGATATATTAATCGATACTGTACACTTTTACAAGCTAATCTCAAATAAGTAAACAAATCGACCAAGGCCCACAAATTTAACAAATCAAACGCTTGCGCGTGCTAATTTTTTCTGTGCTGCCATCTAGTTGCATCGACATGAATTAATTGTAAAGGCATGAATTAATTACAGGTAAGTTATTAATATATATATAATTTGATTGATTTGATATATAATTTGATTGCAGATTGAACACCGAGCTTTGCCAAAAGCTACTTCTACTCGCCAACAGATGTCGGGAGGAGTCATATTTTAAATTGATCATTGAAGAAAACACGAGTAAAACAACATTTCTGAAAATAAATCCTAGCTAGATCGATTTATCGCCCCGAAATCCCCTGTTTACTTAATTTTATTTAATAGCTGGAGCTGTTTCCGAGATTCAGATTTAATTTTTAACTTTGTTCTGTTCTTAGTATTTTTTGTTATAGCGGCAACAGAAATACATCATCTGTGAAAATTTCAACCTTCTATCTATCACGGTTCATGAGATACAGCCTGGTGACAGACGGACAGCCAGACAGACAGACAGACAGACAGACGGACAGCGGAGTCTCAGTAATAGGGTTCCTTTGGTACCCTTTGGGTTCGGAACCCTAAGAAGGAACCCTTATAAGATCACTTTCTTGTCCGTATGTCCGTCTGTCTGTCTGTCTGTCTGTCTGTTTGTATGTCCGTCTGTCTGTCTGTTCGTGTATCCGTGTGTCACCACCGATTTTCTCAGGAACGGGTGGACCTAACAAATTTAAATTTATACCAGATACTGAGGTCTATAGTCCCTATTAGGTGTATAAAAATCAAGGTTCTGAGTCAACACAGTAAAAAGATATAGGCAAATTTAGATTTTGGCGAAAACTTGTCAGTACCAAAATATACCTTTAATTTTATTTTTTTTTATTTTTCGGAATTTTTCCTTTACTTGTGCTGTAAGACCTCGGTTTACCAAAATTGACAATTCTAGGTACACCGGAAGTACTTTATAAGTTTTGGGTCGAAAACCTATAGGGTACTTCCCGTTGACCTATAATAATGTTTGGCCAGAAGCAAGGTCTTACAGAAAATAACCATACATATGGTTCTTTAGTAATTTTTTTCAAGATCTGATAAATATCTCTCGAGGAATGTAGATGAATACCTCAAACTTGCTACTGAAAATTACGAATGCAACTTGTGAAGTCGGTTAATGTGTTTTTTAACAATATTTTTTTTGAACAATTAATTAACAGTAAAAATATTTAGTGGTTAGTAACAGGTAGCTAGTAAATTTTTCGTTACATAATGAAATTTTAATCGCACTGAGTAATACAATTTAAAAGCCTGTATAAATTAGCCATAACTCGATAAAAAAAATTGTAATACATATAGTAAGTTGCAGTTTTGTTGGTTTTGCCCGGTTACCTTGAAATAAGGATCAAAACAGTATTGTACCATATCTTTACAATACACAATCGCACTTCGCGTGATACTGTACAAAATTGCGAGCAGTAACTCAAATTTCAGAGGTTCGCTAGTTTTGTTTTTAAGTATTAAACCAGAAAAATGCGAGTCGGACTTCTAGTACTGCACACGTAGGATTCCGTACCAGTGTATAATATTTAATAACATCGCGCAAAAAATGCCGAACACGCTTCTTGAATACCCATAGAAAAATTATAGTCGTGTTAACTCAACAGACTCGTTGTTTCACACTTTGTAATACTTGCAAATGCTTTTGTCGAGTTTCGACCAGCATTTCAATCTCAACTGGAAGGGACAAAATACTAAAGCTCTAACTTCATCGCATGATTTTGGAGTAGTCATCCACTTATGGAAGACTATAATTGCTATTATACAAGTATAAAATATCAAACATATCGAAAAAATATATGAATTTATATCAAAAAGTAGATTTTCCGAGTTACGGTACCAAATTAGGTGTTTTTCATAGAATAGAATAGTCCTTTATTGTTTCACTATGTTCAGATACATAGATGGTCTTAAATGTATGTCGTAACAACAGCTATCCCTTTCGGGCGTACAATATTCTGGAGACATATTCATAAATTATTCATATTACATAATTCATCATATTCATCATCATATAGAATATATAACATATTCATAATTTCTGGAGACTGTTTGAGACGAAAGCTAAAGCGCTTATGACCATGGACTGTTCATTGTTTCATCAAACAAGCAGAATTCCACCACCACGTGGATCGCAGTCAATTCCAAAACACCTCTACACAAAATACATCTTTTTCTTGATATTTATTTTTCCACGTGAAATGTCATTGTTAATGTAACCATAGAAAAGATAATAGTCCTACGGACATTGTTACTCCCATATATTTTAAAGCTGCGTTTCGATGTGAAAGCTAACGAGAAATTGTGTTAGGGTCAGTTCACACCGCAACACGACGCGACGCGACGTGACGATGCTTTTGGTTTCGCGCGGCGCAGCAAAACGCGCGACGCCACCAAATTATCTCAATGCAATGTGTATTTTATTGTGTAATTAATAAAGTTCAATTGTTTATGCTGCGGCTTCGCGCTGCGCCGCGCCGCTCAGCCTGAAGCCGCCGAATCAACTCAATGAAATGTGTATCTTTTTGTGTTGTAAATAAAGCTCTTTTTTTTAAATCACTCTCTTAATAAGTGCGCGCCGCGTCTCGTCGTGGTCTAAGCTGACCCTTACTGAATAAAATAAAAAGCCGTTTCTTTACCAATACACGTGTCTCTTTATAATCCAACTACATTCTAACAAAATGATATTGATATTTAATTTGCGCGACCGACATGCGTGAAATTGAGTTACTGCTTATCTTACGCGCAAACGCTTCGCAAACAAACCGTCTTCGAAGACAGTCGTGCGCGCATGTCTCGTGTACTGAATAACAAGTATCTGGAATAAAACATAATATAACAACGTAACAAGTGATTTATGATTTTCGTGTCACGCGCCATGTAAATATTAGATTTTGTTCTGTTAACTGATAACGAGATTTCATTCTTTTGTGAGGTTAATTGCCGTGGTGTGATGTCGTGAAAATGGAAATGGTGGTGTGAATTGAAAAATCTGTGATAGTTTGATGATATTCAATGTAAGTTTTTTACTACTATTTTTATTTATCTTTTTAATTAAGATTTCATTAATATAGCAATTTAACAGATTCTGTAGTACAAATTGGGGTGCTTTTTTTATATATGATATAGGGCGTTTGACCACTATCTCACCGTATTTAATTCTGTGCTATTAGCAAGTCATCATCATTTACCAATAGCACATAATAAATAAGGTCGAAGATGGTAAGCACGCTAGGCCTAGAATGGAAACTGACTCTCAATGATAGCTGCCGGAACACATTCCATGTTTTGGCGACAGATTTTCTAACTTGAGGGTGGTAGCTGGCCAGGCGGACACTAGATAGAGTACTACCACCATGCGGGGGTTGGGGGTTTCTTAACGATGTGTTTCCTTTACCGGAGGGCCAATGTAAAAAGCCCACATAAGTTTTTCGATAGAAATATCTTTTGGTGCACGGCGGTGATTGAACTTGGTATATCTGGCATCAAAGCCGACCATTCTCCCACGACACCACTGGGCCTTCAGCCCGGGCCCACACTTACTAAATATACTTTCATAGTACCGACTTCAAATACCGCGCTAGTGTTTTCAGTATTAAGTTTGAGGTGTTTATCTCCATATCTCTGGAGATACTCATCAAATCTCTATGAAATTTAAATGGGACCTCCTGAGAAGTATACCCTTGCAAACAAGAGAATAATTTTCTAAATCAATCCAAGCGTCTTTGAGTAATCGGGGAAAATATATTTAAAAAAATATTCTGAGTAAATGAGAACCTCCTATTTTCTTAGAAGTCCGTTAAAAATAAACTCGATTTAAGTTGATCACAGACCGGCCATAAGAACGCTGAATAGAGAGAGACGCAGCTTTTCAGATGTATTCATACATGAAGCTGCATTTCTTTAAATCATTTTTTGGCTTTCATTTGGCTGGTCTGTGCCCAGCTTTAGGACCTCATTGCAGACATCAAGACTGCGGCTCGAAAGTCAACCCAAGATTACATTCTCCTACTAATTCTACATTCTTACACATTCTTATCTTGAGCAACAGCTAAATGCTTACCACCAGTGATTACCCCTTTGCACTACCAAAGGATCGCGTGCAGGACGCAAGTGACATTTGACGCCCGTATGACACAATTGTCAAGTTAACGAGGTTACACTTATTTCTATTACCTAGATACATTACCTGCATACTTACATGAATGGATGATCTAACTCTTTATTGTTCACCTTATAATAGATAACAAGATTAAATAAAGTATTTTATGTAGGTACAAAATATTGGATTATACAGATATGTACAATATATGTATAACTTTAGGTATGTATACGTTAAAATACATAGCTAGGTACAATAACATAAAACCACCTGAGTAAACATAAATAATGTGACACAATTTTCTAAAATATGTTTAACTTGGCTTGGAGCTATGTATTTAAAATTCAGATTTTAATCGATTGACCGATTTTACGCAACAATTTTTATTAGAAATCACTTCAATAATGAAATTTCGCCAAGCGGTTCGCCGAGTTACGGCTTACTGTACGGTATCAGAAAAAAATGCCTGGAATATGCCTGGGCTTATTGTGCTACGTAGAGGGGTTATAACAGATTTCCATGCCGCGAGATTCAGTTTCCGTAGCAATTTTGAGAAGTCTATCGTCATATCTCTGGAGATACTAAACAGATCTGTATAAAATTTAAAGGACCACCTTGAAGATTAACCCTATTTACGAAAAGAAAATTCATTCACATCTGTTGACAATTAGCGCTAATAATCAGATAACAAATAAACAAACAAAAACATACAGACGAATAGAAAACTTCCTCTTTTGTGGAAGTTGGTTGAAGAGTTATCATGCGGCGCCACATATCTGGCATTATCACTGTCATCTGACACTTCCATAAAAGCGTAAAATAATCTCACACCGCAAAATCACTTTATGGTGGGTTTACACATAGTCAGTTTGGGCGCGTTCGACTGCAACTATTTTCTTTCATCAATCAAATCTAGGCAAGCCAACTCCATTCCCTCATCCTGAAAAACATAATGCGGGCGACGCATTCGGAAATGAGTCATCAGGTTAAATAGTGGTCTGACTGTATACAATTACAATAATATAGATAGTTTAAAAACTAAAACAACCGACTTCTATGCCACGCGAGTCAGTTTCAGTAGCAAGTTTGAGACGTTTATCATCATATCTCTGTAGATACTAATCAAATCTCAATGAAATTACAATGGGACCACTTTGGAAACGTACCCTATCGATAAAAAAAGAATCATTCAAATCGGTACACAATTGACGGAGTAATCGCGTAACATACCTACAAAAAAAAACATACAGATGAATTGAGAACCTCCTTCTTTTTGGAAGTCGCTTGAAAAGAAATACTTTTTCCCTTTTAAATACAATAGGTATTACAAATTGGTGTCAAATAATTTAAATAAATTATTTTTGCCAAGTACTCGCCTCAGAAGAATGATAAACGCTTGACATTGACATTCTTAATTAATCTTCTGCCATAAACCTTGAGGCCATTGTAAAAATACTTTTATTATTAAGTCGTGTAAAAGTCCTCTTACTTCCATTGTTTTATCAAAATACCAAACATATATGTTGTTACTATAAGGCTGAGTTGCACCATCTTACTTTAACTATAACAAACGTCAAAAATCTTTCAAACTCCATATAAAATCACCGCAATAGTTATAGTTACGGTATAACTCGGGGTGATTAATCAAGAATGGGTCAGTATTTAATAGGTAGTCTGTTAATTATGTAATTGAAAAAATTGTTCAATGGAACCATGTCGACGATTTATTTTTAACTGACAGGTACCTACTTGAACACAACTGGCATGATGTTAACTGACGATGCGGTCTAGGGTGGTATCGTACTTAGCTGGAATTGGAGGACTGCAGTAAGAAGAGACGCTGTATGAACGATATTTCAGCACAACATTCATATCATTAGTCATATTCTAAAGATATATAAAAAATCTGTTTTCAAACACAAGAATTTCATTTAATTTCAACATGAAACATTACATTGTTAATCGTTAGATGGTAATATAGAATGACGGCCACAATGTTAACAATCTGTTTTTTTTAATTAATTGAATTAAACCCTGAAATCGATGATATGGTTACATTTGCTAGATACTAATTCTAATTAGTAGTACGAGGCGATAACAGTTACACTGTCGTCCCGCTAGAAGTGTATTGTGTATATCTTTCTCCCTGCCAGCGTCTACCAAAGCGTCTACAAAAGACTTTCTATAAACTAAAGGCACACTTTTTTACACAAAAAACACTTAAATATAAAATTTAAAACCACCCCCGACTGATTTGTATAATGTATAATTTGTTCATTGAGATCATTCTAATGAGCCTTATACACGACATCTCAGACGAGGAGTTGAGAGTATTCTGCAGATTCCAGAAGATTTCTCAGCATTAGGCAAAGTTTACCATATTCTTGTAAAACCATTGAAGTAGCAGGATTTGATTTGACTATTGTAAACTACGCTAATCAGACGGTATCAGAGTGACAGGTATATAGTGCGCAGAAGCGCCATTTTGATTATTTGACGTCCGCGGTCAAAGGGCTACAAAAGTTGCAACCGTAGTCTCATCAACCAAAAAATTGCTGATAGTATTTCAACGGCTGAATGGATTTTCATGAAATAAAGCTAAGAACACTCTCGATGAAGACACCTATCAAACAAAAAAACCTAAATCAAAATCAGTTTATCCGTTCGGGCGCTATGATGCCACAGACAGACACACAGATACACACGTCAAACTTATTACACCCCTTCTTTTTGCGTCGGGGGTTAAATATACGGGTATTTTTAAATATTGTGCGTAAAAACTTGTATTTTAAGTTATAATAATGTATTGACGACCATACATTTTTACTGCAGATGTTAGTTTGTGATGTGAGTTCCATTGTGTAAGTATTGAAACTTAAGGTCCAATAACTATAAAATTCATGTGGGATCATTTTGAATGTATAATTAATCCAATAAAAAAATAAATAATTCAAATCGGTTTATAAACAATGCAGTAAAGAATGCAAGAATGCAATATATAAAAAATAATAATAAATAAACATAATATAACCTCCTCCTATTTTCAGTCAGTTAATAAGACACTATTTGGAATTAATAGTAGGTATACCTACAAAAAAAGACACATGAATGACCATCAAACGGCCATTTAGGCACGGATTAGTAAAACATAGGCACAAAATGAATTATAGTGTATAAATAATAATGATGTAAGTTGTGTAATGTAAGTTAATCTCACGATTTCGGGATTAAACAGCATGATTATTATCAAATAAACTGGCCAAGTGCAAGTCGAACTCGCACTAGTAGGGTTCCGTAGCACACTACAGTATTTTATAAGATCGAGCAAAAAATATCACTATCATTTTTCGCCAGCAAAAAATAATAATTAATAAACATTTTGTTTCTTATAACGTCTCACAAAGGTGTTAGGGATCGACATTTCAATATAACGCCATCTATGGGACGTTTACCTAACTAAGCGTTCATAGATGGCGTGAAATGCCGAAAAAAACACGTTTCTTGTATGGGGACCCTCTATTATCTTTAACTTTATTCTGTTTTTAGTATTTGTTGTTATAGCGGCAACAGAAATACATCATCTGTGAAAATTTCAACTGTCTAACTATCACGGTTCATGAGATACAGCCTGGTGACAGACGGACAGACAGACAGATAGACGGACAGCGGAGTCTCAGTAAAAGGGTTTCGTTGGTACCCTTTGGGTTCGGAACCCTAAAAAACTGCTTTATTAAATACCATCGGTTTTAATTCCGCCAGTTCCAATTAATATTACATCGCGATAATCCCGGCTACGGAAACGTAATTAAAACTCGTATTACTCCCGGATATCATCCGGGACCAATCGTATAGACAATTAACGGTAATGAACTGTTATTAGAGTCACCTCTAGGGTACATTAACCTAGTGTTATTTTCGTAGATGTTATAAAAATATATTGAAATTGTATTGTCTTTTATTTTTTTTTATATTAGACCGGAACAGGGAATATGCATGATTTTTTTTTAATATTTCTATTTCACTGATTACATCCATTTAACACAGTAAAAAATAGAAAAAATACAGAAAGTGTTCAAATTAAGCTACAAAAACTCGTTTTAGCATTGAAAAAATATGAGGTGTATAAAACGCCGCAAAATTTTCGCGCGCTTTTGTGACGTCACAGCTCACCACAGATTAAATCTTTGTAATAGAAATAGTATGTATTCGTACAACAGTGCATACTATTTCGATGACAAAGATTCAGCCTGTGGTGACAACAGTGTATGTTACGTCACAACATACACTTACCAATTATTAATATAGTTATTAAAAACGTACTAATTGACAAGTGGTGATGTGTTTTGCAAATTATAATTCCTCACGCTTGTTTTAATTTTTTCATATAATACTTTAACCAATTTAAGAGTATTTTATTTCAAAAAAAATTTTTAACATACAATACCAGAACAATAATGATTCGAAAACAAATGATTTTAGGTAAATTTATACCACATGCATATTCCCTATCCCGCATTATCTTTCACTTGATGGAAAGTGAAGATGTGGGTCGTGTTTATTGTTCATCAATCTGGCGGTGAAGGAGAGCAATACAAAAGTCCAATTTTGAGGTAACCTCTTTGTAAAATTACTTAATAACATACCAAAAAAATCTTCCACCACACCATCGCTTACCATACATACATACCAGGAAAGATATTGTTGAAAACGCTAGCCTATCAGATATAAAAAAATATAGACGGTCGAATTGAGAAACTTCCCCCTTTTTTTAATTCGGTTAAAAGCAGTAATTAGCGTACGCGTATCTATTATGGGCAGGAGTCATCGCTTACCATCTGGCGAGTGATTAGCTTGATCTGTTATCATTCACCTTGATCTGTTATCATTACCGCGGTTATCAAAATTGCACATCATTAAAAAAAATCTTTAAAAAAAAACCTAAAATATCTTTAAAAAATGTTTGAGGGCCCGGTGGTGTAAGTGGAAGAAGGGTCGGCTTTGGCGCCAGAGATACTGAGTTCAATCCCCGCCGTCCATTAATGGATTTTTCTATCGAGAAATGTATGTGCGCTTTTCACAGTGGCCCTCCGGTGAAGGAAAAACATCGTTAAGAAACCAACAACCCTGCATGATGGTAGGACACTATCTAGTATCCGCCTGGCCAGCTACTACCCTCAAGATAGAAAATCTGTCGCCAAACATCTAATGTATTCCGGCAGCTGTCCATGAGAGCCAGTTCCTATTCTAGGCCAAGCGTGCTTACCATCTTTGACCGCATCATTACTTACCAACAGGTGAGATAGTAGTCAAACGCTAGCCTATAAGATATAAAAAAATCCATACAGAATCCAACTTGAGTAAGTAAACAAACTCACAAAATTAAGTGGTTAAATCAGTTATATTAACAATGAAAAAAAATAAAAAACGAAGTAACATTATACCTACCGCCCGGAAAATTTTAACTTGAGAAACAAGTGATTGTGTCCTTGTTTTTAACTTGAGAAACAAGTGATTGTGTCCTTGTTTTTTTGCTTACAAGTTGACGCGTAAAAGTAAACACTTGTTATGGAATACACGTTTACGTAAACGTGCAAAATTTTTTTGTGTTTACAATCCGCTTCGGTAATTACTTACTTGATACCGTTCCTACATTTTGTCAATGGAAATTAAAATCTTTTGTCACATCGAACACGGTACCAAAATCTTAGTTTATGAATACGCCGTACCTATTGAGGCACGACAAGTCATAATGAAGATTTATAAAGATGCTCTAAAGTTATAAATACCTAGATAGATAAACTCTTTTTTGTCACACCAATTATATAGGCTTATATTACTATATTATACACATAATAAATTTAGTGTTATAATGAGAGTTCTTATCGCTAAACGATCTCTTCCAGACAACCGTTGTATGGAGAGGATCGAAATTATTGCTTTCAGTAGGATGTGCCTAATGTAAATAGAAACAAATAAAAACAATAATATGTTTACCTTAACTATTAAACCTACCAATAACAATAAACACAATTTAATTAAAAATTATGTTGTTTTAATGCGGGGCTTATCTCGCTCAAAACATTAACATTATTTACCTCAACGTTTCAACCAAGTTACATTGACCGTGGCCATGAGGAGACTGAAGAATACGATGCAATTAGCAATGTTTTTAATGATAAATATCTTGACTTATGTAATCCTTAATTTAATGAGTGCTCGAATCTTGACAAAACTGTCGAAAATGACCCATGGCTGTGGACATAAAGTGGTAGAAACCCTTTATATAACTGAATAAATAAAGAAACAATCATTGAGGCTACGAATAAATTATAAGTGCCGATTTATTTGTAGAATTGAGGTAGTTATACTATACCTCAATGGAAACAATGTATGAATTACATTCCGTTATACAATACAAATAGGGTAACAAAAGACAATCGTATCACTAAATAACCGGCCAAGTGCGTGTCGGGCCACGCGCAGTGTAGGGTTCCGTAGTAGCCCGTTATTCAATGCAAGTCTTTACCCGTTATAAACAAGCAACTAGGTACTTCGTCTTTATCAGTTTAAAGGATTTATTTTAAGGATTTTGTATTTGGTACAAATTTATCCAACACCCAAGTTCAACAACTATTACTGCTAAACTAATAAAGTTATCATAACTGCTATAGTTTTTCTATAACGTTCTATTATCACGATTTTTCAAGCCAGCAGTTTAGCTTTTAGAGTGGGGGGGGACGCCCTACTGGAACAAAAATGTGCACTTTAAAGTTTAATATTTCGTAAATGGAGCATTCAATCGAAAAATGGTATTAGCAACCCTGAAGTCATTTTAAAATACCTATTCAACGATACACCACACGTTGGGGTAGACGATGAAAAAAAAAATTCATTCACACTTCTCATGTAGGGGAGATACCCTAAAAAAAATATTTTTCCAAATTTTATTTCACCACTTTGTCGGCGTAATTTATGTACATACTCCTACAAAATTACAGCTTTCTAGTATTAACGGTCTCTTAGCAAAACCTCGGACAGACAGACTGACAGACAGACGGACATGACGAACTATAAGGGTTCCTTGTCAGGAATACGGAACCCTAAAAAGACAGTTGTATACAAATTAACATCATATTTTACGCCAGTGTATGACAATAAGCAACATGCGAAAGACAAGGAGTTCTTCGCCAGCTCGCAGTGACCCAAAGTCTAACTTCGCTCCTAAGATCTGAAGTTGTCGTCGGGGCAGTCGTGGTTAAGGGGGAAAGCACCACAATACTTATGTCACGTCCTAACCAGTATTTTTATCTGTAACAAAACACTCCAACGGAACGTTAGTGCAGGCCCTACCGAAGCAGACTAAATAGAATAATAATAAACTAATAATAGCCTGCTGCTAAGCGAAGTGACGACCTGCGGTAATATAAAGTAAAGTAGCAATTTAGTAAGCTAGCAATTTAGGATCGCTTAAAAAAATTTAAAAGAATCGTCTTCAAATGCCGTCTTCAAAAAGTCATTCTCAGTAGCAATTTTGAGGTGTATATCTTGATATTATCTCTGAAAATACGCATCAGATCTCGATGAATGAATTTACAACGAGACCACTCGGGAGTATATTTTCTCAAATATAAAAAGTTATTTTTCAAAAAAAAATAAAACCGACTTCATAACCACAAAAAGGCACTCAAAAGCGAAAAATAATTTACTTAAAATTATTATAAGCGTTACCCACTTCTCTATTTGAAGTCGGTGCCAGCCAAGTCTAATACGAGTAGGTAGTAGTTAGGTATGTTTAAAAAAGTTTGCACCCACAGAAATAGGAATAACTACCTTATTATTCCTATTTATATGTTTGCACCCTAACAAGTCTTTGCCCGGTAGAACATTCCTGTGAAGACAAATTATGTATATTTATATATAATTATTTATTGAGGGCCCGGTGGCGTAATTGTGAGAACGGTCGGCTTTGATGCCGTGGTACCGAGTTCAAACCGCCGTGCACCAATGAAGTTTTCTATCGAAAAATATATGTGCGCTTCTCACAGTGGCCCTCCGGTGAAGGAAAACATCGTTAAGAAACCAATAACCCCCGCATGGTGGTAGAACATATCTAGTGTCCGCCTGGCCAGCTACCACCCTCAAGTCAGAAAATCTGTTGCCAAACATCTAATGTGTTCCGGCAGCTATCCTTGAGAGCCAGTTCCCATTCTAGTCCACTTCTCTATCTTCGACCGCATCATCACTTAGCAACAGGTGAGATAGTGGTCAAACGCTTGCCTATAAGATATAAAAAAAAATTATCCTCACCTTTATTTCTATCTCGCTCACAGTTACCGTAAGAATATCTTATATGCAATAGCAACCTCCATTGTGTATAATCTTCTTGGGACTCTTTTACTAAAACTAATACATTCTCCTATGTTTGAGGTATTTATCTCCATATCTCTGGTGATACTAATCAGATCTCGATAAAATTAAAATGGGAACAGCTCGGAAACGTATCCTACCAATTAAAAAAAGAATCATTTGAATCCGTTCACAATTGATGGAGAAATCGCGTAACATACTCACAAAAAAAAAAAAAAAACATACATACAGATGAATTGAGAACCTCCTCCTTTTTTGTGAAGTCGGTTAAAAATGATTTCGAACGTCGGTATAAAATAAACAGAGAAATCAGTAAACATACTTACCTAAAAAAACATACATACAGACGAACTGAGAACCTCCTTCTTTTTGAAGTCGGTATAAATAGAATTTCGTGGTATTAGGGCACTGTCTAAGTATCCCCCTAGCTCTAGCTAACACCCTCAAATTAAAAATTATGTAGCCAAAACATCGCGGTGTGTACCAACAGCTTTCCTTGGGAGTCAGTTCTCATTTTAGGCCTACCGTTACAGCGTACTACCATCCTCGACCAAATTGTCGCTTATCATCATCAGGAGAGATATGTGAAAAGCTAGTCTATATTCTATTAAAAAATAATCTCTCTGCTGGAGACCGAGCATGGAAGCATTGAGTAGAAGCTATATCCAGTTATGGACAACGAGAGGGTTACAAAGATTATGAAAACCCACATTTATGCCACTTTCCGCACATAAAATTAGACGAATCCCTTTTTGTTTTTCAGGCTACATCACACAGAAAACACGCAAAATGTGGACATATTCCAGCGTGGACATCCCTGGGGCCAGGGTCAGTAGGATGGAGAGGATCAAGATCTACCTCTCTGAGTGCGTCGTGTGTTTCTGCATAGTGTTTTTCATTGTTTGCGTGGGGCTGCTACTTTACCTTTTCTTCCATTTGTATACTACGATCAATAATAACAGAACAGATGTTAATCTCATCGAAAGCTGACAGACTTGGATCCCGTCGAAAGCTGATGGCAATCGCGAAAGGAAGACTATAACGGTTTAATGTGAGATAGAAAAATTACGCAAAATACTTAAGCACTTTCTTGCATTAGGACAGGTTTCATCTACCGCGGAGAAGGATTTGTATGTCAACTACCACTAAGATTTCGTTGCGCTGTGTGATTTGACAGCATGTCGGAATCCTATTGGTTTTTGGCGTACATCTCCACTTCTCTTCGCTTTTTAGATGTGAATACAGGAGATGGATCATGTCGCCATATAGTTTGTAAGAGGATTTTATGAGTTACATTCTCATTTAGATGCTTTTGTTTAATTAGAGCTTCTCAAATATTGTCATTCGAGAAGACCTGTAAATATTCTCGCTTTTAATATGATCATGATCATGCTTGTTCTCCACGTATGAAATGAGCGTTTAACGCTTTTTGGTGAAAAGATTCTAAACGTAAAATGTCTACGTGCATGAGTACGAGATGTTGTCGTGGCTTAGTATTTTTTCTTTTGTATATATTTTCTTTTTGGAGGCTTCCTTTTGTAGACCAGCCGAATCATTGAGTCCTTGCCAGCGTTTTTATGTCGAGTTAGGTTTATGGCTAGCGTAAAGAGTAACAACAAATTTGCAAAAGCTACCCACTCCCCATGCGATTCCCTTTGCTATCATGTATTTATTGTATTTAGCTCTAAGGCTCATTTGTTCAATAAATATTTTTTGTTAAGTTACTATCAATTATCATTTCAGCTGGGCTATGACAATGTTCATTGCCGGATTTTAACCTTATAAATAATTTATGATCGTACAAAACGAAAATACGACTTCACATACCGCGATAGATACTGGCTAGTTCTAATCATGTCATCAAGGTACATAAATTGGCTTATATTGTCTCCATATATCCAGAACTAATTGTCATATCTCGATAAAATTTAAATGGGACCCAACAGGAGGCATAATATTTCCAACAAAAACAGATTTTCTTTAAATTGGTTAAGATTTGACTGAGTTCTGAGGTAACAAACATTTAAAAAGACAGTCGAATTGAGAACCTCCTCCTTTTTTGTGAAGTCGGTTAAAAAGGGTTCGATCCCTATAAAAATAGGGTTTGTATACTGGTAGAGGCAAGTATTAATGTGATGAACAATGAGCGTGTTTACGTGTTTTTCTTGAATGTTTGAGGTGAATGAAAAATATTTTGTTTAACATTTTGTGCTGTTTGTAAAAGCGATACAAGGTATTTTCTGATAAATCACGTACCTATGTGATGTTCACAGCTGTATTTTATCATTGTCTAAACTAATATTGTCTATATAAATTAACGTCTCAAAGTTTTGTTATGCTAAAACAATAATTTGGTACTTACTTAGTAAACCTTCATTCTATTATATTTAATGTTTTTTTTGTGATTATAGATAACATTTATGATTATAGATACAGGCAAGACGTAAGCGATGACTATAATAATAAACTGGCCAAGTGCAAGTCGGACTCACACTAGTAGGGTTCCGTACCACACTACAGTATTTTATAAGATCGAGCAAAAAATACCACTATCATTTTTCGCCAGCAAAAAATAATAATTAATGAACATTTTATTTCTTATAACGTCTCACAAAGGTGTTAGGGATCGACATTTCAATATAACGCCATCTATGGGACGTTTACCTAACTAAGTGTTCATAGATGGCGTGAAATGCCGAAAAAAACACGTTTCTTATATGGGGACCCTCTATTATTTTTAACTTTATTCTGTTTTTAGTATTTTTTGTTATAGCGGCAACAGAAATACATCATCTGTGAAAATTTCAACTGTCTAACTATCACGGTTCATGAGATACAGCCTGGTGACATACGGACAGACAGACAGACAGACAGACGGACAGACAGACGGACAGCGGAGTCTTAGTAATAGGGTCCCGTTTTACCCTTTGGGTACGGGACCCTAAAAACTACTACCTACCTATGTACTATACTACACACAAAACTCTAGCTTGCCAGAATTTTGAACATATTCATATTCATATATTTATTAATAATTTTCATTATACGTAATTCATTTTTATTACATTCATTAAACAATATATAAATAATATTACATTCATTAAACAATACATTCATTTTATTCTTTCCACTGGTAATTATAATAATTAAGATAGTTTAAAAACTAAAACAACCGACTTCAATGGCCCGCGAGTCAATTTCAGTAGCAAGTTTGAGACGTTTATCGTCATATCTCTGGAGATACTTATCAAATCTCAATTAAATTACAATGAGACCACCTCGGAAACGTACCCTACCGATTACAAAAAGAATCATTCGAATCGGTTCACAATTGACGGAGTAATCGCGTAACATACACACACAAAAATTTAAAAAAAAAACATACAGTCGAATTGAGAACCTCCTTCTTTTTGGAAGTCGGTTGAAAATAATCACATTGTCATAAATACTTAATCATAAATACTAGTCATTTTAATTAATCAGTGAAGAATCAACAATTCGTATCACTAAAAGTTATTTGGTAACCATTAAAATAAAAAATATAACAAAAATGTAGTCTCACACATACTCTGTTATTGCAATGTAATGTGATGTAACTAAAAACATATAATATCGTTTAAAAACTAAAAAACAACCGACTTCAATGCCGCGCTATTCATTTTCAGTACCAATTTTGAGATGTTTATCTCAATATCTCTGGAGATACTTATCATACCTCGATAAAATTACCATGGTACCACACTTGGGATATCTCCTTTTGAACAAAAAAATAATAATCGAAATTGGTTCATAAACGACGAAGTTATCCGCGAACAAACATAAAAAAAAAAATAAAAAAAAAAAATAAAAAAAATATATATATACTAGCTGTTACCCGCGGCTTCGCCCGCGTTATTTGAGTCTTTATGACCTTTGAGGTCAAGATCGATGATCTCTTAGGCCAAGTCACCATAGATGACCCTAAAGTCGAACTCGATATCCTCTATTGTTAAAGTCATTAATCATTTTGGTTAGGTATACGAAGTTGTGCTGTTTAAATGTTTGAATCAACAAAAAAGTTCCTGAAACATTTCTTACAAAGAAAGTAAGGTAAATAGCTGCGCGAGCGCAGCGAGAGCTATCATTGCGCGAGCGAACATTTTTTATGAATTTTTATGACCCTGAAAAATTGACGACCTAATAATCAACTCACTATAGATGACTCTTAGGTCGAACTCGATATCGTCTATTGTTAAAGTCATTAATAATTACTTGGTAAACCTAACCAAGGTTTACCCAGTTTTGCTGTTTAAGTATTTGAGTCTGTCTAATGTATGAGGCTGTTGAAACACGCTTTTATACGCTATATTATAGCGTATAATAGCGTGTTTCAACATTACTGCTAAAAAATTTTACGACTTTTTATGACCCTGACAGTTTTTATAACCTACTAAGTCAACACTGATGACACTCAAGTGAAACGTGATATCCACTTATTTTAAGGTTAGTAATCATTATGATTATTGAAGGTTGTACTGTTTTAATTTATGGCTCGTTTTGATGCATGTGGTTATTAATATGCGAAAGTTGGTGAAATATTACCTACAAAGTTGATAAAATAATTGCTTGCGCGAGCGTAGCGAGCGCGAAATTTTTTTACGACTTTTTATGACCTACTAAGTCAACACCGATGACATTAGGGTTAAATTTGATATCCACTTAATTTAAGGTTAATAATCATTATGATTATTGAAGGTTGTTCTGTTTCAATTTATGACTCGTTTTGATGCATGTAGCTATTAAAATACAAAAGTTTCTGAAATATTATATTCAAAGTAGATAAAATAAATAATTGCGCGAGCTTTGCGAGCGCTAAACATTTTTACGATTTTTTATGACCCTGATAGTTTTTATGACCTACTAAGTCAACACCGATGACATTAGGGTTAAATTTGATATCCACTTAATTTAAGGTTAATAATCATTATGATTATTGAAGGTTGTTCTGTTTCAATGAATGATTCGTTTTGATGCATGTGGCTTTTAAAATTCAAAAGTTGACGGAATATTTTCTACAAAGTAGATAAAATAAATGCTTGCGTGAGTGTTGCGAGCGTTATCACTGCGCGAGCGTAGCGAGCGCTAAAATTTTTTACGACTTTTTATGAACCTGACAGTTTTTATGACCTACTAAGTTAACACTGATGACATTCAGGTTAAAGTCGATCATCACTTATTTTAAGGTTAATAATCATTATGACTATTGAAGATTGTACAGTTTTAATTTAAGATTCGTTTTGATGCATATGGTTATTAATATACAAAAGTTTCTGAAATATTACCTTCAAAGTTGATAAAATAAATGCTTGCGAGCGCAGCGAGCGCGGAAATTTTTTACGACTTTTTATGACCCTGACAGTTTTTATGACCTGCTAAGTCAACACTGATGACACTCAGGTTAAAGTCGATAATCACTTATTTTAAGGTTAATTATCATTATGACTATTGAAGATTGTACAGTTTTAATTTATGACTCGTTTTGATGCATGTGGTTATTAATATACAAAATATTATGTTTCTTTGAAGTGTTTCACACTTTATATTTTTTGTAAATTGTTAAACACAATCCAAAATTTCATCGTACCGACGGGAATTTTGGATTGTGTTTAACAATTTACAAAAAATATAAAGTGTGAAACACTTCAAAGAAACATAATATTTGATTTACGCAGTGCAACATCTCTCGTCGGATTTGAAAACTGTAATGTATTCTTCCGAATGATTAACTTACGTAATAAGTAGTCATAGATGGCGCCACCAATGCATAATTGGGTTAACAAAATGCAATCCACTAATTTCGTCGTAACGATACTTCGCACCGTGGCTTAATTGGCAAAGCACCGGAACATGTTATTC
This sequence comes from Cabera pusaria, assembly GCA_954871355.1. Lineage (NCBI taxonomy): Eukaryota > Metazoa > Arthropoda > Insecta > Lepidoptera > Geometridae > Cabera > Cabera pusaria. The sequence continues at coordinate 18,563,878 of OX940901.1, forward strand.
CGGAGGTTGCGGGTTCAAGTCCCGTCGGTACGATGAAATTTTGGATTGTGTTTAACAATTTACAAAAAATATAAAGTGTGAAACACTTCAAAGAAACATAATATTTGATTTACGCAGTGCAACATCTCTCGTCGGATTTGAAAACTGTAATGTATTCTTCCGAATGATTAACTTACGTAATAAGTAGTCATAGATGGCGCCACCAATGCATAATTGGGTTAACAAAATGCAATCCACTAATTTCGTCGTAACGATACTTCGCACCGTGGCTTAATTGGCAAAGCACCGGAACATGTTATTCCGGAGGTTGCGGGTTCAAGTCCCGTCGGTACGATGAAATTTTGGATTGTGTTTAACAATTTACAAATAATATACAAAAGTTGCTGAAATATTACCTTCAAAGTTGATAAAATAAATGCTCGCGCGAGCGTAGCGAGCGCTATCACTGCGCGAGCGAAGCAAGCGTGGAAATTTTTTACGACTTTTTATGACCCTGACAGTTTTTATGACCTACTAAGTCAACACCGATGGCATTAGGGTTAAACGTGATTTCCAATTTTCCGTGATTGTGATTATTTTAAGGTTTATAATCATTATGATTATTGAAGGTTGTCTTGTTTTAATTAATGACTCGTTTTGATGCATTTGGCTACTTAAATACAAAAGTTTCTGAAATATTACATTCAAAGTAGATAAAATAAGTATTTGCGCGAGCCTGGCGAGCGCTAAAAATTTTTACGACTATTTATGACCCAGACAGTTTTTATGACCTACTAAGTCAACACCGATGACATTAGGGTGAAATTTGATATTCACTTTAAATTAAGTTAATAATCATTATGATTATTGAAGGTTGTTCTGTTTCAATTTATGACTTGTTTTGATGCATGTGGCTATTAAAATTCAAAAGTTGACGAAATATTTCCTATAAAGTAGATAAAACAAATGCTTGCGCGAGCGCAAAGAGTGCTATAACTACGCGAGCGAAGCGAGCGCGAAAAAAAATTACGTGTTTTAATGACGCTGACAAGTTTTATGACCTACTAAGTCAACACAAATTACCCTAAGCCTGTTAAAACACGAAAGATTTTGAAATACTTCCCACAAAGCAGATAAACACGTTGGGCAAGCAAAGCCAGCGCGTAAATTTTGATGACTTCTAATGATCCTGACAGTTTTATGGCCTAATCAAGACACTAATTAAGTCATTATAGACGAACCTAAGGTCAAACTTTTATGATTATGTTAACTCTATGTAAAGTTAACAAAAAATATATGCATCCTTACTTAACGGCCGAAAAAAATAGTATTCTTTGCCCCCTTTTATGCCCTAATAAATGTTTTTGTACAAAATGTCATGTGAATCGGTCAAGCCTTTTGGCCGAAAAGAGGCCAAACATATACAAATTCAACAATAAAAAACTGACAACCGGACTCGATTGTAAAAAAAGTAACCAATGTGCTCGGATAATAGACTCTACTCTTGGTCTGTGTCTTATTGACTGTCTCTGTACAATTTTAGCTCAATCGGTCAACTCGTTGAACCGAGAAGAGGTCACACGTTTACAAAATTCAATAAAAAAAAATCAGTTACCCAAACTCAGCTGTTAAAAAAAATATCCTTTGTCGTTCTATGCCCTATTAACTGTATTTGTACAAAATTTGAGCTGAATCGGTCAAAACGATTGCCGCTAAGAGGCAACACATTATTCCATAATAAAATTATAGACATCCGAAATTGCCAGCCAAAAAAAAAGTATCCTATGTCTTATTGACCGTCTGCGCTCAAAATTTTAGCTGAAATGGTTGACCCGTTTGACTGAGAGGAGGCCACACATTTACAAAGTTCATTAAAAAAAGTCTGGACACCTGGATTCGACTGCCAGAAAAAAAGTATCCTATGTGCTTCTATGCCATATGAGCTGTATATGTAGAAAATTTCAGTCGTATCGATCAAGCCGTTTAGCTGATAAGTGGCCACACATACCCAAAATTCAATAAAAAAAATCTGCACACCCAGACTCGATAGCCAAAAAACAGTATCCTATATCCTATTCTGCCTTATGAACTGTCTCTATACAACATGCCAGGCAAATTGGTCAAGCCGTTTATTCGAGAAGAGGTCTTATATTTACAAAATTCAATTAAAAATATTTGGACCCCCTGACTCGATAGCCAGAAAATAAGTATTCGATATCCTATTCTGCCCTATGAACTATCTTTACACAACATGTCAGGCAAATCGGTCAAGCCGTTTATTCGAGAAGATGTCTTATATTTACAAAATTCCGTTAAAAATATTTGGACCCCCTGACTTGATAGCCAGAAAAAAAGTTTTCTGTATCCTATTCTGCCCTATGAACTGTCTTTATACAACATGTCAGGCTATTTGGTCAAGCCGTTTATTTGAGAAGTGGTCTTATATTTACAAAATTCAATTAAAAATTTCTGGACCCCCTGACTCGACAGCCAGAAAAAAAGTATCCTATATTCTATTCTGCCCTATGAATTGTATTTATACAACATGTCAGGTAAATCGGTCAAGCCGTTTATTCGAGAAGAGGTCTTATATTTACAAAATTCAATTAAAAATATCTGGACTCCCTGACTTGACAGCCAGAAAAAAAGTATGCTATATCCTATTCTGCGCTATGACATGTATTCACACAAAATTTCAGGCAAATCGGTCAAGCCGTTTATTCGACAAGAAGTCTTATATTTACAAAATTCAATTAAAAATATTTTGACCCCCTGACTTGATAGCCAAAAAAAAAGATTTCTATATCCACATCTGCCTTATAAACTGTCTTTATACAACATGTCAGGCAAATCGGTCAAGCCGTTTATTCGAGAAGACGTCATATATTTACAAAATTCAATTAAAAATATTTGAACCCCCTGACTCGATAGCCAGAAAAGAAGTATTCTATATCCTATTCTGTCCTATGAACTGTCTTTATACAACATGTCAGGCTATTTGGTCAAGCCGTTTACTCGAGAAGTGGTCTTATATTTACAAAATTTGATTAAAAATATATCTGGACCCCCTGACTCGACAGCCAGAAAAAAGTATCCTATATTCTATTCTGCCCTATGACATGTATTCACACAAAATTTCAGGCAAATCGGTCAAGCAGTTTATTCGAGAAGAAGTCTTATATTTACAAAATTCAATTAAAAATATCTGGACCCCCTGACTCGACAGCCAGAAAAAAAGTATCCTATTTTCTATTCTGCCCTATGACATGTATTCACACAAAATCTCAGGCCAATCGGTCAAGCAGTTTATTCGAGAAGACGTCATATATTTACAAAATTCAATTAAAAATATTTGAACCCCCTGACTCGATAGCCAGAAAAGAAGTATTCTATATCCTATTCTGTCCTATGAACTGTCTTTATACAACATGTCAGGCTATTTGGTCAAGCCGTTTACTCGAGAAGTGGTCTTATATTTACAAAATTTGATTAAAAATATCTGGACCCCCTGACTCGACAGCCAGAAAAAAGTATCCTATATTCTATTCTGCCCTATGACATGTATTCACACAAAATTTCAGGCAAATCGGTCAAGCAGTTCATTCGAGAAGAAGTCTTATATTTACAAAATTCAATTAAAAATATCTGGTCCCCCTGACTCGACAGCCAGAAAAAAAGTATCCTATTTTCTATTCTGCCCTATGACATGTATTCACACAAAATCTCAGGCCAATCGGTCAAGCAGTTTATTCGAGAAGAAGTCTTATATTTACAAAATTCAATTAAAAATGTCTGGACCCCCTGACTCGATAGCCAAAAAAGAAGTATCCTATATCCTATTCTGCCCTATGTACTATCTTTGTACAAAATTTCAGCCAAATCGGTCAAGCCGTTTGACCGTGAAGAAGTCCCAAACAAACAAACAAACAAACAAACAAACAAATAAACAAACTGACTTTCGCATTTATAATATTGGTGTTGATATATATATCTAAATACGGTCGAATTGAGAAACCTCCTCCTTTTTTTGAAGTCGGTTAAAAATCTACTTTAGAGGTTTATGTGATAGTAGTACTACTAATTATTCTGTGGTGCTAGTCAATAACAGGTTCTAAGATGCCTTACCTTAAATGTAATGTCGTTACTCTAAACCTATTTTCCAAATATAGACTTGTTAGTATTGAGTAAGCTATATTGTTATGTAATATAGATATGAACTATTCTGTTATATATTATGTGATATAGTGATAATTTTAGTGATGTATCTTATTTATTAGCACCCTCAGCTGTGGTAAAACGGCGAATGAAGTCGACAAATTTGTAAATGTATGTGGTTTGAAATAGTGCTCGTCCATATTTATATTTATAAAACTTTACAAAAAATATACATATAAATACTACATAATAATTTTCTGAGAAAATCATAATTATATCTAGGGTATAAAATTGCTATTGATCTGAACCGGGTTTCAATAAAAAATAATTTAAAAAATTAAGCAATGATAAGTTAAAATTAGTTAAAAAGCATAGTAATGTAATACAACTAACGAAATTAACAATTAGTTTATAAATAGAATGTAATAACTAAAGTTACTTATTGAGTATATATGTATTGTATATTGTACCTATGTGTATTGGCTGCAAAAAATCTCGTCGAAATTCTATTTGAGGCTAAAATTTGAACTAAAAATAGATACACTGACGTAGATGGTAGCTTAAATTCGGCACGCTGTCGGGTCGTTTACAATTTAAATAAATAAAATAAATATGTGATTGTAAGAAAATGGACCGCTTAAGGAATACAAATGATATTGTAAACGTAGAGTTAACTATTAACGGAAATAAATATTCGTTTATTTTTATTTTTAAATTATCGTGAATTTGTAACATTATTATTGTTTATTATTGTTTGGTACGCGGTGAGATCGCACCGCGTGACCTCACTCCCGAGGAAGAGCGACGGACTCGCTTGAAACCTAGGTCGAGAAAATTTGGCTAAAGGTACGTGAATTACAGCCGATAAACAATAAATATTCGCTTATTGCGACTATTTTTGTAAGTGCAATTTCAAATTTGTGCGCGGTTTCGCGTCTACGCCACAGCCAGATAGACTAGATTTAAAGATTTTGCGCTACTGATGTTCTCTATGATGATATCTAAATTGTACAGCCCTATAATAAAAGGACCCACTTTGACTTTGTGGTGGACTTTGTGGTGAGAGAGACTGTGTCAACAACTATAGGCCTATATCCATATTACCCGCCATTTCAAAGATCCTGGAACGCATAATGAACAGTCGACTAACTAATTTTCTCGAGACAAATAATCTTCTCTCATCTTCTCAGTACGGCTTTCGTAGAGGCCTATCAACGAATGACGCTGTTGGTGAGCTCGTAAATTCAATTGTAACTACCCTCGATGAAAGAAGAAAATGCGTTACAGTATTCCTAGATCTGGCAAAAGCCTTCGACACAGTCTCGATCCCACACCTTCTGAATAAGCTTGAAAGAATTGGAGTCAGAGGTCTGCCTCTTCAACTTTTCTCCAGCTACCTAAGTGAAAGAAATCGGCGTGTAAAAATAGAGCATTGGATTAGTGACGAGCTTCCCGTGGAGTTTGGTGTGCCGCAAGGAAGTATTGTCGGCCCAACATTATTTTTAATTTATATCAATGGTCTTTGCAATTATATACTCCATGGTGGCAAAATCTTCACATATGCCGACGACACAGCTCTATTTTTCACTGGAGATAACTTCTCCTGGGACGACGTCTTTGTGACCGCTCAGAATGGTTTCACCGAGGTAAGCAAGTGGCTGCAGCATAATGTACTAACTCTTAACATCAATAAAACAAACTACATAGCTTTTGGATTAAAATCAAACTTACTACCACCACTTTCATACACAATAACAGCTCATACATGCCAACCTATTAGTCAATCCAATCCCAACACTATACCTTGTAATTGTCCAACTCTCCAACGAACCAATCAGACCAAATACCTGGGAATTATAATAGATCAAACTCTCACATTCAATCCTCACATCCAACTTCTAGTAACAAGATTACGCAAACTAATCTATATTTTTAAAACGTTGCGATACGTAGCAGGCCGCAAAATCCTAAAAATGTTGTTCCTTTCATTGTGCCAACCACTTGTTGACTATTGCATCTGTTCATGGGGTGGTGCAGCCAAGTCCCATCTTATTGAGGTAGAACGTGCTGAACGAGCAATTTTGAAGGTCGCTGCAGGTCTACCCTTTCGTTATTCCACAATAGAGTTGTACAAAAACTGGGATGTTCTAACGGTTAGGCAATCTTTTATCTTCCATACAATTCTTAAACAGCATTCCCAGATTTTTTATGATCCTAATCTTAACAAAAATAAACGCAGAAAAGGTACAGTTTGCCCAAGTAAATCATTCCGTTTAGCTATGTCACAAAAATTCTTTTGCTTTTTAGGTCCTTTCCTGTACAATAAATTAAACAATACACTGAACATCTACCCCTTAAAATTATACAGCTGCAAGCTAACTATAGCAAAATTTCTAAAATCCCTTAATTATCAAGAAACTGAACAACTTATACTAACGTTAAGATAACCCTAAACTACCCATGATCATATTATCAAATATTGTGGTGACGTCTCTTTTAAGCACCTAAACTGTCCCTAATTGCACTAAATAGACAATCATGCATCTATTTTATATGGGTATACATACTACCTCCTTGTTGATTACGCTCGCACACACACACACACACACACACACACACACACGCTCACACGCACGCAAACACACACACGCAAACATACGCACCGCGCATACTCACACAAAACATCCACGCTGTATTATATTATATATTACTTATAAGTAGTTAAACACCCCTAGTGTACATATCCTTTAGATATATGATTTGGAGAACATCATATAGCTTTATTGATTGTAGCTGGTGAACTCCTGAAATTTTACCTACAACGGGAGATCCTGGTGACCTGCAATACAGGTTTTTTGCAAACCTATGTCGGGCACCAGCTCACACAAAGTAGCTACTTTTTCATGAATTCATCACTTACTTACTATAAGTCTTTATTTTGTTATCTGCATTGTGTTGAGGAATAAATAAATAAATAAAAAAAAAATAAAAAATAAAAATAGATAGTTTGCATTTTTTCGATGAAGATCGATGACTATTAGCTACCTATAAAATCGAAAATCGATACATACCTATTTATTAATATTTCTCCGGTAAATAATTGCAGAGTTGATTAATAAGAGCAATGTCCGCATATCTAAAACAATAACAATGCCTATAGTTGTAGTATCTACAGTGTAAATACCTGACTCTATTTAATCTGTGCTCTAACGTCTGATTAGGTACCTAATACCTATTGTAAACACAAACATCTTGTTCAATATAGCCTAAGATGGGAATATAAGTCAGTTTTTCAGAGTCACGTCCCACTGCCGTCTTGTATTTCCAGGCAATGTCACCTGCTAACACGGGATGGGCACTTTTTGCTGCTCAAACATCCGACTTCCTAGATGCCCTGAAGTTAAGCCCTAATTGAATCGTCGTCACCCTAACAGGTGCCGGGATCGAACCTGCACCTTAGCTCCGAACGACTACCTATCTTAGTCTCTAGAATAGACAACTGCTAGGACCCCCCGGCAGAGCGATGAAACAGGGCGTGGGTTCGGCCGTGGTGTTAATAGGCCTGCCGGACGGCCCCAGAGGAGTGGTGATGAAATACCAGCGATGCTAAGACCTTAAAAGGAGATCCCTCGACAGTAAGAACAAGCAAAATATATTAAAACTCAGTTTATTGACAACTATATACTATAACTTCTTAAGTAATACCTAAATCGAGCCTAGGCTAACCTTCCTACCTATGCGACAAAGAGATTGCTTACGTGCACGACGACTGGAACGCACCCCTTCAGAAGTAGTCCAGGACCTCAAAGCAAAGTTACTTCGACTTCTCCCGCAACGAGCCCTCGCCTCCAGAACTGAAGCGGGCCACGTTTTCACTTCTTCCCAGTGAACGGACGTCCTCACTACTCGCTGGTTGGCACTGAAGTCCGAGAGCTCGACCTCTCCATCTCGCCAGGCCCGCCGCCCTTGCGTCGCCAAGTATTTGTTGTTCTTCGCACCAGAGGCTCTCAAACTCCGGATCTACGCCAATCGGGTTGGACCATCTCCAATAATTGACACATATCTTCCAATCGCTGCATCTCAGCTTTGGCGGCTTCCAATGTCCTTCAAGACAGATATGCGAACGTGACGAATCCAAAAACGTCCGGGAACCAATGAACCAGCTTTAGCAGCAACATGTTATGACGAGTCGAACGGCGGGAAATCTAACGACGAATTCCGCACCCACACATAAATAAGAATGGGCGGCCTACGCCCGGACTGACCAATGGGATGAGTTGTGTCGTTTACTCATCCACAGGGGTTGTAGGTATTATACTATACGATGCAATCTCTAGAGTGTCGCTTATTATACATCGCGATAAACGAACGGACTAATAAAAAGTATCACTACAGCAATTCCATAATAAGCACGTCACCAGTGGCAACAGTGAGGAGGACACCGTGAGTTCCGTCTGCCGGTTGGATGAGGTTTCCCGCGCCTCCACTATGTACACCGCATCATCACCCCCCACCAACACCACCACCGCCGCCGCCGCCGCCCGCTCCGTCCGCCCGCGCTGCACGAGCAGCGGCCCGCAGTGCGAGGTTGAACGCGTCGACGAGCGCCCCGCACTCAAGATCCTGAAGAAGGCCTCCGGATGAGGCCGAAACATATGTCGATCGCTATATCGACATCGCGTAAGTCACGTTAAATTCCCGTTTTTAAATCTATAAGTTTAAAATGAACGTGAGTTTTTATAATAAAATTATAATAAAAAATTCCATAATAATACTAAATTATCATTGAGAGACAGTGGTTCTCCGAAGTCCGATATACAAAGCGTTCCGAATAAGGTACTATCTATGAACACTCACTGCACTGGATAGATGTCGTGTATGTAACTAACTGTCCAAGCAAAGGGATACCCCTGATACCCCTGATACCCCTGATACCCCTGATACCTCTGATACCCCTGATACCCCTGATACCCTTGATACCCTGATACCCCTGATACCCCTAATACCCCTGATACCCCTGATACCCCTGATAACGTTACGAGGGAACGCGGGGTGCACTTTTCCATACAAATGTATTCCTCCGTTTCCTTCCTGGAAAATGCTTCCAGAGAAAAAGTGTTTCTACAAAAAATTAAGGTCTGCTGTAGCTACGCCCCTATCATTTTATTTTTTGACCAACTAATTGCAAATGGAAATATGACCCTTCAAAAATCTTAAAGAGGAGATATAAGCCTTCTAGAAGAAGCAAATAATAGGGTCTACAGCTACAGCAGCCATTGACTGTTTATAGAAAAATAAAACTGGCCAAGTGCGAGTCAGAATCGCGTCTCTTATCGCACACTTAGGGAGGGTTCCGTACTATTGTACGGAATTCGTACGGAATTGTTTCGTATTCGAAACAAAACAGAGTTTCAACCTCATATTGATATTAAAAAGAATATTTTGTTTGGTCGCGATCTAGAAAGACAGGGCTCATTTACTAGCGCTATCTACGAGTATGTCACCGAAACTAATTAGAAAGGTTGTTAGCAAACACGAAGGAGTTGTTAACACCCAGATGACACCTATGAAGGTCTCATAGATGGCGTTATACTAAAAACACGTTTTTTGTATGGGGACCTAACTTTATTTTGTTTTTAGTATTTGTTGTTCTAGCGGCAACAGAAATTAACCATCTGTGAAAATTTCAACTGTCTAACTATCACGGTTAATGAGATACAGCCTGGTGACAGACGGACAGACAGACAGACAGCCAGACAGACAGACAGAGAGACAGACAGACAGATAGACAGACAGACAGACAGACAGACAGACAGACGGACAGCGGAGTCTTAGTAATAGGGTCCCGTTTTACCCTTTGGGTACGGAACCCTAAAAATACTCTAGAAGCATTTTCCAGGGAGGAAACGGAGGATTATTATGGAAAAGTGCAACCCGCGTTCCCTCTTAAGTCCTGTGTATTTTCCATTCAATGTGTGACCGTGGTGGCCATATCTTGGCTTTATGGTGTTGTTGGCATTCTTGGTATTTGAGTCGGTCTTCGAAAGGCCTGCAACATAAACATAGCTGCCAAATTATTCCAAATTCGAATATCCCGTATCTACCCTTTAATACTACTACAAATACCTACTTGAAACCTATCATGTACCTATAGGTTTCAATTAGTTATAACTTTATAATTAAAGAATATGGAAAATCCTCTTTTTCTGTGGTTATAATAGATAGACGAGATCAACATTACAGTAGGGTAAAAGGACCAAATATTGGCACTGGTCCAGTTATTAGCATCTGAGTTTTAAATCAATACTATAAGTCATTGTGCATGATTTTTGCATTTCCATGCACTACATTATATACGTAAAATTAATTCTTGTATATATTTTAATACTTGAAAATGCATAAATCATTCACAATAACTTACTTACAGCTTTGAATTAAAACTCAGGCGCCAGTGCCGAAATTTGGTCCTTTTACCTTAGTTATATATTATTAAAATGATCAATTTAGGGCTAGTTTTACCAGTTCCATAAAGAGACCCTCGTAGCCAATTAGAAATTTAACTGCAAAATAAATTACAACGTTTGTATAGCGTTAAATATCTGATAACAATCTAAAACTATTTTTTAGTTTTATTTGGGCTCCACACGATTAGTGTATTTAGCCAGTGTCAAGTATTGAAATTCTTCAAGTTTTTTATGAATTTTAGTCGTAGAGATGGATCAAGGTCACATTTCAGGTCAGTTTTTAAGTAAAAGTCTAATCTAAGTCATACCTTCAGTAAAAATGTGATGTTTACTGAAGATTTTCAGTGGAATTTTGGTGAGAACGCAAATAGCATGTTTTTCAATATTGTGCTGTTTCCTTACACTCGCACACATTTACCGGCACTTAATGGTTAATAATCCATATTTATTACACATTAACTTGCAGAAGAACACAAGTTTTAGGAAAAAATACAATGAGATCACACACACTTTTCCACGTTCCCGCCAAAACTCCTAAAACATTATTAGGTACAGGTCAACCTGGCCCATAGTATTAAGGTACGGACACACCGCAGCGTCCTGCGTGCGCGATCTAGGCGGCGATCAGATAGCGCAGTAATATTTGTACCGACTGGTTTACACCACACGCGATCTAAAAACAATTGAAAAGTACTGAGATCGCGCCCGCAGATCGCAGGACGCAGCGGTGTGGCCGTATCTTTATAGATAATTATCCTATAGTAAGATTTAAGCAAAAAATCAATGTTATTAAATATAAATTAATGACTATTGTAATTTATGAAGTTAAGCATTTATCATTTTAAGTGATATATTATAAGTTATTGCCATTTCGTTATCCACTTTGAGTACCTATACGTAATGTTAAAAATAAATTAAATAAATTAAATAATATGCTTTTTGAATTATTTTAATGTAATATTCGTGAGTAATATGTAATGGACCGTTAGAGATATAGTTAAGGTACGACGACACCGCGGCATTCTGCGTGCGCGATCTAGGTGGCGATCAGATAGCGCAGTAGTATTTGTACCAACTTGTTCACACCAAACGCGATCTACAGCGATCAGAATACAATAGAAATTCAGATCGCAAACGCGCACGCGGACGCCGGACGCCGCGGTGTGGTCGTACCTTAACATATAATAATATTACCCACATTATACCTACAATTGTTTGATCGTGGTGATGGCAGGTGGAGTGGACCAATACAATGATGGGTCGACGACATCGAAAAGTACGCAGAAAGGACCTGCAGCCAAGAGTAACTCAGAACAGAGATGAGTGGAGTAAGAGGGGAGGCTTATGCCCTGCAGTTGGCGAAAATGAGCTGATACTGATGATGATGATGATGAGTGATGTTATCGAACATAGGACATAGACCACCTATGGCACGCCATTGAGTTGGTTGGATCTTTAGCTCTTTGTTTCCAGCCGCTGCCAGCCACCTTGCGTATATCATCGCTCCATCTAGCTAGAGAGTGCGCTATACTACGTTTACCGAGCCGTGGCTCACACTTCTTGGGAACTTCGTGGGAACACTTCTAAAACACGTCTACTCCAACGGTTATTGATTCGACGACAGATACAGCTCCCTGCCAATACAGCTTGCGTCGATAACTTTGGTTTTCTGACAGATGACTTCATTCCGAATTTGACCCTTCAGAGATACTCCGAGCATAGCCCTCTCCATTGCTCGCCGAGCGACTTTGAATTTATGGACCAGTTGCACCGTCAGTGTTCACGTCTTGGCTCCGTAAGTAATAACAGGTAGGACACACTCGTTAAAGACTTTCGTCTTCAGGCTTTGGGGTGTTGTCAATAAATTAATATAAATAAATAAAAGAAAATTATTATCGTCATCATAAACAGCACAGTGCTTTCGTCACGAAATAATGTCATTGGGTATGTTGTAGCTAAAAGGAAATTTAATAAATAATAGTTTAAAAAACTAAAAAACGCGCTTTTTATAGAAAACCGAACTAAAAAATAGAAAATAAATTTTAATAAATTTAATTTAAGAATAGTATTAAAAATTTCAGTAAATGTAAATTAACTAGCTTTTACCCGCTGCTTCGCCCGCGTTATTTGAGTCTTTATGACCTTTGAGGTCAAGATCGATGATCTCACCATAGATGACCCTAAGCCCTAAAGTCGAACTCAATATCCTCTATTGTTAAAGTCATTAATCATTTTGGTTAGGTATACGAAGTTGTGCTGTTTAAATGTTTGACTCAACACAAAAGTTCCTGAAACATTTCTTACAAAGAAAATAAGGTAAATAGCTGCGCGAGCGCAGCGAGAGCTATCATTGCGCGAGCGAACATTTTTTTATGACTTTTTATGACCCTGAAAAATTTACGACCTAATAATCAACTCACTATAAATGACTCTTAGGTCGAACTCGATATCGTCTATTGTTAAAGTCATTAATAATTACTTGGTAAACCTAACCAAGGTTTACCAAGTTTTGCTGTTTAAGTATTTGAGTCAGTCTAATGTATGAGGCTGTTGAAACACGCTATTATACGCAATATTATAGCGTTATTACTGCGAAAAAATTTTACGACTTTTTATGACCCTGACAGTTTTTATGACCTACTAAGTCAACACCGATGACATAAGGGTTCAATTTGATATCCACTTAATTTAAGGTTAATAATCATTATGATTATTGAAGGTTGTTCTGTTTCAATGTATGATTCGTTTTGATGCATATGGCTATTAAAATTCAGAGTTGACGAAATATTTCCTACAAAGTAGATAAAATAAATTGTTGCGCGAGCGTTGCGAGCGTTATCATTGCGCGAGCGAAGCGAGCGCGAAAATTTTTTATGACTTTTTATGACCTACTAAGTATACACTGATGACACTCAGGTTAAAGTCGATAATCACTTATTTTAAGGTTAATAATCATTATGATTATTAAAGATTATACAGTTTTAATTTATGACTCGTTTTGATACATGTGGTTATTAATATACAAAAGTTGCTGAAATATTACCTTCAAAGTTGATAAAATAAATGCTTGCGCGAGCGTAGCGAGCGCTATCAAAGCGCGAGCGAAGCGAAAGCAAAAATTTTTTACGACTTTTAATGACCCTGGCAGTTTTTATGACCTACTAAGTCAACACCGATGACATAAGGGTTCAATTTGATATCCACTTAATTTAAGGTTAATAATCATTATGATTATTGAAGGTTGTTCTGTTTCAATGTATGATTCGTTTTGATGCATGTGGCTATTAAAATTCAAAAGTTGACGAAATATTTCCTATAAAGTAGATAAAATAAATGCTTGCGCGAGCGTTGCCAGCGTTATTACTGCGCGAGCAAAGCGAGCGCGAAAATTTTTTATGACTTTTTATGACCCTGACAGTTTTGATGACGTACTAAGTCAACACTGATGACACTCAAGTGAAGAGACAACGTGAGAGTTTATTTTTATTTTTATTCGTTGCAACATCCCCATGTTGCATGTCCATATTACCACACGTCAACTATTAAGGAAGAAGTGATAATTGCTGAAGTTTTCTCAATATCACCAGTATATTTATAACATGCTGTTTTGTCGAAATCCATATTTGGAAAATAATGTATTTTTACGGCATTGCCATAAGGCATGGATCAGGGACGAGTTTCGGAAGTTAGGCGAGTTGTTAACACCGTGTGAAATATAAATAATTAATGTCGACGTAACTTTTAATGTACCATGTTTTAATGTATAGTATAGTGTCTTATGAACACATTGTATTTACTTAATAATATTAATTGAAATGTAATTTTTGGTCATTTTTGCATTTACGTATTAAAAAATTAATTTACTTACAATTTAAATTGATAAAAGACCAAATTGTTAAATTAAGGCCTAATCGGCGTCAAGGGGATAATTTTGAGTTTTGAAAATAGATACTATTATAATTTTATACAAAGATTGCAAAGAGATGATTTCTCTACGAGCCGCAAATTTGTCAGAAGATATAGTTTTGTTATTTTTGCTGAGATTGAGCTAAAATGTTAGAATTAGTTAGACAAGTCAGGGAATTGTTTAGATAAGTTACCGGAAACAGTAAATATGGCTCAAGAAGTATTTTGGTTAAAAACGGTAGCTAGTTTTTGTGCTGAAAATGACGGGAGATGAGACAGTAACGTGGGATAAAATCGATAAAATAAACTTGTATGATTCAATGCTCACGTATGATAAAAGCAAAAAGCTGTTAATGAATTTGTCTTACGATCGCGATTAAACCACTTAAGGTCAATGCCAATAAAGCGCGAAAGTATGCACTTATGCAGTTTCGAGGGCATAATAGTAATGTTTACAGATCGGCACGTGGTAATTACATAATAAAATAACAGACGTGTCTTATAAGTGGTTTACACAGTATGAGTTGAATGAGTCGGAATGCGAGTAAGGATTTTTTGATTCGTGACGAATTAGCAGTTTCTCACAATGATAGTTTTAATTGAGTTAATTTGATTATAAATAATACGGATGGTATTTTTTTTTATTGATACAGGGGTCTCAATGAGTGTTAAAATGTAATTTCTTGGTAATGCATAAATTTTATGCTTTTGATCCTTAACCTTAGAAGTAAACTCTACCTACTTAGACGAACCGAAATACATCAAATTAGTGACGCCAAGAGAAGTTCTACGAGAAATTAAATATAGTATAAGCCCAAGAAAAGCCCCTGGATATGATCTGATATCAGGGGAAATACTGCGAAATTTGCCGAGAAAGAGCATAGTAAAATTAACAACAATCATAAATGCGTCATTTAGAATGAAATATGTACCAGATTTGCGGAAAGTTGCAGAAGTAATAATGATAGGAAAGCCAGGCAAACCACCCCATTTAACATCATCCTATATACCAATATCTCTTTTGCCGATAATGTCTAAACTATTTGAAAAGCTGTTACTCAAAAGGTTAAAACCAATCATACATAGCTCTAACCTCATCCCTGAGTACCAGTTTGGATTTAGAGAACAACATTCGACTATTGATCAAGTCCACCGAATAACTAACATTATAGAAAAAACACTCGAAGAAAAGAAGGTATGCTCAACTGTATTTCTTGACGTGGCACAAGCTTTTGACAAAGTCTGGCATGAAGGCCTTGTGCATAAGCTTAAAAAGTTCTTACCGAAGCCGTACTCGGATATTCTGGAATCTTATATTTCAGACAGAATGTTTAGGATAAGACAAGAAGAGGCTCATTCAGAATTAAAACTAATCAAAGCCGGAGTTCCAGGAAGTGTACTTGGTCCGTTCCTGTACCTTTTGTACTCCTGCGATATTCCCAAATTAGAAGACAGCACAATAGCGACCTTCGCAGATGACACAGCTATTATGGCCGTAGGCAGCACTCACGAAGAAGCGGCTGCTAAAGTCCAAAAAGCTGTCAATAAGGTTTATAACTGGACAACAAAATGGAAAATGAAGCTAAATGAATCTAAATCCATCCATATCAACTTTACCAACAAAAATAAAAACTATTGTGAAGTCTTTGTCAATGGTAATAAAGTACCATATGAGAATACAGCCAAATATTTAGGCATGACGCTTGATACGAAATTACGATGGAAAGCCCATGTCAAGAAAAAAAGAGATGAATTAGACCTCCGCTATAAGAACATGAATTGGTTGCTTGGAAAACAATCCAAACTATCAATACAAAACAAAATTAAAACAAACAAGTCCTTATGCCCGTCTGGACTTATGGTGCGTAGCTATGGGGCTGCACCAAACAAAGTAACATTTCCATCATACAGAGATTCCAAAATAAAGTACTGAGAGGAATCGTTGGAGCACCCTGGTATATACGCAATGATGACCTCCATAGGGACCTTCACATTGAGAATGTCGCCAGCACCATAAAAAAATGCGTAGAAGCTCACGAACGAAGGCTTCACCATCACGTGAACGTCGAGGCAATACAACTCCTCGACCTCACAAATATCGAGAGAAGACTCAAAAGAACTAAACCGTTCGAATTAGTGTAGTGATAGTGTATAGTGAACCTTAGTGGAATATAGTGTAAGTGCTATGCATAAAGAACACTATAATAATGTGTCTTCACCTTAACAATAGAGACAATAAGAAAAGTGCCGATGGGCACATTCTTTGTTTATGTCAATTTATAAGTTTATGATAGATTTAAATTACTTATTAGCCTACCTAGGCTAGATTGTAGTATGATTAGGCGATACAATACTTGTATTGTGTATCCTAATTTATAAAATAAAAAAATAAAAATGCTTTTGATAAGTAGTTTACTTTGCAAATCTACTAAATTTATGGTCAAGATGTTTTTTTTACATGTTTATAAAATTGGTATAGATTTTCCTCTGTGTGTGAATTAGTGGGTGAATTAGTAAATCGGACACAAAAGTGTTCCCAATTATTGCCTATTCGTGCTACGTGTCAATAGTACCGTGGTGTGAAGTAGTTTAAAATATATACCCATTAGTATGAATAAAGAATGTGTAGTTATGCATGATATAACAATGTGTAGATGGGGTTATTGGAAAAAGAAATAAAAGGGCCTCCGCTAAATAAAATTAAGGTTGCATATTATATTTGCCAGATAAATCAACTACGTAGTTATGCTCACTATAAATCCTGATCGGCATTATCGCGAGACGAACTGTTGAAGGAAGTAGTAGCTTTATGTAGAAGAATGGAGTATATATATGTTCACTATAATCCCTGATCAGTAATATCGCGAGACGAATTACTGAAGGATATAGTATCTTTATGTAGGAGAATGAAGTGTAGTTATGCTAACTATAACTCCTGATCAGTAATATCGCGAGACGAATTACTGAAGGATATAGTAGCTTTACATAAAAGAATGGAGTGCAACTATGTTAACTATAATTCCTGTTTAGCAAAATCGCGAGACGGATTGCTTAAGGAAATAGTAATTTTATGCAAAGAAGTGGAGTTTTAATGAATGGGTGAATAATTCATTAGTAAGAATATTTGCAGCATATTAGAAGAATAACTATGATAAAGATTTTGATGTGAATGTATTAAAAGGGGTTCAGGCAATACAAAAAGATGATGCTAGTAAAATGAAACGCGTTATACCGCATAAGAGTTGGTGTTTAGATAGGTAGGATACCTTCGAATTTTGACGGTTCACAAATTGATCCGCTCTATAATTTTTATCAAATTATGTAAAACGCAAGAGGATATGCGTTAAAATGTTGAGTTGCGAAATTAGCACAAGCCCAAGCAAGGGGAAATGTATAAAAAAAAAAGATTTAAAGAAAAAGAAAGTTGACATAAAACGTAACACTATAACATAAAAGAAGAATGATTTATTATTAGTGTTGAATAACTTTAGAAGTCAATTAGATACGTGGTATCTAAGACCTTATAAAATAATTAAAGACTTAGGATCTAATGTAAAAGTAATGTGAATGTTTAGACAATAGTTACAGTTATATTTGTATTAAGTTGTTTATTAGTAGGAATACAGGAATATAAGATGTTTATTGTGATTAAAACATAGTACTTAGTTAGTAAAGGGTTAGTAGTTAGTAAAGGGCTAAATATCTAATGTTGTTATTTATTGTGTTTTTTTTTCTTAATCTTTAATATTAAGATTATTACATTAGGACAAATCAGTAAGCAGTAAATTATGTAATAATATACTTTTATTGATGTAAACAAACGAATAATGTCAAAGAAGCAAATTAGTTGTGCTCAGAATGCTGACTTGAAATATTTGCAAAGGTGCACGCGACATGCACACTTTTATGAATGAACTTAGCATTATGTTCATATTGTGATGATGAGAATTTGTAAAATTAATTATTATTGTTGTATTGTATAATTTTTAAAAAAGCTAGTTTTAAAAATTATTTTCAGAAAAGCCGGTGATGTAGGGTGTGACTACATGTCTAGGTGATAAGTATGTAATACGAAAGAATGTGATATTTTGATGTAGCACGTACTATGTGATAATGTTTAGTATATAAGATAAGTATCTTTAAGTATTTGGGTTAATCAATATAGAGATATCATTATGTAAAGAGTATACGTTGTTGCTCACTACAACGTTGTCATGTTAGACTTTAACGCCAAAGTGGGAGTACAGACCTGCAGTAAATCGACAGTAGGACCACACGGATTTGGCAGTAGGAATCACAGGGGGCAAATGCTTTTCAACTTTCTCGAGAAAGAGGGGCTTTTCTTGATGAACTCGTTCTTCAAGAAACAGCCCCAAAGGAAGTGGACGTGGCGAAGCCCCGACACTGTGACTAAAAATGAGATCGACTTCATCATTACGGACAAACGGCGCATATTCAGAGACGTCTCAGTGATCAGTAGGTTCAATCAGTATTGAACCTACTGATCACTGAGACGTCTCTTCCAGTGAAGTGATCACCGACTTGTACGAGGCACTCTGGATATCGACTTCAAAGCCGAGAGATTCCGATTGATGAAGTCCACACTCCGACCAAACCTACTCCAAACCGTTGTTGGGTCTGAAACATTCCAATTAAAATTGGAAAATCGATTCGCTGCCTTGGAAACCACAGATGACGTAGACCAGAAACTCGAAGAAGTAGTGGAAATCCTCAGGGATGAAGGGACGAAATTTTGCGAGAGCAAGCGTACGGGCAAAAAGTCCAAACTTTCGGCAGAAACACTTCGACTAATGGAAGAGAGACGAACAGACCCTTTGTCAGCTTTGTCAATTAATCAGGTGCGCAACAAAACCAATAAGAAGCTGGTACGACAAGACCTCCGATCCTCTAACACGCTCTTGATTAAAGAATCAATTGAGCAGAATCGGGGGTCGAAAGTGTTCGCCCAGCCTCTGGGTAGAAGCCACCTCACAAAGCTGACAACGTCAACGGGGAACGTCGTCGCATCCAAGTCGGAGATTCTGTCAGAAGTTGAAGACTTCTACGGCAAGCTCTACGCATCGCATGCTTCAAGGCCCGTACCCGATACTGAGGATTGTAGAGCCACCTTGACCCGCCACTTCACAGAAGACCTGCCCGAAGTCAGCCGAGATGAGATCGTGATGGCCCTTAAACAGCTCAAAAATGGAAAGGCCCCAGGTGAAGACGGAATCACAACGGAGCTTCTAAAAGCTGGAGGAGCCCCAGCTGTAAGCCAGCTGCAACAGCTCTTCAATTCTGTTCTCTTCACTGGGAGAACTCCACAGGCATGGAACAGGAGCATGGTGGTTTTGTTTTTCAAAAAAGGAGACAAAACCCTATTGAAAAACTACCGCCCGATTTCGCTTCTGAGCCATGTCTACAAACTGTTTTCAAGGGTCATCACGAACCGTCTTGCGCGAAGACTCGACGAGTTCCAACCTCCGGAACAGGCCGGATTTCGAAGCGGTTACAGCACCATGGACCACATCCACACAGTGCGGCAGATTGTACAGAAGACCGAAGAGTACAATCGGCCCCTGTGCTTAGCGTTTATGGACTATGAGAAGGCCTTCGACTCAATCGAAACCTGGTCTGTTCTGGAGTCCTTGCAGCGTTGCCAAATCGACTGGCGATAAATCGAAGTGATGAGATGTCTGTATAATGCCGCAACGATGAGTGTACAAGTACAGAACCAGCGTACTAATCATATCCACCTGCGTCGAGGAGTGAGACAGGGGGACGTCATATCCCCGAAACTGTTCACTAACGCCTTGGAGGATATGTTTAAGACGCTGGACTGGAAAAATTGTGGCATCAACATCAACGGCAGGTACATCTCTCACTTACGATTCGCAGATGACATCGTCATTATGGCAGAGACGCTGCAGGACTTACAGAGGATGTTGAATGGCCTAGCTGATTCTTCTCGTCGCATTGGTCTCCGGATGAATTTGGATAAAACCAAAGTCATGTACAACGAGCACGTTGTTCCGGAACCGATTGCCGTAGATGGAATCCCACTCGAAGTTGTCACTAAGTATGTTTATCTAGGGCAGACGCTCCAACTAGGCAAACATAACTTCGAAAAGGAAATCCAGAGAAGAATTCAGCTGGGCTGGGCAGCATTTGGAAAACTCCGTCGAGTCTTCTCGTCGCATATACCACAGTTCCTAAAGACAAAAGTCTTTAATCAGTGCGTCCTACCCGTCTTGACATACGGAGCCGAGACGTGGACACTCACGGTTCGACTGGTCCACCAATTTAAAGTCGCTCAGCGAGCTATGGAAAGAGCTATGCTCGGTGTTTCTCTGCGGGATCGAATCCGGAACGAAGTAATTCGCCAGAGAACTAAAGTGATCGACATAGCTCATCGGATTAGCAAGCTAGCTGAAGTGGCAGTGGGCTGATTATATCTGCCGTAGGACCGATAACCGTTGGGGCAGACTGGTTCTAGAGTGGAGACCGCGAATCGGTAAACGTAGCGTAGGACGCCCTGTTACCACGTGGAGCGACGACATTCGTAAAGCGGTGGGCAGTGACTGGAAACAAAGAGCCGAAGATCGGGCTCAGTGGCATGACTTGGGAGAGGCCTATGTCCAGCAGTGGACTGATACCGGCTGATTATGATGATACGTTGTTTCTCTTACCCTGGTCCCCCAGTAGTAGACCACACCACACACTAATTAAGTCATTATAGACGAAACTAAGGTCAAACTTATATGATTATGTTAACTCTATGTAAAGTTAACAAAAAATATATGCACCCTCACTTAACTGCCGAATAAAAAAGTATTCTTTGCCCTTTTATGCCCTATTAAATGTCTTTGTACAAAATGTCATGTGAATCGGTCAAGCCTTTTGGCCGGAAAAAGGCCAAACATATACAAAATTCAACAATAAATAACTGGCCAAGTGCAAGTTGGTCTCGCACTCGTAGGGTTCCGTTACACAGTAGAGTATTCTATAACTATGATTTTTCGCATCTACAAAAATAACTTTGTTTTTCATAGTGTTTGTATGAAAAACAAAGTTATCTTTGCGGTCGCCACATCTCTAAAACTGCTGACTGTATCTCGTTCAAACCAATTTTCGTTATTAGTTTTTATTGAGATCTACAGCATATATTTTTTTTAGATTTTTCACTCCCATACTTTAAAAGTTAGAGGGGGGGACACACATTTTACCACTTTAGACGCGCCTATCTTTCAAATGATTGACTTTGAGAAAAAAATGATTTTAGGAACCTCAATGTCATTTTTAAAGACCTATCCATAGACACCCCACACGTATAGGTTTGAAGATTTTTTTTTTGTTTGATTCAGTTCCATGTATGGGATGCCCCCCCTTAAACTTTAATATTTTTTATTTTTGTATAAAAATCGGAAAGTGGTTCACAAAAAACATCTAACTACTAAGTTTCACTTCTGTAGTCCTAACAGTTTCGGAATAAAATGGCTGTGACATACGGACGGACAGACAAACAGACATGACGAATCTATAAGGGTTCCGTTTTTTGCCATTCGGCTACGGAACCCTAAAAACTGACAACCGGACTCGATTGTACAAAAAGTAACCAATGTACTCGGATAATAGACTCTACTCTTGGTCTGTGTCTTATTGACTGTCTCTGTACAATTTTAGCTCAATCGGTCAACTCGTTGAACCGAGAAGAGGTCACACGTTTAAAAAATTCAATTTGAAAAAAATTAGTTACCCAAACTCAGCTGTTAAAAAAAATATCCTTTGTCGTTCTATGCCCTATTAACTGTATTTGTACAAAATTTGAGCTGAATCGGTCAAAACGATTGCCGCTAAGAGGCAACACATTATTCCATAATAAAATTATGGACACCCGAAATTGCCAGCCAAAAAAAAAGTATCCTATGGCTTATTGACCGTCTGCGCTCAAAATTTTAGCTGAAATGGTTGACCCGTTTGACTGAGAAGAGGCCACACATTTAAAAAGTTCAATAAAATAAATCTGGACACCTGGACTCGACTGCCAGAAAAAAAGTATCCTATGTGCTTCTATGCCATATGAGCTGTATATGTAGAAAATTTCAGCCGTATCGGTCAAGCCGTTTAGCTGATAAGTGGCCACACATACCCAAAATTCAATAAAAAAAATCTGGACACCCAGACTCGATAGCCAAAAAAAAGTATCCTATATTCTATTCTGCCTTATGAACTGTCTTTATACAACATGCCAGGCAAATTGGTCAAGCTGTTTATTCGAGAAGAGGTCTTATATTTACAAAGTTCAATTAAAAATATTTGGAGCCCCTGACTTGATAGCCAGAAAAAAAGTATTCTATATCCTATTCTGCCCTATGAACTGTCTTTACACAACATGTCAGGCAAATCGGTCAAGCCGTTTATTCGAGAAGAGGTCTTATATTTACAAAATTCAATTAAACATATTTGGACCCCATGACTTGATAGCCAGAAAAAAGTTTTCTATATCCTATTCTGCCCTATGAATTGTCTTTACATGTCAGGTAAATCGGTCAAGCCGTTTATTCGAGAAGAAGTCTTATATTTACAAAATTCAATTAAAAATATCTGGACCCCCTGACTCGACAGCCAGAAAAAAAGTTTCCTATATCCTATTCTGCCCTATGACATGTATTCACACAAAATTTCAGGCAAATCGGTCAAGCCGTTTATTCGAGAAGAAGTCTTATATTTACAAAATTCAATTAAAAATATTTGGACCCCCTGACTCGATAGCCAGAAAAAAAGTATTCTATATCCTATTCTGCCCTATGAACTGTCTTTACACAACATGTCAGACAAATCGGTCAAGCCGTTTATTCGAGAAGATGTCTTATATTTACAAAATTCAATGAAAAATATCTGGACCCCCTGACTCGACAGCCAGAAAAAAAGGATCCTATATTCTATTCTGCCTTTTAACATGTATTCACACAAAATTTCAGGCAAATCGGTCAAGCAGTTTATTCGAGAAGAAGTCTTATATTTACAAAATTTAATTTAAAATGTCTGGATCCCCTGACTCGATAGCCAAAAAAGAAGTATCCTATGTCCTATTCTGCCCTATGTACTATTTTTGTACAAAATTTCGGTCAAGCCGTTTGACCGTGAAGAAGTCCCAAACAAACAAACAAATAAACAAACTGACTTTCGCAATTATAATATTGTTGTTGATTGTTGATAATAGTGTGAATAAAAAAATATATATTTAAAAAAAAGCGTGAGGTGTCAATAGTTATAAATATTTTATTGACAGATATGAGTAGAGTGATTATCATTTTGATAATATCTTAAAAGCACCCCACGCTTATTCTTAAATTATTTTTTTTTATTCACACTATTATTAATTTATATTTATTGAATTTTTAACACTATTCTTAATTTAAATTTATTTTCTATTTTTTAGTTCGGTTTTCTATAAAAAGCGTGTTTTTTAGTTTTTTTTAAAACTATTATTTATTTTCTACTTTTTAGTTGAAAAATGGAATATTTTTTTATCAAAATAGTGTATTGTCATCGGTCCTCGATAAATCTATAAAGTTTGAACGAAATCTGGCCGTTTAAAGTGGGTCAAAATCGCGCCCAAAGAAGTCGGTTACAAACATACAGGTGAAGCTAATAAAAAGCTAATAAAAAAGCAGTGCGCCTAATACTTAGTTTGAATGTAGTTTTTCCTATTGATATTCAAATAAACGTGTTTCCTTTAAGATACATTTGATATCGTCTATTCAATATTTATACACAGGTGTGTCTACTTCCGTACCCATCCTATTCGATTTTCTCTTCCTGTTAGCATTACCTGCAGATTACATATTTCTGATACAGTCAAGATATTCTTCTACCCAGTAATCTAAGACAAAATTAGCTTTATACTGGGACAACTCAATAAAAGTGAGCGCACGTAGCCTTCGATTTCATTAACATTATAAAGTGATTGCAAATTGCTAAGCGAGTTAACTACACCTAGGTACCTACTTTTATAGACCATTCTATCGATATAGATAATTTATGAAACATCCATTGCATTAGAGATTTTTATTCTTGAGAGCCAGTTCCCATTCTAGGCCTAGCGGGCTTACCATCTTCGACCGCATCATCACTTACCAATCGTTGAGATAGTGGTCAAATAACAGTCTATAAGATATTTAAAAAAATTAAAAAAATCCTGTCTTGCTGGTGTTTTGCAGTTGAGGACGAAGTAATAGACTTAAAACAAGATAGAAGGATGTGGTGCTGAAAGATTTGAGGGAATGCAAGCTCTCAGAGTCTGACGTCGAGGATAGACTGAAGTGAAGAGAAAATATAAAAATATCATACCTACAGCTCTTGCAGGCTGAAATTTTTCAAATCCTGTTACAGTAGGTTTCAAAGAGGCAAACATTTAAGAACAGCTGTTTCTAGAGAAAACGTTTTCCTTCCTTACGCTTTTATCTCAAAAATCCGCTCTATAATTTTCTATGCATCATGATTATTAAAAACGCCTACGGAAAATAGGCTACTTTTTAAACAGATTTACCAACAACACCAACAACAATGCCAACTATTCATTATTCTGTGCTAATGCCATTTTTCAACTAGGGAACTGCATCAAAATTAACGCAAATAGCTGCATCACGTCGGAACTCAGGGCACTGATTTTAGAAAATTACAATTCCGATAAAATTAAACTGTCAGAACTCAGAACAGGTTTGGCTAAAAGCTCGTCACTCGAACTTACAGGAAATAATATCCGCCATGATAGTTTGGATGCAAAATACGCAGTTACAATTTTCAAAGCGAAAACTATTTACGCTCGTACTACATTAAGGCCTCAAGCTTTAGGGATTTACCTATGTTTTACGTTTTGTATCTACCTAGCTAGACGAACTTTTCATGTATTTCGTTTAACTAGATTCAAGCGCTCAGCATTTCATTGGACGTGTTTATTTATTTCAGAAGTGTTCACTGTAATGCTCTCCAATATAATAAATACATATTTAAAATATCAGCCAACAAAATGAACTTATTATAAAGTGGTTAAATTAATATAGATTTCAATATAGGTTATAGATAATTATAATACTGTAACAAGACAAAAACCCAGAACGCACGAACGAACGGTCGCGAAGTAGTCCTCCACTCCGGTGCTCCGAGGTCGCGAAACATTAACCTGTACCTGTACCTTGTAGAGCTAAGCTTGCTGAATAAACGGAACAGTACCCAATTACCGTTGTTTTACTGAGCTGCCACCTACAATACTAGATCATAATTATGTAATACCACCGGCCATTTGAACATTATACTGAACTAAAGTGTGCTCAAATGTAGTGTATAGCAAAGCTTGTCTTATTCTTTGCCTGTGCAAGAATTGTAGGCGTTATTTTTATTATAAGCAAGTAAATATGTAATGATGATATGATTATTAAAAACATATTAACCGTCCATCAATTAAATAATTGAAGAAAAGAACCGACTTCAAACGTCGCGCTAGTCTGTGCCAGTAGTTAGTATGTCGTCCAGGTATATAAATGTATCGTAATACAAATGTTGATATATTAAAAATGGCTTGACCGATTTCGTTAAAATTTAAATGGGACCACTTGTGTAGTGTACCTTTTGAAACAAAAAAGAATTTTCCAAATCGGTTTAGGCATCTTCGAGTAATCGATGAACATACATTAAAAAAAAGATACCGGCGAATTGAGAACCTGCTCTTTTTTGTGAAGTTGGTTAAAAATACTTGTAAGTATTTTTTAACCAACTTACTATACATCCAATTCTCAAAACTTCATTACAAAGTGCAGATACTATCGCGTTAACTAAGCGATTTTCTGCAGTCAAAAAAGTGAGAAAGAAAGTTGAAAAGTATGAGTCAAGGGTTTATATTAAAGGGCGAAATAGTTAAACAAAAAAAAACGAATTGGGATCCTCCTCCTTTTTTGTGAAGTCGGTTAAATACAAAACTAAAACCTAAAGATATCTCGTAAACCTACTATTAAACAAGATGCGTATCAAATGGGGTCAATATGGATGTCATAACCGCTCTCTGTGGGATTCTATCTACCTAAATGGTTACTGTCTAAATAGGTTACTTATGTTTTTTTTCATTTCATTTTATTTCATCATTTTTATTTTATAGGCAAGCGCTTTGACTACCATCTCACCAGTTAGGAAGTGACGATACGGTTGAGGATAGTTACACCACGGGTCATAACGATTATACTTACTTACACTTTTTTTTTTATGGTTTAAGGTAACAGGACAAGCACGACGCTCGCCTGATGGTAAGCGATGACGTTTACCTATTTCAGACACAGCGGCATGCAAAATCCTGGCAGTCCAGAATTTTGCATGTCACTGCACTGTGCCTGTTACCTTGAGACATAAAGATGTTGAGTCTCACATACCCTATAATTTCACTGGACATCTTGCCATTTCAACCGAAAAACATTCCTAATTCACGGCTGAAAATTATTTGGCAAAGTGGTGGTTCTAGTGGTGGTGGTGGTGGTGGACTAGGAGAAGTCCTACCACTACAGTACTTACTTACACTGTTATACGACTTTCCACTAGACTTAAAAATCGTCGTTATTGATTTATTTGAAAGAAAAAAATGTTTTACTTCTTGCTATAATGACTATGTTCGTGATAAACATAAAACGATACAGGTGAATTGTGAACCTCCTCCTTTTTTGTGAAGTCGGCTAAAAAAGGATGAGATTATCAATTTGTCTGTATATATTGATTTTAAAATTATCGTGAATCTGTTACATTATTATTGTTATATACCGGCTGTAATTCACGTACTAAAGGTAACTAAAGCTTAATTCGACTAAAGGTACGTGAATTACAGCCGGTATATAACAATAATAATTGTCTGTATATTTTAGTTACCGTTCAGTTTACCGCATGTTCACATCTGTCGGTTGTCGGATCCGACATTCGGATTTTTTTTAATCGGATGTTCCAGTGGCAGAACATTTTATATGAATCTATTCACACTTGTCGGCCCGATTTTGTTGTTTGTTTGGACAACCCGATTAAATATCGGATCCGACACCCGACAGATATGAACACGCGGTTACGCAATTGGTGATTTCTACGCGAACCGATTTGAATGTACTACCTTTTACAACTATTGACGAAAATATATCTAAGTTGACACTAAAAATGAATCATTTTTAATTATCGTATTATCTCAACCTAATAAGATTCAGTGTGCGCGGCATGTTTCGATTTTATGCCCGATTCACAATATTCCAGTAGCATTTCAGCGCTGGATTCTTTTTTTTATCGTATAAGCTAGCGTTTGACCACTATATCACCTGTTGCTAAGTGATGATGCGGTCTAGGATGGTAGCACTCTAGGCCTAGGTCTAGGCCTAACCTGATCTCAAGGACTGCTGTCGGAACACATTAGATGTTCGACGACAGATTTTCCAACTTGAGGCTGGTAGCTGGCCAGGCGGACACTAGACAGTGTCCTTCCACCATGCGGGGGTTGGGGGTTTCTTAACGATGCTTTTGTGAATTGCCACTGTGAAATTCGCACGTACATTTTTCGACAGAAAAACCTGTTGGTGCACGGCGGGAACGATTTAAAACGCTATCTCTAGTACTTGTACTATACAGGTACAGAAGTATATAGTACTATTACTAATGTACTATATACTTCTGTACCTCTTGGCCCTCTAGTAAAGCATTACAAGGAAACTGGCTCATATAGTATATCTAAGTGTGAACGTGTTCTAAATAAATGCATGGTGAGTGATATTGTTGTGCTGTAAACTATGTGCTGTACTGTAAGCACAGAAATATTAAAAGTGCCATATATTATTAACATTTCTGCGGTTATAAGCTAATATACCTATTACAGCATAGTCTGAAATGAAATGTGCAATGGGCGGAGTTATCGCTAATAGCAATCTCTTTCAGTCAACCTTTGGATGGGGTAAGAGAAATAGTGACAGTTGTATATTTGCATCTCTTTTCTTAGCTACGAATATCGCTCGAAATTCATGCTGTTCATGTAGTGACTACCGGCCCAGTGGTTGAATCATACTAGCTCTCAAGGCTTCCGGCATATTATTATATTTTCTATGCTTCCTGTAGGTATCTACGTGTAATTTTTGGAAAACGTTCAAGTATCAATTCATCACCCGTCACCAAACAGTCACGCACACTCGTAAACTTTAAATTCTACGTGAGATAAAAATAAAATAGTCCGTCAATTTAATTGTGGCCATGAAGTTCCCGAGCCGAAAATTTATGTAAATATGATGATGATGACTTCACTTGATTTTCAGTGGAAAGTTTGAGATGTTTCTTTTCATATCTGTGAATGATGAATACTCAATAGATCTGAAAAAAAAGACCAGCCCTACTCGAGAAAATAATAATCCTAGATAAGAAATCCAGACTCATATTATAAAAACGTTTGTTGTAACTCTGTCACTCTGTCTGTTTGTTACTTAGATTACGGACACACCGCAGCGTCCTGCGTGCGCGGTCTAGGCGGCAATCAGATAGCGCAGTAGTATTTGTACCGACTGGTTCACACCAAACGCGATCAGAAAACAATTGAAAAGTACTAAGATCGCGCCTGCAGATCGCAGGACGCCGCGGATTAATCACGCCTAAACGGACGATCTTACCGGTCTTACTGAAATTTAACATGGAGATAGATACTGGAGCGTAAAGGTGAATATCTAAGGCTACTTTTTATGAAAATAAAGTCATCATAATCGTCGACTTTTTACAAATGAGTGCACACTGAATTTTGGTGTAAGCGATGACGTGATCGAGGATGGTGAACACATTAGGCCTTGAATGGTCTGACTCTCAAGGATTGTCTTTCCAGTTTGAGTCGCGACCGTAGAATATTAAAAATATAATTAAATTATTACCACAATTAAACTTTAGCATTACCTAGGCCCTAAGGTAGGTAATGCTAAAGATACACATATACGCTGGTAGGTAAATTTACACAAAAAATAATGCTACACACATTCATACAATCCTTTTAATAACGGTAAAAAAGCGGTACCCAATTCTTCAACATATGAGTAAGTAATTAATCCATAAGACTGTTTTAGATAGATATAGGTACTTACCTAGTTTTTGCCATCAAGCAGCGATCATTAACCCGTCCCACTGGACCGTGGATTGACAAGTCGAAAATAACTCGACTATTTGTGACTAATGTAGAGTCTATAACAAAACTACGTATAGTCACTGAACAGATAATAATACTACGTAGTATAGTGTAAAAGTGGGCTTGGCAAACAAATATAATATTAGTGTCACAAACAAAACACAGGTCCCACCTTTAACCTAACCTAACCTAACACAGTATTAAACACTATTATTCAACGACTTAAAAATGGGAGGTATTTTGTAATGGGTAAAATAGTAGATTGTATGACGGAGCCGGAACATAGTTTTTTTTTTTCTTTGAGGCCGCTATCACAGTAAAGGTAATAGTCCTACGGATGCCGCTATGTTGAATCGTGAGCGTATCGCCGGATTCAAAGTAAGTAAGGCCGACGCCGGGAGAATAAAATATTGCAACCGAGTGATACAATCTACTTTTATCCCCCTTAGGATTGATAATCCAAGAGTAGTATTATAAAAGAGACTGACTAACATAGTTGCTCCTTCGCTTTCAGGACATTACTCTTGAATTATCCAGCAGTTTCGAGATTCTTGTAAAGAAATTACAATCACAGTATGTTTACCTAGGGCAGACGTTCCAACTAGGCAAACACAGTTTCGAGAAGGGAATCCAGAGAAGAATTTAGCTGGGCTAGGCAGCATTTGAGAAACTCCTTCAAGTCTTTTCATTGCTTATTCTACAATGCCTAAGACTTTGATCAGTGATCGACCCCCCCCCCCCCCGCAACCGTCATACAAGTCAGACCCATTCAAAATTGCTCCAAATAAATAATCAAAAAGTAGTGCTTAAAACAGTGGTTACGTATAAGAAAAGTGGTGATGGTTATAAGTGTTGCTTAAAGAACATGGATATTGTATTTTTGTTTACTGGTGAGCAGTATTAAATAGGATTTAATAACAACATATACCGAGATCGAAAAAAGTTAACATCTAAGTACCCTCATTTTTTTTTTTTAACTATTAAATAGCAATCACTGATTCTCTATACGAGTTACTAACTTGGAGAAAGCGCCTGGTGTTTTATGGTTAGTAATACGTTTGCAGTAAATCTTGACTGTATTCGATTTATATTTTATGCGAAAAATATAACATTATGCCTCTGAAGCGAACGCCCCCGAGTACCCCGACCCAGGAAGCTGTATTACCCTTCTCGACATCATCGGCGCGGCAGGGATATTCAGAGCCCTCCACGTCTTCCAACATGCAAGCGGAAATCTTTGAGACTCAGACGTCGAAACGGAAATACGAATATGAAGGTGAAGATGACAGCACAACACAGTCCGTTGTGGCTGAAATTCGTATCCAATTCACCAAATATACAGAGGATCAAAATAAGAAATTTGCTATGTTAAAATCATCAGTTGATTCCGCTGTGGAAGAAATGACTAAAGGAATGGAATTTATGACCCAGTGCCATGATGAGTATGCTGAGAAGATATTAAGACTGGAAAAGGAACGCAACGTAGATAAATTATATATTAAGTCCCTCGAAGAGAGGCTTGAATTATTTGATCGTAAAGCCCGTAACTCCTGTATTGAGCTCCGTAATTTACCGAAATTACAGCCTACGGAAAGTAAATCGGAACTTGCCGATATTGTGGTCAATCTCGGCCTCGCGGTGGATGCACCGATTAGTAAATCGGAACTTAAAGATGTCTACAGAATTCCCGCCAAAAAGGACTCCTGTCAACCTATTATAGTGGAGTTCACGTCAGTCATCACAAAGGAACAAGTCATTGGCTCATGTAAGAAGTTCAACAGAGGTAAAAAAAGGGACGAAAAACTTCACAGCAGACATCTTAAGCTAAAGGGAACGGACAAACCGGTTTATATATCCGAGAGCCTCACGCCTAAGGCGAAAAGGCTTTTCTATCTCTCTAGAGACTTCGCAAAAACCCACAGTTATGGCTACTGTTGGACATCTAATGTCATTGTTTACTTGCGTAAAAAGGATGGCATGCCCTTCATTCGCATCTCGGATGATTCTGATCTCGATAAGCTAAAAGACTCTAAGTGACTAGTGTCAGTTAATTTTCTTAAGTTACATATAAGCGAAATCATATACATTCAATCATTATTTACTTTTTTAAATTATATCATAAGAATTAATGGTAACCATCAACTATTTACACAAACACACATTAATAAAACTATACAAAACTCACTCAAATCTATTACACAATCACCAACGGAAAAAATGTCACACTCTAACCATACACACATCACTCACAATCTCACAAGCAGCCTTCCAATGATATATTATCAAAACAGACTATATAATGATTCAAGACTATTTATCACGAAATTAAAACACGCACTAAACGCCAATGCTTTTAACATGCATTTCGTTATCTGGTCCTTTGCTGTCCCTCTAATGGCTAATGGATAATGTTATAAACGATATTGAAAATCAACTAGACAATATCCATATATCTACTGCATTTTTATGTGAACCAGAAGATTGTCAAGGGTATGTGACTAATAAAATTGCGCATCATTTAACTATTCTTACTCAAAACATAAGAAGCGTGGCGCATAACTTTGATGGCTTCCGCACACTCTTAGCTAGAATATCCATTGAGCCAGATATAATTGTTTTGTCAGAATGTTGGTTGTCACGCAATCCCATTCTGCCTCAATTATCTGATTACAATGTAGTGTCAACCAAACAACACTATAATCAAAATGACGGTCTAGTATTATATATTAAGCCTAATAACTGCAGCAGCTATGAACCACCTTTTTCAGACGCAAATTGTATAGTAACTACTATTGATAAATCAACAGCCATAGTATCTATATACAGGCCACCATCTTTTAAGCACATAGACAACTTTTTGGGATCTTTGAACAATTTATTAACTTCTTTAACCTCTTTTCAAAATATTGTCATTATCGGAGATATAAACATAGATATAAGAAATGAAAATTTGAATTGTAACGCTTCCAATTATTTAGATCTTGTAGCTTCGCATGGTCTTCTCCCAGCACACACTTTTCCTACTCGAATTAATAACTGTTTGGACCACGTTTTGATCAAAAGCAAAGTTTCAGCGACGACTTTAATAATACAAAATAGTCTAACAGATCATGATTCTGTTATGGTATCATTAAAGTTCAAGAACTCTCCGGTAAATGCCTACACAAAACAAATTACTAAAATTAATTATTCAAATATTTCAAATGATCTTAAGAACATTGACTTCCGTCCGATACTTTATCTGGGTAACTGTAATGAAGCCACTGAAGCACTTATGTCAACCTTGACAAGTATTATAAAAAAACATACTTCTGTATTAACCTTATCACGTCGTAAAACTCCACTAAAGCCATGGATTACTCCAGGACTTATAAGATGTATGAGGAACCGTGATAGATTACAAAGGAAATCAAAGAGATCCCCAAACAACGAAGTCTCAAAGTGCACCTACCGAAGATACAGAAACTTCCTAAACAGATTGCTGCGTAAAATTAAGTATCAGTATGAGCGCGCTCAACTACAGAAGGCAAAAAATCCTAAAGACCTATGGAAAGCAATCAATAGTATAATTAGTGTAAAACCACGTAAAGATTACAGCTCCGAATTGATTTCATTGTGTGACACTGGTTTAAATGCCGCAAATCTTATTAATGACTATTTCGTGAGTATTGGTGAAACATTGGCACAAGATATCTTAACCAACAGACCTTTAAAGTCTCTCAAACCCACTCGAAATGCACAATTAAACTCGTTTTGTCTGCCCCAAACTGATATAACAGAAATAGTTACATTGCTTAACTCATTTAAAAGTAAATTTACTGTAGGTTATGACAATATTTCCATGAAAATTCTAAAGGATAATAAATGTATACTAGCTGGCCTTATTACACACATTTGTAATTTAGCTTTTAACACCGGATGTTTTCCTACTGCCTTCAAAACGTCTTTAATTACACCAATCTATAAAAATGGTCCCAAAAATATTGTTAGTAACTATAGACCTATATCAATTTTACCAGCTTTATCTAAATTATTAGAACGAATTATCAATAACAGATTAACAAATTATATTGAAAAATTTAACCTTTTGTCGGATAGACAGTATGGCTTCCGCAAACACCGCTCAACGGCAGACGCAGTGGCTGACTTAACTAACCACATAGCTCGAGGGCTAGACAGTGGTGACAAATGCTTAGCAGTCTTTTTAGACCTTGCTAAAGCATTTGACACCGTCTCGGTGCCACTGCTTCTCCGCAAGCTGGAAAAATTGGGTATAAGAGGAATACAGTTGGAGTTATTTGAACAATATCTTTATAATAGATATCAGTGTGTTAAACTTGGCTCAGACATAAGTGACCCAAAGTTAGTGAAATACGGCGTGCCACAGGGCAGCATACTAGGCCCAACTCTCTTCCTGATATATATAAATGACTTATGCAATTTAGAACTAATAAAGGGAAAAAATTTCACATTTGCAGATGACACTGCACTTGTTTTCCACGGAGAGAGTTGGGACGAAGTATACTACCACGCCCAGATTGGTTTTAACAAAGTCACTAGTTGGTTAAATCAAAATTTGCTCAGTCTCAATGTTACCAAAACCAAATATATGACCTATAGCTTAACTAACAAAACACAAATTAAACAACTTCGTCTAAATATTGTTGCACATAAACATGACACAAATATTGAACTCAGTCCTTGTGCCACTAGCACGTGCAATTGTCCAAGTCTAGAAAAGGCAGATTCGTTAAAATATCTTGGTATTACACTCGACGGAAATTTAACATTCGAAAAACATATCAAGGTACTAACAGGAAGAGTCCGTAAACTAATTGCAATTTTTAAAAATATCCGACATTCCGCTGACGACAAAACACTAAAATCAGTGTATTACGCCCTGTGTCAGTCTTTGTTACTGTACTGTGTCGATAGCTGGGGAGGTAGAGCAAAGTCTCATTTACTACCCCTTGAGAGGGCCCAGCGAGCTGTCCTAAAGGTAATGAAGTTTTTACCATACAGATACTCCACGGAAAGTCTATTCAAAAAATGCGAGGTTCTAACTGTTCGGCAACTTTTTATTCTTAGAGCAACCCTCAGGAAACACAAAGAGGTATGTCTAGTCAAATGTTTACTTAAGAACAAACGTCGAAAAGATAAAGTCTTCAAAATTCCTAAATGCAACACTTCTTTTATTAAAAAGTTTTCATGTTTTCTGAGTGGTTACATCTACAACAATCTTAGTAAAGATTTAAACCTTAGAGATTTAAATACTCAT
Organism: Cabera pusaria; assembly: GCA_954871355.1. Classification (NCBI taxonomy): domain Eukaryota; kingdom Metazoa; phylum Arthropoda; class Insecta; order Lepidoptera; family Geometridae; genus Cabera; species Cabera pusaria. The sequence goes on from OX940901.1 coordinate 18,598,829, forward strand.
AACGTCAAAAAAAGCCTAACGAAACTGTTGTTGTCTTACAACTACGAACGCACAGAAAACCTTTTGGCTGTATTGAAACTGTAAACTGATACTGGCTCAAAACTCTCTTTAGTATCTCTCTTTTTCTCGCTTTCAGACAAACGCATGTACACCTGCAATCTCTCATTCAAACACACAAATACACTACACACACACACACACACACACACACACACACACACACACACACACACAAACACACAACACACACACACACATAACACATGTATACGCGATGGTTAAGCACAACGCTTAATTGGAATTTTAATTATTAATATATAATAATTAGTTATTACGATTAATATTATGATAGAACTCCATTTAAGTCAGCTTAAACGAGTTACTTCTATTCATAAAAAAAAATCATTTATTTTAATTTTTATTACAATTTTGTTCATAAATGTAAAATATTGGTTATATTGTTTATTATTATCATTACTTTTTTCCTTTTTCTTTTTAAAAAAACGTATTATTTAAATAATGCCAAACACTAGAATTATTATAAGCGGGGAGTCCTGGTGTCCTGTAATACAGGTTTTTCTGTAAAACCTACCACAGGCATCAGTCTCACTTTAGTTAAGAATCATTTGTATTGGCAACATTGTATATTGGAGAAATAAAGAATTTATTTATTTATTTATTTAGTGATCGTCCTACCCGTCATGACATACAGAGCCTAGACGTGAACACTGTTCGTCTAGTAGACAAAGTAAATTGCAAAATCGCTCAGCGAGCTATGAATAAAGCTTAGCTTGCTGTTTATCTGCTGGATTGAATCCGGAACGAAGTAATTTGCCAAAGAATAGAGTGATCGACATACTCAACGGATTAGCGCGCTGAAATGGCTGTGGGATGATCATATCTGCCGCCTCCTCGTGGTGTACCCTGGGTATCCGCCGACATTTTTTCACGGTCTACTGGATTAAGTTGTCGACCGATAGCGAAGTTCCGACATGAGGAGCTCCTCTGCGTGTCCCTCTGATATTTAGCAGAGGGCAGAGCGTCATGGAGCAGGGCGGGCTCGGTGGTGGGAACCGCCCAGTGGTAGGGCCGAATATATGCTTGAGCCAAGTGGCGGGCTGGTGACCGCCGCATGTGGGCTGCTCGCATGCTTTTGCTTGCGAGCCGGACGTTGGACGGTGTGCGAGTAGGGGTAGTTGCCCTTCACACACCTGTCATGTGAGGGATGGAGGGTGTGGTGAGTGTGAGGAGAAGACGAGCCACACTCCTCTTAGGCTGTGGTTCCGATTACTAGGCCCGAGAGGTGGGGCCGGTGACGGTCGTCGAGTGAAGTCTCGCATGCCATTAGCATGCGAGTCGAACAGCGGACGGAGTGCGAGTAGGGCTATGTGCTCTTCGCACATCTGTCATCAGAGGGACAGAGTGTGTGGTAATATTGACGCAAAGACGAGCCACACTCCGCTGTCATTGTGGGGTAACTGTTGGATAGTCGGGGGACTTTCCAACAGTTACCTTGCTAGTAGTAGTAGTAGTAGGAGTGCGGCTTGCACTCCCCACATGACTGCTGAGAGTTGACCTTGGTGAGCAGTCAGCTCTCCGCAGCGGCAGAGGCCTATTTGGATCTGCCACCGGGGCAAGTTGGTCAGATTTATTCCTATATAAGTGCTTCAAGACCTTGCTTATCAAATTCCATGATTCTAGGTCAACGGGATTTATAGCTTACTAGAACCCTATAGGTTTTTATTCCCTTGTCATATTGTCAAATATGCGACTTAAACGGTCATATCTTTTGATCACGTTGACTTACAAGTTTGATTTTTTCAGAGCCAAAAGAGACCGTAGACTCGAATATTTCATATAAGTTTCAACTTGATATCTTTACGCGTTCCTGAGAAAAACAGGTTTTGACAGACGGACAGACAGACGGACAATAAAGTGATCCTGTATGTGTTCGTTTTTTCCTTTTGAGGTACGGAACCCTAAAAAGACTATCTAATCTTGCTTCTCCATACAAACTTTGAACCCTCGTTTCAACCCCTCAAGGGGTGAACTTTGGAAAATCCTTCCTTAGCGGATACTTACGTGATAATCACTATCTGCATGACAAATTTCAGCGTGGTTTGAGCTGTGTGTTGATAGATCAGCCAGTCAGTCAGTAACGTTTGCCTTTTATATATGTATTAGAGTATAGCATAGACTCGTAACGTCATCACAAACATAAATAACATAATTTTATCGAAGTTTGATAATTTCGTGCGATACATTTAATTTTTACTATTGTAAATAATATTATTTCTTATCTCTATACCTAATTACGTTTGGGTTTTTTCTGTGTTTTTAACATCTAACAAGGCTTTGAACTTTGAAGTGTATAATTTAAAGAACCGACTTCAAACGTCGCGCTAGTCAAAGTAGCCAGCAGCCAGTATCATGTCATCGAAGTATACAAATGCATGGTAATACAAATGTTGATATATAAAAAACGGCTCGACCGATTTCTTTAAAACTTAAATGGGACTACCTGTGAAGGGTACCCTTTGAAACAAAAAAAGAATTTTCCAAATCGGTATACATAAAAAATAAAAAGTTTCCTATGACTTTCTCCTTTTTTGTGAAGTCGGTTAAACAAATACCATAATTTATGACAATTCAGTCAGCGTGCTATAAAATCTGTCAATAATGAATAATTATCTTAAAATAATTAAGATAGTTTAAAACTAAAACAACCGAATTCCATGCCCCGCGAATCAATTTTAGTAGCAAGTTTGAGACGTTTATCGTCATATCTCTGGAGATACTAATCATATCTCGATGAATTCTTAGGATTGATAATCCAAGAGTAGTATTATAAAAGAGACTGACTAACATAGTTGCTCCTTCGCTTTCAGGACATTACTCTTGAATTATCCAGCAGTTTCGAGATTCTTGTAAAGAAATTACAATCACAGTATGTTTACCTAGGGCAGACGTTCCAACTAGGCAAACACAGTTTCGAGAAGGGAATCCAGAGAAGAATTTAGCTGGGCTAGGCAGCATTTGGGAAACTCCTTCAAGTCTTTTCATTGCTTATTCTACAATGCCTAAGACTCTGATCAGTGATCGTCCTACCCGTCATGAAATACAGAGCCTAAACGTGAACACTGTTCGTCTAGTAGACAAAGTAAATTGCAAAATCGCTCAGCGAGCTATGAATAAAGCTTAGCTTGCTGTTTATCTGCTGGATTGAATCCGGAACGAAGTAATTTGCCAAAGAATAGAGTGATCGACATACTCAACGGATTAGCGCGCTGAAATGGCTGTGGGATGATCATATCTGCCGCCTCCTCGTGGTGTACCCTGGGTATCCGCCGACATTTTTTCACGGTATACTGGATTAAGTTGTCGACCGATAGCGAAGTTCCGACATGAGGAGCTCCTCTGCGTGTCCCTCTGATATTTAGCAGAGGGCAGAGCGTCATGGAGCAGGGCGGGCTCGGTGGTGGGAACCGCCCAGTGGTAGGGCCGAATATATGCTTGAGCCAAGTGGCGGGCTGGTGACCGCCGCATGTGGGCTGCTCGCATGCTTTTGCTTGCGAGCCGGACGTTGGACGGTGTGCGAGTAGGGGTAGTTGCCCTTCACACACCTGTCATGTGAGGGATGGAGGGTGTGGTGAGTGTGAGGAGAAGACGAGCCACACTCCTCTTAGGCTGTGGTTCCGATTACTAGGCCCGAGAGGTGGGGCTGGAGACGGTCGTCGAGTGAAGTCTCGCATGCCATTAGCATGCGAGTCGAACAGCGGACGGAGTGCGAGTAGGGCTATGTGCTCTTTGCACATCTGTCATCAGAGGGACAGAGTGTGTGGTAATATTGACGCAAAGACGAGCCACACTCCGCTGTCATTGTGGGGTAACTGTTGGATAGTCGGGGGACTTTCCAACAGTTACCTTGCTAGTAGTAGTAGTAGTAGGAGTGCGGCTTGCACTCCCCACATGACTGCTGAGAGTTGACCTTGGTGAGCAGTCAGCTCTCCGCAGCGGCAGAGGCCTATTTGGATCTGCCACCGGGGCAAGTTGGTCAGATTTATTCCTATATAAGTGCTTCAAGACCTTGCTTATCAAATTCCATGATTCTAGGTCAACGGGATTTATAGCTTACTAGAACCCTATAGGTTTTTATTCCCTTGTCATATTGTCAAATATGCGACTTAAACGGTCATATCTTTTGATCACGTTGACTTACAAGTTTGATTTTTTCAGAGCCAAAAGAGACCGTAGACTCGAATATTTCATATAAGTTTCAACTTGATATCTTTACGCGTTCCTGAGAAAAACAGGTTTTGACAGACGGACAGACAGACGGACAATAAAGTGATCCTGTATGTGTTCGTTTTTTCCTTTTGAGGTACGGAACCCTAAAAAGACTATCTAATCTTGCTTCTCCATACAAACTTTGAACCCTCGTTTCAACCCCTCAAGGGGTGAACTTTGGAAAATCCTTCCTTAGCGGATACTTACGTGATAATCACTATCTGCATGACAAATTTCAGCGTGGTTTGAGCTGTGTGTTGATAGATCAGCCAGTCAGTCAGTAACGTTTGCCTTTTATATATGTATTAGAGTATAGCATAGACTCGTAACGTCATCACAAACATAAATAACATAATTTTATCGAAGTTTGATAATTTCGTGCGATACATTTAATTTTTACTATTGTAAATAATATTATTTCTTATCTCTATACCTAATTACGTTTGGGTTTTTTCTGTGTTTTTAACATCTAACAAGGCTTTGAACTTTGAAGTGTATAATTTAAAGAACCGACTTCAAACGTCGCGCTAGTCAAAGTAGCCAGCAGCCAGTATCATGTCATCGAAGTATACAAATGCATGGTAATACAAATGTTGATATATAAAAAACGGCTCGACCGATTTCTTTAAAACTTAAATGGGACTACCTGTGAAGGGTACCCTTTGAAACAAAAAAAGAATTTTCCAAATTGGTATACATAAAAAATAAAAAGTTTCCTATGACTTTCTCCTTTTTTGTGAAGTCGGTTAAACAAATACCATAATTTATGACAATTCAGTCAGCGTGCTATAAAATCTGTCAATAATGAATAATTATCTTAAAATAATTAAGATAGTTTAAAACTAAAACAACCGAATTCCATGCCCCGCGAATCAATTTTAGTAGCAAGTTTGAGATGTTTATCGTCATATCTCTGGAGATACTAATCATATCTCAATGAAATTACAATGGGACCACGTTGAAAACGTACCCTACCGATTAAAAAAAGAATCATTCGAATCGGTTCACAATTGACGGAGTAATCGCGTAACACACACAAAAAAAGGAAAAAAAACATACAGTCGAATTGAGAACCTCCTTCTGTTTGGAAGTCGGTTGAAAAGAAGGTAGGTATCATTACAAACATGTATACTATTAATATCAAGAGGGGTGTTATAAGTTTGACGTGTGTACTCGTATCTGTGTGTTTATGTTTTTATGTTTGTCTGTATGTGGTATCGTATCCAACGGAAATTTTGGTGGCGAAAAATGATAGTGCATTTTTTTTGCACGATCTTATAAAATACTGTAGTGTGGTACGGAACCTTACGAGTGCGAGTCCAACTTGCACTTGACCAGTTTATTTTATTTCGTCATTCTTATTTCATAGGCAAGCGTTTTGACTAGTATCTTACCAGGGCCCCTAGCCAAAATCCAATTTCCTGTTCGCCTTCACGCTAACGCATTTGTACGTACTGTACGTACGTATTGTAGTGCAGCACGAAACCCTGCGAGTGCGAGTCCAACTTGCACTTGGCCAGTTTATTTGTTTTTTAGGAGACTCCGTCGAGAGTGTTCTTAGATTCGTGAACAATGACTGTGCTCTTTTCTAGTTGGTGACGCTATGAAATAGACTTTCATAGATCTGATCAATCCTCAATTCGTTATCCGCTATAATGATATTGTTAGAACATTGATCTGATGCTGGCATCTCCTGGTATCTGCAGAATAACTTACTCTTCACCAACATACATTAGATATGTCGTTCAAAACCTATTTAAAGGGTCTCAATGAAGAGATTACACATAAATCAGTTTTATATTTTAAATCTAAGTATTATCACAGAATAATGAATAGTACAAGGTATTATGTAATAAAATAATATAACAATATATGCTGTTATAAAACGCAGCGTAGGACCACATGAGTAAAGATTTACTCATGTGGTTGACGCTATCCAGGTTACGTAGTATTATTATCTGTTCTGTGTCCAGGTGGTGTTGGAGCAAGATATATATAGATAGAATACGCTTTATTGCACTTAAATAACGTAAAATTACGTACAATAATGATAACATTTACAGAGCAATCGGCGGCCTTATCGCTAATTAGCGATCTCTTCCTGGCAACCATGAGCTGATTTGAGACACATTTATATCATACTAGATGTGCCCGCGACTTCGTCCGCGTGGAATAGTGTCTGTGGGTAGCATTAACTAATAAGACACATACGTATCCCAAATACACCGCACTGCACCACGCCACACTAATCCCCCTTCCCCCTCCCCTCACTAACCCTTCCCTCACTTCCCCCTCCCCTCCCCTCACTTACCCCTCCCTTCCCTCACTTCCCCTCCTCTCCCCTCATTTCCCCCTCACCTCATCACACTTCCCCCTCCCCTAAATAAACAATTTTTTAGAATAGCAACATCAAGAAACCACTTATAATTAACACTGAGACAGGTAAAACAATTTAACACGATTTTTGCACACATTTAAGGAAGTAGATATCCGAATATCAACTGGTAGCTGGTTCCAGAGACAAGCTGCTATAACTGTAAAAGATTTATCGTAAAAGGAACTCACATGTGGTGGTATGCTTTTGAGAGATAGAATTAATAAAGATAGCAAAGAGAAGCGTAGAGAGAACACCACCTTGTGGTACACCAGCAGATGTATCGCACCAAGAAGAGAATTTCTCCTCAAGGCGGACACGCTGCCGCCGACCGAATAAATACTGTGGAACCAATCATAAGCCTCAAGATATTCGCAAGATAGCTGAAAGCGGTTCAAAAAACAGCTGGAGATCGAGCTCAGTGGCGTACTATAGTAGATGCCTATGTCCAGCAGTAGACTAATATCTAACGAAGGGTGATGGTGTCTGCAACACAGTTTTATAATTTCTACTACTACTGACACCAACAATCTTTTTGTTTATAAATAGTCACTAATACATACTCTCATACATAATCTCTTAAGTTTATAAGGCACATGTATTTAAAGTCAACAAACAATGATTGAGGGAACGCGGGGCGCAATTTTCCATACAAATGTATTCTCTCGTTTCTTCCCTGAAAAATGCATCTAGAGAAATAATTGTTTCTACAAAAAGCTACGCCCAGCTACAGCGCTACGCTAGCATCATTTTCTTTTATTGACCAACCTATTGCAAATAGAAATATGACCCTTCAAAAATCTTAAATAGGAGATTAGAATGCTTATATTTCTTTTTGCAATTAGTTGGTAAAAAAAAGCAAATGATAGGAGGGGCGTAGCTACAGCAGACCTTGATTTTTTGTAGAAACAAATTTTAGCTCTAGAGCATTTTCCAGGGAGAAAACGGGGGAATACATTTGTATGGAAAAGTTCAACCCGCGTTCCCTCTTAATACAGGCTGATGCTGATGATGCTGTTCTAAGAGAGCCCATTGGCACACTGGGAGAATAATCGGCTTTGGTGGCAGTGTAAGTAGGTTCAATTCCACGCCCTGCACCAATGGATTTTCTATAGAAAATGTATGTGCGCATTTCACAATGATCTTTCGGTGCAGGAAAACATCGTTAATATATATAAGTTAATTATATTTTTACATTTTCTTATGCTTTATAACTATAAGCTACGACAACATTTGTTAGTCGAAGGGAGCGTTCAAGTATTACGTAACGCAATTTGGGGGGGCGGGGGGGTCTCGTAAAACGTTACGATGCGTTACAGGGGCGAGAGGGGGTCTTTCTTACAACACGTTACGTAACATTAAAAAAAAGGGGAGCTAAACTAAAGGGCGTTCTACTACTGATGCAGGAAAAGGTCTTCTTAAACATATATTTGATGCATGGGAGAAAGCACAAGATGCTATTGGCGTTCTGTGACCTATCAAAAGCATTTGATTGTGTCTGTCAATGAAACACTAATTTACAAATTAAAATACTACGGTGTTGAAGGTGGTATCATCTTGATCTGGTATCATCATACCTCTGTAATAGAACACAGATGGTTGAAGTCAATGGCGTCAGGTCATCTGGATCCCTCATAAAAATGGGAGTCCCGCAGGGATCGATCCTAGGACCTTTTTTATTTCTAGTTTATATCAATGATTTACCGTCATTCGTACAGAACCTATGTGATATTGTATTGTTCGCAGATGATACTTCCTTGATATTCAAAATAGATAGGACTACACCTAACTTTGACGATGTAAACAAATCAATAACACAGGTTTTGAATTGGTTTACAACCAATAACTTATTGTTAAACGCAAAAAAAACTAAATGTATTAATTTCTCTCTACCAAATGTAAAAAAGGGTATCCTAAATAGAAGTATATTAATAAATGATGAACCATTAGAACTTGTTGAATCCACAACATTCTTGGGCATCACCTTGGATTCAAAGCTTCAATGGGGTTCTCAAATATCGGTTCTAGCAGGTAGGTTAAGCTCCGCTGCATACGCAGTACGTAAAATTAGATTTTTAACGGACGAAGCCACTGCAAGATTGGTCTATTTCAGCTACTTCCACAGTATAATGTCTTATGGCATTTTATTGTGGGGGAAAGCCGCTGAAATCCAATCAATATTTGTTTTGCAGAAACGAGCTATTCGCTCTATATATAGTATGAGGTCGCGAGATTCACTTCGTGAAAAATTTAAGGAAATTAAAATTCTAACAGTGGCATGTCAATACATTTATGAAAATATTTTGTTCATACGCAAGAATATAAATGATTATAAGAAAAGGTCTGATGTACATAATTTTAATACAAGACATAAAAATAGATTAATTATACCTAATTTCAGACTGCAGAAAGTTAGTGGTTCATTCATGGGGAGCTGTGTACGCTTTTATAATAAACTACCTAAATTGCCTATGAGCAAATTTAAAATCTATGTAAAATCCAATTTGATGACAAAATCATACTATACAATAGGTGACTATATGGATGACAAAAATACATGGCCTGAATGCCCCAAGTTAAAAGAACAAATATAAATTGTATTATAATTAATAATATATTGTTAAAATTTTAAAGCTGACATGTACAATTAATAAAAAAAAAAAAGATAAAATGACAAGACAAGCCCCATAGAGTTTCTTGGTGTTTCTTCTCTGATGGGAGTATTTCCGAAACACCGGTAGATTCAACAGCCATTCAGTTTTCCCCTTTTGTCCGCAGATTTTCTTTCTAGGCTTGCCATTTTTATTTTTATTTAAACAATATTATGCAGCTGACAGACGGACTATCAGTTCCATTTGGATCATGATATGTACTGTGATCGGTATGGGTTTCTCTATGTAGTGTTTCACTACTTCACTTTTTTTATTTTTTTTATATAAAAATTGTCTGAAGTACTGAAACACACAGTTACATGTATGGTTGGTTTTAACCTACTTTAATTTTTTTTTTAATATTCTGATGTAAACGATTGGATGACAGCTGAATGGTTCATTACTTTTTTTTTCTAATTCAAAGCGTTAAATTCTGCTTTTGCTATGTTTACTTGATAATTGGTTATGATTTATTTTATGATTTATGATTTTGACGTGTATATGTGCGTATATTTATACTGCCTACATACTGAATAAATGCTTTGATTCTTTGATTCTTCTTGATTATTTCTTTTTTTATATAAAAAATTAGGGAACTCCTAACTATTAAAACTCCCAAATTGGCAACCCTTTTCGTTTACGTTTTACGGGGAATCCCTCGATTGTATAAAACTATTAAAACTATACCAAGAATAAAAACTATAACATAACTTTTTGCGACCTGGGTAAAAATGATCACTTGAGTATTACGTAACGTTTAGAGAGGGGGGGAGGGGTACAGAAAAACGTTACGGAGCGTTACAGTGGGGGGAGGGGGGGTCAAAAATCTTCAAAAATTGCGTTACGTAATACTTGAACGCTCCCGAAGCGATATTTTAGAAAATGTATTTAGACCAAATCTTTTCAATGTGCTGTTTATTCACTTCGTATCATCATCATAATCAGCCGGTTTTAGTCCACGGCTGGACATAGGCCTCTCCCAAGACACGCCACTGAGCCCGATTTTCGGCTCTTCGTTTCAATTCGCTGCCCTTACAATAAAACTGTAAACTTCGTATGGTAAGTAGGTATAAAAACTTTACGTAATATACGACAATATTTTTTTATGATATTAAGTAAATTTTGCATGTCTCGCCTAGTGGTAAGCAATGACGTTTGCCAATATCAGTAGGTGGTGAGTACAAAAAAATTAGAGCGTCACGGAACTGAAAAATGGAAGACGTCGAATCTCACATGCTCTGAATTTTGCTGTACTTACATCTGAAAAACATATAAGTAAGTAAAGTTAACATCACTATTTAAAAATAATATTTTCAATGTACTCGTATGTTTTGGTAAATAACCACCAAAAACCAGAACTTTTTCGCAGCCACTTCAAAACTGCAACTGGTAATGTTAAAACGAGGAAAGGTATAAAAACCGGGCCAAACCTCTAATTATACAATGTTGTCTGGCATCAAGCACCTCCAAGGGTAAGCACAACCATCTAAAACACGTTATCATTATCAGTAATTGTATCGTCAAGAGAGATGCGCAAGCGCAGACGTTCTTGCTTCGGGTGTTATTCAATTCATGTAGTAGTGCGCCAGCCACCAAACGGTGAGCACGTGTCTAAGTGCGCTCGGAAAATTAAACCTCGTGAAATACTGCGTGTCTATAAACATGGTAAGTGTTTTTATTACTTAAACGAGTATGTGTTTTCAATAAGCTTAAATTATTGTGAGTGTTTGTGAAAATCTTTTTAATATAGTAAGTATTTGGTTTCGCGCCGATTGCAACGACCACGTGCGTGCGGACTGAATCGAATGGGGGACATTGCAATTTCTATAGAAGTATCTAATTACCATTTATTTCTAATTTGTTGTGACTCTACAACGGTAAATTACACATTTATGATACACTACGAAATTGATTGCCTGGCATTTAAAATATCTAATTTACTTGATCCATAATCCGTAATATCCTTAATAGTGACCTTTTCGATTGACTTTTCTTATAATTGTTTTCCTTTACTATGCGTAAGACTCGTGATGTGTAAATTTATGAATTTTAGGGGTTGGTTGAAAAAAACTGACTCCTAAATCGATGGTATTAATATGATATTTCTACTGCTTTACTTGGATACATATTAAATTATGTTCATTGCAATGGTTTTTCAACAAATTCCATTTTTAGCACATGGCACATGTTCTTTTCTGCCTTTTGAAATTATCAAACCGATGTGCCTCAAACCGGTTTGAGAAAGACAATAAACGCGAAGATGGTTTAAGACTACCTACTAAAACAATGCACTCGTCACATTCGGTCCATTCATGAAGTCGATGTATGTATGAGAAAAGTCTAAAACTTTTCTCGTACAAAAATATCCCGAATTTTTAACCGACTTCCAAAATTCAGGAGGTTCTCAATTCGTCTGTATGTTTTTTTCTTATTTTTTTTTATATGTATGTTACGCGATTACTCCGTCAATTGTGAACCGATTCGAATTTTTTTTTTTAATCGGTAGGATACATTTCCAAGGTAGTAATTGTAATTTCATCGAAATCTGATAAGTATCACTAGAGATATGAAGATAAACGTCTCAAACATGCTACTGAAATTGACTCGCGGGCATGGAAGTCGGTTGTTTTAGTTTTTAAACTATCTTAATTATGAAATATTCCTTTTCTTCAAACAAATATACAAAATGTAATTCTTATCTTAGCGTAGTAGCAAACGCCGGGTATCCGCTAATATATATATTGCATGAACAGTTTTAACGATAAATTAATTATACATAAATAATACTTAATATCTAATAATCCTAATATTATAACAGTTTTATAGCACCTGATTGCGTTATCTATATACATACGGATATAATATATGTGTGATAAGTCGATTACTTTATACGCAGCTTACCAATCGCTATATTTGATCTGCCATAATCCTTCAAATTCATATTGAAATATTATTATTATTTGTAATGACGAAACGAGTACATAATAGTGCATACGTCGTCGTAAAAAAATATTTACCGCGTATTGTTTGCCTACACACAACAAAAAAAAACATACAGACGAATTGAGAACCTCTTTATTTTTGTAAGGCGGTTGAAAAAGGAGGGCGTGGTCATTTCGACTGTATCTTTTTATTTGTTTGTCACTTCTGAACTCCGTCATTAATTCACTGATTTAGAAAATACTTTGTTTTTTTGAGAATATATACTTTCCGTTTAGTTCCTACTGTAATTTCATTGATGTAATTGATTATTCTGACGAGTATCTCCACAGATATGGAGATAAACAACTCCAACCTATTACTATTTTTTTATATTCTTATAGTTTTTACCACTATCCACTGTCTCACCTGTTGGTAAGTGATGATGCGGTCGAAGATGGTAAGCACGCTAGGCCTAGAATGGGAACTAGCTCTCAAGGATAGCTGCCGGAACACATTAGATGTTTTTGCGCGGCATTCGAAGTCGGTTTAATTATTTTCAATATCATTTTAATCTTTCTGTCACGTGTTACACGTGATTATATTAGGTTCTACTATGATAATTTTATAAATTATAATTTTATGTAAATTATCTAATATATGTTTTTATATAAATATTATTAATCAATGAAAGAGGGGCAAGGATTTTACAAACCAGACTACATAATAGTACAAGAACTTATTTACTTACGTACCTACTTATTGTAATCGGAAAATCTAAACTAATATTGTAAAGATGTAGGTAGGTACCTAAAGTTTGGATGTAAGAGGTAATCTGTTTAAACTTTCCATCCGGTTTCAAAAATCCTCTCATAATATGTATGCCAAATATTTATCGTGGGGCTTTCCGTAGAGACTTATATTGACGACAACGATAATTTTATTTACTTAATTTCGTCGCGTGAGTCTCATACACACTTTACTTTATGCTTTGCAATAATATAAGGTACACCTAGTTTCACACCTGAATTAGTTTTTATTATACTTAAGCAAAAAAGTGCAGAACACACAAATGTTTAATGATAGAGCTTTACAGTAATAACATTCTTGGTGGACGTGAACGAAGTCGCGGGTATCAGCTAGTCAGATATATATCCTGGGGTGGAAGTCTCTACACTGATAGCGATGCGTCTTGTCATCGCAAATGTATGCTAGAATGAGATGCAGCTAGACAGTTGTTATCTGCATCTCTTTTCGTATCGACGATTATCGCTCGAAATTCATCGCTATGCATGTAAAGACTACCGGCCCTGGTAATCGTCTGGATACTCTACTCCAGTAGCGAGTCGATGCTCTACTCTCTTCGGTAGAGGTAGAGACCTAAAGACATGTTTTAACCGATTTGCAGGGATGTTGTATAATATTAGTGCTACGTAAGAACGATTGCATGACGATACTGGTTTTATTCGTTAAGAGGGAACGCGGGGTGCACTTTTCCATATTTTATCAAATAAAAATATTTTTACAAATGTATTACCCCGTTATCTCCCTGGAAAATGCTTATAGAGAAAAAATTGTTTCTACAAAAAATCAAAGTCTTCTGTTGCTATGCCCCCATCATTTTCTTTTTTTGACTTACCAATTGCAAATAAAAATACAACCCTTCAAAAATCTTAAAGAGTAATAATGCTTATATTTATTTGTGCAGTAGCTACAGACCTTGATTTTTTGTAGAAACCAATTTTGCTCTAGAAGCATTTTCCAGTGAGGAAACGGGGAACAAACATTTGTATGAAAAGTGCACCCCTGATTTCCCTCTTAATAATTCTTATCCTCAATAGTTTATTTTTTTATTAATGTTTCTAGCAATGTGGGTTACACATTACTAGTAGTTTAGTTAACCCCTCCAACTGCAACTAAGCTAAATAAGCTTGTATCTGTGAGTTCACGTCAATAGTGCAGTGGGCGGGGATCGAACTCAGTTAATTTATTGTGTGTATGCGTGTGTGTGTGTGTGTGTGTGTGTGTGTGTGTGTGTGTGTGTGTGTGTGTGTGTGCGCGAATGCGTGTGCGTGTGTGTGTGTGTTAGTGTGTGCTCTCGATCGCTACTAACGAAATCCAATTGTGAATAAACCACCCACAAACTTACTCAAAAAAACAAATCATTTCTTCAAATTCGGACCAGCCGTTTAGGAGGAATTTCAGTCACATACACACGTATGGAAGATAGCTGTTATAGAATATAATCGAATCTTACTTACAACTAAATCTTTATCTCATTTACCGCAAAACATTAGATAAAGGTTCGGCAAAACAAATAGACAACAAACATAATATGTAAGCAATTAATCGTTATTGTAATTGAAATTCATTCAGTTACAATTAGCAGCATTTGCAAATGTAAAACATGTTTGTCGAGCATATAATTTAATGTAAAGGTCCGCGGCGTCCTGCGTGCGCGATCTAGGCGGCGATCAGATAGCGCTGTAGTGCTTGTACCCACTGGTTCACACCAAACCACAGAATAATGAATAGTACAAGTAACCAAACGCAATCAGAAAACAATTGAATAGTACTGAGATCGCGCCCGCAGATCGCAGACCCCGCGGTGTGTCCGTACCGTACCTTTAGCCCTCTTCACTCCATCCAAATGTTGTCAAAGTGATAAGACCGCCCATTGTACTTACGCGGGGTGCACTTAAGTATTTATATTTATTTATATCACTTTTAGTATTTTAATAATTGTTTTTAACCGACTTCCAAATAGGAGGAGGTTCTCAATTCATGTGTATGTTTGTTACGAATTATTCCGCCAATCGATTTGATGATTATTTTGTCTTAGGTAAGTAGGGTTCAATTTCAAGGTTACCCGCCCCATTTAAATCTTATCAAGATCTGAGATGTGTTATGACAATAGATATCTCCAGAGATATGACGATCAACGTCTCAAACTTACTACTGTAGGGCTATTCTGTAAGCTATCTCGGAAGCGGAATCGTATCAGGTTCGTAATACGTTTGAATTTCGTAATACGAAATTCATATCTCACCGCGGATT
Source organism: Cabera pusaria (assembly GCA_954871355.1). Lineage (NCBI taxonomy): Eukaryota > Metazoa > Arthropoda > Insecta > Lepidoptera > Geometridae > Cabera > Cabera pusaria. The sequence goes on from OX940901.1 coordinate 18,614,117, forward strand.
CCGCTTCCGAGATAGCTTACAGAATAGCCTAGATGAAACTGATTCGCGCGGCATGGAAGACAGTTTTTTTAGTTTTTATCTTAATTATTGTAATTAGTGTACAAATTGTTATCTATCTAATTTCTTCTATTCTATAATACAGGTTTCTTTATTAGAAAAAATACATTATCATACGTCGTGTGTAAGTATATCTAAGTATATGCACCTTATATAATAATAACATTTTTATATGATCGATATATCTATAACAACATAAGCAGCAAAATGTTTGTTACCGTCATTAAATCTAGACTGCAGTACAAACACAGAACACGAAAATGAAATGCATTTGAACGTTGGAAGATATATACAGATAGACACTTTATTGATCACGACTTATATAAGGAAATAATACTGCAGACTAAAATTATTTTTAATGATCTACGATGACGAAGTAATAAGTACAGGCTCCAAAGCCTTGAGCATCGGTGCGAAGTCGCTGGTACAGCGGTTTTTACCGCATTTATTTCGGGAAGTGTGCTCGCCGCTTTTGGTGCTAACTAATTTCAATTGAATTGAATTGATACCAAAATTTGATTTATGTTTTTTTGTACGTTTATTACGCGATTACCTACTCCGCCAATTGAGAACCCTTTGACTAATATTTCACGTCTTGGTAAGTGATGATGTAGTCGAGGATGGTAGCACAATTTTACCACTTGGTTGCTGGCCGGGCTGACACTAGACAGTGTCCTACCATGCACCACACAGCAGTTTACAACAAAAAATAAGATTTATTAATTTTACAAGACGAATGAAATTTTGCAGAGTATCTCTAATGTAAAGGACCGTAAGGATATTCAAGACGCGAGTGAATATGTATAATAAATTATAGACAAACGTGCCATATCGTAGACCGTCTACTCATCCACCTCGGATGGTCGTAGGAGCATTATATCAATGTTCCATCTGACTTGCTACCAACATTAAGCTCACCATCATCAAGGAGAAAATCTCTCGCCATAACCTTACGGTGTTCTAACAGCACAGCCCTTGAGAGTCAGACCATTCTAGGCCAAGCGTGTTCATTATCCTATGTATTTTTATCTATGTGTATTTTTATTCTATGTGTATTTTTAATTTGTTTATGATCGATGTTTATTTTATAAGTGATGTGCAGATAAAGTGTTATCTATCTATCTATCCTCGACCACATCGCTTACCACCGAGGCGAGATAATAGTTAGTATTTGACCACTATTTCGCCTTGTGGTCTATGGTCCTGCAGAGCTAGCATGGCAAGGGGACTATTTTGTCTTTCCACCTATCCGTGTTTTGTTTGGTGACGAAGGCAAATTATAAGTAAAGTTTTTCGACAATTATAAACGCCCGTTGACTTTTAATCAATTTTTTTTTTTACTTTTTAATACGAAATAAAATCAAAACTCGGGGTTAAACTTCACCAAGCGTTTAAATTGTTGTGTTGATCTCCTGTCAGTGGCGAAAATAGGGAAATAATTTTGTCTTTCCCCCGGGGATAAGGCCATGCTAGCCCTGCTGGTGGTATAATAGCACGGATTCTATTTATCGGAAGGCTAATCGCTAAAGAAATCTAAAATATGTCGCAGTACGTTTCACCAGCTATGCCTGAATGTAATGTGGCTTTCACCTGATTTATGGCACGTCCTCCATTCTGGCATGCACTTGACCCGTTTTCTATGGCGTATTGTTGAATAGATTGACTCAGTAGTCAGTAATGTCGGACATTCTACAATAACGGTTGACAACAACGATTGAAGTGTAGTCACAGATATTATATTTATATCTATAGTTGTAGTAATCCAGTAGATAGCCTCTGGGTTTGCTTGGTTTTTTCTTAGGGCTCCAAATGTCTTAGCATAGACAGTGTAAAAATAAAATCACGTCTCTACTCACTCATAGTGTCTATATCAAAATCCCGAGATAATGTCTAGAAATGTAGCAATCCGACCGATGAAAAATAACAGCAATCTTAAAATTTAAGAAAATTCTTGAACAAAGGACTTTATTTAAATTTAACACAAAAATATTAGCGAAGATTCCTTAAATACCCACAGGAAACGGAAAAAAATAATAACTGACAAAATAAAAAGCGCATAAATATTTGCCCATCCCACGAGCAATTTATAAGTTACATCATTACTACAAAGTCCAATTTAATTTTTTTACATCTACTAAAGTTAGAAAACACAATAGTCCTTACAATAACAATTGTTACGTCAATTTGAGTCTCAATTTTTCTAACAATTCTACGGAAGTTACTCATTGAGCTCCTTGTATGATTATTTTTTATTTAGGACATTTTATTTCTTTTTCAATTGTACATACAGTTAAATATTTGTTTCCTGTTGTAAATATTTAAGTTCTTTGATATTTCTTTGCCTGTCACCATTCACGGTGTAATTAATATAAGAGAGCATTTGCTCTGCGGGGAATGTTAGCATTGTGAGGAAAACCATTTTGCATAGGTGGTAGGAGCCTATTATATCAATGTGCCGCCTGACTTGCCACAAAAAAGTAGCTTACCACCATCATAAAGAAACTCTGCCGCCAGAACCCTACGGTATTCTGGCATTACTCAGCCCTTGAGAGACAGAGTATTGTAGACCTAGCGTATTCACCACCTTCGACCACGTCATCGCTTACGACCAGGCGAGATATTCGTCAACCGCTGGCCTAAAATATATTTTGAAAACATTTAAAAGAAACGCTGGCTTAGTAAGTGAGCATGATACAGGTGTTATGCAAGCTTGTATATCAATCTAAATAGTGCATGGTGGCACTGTCCAGTGTCCGCCTGGCTAGCTATAGCTACCACCCTCAACGCCCTCAAGTTGGAAAATCTATCGCCAAGTATCTTATGTGCTCCAACAGCTATCTTTGAGAGCCAGTTTCCATTTTAAACCTAGCGTGCCACCATCTTCGACCACAACATTGCTAACCAACAAGTGAGAATATTTAATGTTTAAAAAAACAAATCTTTCAAAAAGTGTGTATGTGTGTGTGTACTTATGTTTGCACTTAAGACGTTATAACTTATGGCAATACACATATATAAAAACGACGATAAAATAAGAAATAAATATATGAAATTCAATTGATAAAGGTTTCATTAATAAAATTGTAAAACAACTGTATACATATGCTCACAAACAATATTCACAGTTATTTTATTTGATATCAATGACCACGACCGTATGTATGTATAAGAATTGAAAACACATGAATAAATTTTGATTTTATCGATGTAAAACACGTTTATAGAAACATCGAAATAATTATTTTGAACATCGATATTATTACTTCACACGATAATATAAAGTAGGTGCTGCGTTAGGGGAAAATTATTATAGCGAAGCGAATTTTTGAACTACACCATGAACACGTTTCATAATGAAGTTAGCCAATAAAACGATATATCGTGAAGTTAGCTGATAAATATCCCTACAGTTTTATCGGCTAACTTCATTTTGAAATGTGTTCATGGTGTAGTTAAAAAATTCGCTTCTCTATCATAATTTTCCCCTTAACGCACGGACTACAAAATCGGAGATACTAAATATGTGTAATATAAGAACTAAATCCATTCCAGGATTTGTTGGGCGCAATGGTAAAATGAGACGCTCTCCGGCTTGAAGAGCGACAATTTACATAGGATTGATTGATGAGAAGAGCCGAAAGGCGAAATCAGTGACACGCATTGGAAAAGGCCATGTTCAGCAGTGGAACGATACAAGTCATACAAGCTGTTGATAACTATTGATAGTATAACCAGTTAAGGCCAATATATTTCAGCGCAGTAGGTATTTAGCAATACCTCCGTCCGTCCAATCACGTAGCGGGAAACTGTCAGCCAGCTAGCAAAAGTGACACAGGTCCTTCCTCGAAGACGCCTCGCGGGCTACTGAAGTGAGGCGCTCTGGCCACATTGTTATATTATTTTGTGTTAAAAAAATAAGGACTATTTCGAAAAAAAAACTATCCATTTAATTTCCTTTTAAACTTCTTTTCCTATTTTTTTGACATATTTTTTGTGAGTCAGAGTTCAATGTACTTTAAGTAATACCCAAAAAACGATTTAAAATTCTGTGTTTTCTTATTTTTTTATGATCGAGTGAAGTCGTAACTGTCGTGTTTTGAACCATTAAATACTCAAGAATGTTTCGTGAACTACATTATATATTTTTTTTCTGGTCAAAACAAATAATAATAAATTGTTTGCTGTTGAATCAAAAACATATCGATTTGGAATATTTAAGTCCCTAAGTAATTACTGCAAGTAGATACAAATAAGACATAAGGAATTCCTCTGAAATATCTTTAGTAGACGGGTTGCGCTTTGTTGATCAGAAGTCAGTTGACCAGCATCTAATCTCACTGCCGTCTTCCACTTCAAGCACGATTTAACCTTAGACCGCACCGTCACTTATCATCAAGTGATATTGCGGCCAAGTGCTTCTATAAGTTGCAACAAAAAGAAATTACATGCAGTTTCCTGTTTTATGGAATGAAAACAAGCCAACGTAATTCGACATTACTTCATGTTACTCTACGTAGCACTATTATTATTCTGTGGTTATACCTAACCAGTCGTAAAAATAATACTATGTAAAGTTAGACTCAAATTAATGCTATAGGTTCTGTACAAAACTGTAGATTCTATTTTATACTATAATTTTAATGCTCAACGAAAATAGATTAATATCTATATGGATTTATATAATAATTAAGAAGTAAACATTCATATTTATAGACACCTTCTGCGTTGGCTCAAATATTGATTAGTGTAATAAAAAAAAACATATAAAATGGTCTTTTCAGATCTTTTGTTTTGGCAACTATTATTTATTCTGTGGTTTTGGGTATAATATCTGATTGCCACACCCTGGATTCAATTTCCAGTTGTAGTGAAAATGTCGCCTTTACTTTAAACATCAGTGTCACTTATAAAAATCTATTGATCAATTGCTGAACTGCCTCTCAGCTGAGAAGCTCTCAACTTGATCATTGCTCAACTTTTTTTCACTTATAAGTGTGCGTTCGCCCAGCAAAAAGTATCGGCTTTTCAAGAATTGAATGATGCAGATAATTAGTGCCTTATATCGTGTAAATGTGCCCGAAATTTTAAATTTGTGCCTCCAACGGCTTCGGAGTTATTTAAGAAAAACGGATTCTGCTGCACGAACGTTCGCCCAGCAAAACTTTTTTTAAAAGATGGGTCTAGCTGTTTATTAAATATGCAAAAAGGTAGCTTAAATACGAGTATAAATGTGCCGTGAAAGCCAAATTTGTGCCTCTTAAGATTCCAGAGATATTTAGTTTTTTGCTGGGCGAACGTTTGGGCGATTGCTATATATCGGAAACGGCTGAACGCACAGTTATGATTTTTTGTATACAGATAAAGTAAATTTGTGCATATTTGTGCCCGAATTTTCAATAACATGACTAGCATGGTTCAGGAGCTATGATTTTATTTCAAATAATAATAATAATAAAATCCTTTATTGACACACTATTTAAGATAAGTAGATTACAATAGTACTTAATCGTATAAAATGGAAAAATGTTCTGGCTCTCGAACGAACAAGACCAAGGACTTCGCGTTAGTGCCGACTGGTACCCGTTATATATTCCCACGATCCTGTAAAGTTTCGCCGGCCTACCACATATCATTGGCGAGTTCTTAACGATTTTGTCTTTTTTTGAGGTTATTTTGAGTGAAATTACTTAGAATACGAAAACACTAGTTTGCTGTGAGCTGGCTTATTACACGCTTCTACAAATAATTAGTGCGCTATTTTAAGAATACGTATGCAAAAAATCAAGCATTTATATCCATTACTTTAGACAATAATGATAAAAAACCATTCGAAATATTTTTGGTAGATTACCCGACCAAATTCGAGTGAACAGTAAAAAGCGGCCGCACGATACTTCAAGCTATCCTGCTTAAATCACCATGATATCATTTAGTGTTTGTAGAACGTTGCGCACAAAAGTGGAATTGTTATTTAAAAAATAAACTTTAAAACGTTTATTATTTAATTGTAATATTTCGAACGGTATATTTATTAAAACATTAAGTATTGTTTTAGTATAATATTATTACTTTGCTCTTATCAATAAATAAGTAGTAAGTATATGTAAAAGGTCGCCGATGTGCCGTTGTCTACGGACAATTTATTTTTAATAATACATTACAAATTATAGTGTATTATAAAAATAAAACAATTCACATTTTATATCATGTCCTTAATATAAAATATTTTCCAACTTAACAATTCTGTGCGCATCTGTACTATTTAAATTTCATTACAACGCCATCAAGTGAGGAAGGATAGCTTGAAGTATCGTGCGGCCGCTTTTTAATGTTCACTCGAGTTTGGTCGGGTAATCTACCAAAAATATTTCGAATGGTTTTTTATCATTATTGTCTAAAGTAATGAATATAAATGCTTGATTTTTTGCATACGTATTCCTAAAATAGCACACTAATTATTTGTAGAAGCGTGTAATAAGCCAGCTCACAGCAAACTAGTGTTTTCGTATTCTAAGTAATTTCACTCAAAATAACCTCAAAAAAAGACAAAATCGTAAAGAACTCGCCAATGATATGTGGTAGGCCGGCGAAACTTTACAGGATCGTGGGAATATATAACGGGTACCAGTCAGCACTAACGCGAAGTCCTTGGTCTTGTTCGTTCGAGAGCCAGAATATTTTTCCATTTTCTAGGAAATAAAATCATAGCTCCTGAACCATGCTAGTCATGTTATTGAAAACTCGGGCACAAATATGCACAAATTTACTTTATCTGTATACAAAAAATCATAACTGTGCGTTCAGCCGTTTCTGATATATAGCAATCGCCCAAACGTTCTCCCACCAAAAAACTAAATATCTCTGAAATCTTAAGAGGCACAAATTTGGCTTTCACGGCACATTTATACTCGTATTTAAGCTACCTTTTTGTATATTTAATATACAGCTAGACCCATCTTTTAAAAAAAGTTTTGCTGGGCGAACGTTCGTGCAGCAGAATCCGTTTTTCTTAAATAACTCCGAAGCCGTTGGAGGCACAAATTTAAATTTTCGGGCACATTTACACGATATAAGGCACTAATTATCTGCATCATTCAATTCATAAAAAGCCGATACTTTTTGCTGGGCGAACGCACACCACTTATAAACGTAAGTCAGTCGTTGCTTGGTTGAGACACGAAAAAGATATGCTCTATCGGCTCTTGACATTGATTATAGCCAAATAAGTCGACTATAGCACGATTCCAGCCTCCAGATATTCATTTTGACGTGACAACGTCTAATAAATCGGTGGACGCCGGCTCGAACGCCGGCTGCATGCACGAAAAATGTCACGTTACGCTCATTGTCTGGTTACACTCATTGTCCCGTTACGCTCATTGTCCGCATGCGCCGATTTCATCAATGTTTTGTTGTATAAATGTGAATATGGATACGCATATGAATATAAACATGAACATCAATGTTTTGTTATGACGTTTTCACGCTAAACTATCGTCCATAAACCAACTGTACAGACAACCATTTTTTTAATCTGTAACGGACTAGATTTGACATATCAAGTGACAGAAAAATACCGCGATATCCGCTCCAGTCTAGACTTGGCATATATATCAGCTGATTGGTTCTGCCAGCGCCATCTTGCCTCTCATCAAGTGCTTAACAAGGTCCCGGCGGTGGTTAACTTTAAGAGCTGTCAATGCAATTCTCAACGGCCTCTCAACTTTGATTACTGTTTATGAGTGAGATTTTTCTTGATTAAGTTCAGCAATTGCTCAAAATTTGAGACACGGTTATAAGTAACACTGGTTTAAAAAAAATGAAAAAAGGTTTATGATTTTTTCCTTATTTTGCGAAGAACCCAAAACATAATATAGTTATAAAATGACGTTTCACAGCGGAATAAAATTTACGTATTACGTAAACAGGTACGTAATACGTAAATGTACTCGATTTTATAGTACCACTAGCGACCTGCCCTGGCTTCACACGGGTAGCACAGGTCTGTTAATCCGATCGCTACCAAACTACAGGATAACTCGCTGGGCTAATCTGAAGATTGTCTGAAAGTTTCATCAAAATCGCTTCTTGGAGTAGATTAGATTATTAGTTAGAATTTTTCAGGCATGAAAAACCAGTAACTTAATCGTTTCGGTGATGTCCTGGAAACCTAGACAAAAACTTTCTTTTTCCACAACAAATGTCATTGTTATTCCCACACATTTTGTAGTTGAGTTTGGCGTGATCGGTAACAAAAATTGGATTTTGTCGAAGGGGTTATGGGCCATTTGGCTTGACTTTCTCCTCTCGGAGAGGATATTTTTGCTACAACAATCAATATGATTTAGCCGTGCTCTGCGTAAGTTTAACAGTGGAATTAATTACTATTGTTTTTTTATTGACATATCTGATCAGCAGGCCTACTAAACTACTGTATTTCTAGGCTTAGCGTGCTACCATCCTCGGTTGCATCATCATTTACAAACGAGTGAGATAGTGTTCAAACGCTAGCCTATACGATAGGTACTTAAAAAAACTGTCAAACGCATCTTCATGTTCACAATCACGGAGAATAGACTCTACTTTGTCATTATCCGTGTTCACAATGTTTGGAAATGACATTTCTTTTTCCACAACAAATCTCATTGTCAACGTCATTAACGTCTCATACATTCCAAAGTTGTGTTTGACTGAAATGCTAACAGCATAGATGAGCTATTAGCCTAGCTATAATTTTTACGTACTATTTATAATTATTTCTTTGGCTATAATCTCCAATCCCGAGATCTAGAATTTCACTACATTAAATGAAATCCTAGATCTAGGATTTCACTACATTAAATGAAATCCTAAGTCTGTGCTCCATTCGACCACGTTCTAATTTGGAAGTTTCATTTCGTATTTTAAATATTGGCTAATCAGTGAGCTATTTGGTCACTCGCGCCAACCTTTCCGATTAGATTCCCTAATTTTGGTATTAATTTAAATACCAAAATTTTGCGATTGGAGCAGTGTATCTCTATGATCCGAGTTGAAGAAAATGCTGTAGACTATGCAGTTTCCGAAACCGAATGATCAATAATAATATTAATAGATATTTGTTGAACAATTTTAGCTTTAATCTGATACATTTAATGTCCATAATCTGTATTCTTATGATTTAATAAGGCGTTTACAATGTGGGTTGGTTCCCTGTCCCCAGAACTAGTTTCTGAAACTGTTGTTCTAGAAAACTGTGACTTGTGAGACAGTGTTCCTCCGACGGTATATTCTGAGCCTCCGATTGTGAATAAATAGCTCTGTAGAATTGTATTGTATCTACGTCTGCCTTAAAGAATCTGAGTACTTATAAGTATTGAGTAAGGCTATAAGTTTAAAACTTATTTGTGCAGGTAGGTTAGGTATATATTGTGGTTATGATGTAACACCACACTTCTCACTGTCAAGTCATAAATTGCTTAATGTGACTTATTGATGAACTGAACACGTGTAACTTCTCATGTAAAACTTCCCGAGACTATCAATTGCAATTGTCAATGTTTTACTTTATCAATTACAATTAACCTGTAATTGATCATGTAAAGGTAGTAAAAATTAATCATGTATACAATTTTTTTTAATTGAACCATGCCGGGGTTTCCCCTAACTTTTCTTCCCTGCCCTTTAAAAGTTCACGACAATTACCGTCAAAAGCTTCTAACCCCCGTTCCGTATTTACATACAATAAAATGAAGTATCACAGCATAGTGTCCGTGATAGTGTCAATGAAACTGCATAGTGTCAATAAGTACAATATTGACATTAACACGGTAATATTATAATATTATCGTCACTTTAAGAGGGAACGCGGTGCACTTTTCCATACATACGTATTCCCCCGTTTCCTCCCTGGAAAATGTTCCTAGAGAAAAAAAATGTTTCTGCCAAAAATCAAGGTCTGCTGTAGTTATATCGCCTGTTTTGACCAACTAATTGCAAGTAGAATATGACCCTTTAAAAATCTTAAAGAGGAGATTAGAATGCTTATATTTATGTTTGCAATTGGTTTGTATATAGCTATATAGTATATATAGCTACAGCAAAACCCAAATTTTGCTCTAGTAATATTTTCCAGGGAGGAAATGGGGAATAAATTTGTATGGAAAAGTGCACCCCGCGTTCCCTCTTAATGTGTGAAATCCACCGCTATACCACATGAGTATAGAATGCATACCTACTTACTACCAAATCTTCATGAATACAGCCGTACACCGCAAGACATTCCGCCATCGCTTCTATACACATAATACAAAAATAAAATAATAATAATTGTACTATACCCAGAATTTTGTTGAAAATATTATACTCCCATAGTTAAAATAACTTTGAAAAGTCTTAGTCATTGTTTAGGAGCAATTTGTGTTTCTCTCCATATCAATAATAGGAAACGCTGATAGGTACGTGGAATTTGAAAAAATTATATTTTAAAGAAACTATTTCCGTCGCGCAGTGCTCAAACAACTAACAAGAGTGCGATAGGGACAACAGCAACTCAGACCAATTTTACCTAGAAAATAATGTTCGTATTCCAGTTTTCTCCTCGAAAACTGATCTGATTAAATTATTTTTACACAACATGAAAACATCCGTGCTCCTATCATTTTTAGGGTTCCGTACCCAAAGGGTAAAACGGGACCCTATTACTAAGACTCCGCTGTCCGTCTGTCTGTCTGTCTGTATGTCTGTCTGTCTCTCTGTCTGTCCGTCTGTCACCAGGCTATAGCTCATTAACCGTGATAGTTAGACAGTTGAAATTTTTACAGATGGTGTATTTCTGTTGCCGCTAGAACAACAAATACTAAAAATAAAATAAAGTTAAAAATTAAAGGGGGTCCCCATACAAAAAACATGTTTTTAAACGCCATCTATTTAATTAGTTTCGGCAAAATGACATAGATGGCGCTAGTAAACGAGCCCCGTCTTTCTAGATCGCGACCAAACCAAATATTCTTGGTAATATCAATTAATCAAATATATGAGGTTGAAACTCTGTTATGTTTCGTATTGTACGGAACCCTCCCTAAGTGTGCGATAAGAGACGCGATGCTGACTCGCACTTGGCCAGTTTTATTTGTCTTAAAACCCTTTCAAATTTGTATGTAGATCTGAGCAGTAAAATAAGTCATATTTCAGGTTTTTGAAGGTTCATTTAAAAAAAGCAAATGACATAGGGGCGTAGCTACAGCAGACCTTGATGTTTTCTAAAAAAAGTTGGCTCTAGCAGCATTTTTCAGGGAGGAAACAGGGGAATACCTTTATATGGAAAAATGCACTCCGCGTTCCTCTTAAACTAGTGGCTCTATGGCACAGAATACTTAATAGTACTACGTATCTATGGGCTGTAGACCTCGCGTGTCGCGAGTCTGTCTTACCATAATGTAAAAAATATGCTCACAAAATTTCTCGAGAAAATTGTCGATTTCTGAGGACATTTATTTAGAAGTGGAGAACAGACATCTAAGTGCCTAGTGCGAGTTTTATAGATTGGTTTACTTACTCAATTAGGTTACAGCAAACGCAGAATTGTATGGAATTAAAAAGCGCCATCTAGTGTGCATAAGAGGTAACATTCTAATTGCCATACAAATCTGCGTTTGTAGGGATTCTTATTAACCATGTACATTTGTTAGTATTTATTTTGTGTATGTAACTAAATATGTTTAAGAGGCAAAACAATAATTTAAAAAAGGCGTATTTTAAAGAAAAAACTATGTAGCAGATTATTTTCAATTATGTTTCTGTCTTTATGGAACGAAAGAAAAATCATTGAAAAATCCAATGTTTAAGTTTGACTTCATTATTTATTTACTATGATAAGGCAAAGTATAGCATTCTGCAGGGAGACTCATCTTAACGTGATCGACTGAAGTAAACGAATCTAAAGAAACTCGCACTATGTCTGTCCGGAGTGTCTAACTCCGGACAGACATACGAAATCATTTTTGCCCAAGCCGAAAGTGCTGAAACGGAGACCTTCGCTACGCCCGGTCAAAAACACAGAATATTATTTATTAATATTATCAAAAAAAATGTTTAACAAATGATTCTGAGGAAACTAACATTAAAATAGTAATATTCGCATAGAACTAAATCGATGTGTTCTTCCTACTTTTGTGGAGTCGGACAAAATTATAAAATAGGTTAGGTACTTATAAATTATTGTCAACGAGTACCGAATGTCATGAAAGCAAACTGTATAAAATTAGCAACAAGAGACAATAAAATCTAAAACTCGGCCAAGGTTGCTATTTTAAACGACTTAAATAAAAATAAAACAATACATTCTTGATAATATAATTAAAGAAGTCTAGTAGTGTAGTCAAATAAACAGGCGAGTTTATTGACATTCTTCACACTCTTTTTTAGGTTACCGTAGCCGAATGGCAAAAAACGGAACCCTTATTGATTCGTCATGTCTGTCTGTCTGTCTATATGTCTGCCTGTCTGTCCTTCCGTATGACACAACCACTTTATTCCGAAACTATTAACACAGGAAGTGTGTTTTCCATAAGTAGTTAATGGAACCAGGGAATCTACATTTTTCTATAGAAATTATTTTTTTTCCAAACTACCTACTACTAGAATAATAATATATAATAATACTACGGGAATTTGTAAAAAATTAAATTTGTATGGAAAAATGTATTCCCTGGTTCTATTCACTACATATGGAAAATACAGTTTATAATTATTCAGTAAAATGTCTCGGGTCGCAATACGCCCGGTCCTTTCGAAGGCATTGACGGAGCCGAAGCCAACGTCAAGAGGCCCTTAACAATTTATATCATTACAGTTTTCAAATCCGACGAGAGAAAATACTGCGTAAATCAAATATTATGTTTCTTTGAAGTGTTTCACACTTTATATTTTTGTAAATTGTTTGTTGTAATTTAGTCGTAACGATACTTCGCATCGTGGCTTAATTGGCAAAGCACCGGAACATGTTATTCCGGAGGTTGCGGGTTCAAGTCCCGTCGGTACGATGAAATTTTGGATTGTGTTTAAACAATTTACAAAAATATAAAGTGTGTAACACTTCAAAGAAACATAATATTTGATTTACGCAGTGCAAAATCTCTCGTCGGATTTGAAACCTGTAATTATTTCTTCCGAATGATTAACTTACGTAATAAGTAGTCATAGATGGCGCCACCAATGCATAATTGGGTTAACAAATGCAATCCACTAATTTCGTCGTAACGATACTTCGCATCGTGGCTTAATTGGCAAAGCACCGGAACATGTTATTCCGGAGGTTGCGGGTTCAAGTCCCGTCGGTACGATGAAATTTTGGATTGTGTTTAAACAATTTACAAAAATATAAAGTGTGAAACACTTCAAAGAAACATAATATTTGGTATATCACATTAAAAGTATTATATATATATATGTATATTTATATGATTAATATTGTTTTTTTTTAATTCTACCTATAACCAGTATGCTATAATATATCCCTCAGAAAAATGACTCTATAACCTCAATAATACGTTCTTGAACATCTTCCAAAATGTCTCTTATATAAACTACTAGCTGTTACCCGCGGCTTCGCCCGCGTTATTTGAGTCTTTATGACCTTTGAGGTCAAGATCGATGATCTCTTAGGCCAAGTCACCATAGATGACCCTAAGCCCTAAATTCGAACTCAATATCCTCTATTGTTAAAGTCATTAATCATTTAGGTTAGGTATACGAAGTTGTGCTGTTTAAATGTTTGACTCAACACAAAAGTTCCTGAAACATTTCTTACAAAGAAAATAAGGTAAATAGCTGCGCGAGCGCAGCGAGAGCTAACATTGCGCGAGCGAACATTTTTATGACTTTTTATGACCCTAAAAAATGAACGACCTAATAATCAACTCACTATAGATGACTCTTAGGTCGAACTCGATATCGTCTATTGTTAAAGTCATTAAATTGGTAAACCTAACCAAGGTTTACCAAGTTTGCTGTTTAAGTATTTGAGTCAGTCTAATATATAAGGCTGTTGAAACACGCTATTATACGCTATATTATAGCGTTAATACTGCGAAAAAATTTTACGACATTTTATGACCCTGACAGTTTTTATGACCTACTAAGTCAACACTGATGACACTCAGGTAAAACGTGATATCCACTTATTTAAGGTATAATCATTATGATAATTGAAGGTTGTACTGTTTAAATGTATGACTCGTTTTGATGCATGTGGTTATTAATATACAAAAGTTGCTTATATATTACCTTCAAAGTAGATTACGACTTTTTATGACCCTCACAGTTTTTATGACCTACTTATTCAACACGCATGACGCGATCGAAGCGAGCGCGGAATTTTTTTATGACCCTGACAGATTTTATGACCTACTAAGTCAACACCGATGACATTAGGGTTAAATTTGATATCCACTTAATTTAAGGTTAATAATCATTATGATTATTGAAGGTTGTACTGTTTTAATTTATGACTCGTTTTGATGCATGTGGCTATTAAAATACAAAAGTTTCTGAAATATTACATTCAAAGTAGATAAAGTAAATAATTGCGCGAGCTTCGCGAGCGCTAAACATTTTTACGACTTTTTATGACCCAGACAGTTTTTATGACCTACTAAGTCAACACCGATGACATTAGGGTTAAATTTGATATCCACTTATTTTAAGGTTAATAATTATTATGATTATTGAAGGTTGTACTGTTTTAATTTATGACTCGTTTTGATGCATGTGGCTATTAAAATACAAAAGTTTCTGAAATATTACATTAAATGTAGATAAAATAAATAATTGCGCGAGATTCGCGAGCGCTAAACATTTTTACGACTTTTTATGACCCAGACAGTTTTTATGACCTACTAAGTCAACACCGATGACATTAGGGTTAAATTTGATTTGATTTGATTAAATGACATACGGACGGACAGACAGACAGACATGACGAATCTATAAGGGTTCCGTTTTTTGCCATTCGGCTACGGAACCCTAAAAACTGACAACCGGACTCGATTGTAAAAAAAGTAACCAATGTGCTCGGATAATAGACTCTACTCTTGTTCTGTGTCTTATTGACTGTCTCTGTACAATTTTAGCTCAATCGGTCAACTCGTTGAACCGAAAAGAGGTCACACGTTTAAAAAATGCAGTAAAAAATAATTAGTTACCCAAATTCAGCTGTTAAAAGAAATATCCTTTGTCGTTCTATGCCTTATTAACTGTATTTGTACAAAATTTGAGCTGAATCGGTCAAAACGATTGCCGCTAAGAGGCAACACATTATCTATACTAATATTATAAAGAGAGAACATTTGTATTTTTGTATGTTTGTAATGATTTGGCTCAAAAACTACTGAACCGATTTGAAAAATTCTTTCACTAATACATAGAATGGACTTTCGGAATGAAAATAGGCTATATATTATCCCGTTTAAATCAAAGGTACATTCGTGGAGACCTAATTTGCAACTTAAGTCGGCATAAAAGCGGTCGAAAAAACACGTTTCTTACAAACGCTGCTTAATTGAAAATAGATAGAAGAATATTTTCTATGCAAGAGTTGTACAACTAAATTTAACCTACAAAAAAGTCCGCGACAGCATATGTCTGTCTATCTCTTAAGGTTGAGTCACAGTAACCATTTTAATCTTAAAATTTTTGTTAAAAAATATTACATAACTTCCAAGGCTATTTTCAAGTATTAATCCTTATCCAAATAATTACGTCAATTAGCTTGGCCACACATTATAGATTAAAATTGTCCTTTACAGTATATATTTCAAATGAAAACTCTAGAAGATATCACGAATTTTACAAACACGCATCGAAAAATTAATAAAATATTTGCAGTGAAACCACAGATTAGGTCATAGTTACTACGAACATATTATTATAAGCTTAGCTATGCTGTAGATCCCCACCGATCACAATCAATTTGAAGTCAATATAGTATAATAATATGATCTTTTGTATAAAATAATATTCATCTATATATAAAATAATATAATATTTTAAACCACCCCGACTGATCTATGCATAATCTTTTCATTAAAAGCATTCCAATGACTCTAAACACGACATTTAAAATCTGAGCTGTAAGTTGGTGAGGATTTGAGTATTCTGTAGACTCCAGGAGATGTCCCAGCATCAGGTCAATGCTTCCATGTTCTTACAATATCGTTGAAGAAGAAGATTTTCGAATTGATCAGACCTATGAAAGTTGATTTCATAGCACAATTAACTAGAAAAAATCTCATAGTTTTATAACGATTGAACGAATTTTCATGAATCAAAGCTAAGAAAACTCTCGATGAAGACATCTATCAAACAAAAAAAAACTATCAATAATAAAAACAAAATCGGTTCATCCGGTTAGGTTCTAAGATGCTACAGACAGACACACAGATACGTTCTATATATATATATATATATAGTTCAATCGTTATAACGATTGAACGAATTTTCATGAATCGAAGCTAAGAACACTCTCGATGACATCTATCAAAAAAAAAATATTATCAATAATATAATATAATTAAGTCGGCAATAGCCCAATCGATAGGGTGTCGGACTGGCGATCGAGAGGTCGTGAGTTCGATCCCCACCCCACCCATTGCACTTTTGACGTGAACCCACTCCAGACACAAGCATATTTAGCTTAGTTGGAGGGGTTAACAAGAATACTAGTAATGTGCAACTCACATTGCGAGTAATCTCTACTTTAAAAAAAATTATAAATATAAAATATAAATCAAAATCGGTTTATCCGGTTGGGTGCTAAGATGCTACAGACAGACACACAGATACACACGTTAAACGTATAATACCGCTACTTTAAATCAAAATTGGTTCATCCGGTTGGGTGCTAAGATGCTACAGACAGACTCACAGATATACACGTTAAACGTATATTACCCCTACATTTTGCGTCGGGGAACGCCGTAAGGTTACGGCGGCAGATGTTCTCCTTGGTGGTAAGCTACTTTTTGGTAGATTTAATGATCCCACTACCACTGTACGAAAACTCATGATTCATGAATGCACATAAAACTTTCATTAGTAGGTATATAGCTAGGATTAGAACCAACGACCGTCGGGTCAGAATCAGGGTAACCTTTATGTCAAAGGGCCGTCCAATATCACAACGTAAGTATTATAAAACAAAGTTCATCACTGCGTCTGTCTCTGTCTATTCGCAATAATCTCAATAGCTACTGAACGGATTATCCTGCGGTTTTCACCAATAGCCAGAGTGTTTATGAGGAAAGTTTAGGTGCATAATTCGTTAAGGTTTTGTGTAAATTGGTTGAAATATGACGATGATTGTTAAATATGTTCATATTTTATATTCGATGCAACAAACTGATGCAAATTTTGTAGGCATATATGTTCTACCCGTGCGAAGCCGGGGCGGGCTGCTAGTTCCATAATAAAATTATGGACACCCGAAATTGCCAGCCAAAAAAAAAGTATCCTATGTCTTATTGACCGTCTGCGCTCAACATTTTAGCTGAAATGGTTAACCCGTCTGACTGAGAGGAGGCCACACATTTACAAAGTTCAATAAAAAAAATCTGGACACCTGGACTCGACTGCCAGAAAAAAAGTATCCTATGTAATTCTATGCCATATGAGCTGTATATGTAGAAAATTTCAGCCGTATCGGTCAAGCCGTTTAGCTGATAAGTAGCCACACATACCCAAAATTCAATAAAAAAAATCTGGACACCCCAGACGCACCCTATTCTGCCCTACGAACTGTCTTTACACAACATGTCAGGCAAATCGGTCAAGCCGTTTATTCGAGAAGTGGTCTTATATTTACAAAATTCCGTTAAAAATATTTGGACCCCCTAACTTGATAGCCAGAAAAAAAGTTTTCCATATCCTATTCTGCCCTATGAACTGTTTTTATACAACATGTCAGCCTATTTGGTGAAGCCGTTTATTCGAGAAGTGGTCTTATATTTACAAAATTCAATTAAAAATTTCTGGACCCCCTGACTCGACAGCCAGAAAAAAAGTACCCTATATCCTATTCTGCCTTATGAACTGTCTTTATACAAAATGCCAGGCAAATCGGTCCAGCCGTTTATTCGAGAACAGGTCTTATATTTACATAATTCAATTAAAAATATTTGGACCCCCTGTCTCGATAGCCAGAAAAAAAGTATTCTATATCCCATCCTGCCCTATGAACTGTCTTTACACAACATGGCAGGCAAATCGGTCAAGCCGTTTATTCGAGAAGATGTCTTATATTTACAAAATTCCGTTAAAAATATTTGGAATCCCTGACTTGATAGCCAGAAAAAAAGTTTTCTATATCCTATTCTGCCCTATGAACTGTCTTTATACAACATGTCAGCCTATTTGGTGAAGCCGTTTATTCGAGAAGTGGTCTTATATTTACAAAATTCAATTAAACATTTCTGGACCCCCTGACTCGACAGCCAGAAAAAAAGTACCCTATATCCTATTCTGCCTTATGAACTGTCTTTATACAAAATGCCAGGCAAATCGGTCCAGCCGTTTATTCGAGAAGAGGTCTTATATTTCCATAATTCAATTAAAAATATTTGGACCCCCTGTCTCGATAGCCAGAAAAAAAGTATTCTATATCCCATCCTGCCCTATGAACTGTCTTTACACAACATGGCAGGCAAATCGGTCAAGCCGTTTATTCGAGAAGATGTCTTATATTTACAAAATTCCATTAAAAATATTTGGACCCCCTGACTTGATAGCCAGAAAAAATGTTTTCTTTATCCTGTTCTGCCCTATGAACTATCTTTATACAACATGTCAGGCTATTTGGTCAAGCCGTTTATTCGAGAAGTGGTCTTATATTTACAAAATTCAATTAAAAATTTCTGGACCCCCTGACTCGACAGCCAGAAAAAAAGTATTCTATATTCTATTCTGCCCTATGACATGTATTCACACAAAATTTCAGGTAAATCGGTCAAGCCGTTTATTCAAGAAGATGTCTTATATTTACAAAATTCAATTAAAAATATTTGGACCCCCTGACTCGATAGCCAGAAAAAAATGTATTCTATATCCTATTCTGCCCTATGAACTGTCTTTACACAACATGTCAGGCAAATCGGTCAAGCCGTTTATTCGAGAAGATGTCTTATATTTACAAAATTCCGTTAAAAATATTTGGACCCCCTGACTTGATAGCCAGAAAAAAAGTTTTCTATATCCTATTCTGCCATATGAACTGTCTTTATACAACATGTCAGGCTATGTGGTCAAGCCGTTTATTCGAGAATTGGTCTTATATTTACAAAATTCAATTAAAAATTTCTGGACCCCCTGACTCGACAGCCAGAAAGAAAGTATCCTATATCCTATTCTGCCTTATGAACTGTCTTTATACAACATGCCAGGCAAATCGGTCAAGCCGTTTATTCGAGAAGACGTCATATATTTACAAAATTCAATTATAAAATATTTGGACCCTCTGACTCGATAGCCAGAAAAAAAGTATTCTATATCCTATTCTGCCCTATGACATGTATTCACACAAAATTTCAGGAAAATCGGTCAAGCAGTTTATTCGAGAAGAAGTCTTATATTTACAAAATTCAATTAAAAATTTCTGGACCCCCTGACTCGACAGCCAGAAAAAAAATATCCTATATCCTATTCTGCTTTATGTACTATCTTTGTACAAAATTTCAGCCAAATCGGTCAAGCCGTCTGACCGTGAAGAAGTCCCAAACAAACAAACAAACTGACTTTCGCATTTATAATATTGGTGTAGATTACCAGTAGAAGCTTTAATAAATAAAGACAACAGATACAAACTAATATTTACCATCAGAGAAGTCCAAATAGATGCAACGTGATATTTCATAAGGTAGAGCAGAGAGATCGATGCGTCTAAGACCTAGGTGACCTAGATACAGTCTGTAACTAACTTCCAGAGTAGTTATCCAATATAAACGCTTCGAAGAAGTTTCATCATACACTGTTGTTGATCGTTAGGTACATCGACGTGGTTAGGTATCTCTATTACAAGATCTGTAACTTCTGCAAGCTAGACAATACGGAATATAGTCTAATATATAAGAAAGATAGTCTAATAATTATGAAAATCTAAAATTACTGTGCTTTGACTGTATTTTTTGTGTGTGTTGTGCGATTTCTTCGTCAATTGAGAATATGTGATTATTTTTGAAGATAAACTTCTTTAAGGAACGACCACACTGGGGCGTCCTGTCGTACCTTAAAGGTACGGCCACACAGCGGCGTCCTGCGTGCGCGATCTCGACGGCGATCAGATAGCGCAGTAGTATTTGTACCGACTAGTTCACACCAAACGCCTCAGTGTGGTCATACCTTTAGGCACATCTTTAGGCGCACAGCAGGGCTAGCATGGCAAGGGGACTATTTTGTCTTTCCACCTATCCGTGTTTTGTTTGTTGGAGAAGGAAAATTATAAGTAAAGTTTTTCGACAAATAAACGCCCGCTGACTTTTAATCAATTCTTTTTTAAACTATTTAATACGAAATAATTAAGATAGTTTAAGAACTAAAACAACCGACTTCAATGCCCCGCGAGTCAATTTCAGTACCAAGTTTGAGACGTTTATCGTCATATCCCTGGAGATACTTATCAAATCTCGATGAAATTACAATGGGACTACCTCGAAAACGTACCCTACCGATAACAAAAAGAATCATTCGAATTGGTTCAAAATTGACGGAGTGATCGCGTAACATACACACACACAAAAAAACGTACAGACGAATTGAGAATCTCCTTTTTTTAAGAAGTCAGTTGACAATATCAAAACTCGGGGTTAAACTTCACTAAACGTTTAAATTGTTGTGTTGATCTCCTGTCAGTGGCGGAAAACAGGGAAATAATTTTGTCTTTCCCCCGGGGATAAGGCCATGCTAGCCCTGCTGCGATAAAATTTGACGGAACTGAAGTAGCGTCACGGACTAAAGCTTCCTTCTTTACTCATGTGCTAAAGCAGTGGGAGTGACGTCAAAGCGTCATGTTATATTTTATATACATACATATTATATACATTTTCATATAAAAAAATATCAATATCTAATGAGCATTTCTTTCCACATACCTATATGGAGGAAAACACCTCAAACTTGCTCGGAAATTACTCGCGCGCCATGTGAAGGCGGTTTTTTAGTTGTTAACGATTTTAATTAATTTACCCACGACGGAATGGAACAGGTATGTGTGTGTAGTGTTTAGGTGTTATGTTTTGTTAAGTGGTTGTTTGTGCAAAAAACTAAAGCTTTTTGCACAATTTATCTTCATAACAACAACCGGTTTCAACACAGTTATCTTAAAACGGTTTGAATATTGCAATTTATCAGTGATGGTTGCTAGTGTTATGACAATTATCGTTTCATAGTTATGATGCTCAAATATTCGATCTTAATATAATTAATCGAGAAATATCGCCAAAATATAAATAAAAACTCCTTTTTTTGGATAGTTCGATACTAAAAATAGCTTCAATAAGTTGGATAAATCGAATTTTGAACCTTTTCTCTCCATCTATCAAGATACATATGTATATCTAGATATCTATCTATATATCTAGAGACATCAATGAAGAACGCCCCTAACCGCTTGCCGTCTTCGTAACTGTCCAATGTTATTACATCTGCAACACCGGAAACGCTATTTGCCCAGCCGCCGACTTTGACTCAACAAGCAAAGAATATATGTAAAATATATGTTTCAAATAAATGCTTAAAACCCCTCAGTCTAGACGAGACTCTGGAGGGTTTTTAGAGTCTATTAACTAGAGTAACTCTAAATTGACAATACTTATCTATATGGATTACATATAATGCTGCCTATAAGATGCCACAACAGAAGCTAACCCAAACATGGGATTTGAAGTCGGTTTTTTTCGTTTAGTTAACGATCTTAAAAAATATATATGTATCAGGTTTACTACTTTAATTTTCTAATCTATCTTTAGTAAACAATTGCAATTTAAACATGCATAATCTAACTTTTAAACTAATATGTATGCGAAAGTCAAATAAAACCTACTTTAGGACAGTAGGTAACTTCCATTTAACCTGTTTACTCTGCAAAAGCTCCGTAGGTAAAACTGCTTCTCAGTTTGCGAAGCAATTTAGGTAGTTACGAAGGTAAAGCCAGCTGCACTATCTACAGGAAACACGATGAGGGCATTTAAACAAAACGATTTCTGTACATTTAAATGGACAAACCATTTTGAGTCACTTTTTCAACCGGCTTTCAAAACGGAGGAGGTTCTCGCTTCAGCTGTATGTTTATTTTTTATGTTTGTTACCTAATTACTCCGCCAATTGTGAACCGTTTACGATGAATCTTTTTTTATAGGTAAGGTTCATCTCCAAGGTGGTCCCATTTAAATTTTATCAAGATCTGATAAGTAGCTCCAGAGTTATGATGATAAACGTCTCAAACTTGCTGAACGTCTGAAACTGATTCGGTTGGCGGATTCACAATAATTTATGATCGTACAAAACGAAAAAACCGACTTCACATGCCGTGATAGTCAAAGTAGCCAGTAGCCATTGCAGTATCATGTAATCAAGGTATACAATTGAGTTTGAGATGTTTATATGTTTCTCCATATCTCCGGACAAGGGCGTCGCCAGCTTATGACTAAGGGGGGGGGGGACAATGGGGCAATATTATAGAGGAAAATAAATATGAAATGAAATGAAAAAAATGGAATGAAAAATATGAAATATGACGTTAAACCTTCTGAATTTATTTACGTTTTGTCATGCGATGCGGAATTTATTAATAGGTAAGGAAGTCAATTGCTCGCACTTTGGTTGCTTTGCGGCTAGCTAAATTTGATCTCTAGGGGGGGGTGGCAACTGCCCGCCCACCCCCCCCCCTGCCCCCCCTCCTTGGCGACGCCCTTGTCGCCGGATATGATTATCAGATCTCGATAAAATTTGAGCGGGACCAAACGGGAAGCATCATCTGACAAACAAAAAAACATCAAGTCGCTTAAGATTCGGAGTTCTGAGGTAACAAACATAAAACAACCGTCGAGTTAAGAACCCCCTCCTTTATTGTGAAGTCGGCTAAAAAAGCAGGAGGTTCTTAATTCTCCTGTATTTTTTTTCTTTAGTTGTTAGCTCAGAACTGCGTTAAATGTCAACCGATTTGGATAAATTCTTTTTTTGTTTGTGAGAGTATGCTTCCCGTTTGGACCCATTCAAATTTTATCGAGATCTGGTAATTATCTTCGGAGATATGGAGATCACCTCAAACGTAGTACTGAAAATGACTAGCGCGGCATGTGAAGTCGGTTTTTTTTTCATTTTGTAAACGATCTTAAATTATTAGTAACAAGTATCTAACAGATCTGCTAGTTTTCACATAAAAACGATTCGTCGTTAAAATATCGAATAATGGAATCGTATCGTCTAAACAATCTTCAAAGGTAGAATGTAATATACCGACTAATCATAGCTGCTTCGGGATATCCAATTACAGAAATCGGAGTAACTTAATTATTTAGGTATTTATTTCAGTTGATACGTACATAGCTGCTTATATTTTTTCAGCACATTTGCTCATAAATGCATTTATTTACGAAGCCTGTATACATTGTTCGGGAGTTAAAAATGATGCAACATACAACGGAGCTTGCGGTAATATAGGTACTCTCACATATGTACCGCACGCTCCGTTGTATGGCGCCGTGCGTATCCTTCACGCTTTTTTTTATTTCCGTAAAACCTACATAAGAATTTCACCAAAAAGTTTCATATTGCGAGAATAAATAAGCTGTATGATAGAACCTCCTTGAATGCGCTTTATCTTTCAAGCGCTTTATCTTTCTATTTTATCACTAGTATATTGTTAATAAAAACAAGACCTAACCTTACATTAAACCAAGAATTCATTTACCTTTATAATTAGCCTCATGAGAATTCATGTATTTTATAAATATTAAATTTATTATAATTAACAGTAAATTAATAAGTTAAATTGAAATTTTGAAATTTTTGTAATCTTTAATATTGTGATTTCATTATTTTAAAATAATTTTACGTTGAAAGGTTGAGATATTACAAATATATTAAACGTATATTGTAAATGTTAATTCATAATAAATATCACGTTTCGCTAATTGCCCCTAGCTATTCGAATTCGAGCTCTTATCTTGCTGAAAGAGGTCTTGAGAGACCTATCAATATCACATCACACAGTTTAAAATAATTTAAAGCTATTAGACCGGATATTTGAATATTGAACTTTGGTAACACTCACGCCACGTGTATTGTAGGCGGCAATAGCTCAATGGATAGGGTGTCGGACTGGCGAACGAGAGGTCGTGACTTCGATCCCCACCCCACCCATTGCACTATTGACGTGAACTCACTCCAGACACAAGCATATTTAGCTTAGTTGGAGGGGTTAACAAGAATACTAGTAATGTGCAACCCACATTGCGAGTAATCATTTATTTTTTTTGATTAATAAAAATGCAAAATTGCTCCGACCCGTGGAGGGAGTATTAAATGGATTTAGCATTTAAATAACAATAATAATATAAGAAGGATATAAAAAATAAGTTCAAAAACTAAAACCCGACTACTGAAAAATGACACTCTAAAAAGTATGAAACAAGAAAATATTCTCACCTGAGATCGCTCTGTACAAACTATTCAATATGTATCGTGTATTATATAAACAACTTACTTTTAATAAATACTTTATTGTATTTCATAAATATTCTTAGTGGTGCTCAGTGGATAGCCGTGGTCGTATGTCCGTCCGTCGTGGCTGTGTAACCGTAACAAAACAATACACTCTGCAAAGTAGCATACCGGTCAAACATAAGCCTTTTTTTTGCTTCACTGTAGTCGGGTAAAAACTATACAATCTCTAGTATGAGAGAGCGAGAAGAACAACAATTTTTTATCCTTCTCTGCGTATACGATTTTACAAACTGGCTCCAGCACTGGCACCAAGTTCTAGTGCACCCATTGGCTCTCACCCGCTGTTATGTATGACCCGACCAAATTACGTTGTTCATTTTATCGTATAGCTGGCATATGTATCACGTGTTCATCATTATAGTAGAGTTATATCTTTATAGCCATTTCATTCGAATACGATAATGTTCCCTCTGTATATATATACTTTCTCTATGCTCCGACCACTATTAGAAATAGGTACTTGAAGTATTGACGTATAGCATGTCCGAAAGTGGTAAGTACATCGAGGTAACGTAGTCTACCAAGAGTAGAGTCCAGTAGAGTCTATTCTCCGTGGTAGTACATATACATCGATGGGTAAGTATAACCTTCTTGTTTGATGTCCTTCTTACATCCTTTTAGCAGCTCGTTGCGCGAGGAGCGAGGGGTATGTACGAAACTGGTTGGAGACATTTTGACTTACAACGTGTGAGTGTATACCTATATCCCCATACAATCAAAGACCTTTACCATACCTACATACGTTGCCAAGTATTGATCTGACTTTCATTAAATTTTTAACATCAATGTAAACAATTTGTGTCCCTGAATAAAATTATTTTATATTATGTTTCTTTGAAGTGTTTCACACTTTATATTTTTTGTAAATTGTTAAACACAATCCAAAATTTCATCGTACCGACGGGACTTGAACCCGCAACCTCCAGAATAACATGTTCCGGTGCTTTGCCAATTAAGCCACGGTGCGAAGTATCGTTACGACGTACCTTAAAATTATTTTATCGCTTATCTGATAGCCTACCTACGCATGACCTTTTCCTTTACTTACTTCGTTAAATACCTTCAAAAACACAAATTAAGTTTTAAGGAAAACCACAATATTATTTGGCAGTATTTTAGTCGAGGGTTACTTAATTATAATATAAATCAAATTTCCCAGCAATTACACAATTTAAGGCCTACCTACCTACTATTTGTACCTACGTAACTGCGGTACTTTCTATATTCTGTAATTAAATTGAAGCATAAAAAGAACCAATATCTGCTAGGTATACTTACTTTAAATGTTTCATCGGAATCCTTTCAACGAGTTTATTAAATTAAAGTCATAGTTACTACATCGTTCGTAGTTTATTGAACGTTCCATTTAATTAAATTTTCGCAGAACCTATAGGTAAGCCGGTGGAGGGTTTAAAGTTCAATAAATTGAAATTACCTACATTTTCTGTGTACAATGGAAAATATCTGGTAAAAGAGAGACAGAAAGTAAAATCGGATTATACAAAATAAGGCTCTTACCAATATGGATTATAATCATTTTGTTTGGTTCCTACGTACAATTGGTAATACACTCAGAGTTACTTAGTCATTGTTACTCTGAGGTAATACATAATTAAATTACAATATATCTATCTATATTTCGACTGAACACAAACAGGGACGTATTTATAGAAACTTAATAATCAGTGGTACAAATTTTCGAAAGCAAATTATCGTGTATGCCGAACTTTGAGTATTCTTCTGGCTGAATACTCAAAGATGCCAAACGTATCACACGTTTGGCATCTCGTTAACGGTTGATCAGAAAGAAAACAAGAGCACAGATTATATAATAGTTACTACGTAAACATGAGGCCTTTATTGCAGTATCATAATATTATGTATGTTTTTAAGGGTTCCGTAGCCGAATGGCAAAAAACGGAACCCTTATAGATTCGTCAAGTCTGTCTGTCTGTCTGTCTGTCTGTCTGTCCGTCCGTATGTCACAGCCATTTTATTCCGAAACTGTTAGGACTACAGAATTGAAACTTGGTAGGTAGATGTATTCTGTAAACCGCTTTCCGATTTTTATACAAAAATAAAAAAATATAAAAGTTTAAGGGGGGGCATCGCATACATGGAACAGAAACAAAAATAAAATTTTCTTCACACCTATACGTGTGGGGTATTACCTATACTATGGATAGGTCTTTAAAAATGATTATTACTTAACTGTGTTACGGAACCCTACGAGTGCGAGTCCGACTTGCACTTGGCCAGTTTATTATTCATGATTGCAGCTCAGAGGTGGCCCAAAGGTCACTCCCTCCCTTAACCTACTGTCACAATGTATAATTACTCCCTCTGAAAGCTAAACTGCTGGCTTGAAAAATCTGAAAAAAATCGTGATAGCGCATTTCATGAACTTTAAAGGAAAATTATAGCGGTTAAGATAACTTTATTAGTTTAGCAGTAATAGTCGTTGAACTTGGGTGTTGGATAATTTTATACCAAATACAAAATCCTTAGAATAAATCCTTTAAAGTGACAAAGACGGAGTACCTAGTTGCTTGTTTATAACGGGTAAAGACTTGCATTGAATAACAGGCTACTACGGAACCCTACACTGCGCGTGGCCCGACACGCACTTGGCTGGTTATTTTTTATTTTTGTCATAATATATTTTTTTACTGATGATGCCGTTTGTATAAAGATGAATAATACCTATAATTTGTCAGCAACAAATCTCCTGTGTCAAAATGTATCAATGGAAACTTTACGCTTAAATACATAAGATACGCTGAGTGACTTCATGAAGTTATTTAACTTCATAGAAATGTATTGCTTGCTTGCGTTCATACATATATTAAGTTAAACTATAACAGCTATTACCGTGACAGCTGACAACTAATTTCGAAAATAAAGTACCTAAACAAAAAAAAAATATTTGAAATACAACATACAATTTTAACTTTTTCCATGATATACGCCTGCCTGTAAGCGACGACGTAAGTTATAGCAAAAACTATGGCACGTAATACTCGGATTTAAATAATTATGGACGACACTGAACTGCACCCGGCTACCTTGAGACATCTAGATTCTAGATAATATGTCTAAAAAATATTGCAAAAAGGTAAAAGAACGTTTGGAAATACAGCGAAGCGTAGCAACCCTTTGTCTAGTGTAAACCCTTCCTTCCTAAAACTTTGATAATGTCACAGACAAGGCATGTAATACAAAAACTGGTAAAGCGCTTTATGCTTAGAATGCAATAATCTCGCAATAAATGAGTTAATCGTGTTACACAGATAGATGCATATTTCTTGAAGCGCTCGAGCGCTAGGAAATGCAGACGTCAGACCATCCGGTAAAGCACATGTTCACGACGAAGCGTAGGAAAGAATGATAAATATAAGGCTTTTTGATTAAAGGATTTCATGTCTTTAGGGTATGCAGTAAAATAATAAAACTTCAATTTCAACCAACTTCCAAAGAGAAGGAGGTTCTCAATTCGTCTGCATGTTTTTTTTTACTTTTTAGGATTCCGTACCCAAAGGGTAAAACGGGACCCTATTACTAAGACTCCGCTGTCCGTCTGTCTGTCTGTCTGTCTGTCTGTCTGTCTGTCTGTCTGTCTGTCTGTCTGTCTGTCTGTCCGTCTGTCACCAGGCTGTATCTCATGAACCGTGATAGTTAGACAGTTGAAATTTTCACAAATGATGTATTTCTGTTGCCTCTATAACAACAAATACTAAAAACAGAATAAAGTTAAAAATAATAGCGGGTCCCCATACTAGAAACGTGTTTTATTCAGCATTTCACGCTATCTATGAACGCTTAGTCAGGTAAACGTCCCATAGATGGCGTTATATTGAAATGTCGATCAAATGAATAAAATGTTTATTAATTATTATTTTTTGCCGGCGAAAAATGATAGTGGTATTTATGCTCGATCTTATAAAATACGATAGTGTGATACGGAACCCTACAAGTGCGAGTCCGACTTGCACTTGGCCAGTTTATTTTTGTATGTATGTAACGCAATTACTCCGTCAATTGTGAGCCGATTAGAATGTTATTACCCCAGTACCCTTCCGGGTACGTTTCCGCGGTGGTCCCATCGTAATTTAATCGAGATGAGATCTGATAAGTATCTCCAGAGGTATGAAGATAAACGTCTCAAACTTGCTACTGAAATTGACTCGCGGGGCATGGAAGTCGGCTGTTTTAGGTTTTAAACTATCTTAATTATTCATTACTACCTGTGCCCCGCGGCTTCGTCTGCGTTAAAAACAACTTTCATTTATTTAAAAAAAAATTTCATAAGAACCGTCTCCTGACTATAAAAAACACGACAAAAAGAATTAGCGAAATTGGTCCAGCCGTTCACGCGTGATGCCGTGACCAAAGGAAATTAGGATTCATTTTTAGGGTTCCGTACCCATAGGGTAAAACGGGACCCTATTACTAAGATTCCGCTGTCCGTCTGTCTGTCTGTCTGTCTGCTGTCTGTCTGTCTGTCTGTCTGCTGTCTGTCTGTCTGTCTGTCCGTCCGTCTGTCACCAGGCTGTATCTCATGAACCGTGATAGTCAGACAGTTGAAATTTTCACAGATGATGTATTTCTGTTGCCGCTATAACAACAAATACTAAAAACAGTGTAAGGTTAAAAAAATAGAGGGTCTCCATACAAGAAACGTGTTTTCTTCGGCATTTCACGCCATCTATGAACACTTAGTTAGGTAAACGTCCCATAGATGGCGTTATATTGAAATGTCGATCCCTACCTCCGTTGTTAGACGTTAGATGGCGTTATAAGAAATAAAATGTTTATTAATTATTATTTTTTTTATTATTGCTCGATCTTATAAAATACTTTAGTGTGGTACGGAACTCTGCTAGTGCGAGTCCGACTTGCACTTGGCCAGTTTATTATATATAAGAAGATAAGATACGATTATAAAGCTAAGTACTTGTAGCTTTTATTTATATTTTGCGAGGACATTTATTATAGTCATTTTGTAATGAAAGCGGTTCACATCACACTGAAATATTTCGTATATCACTGCGTTAATTTTGTAAGCCATCTGTAGAGTCTCCAGGAACTTAGGTACCTACATGTTTTTTTTAAACTGCCTCAATATTTTTTTATTTTTTTTAATATCTTATAAGCTAGCGTTTGACCACTTTCTCACCTGTTGGTAAGTGATGATGCGGTCGAAGATGGTAAGCACGCTAGGCCTAGAATGGGAACTGGCTCTCAAGGATAGCTGCCGGAACACATTAGATGTTTGGCGACAGATTTTTCTAACTTGAGGATGGTAGCTGGCCAGGTGAACACTAGATAGTGTCCTACCACCATGCGGGGGTTGTTGGTTTCTTAACGATGTTTTATTTCACCGGAGGGCCACTGTGAGAAGCGCACATACATTTTTTTGTAACAAACAGCCAGAAGCCAGAGATACAACTTTTTAGGGTTCCGTAGTCCTGACAAGAAACTCTTATAGTTTCGTCATGTCCGTCTGTCTGTCTGTCTGTCTGTCTGTCCGAGGGTTTGCTAAGCGATCGTTAATACTAGAAAGCTGTAATTTTGTAGAGGTATGCATATAAATTACGCCGACAAAGTGGAGAAATAAAATTTTGAATAGTATTTTTTTTAGGGTAGCTCCCTTACATGAGAAGTCGGGATGATTTTTTTTTCGTCGTCTACCCCATCGTGTGGCGTGTCGTTGAATAGGTATTTTAAAATGACTTAAGGGTTGCTAATACCATTTTTCGATTGAATACTCCATTTACGAAATATTAAACTTTAAAGTGCAAATTTTTGTTCTAGTAGGGGGTTCTATGATATAGAACCGGTTTTATGTAATTGAATTCAGCCTTAGTCCTAGCTGATTTGATAAGTACACGTTAAATGTTGATTGTATCCAGTACATTCTAGAGTGCTGTATATTAACATTTAAAAAATATGGTCCAATGTTCCTTGGAGACATCAAACAGTTCATCACAATCTCATCCGCTGAATATTGACAATGACCATGATTTTAAGGTTTTTTTATTAGAAGACGTAATGAGACAGTATTTGACTTAGCACAACATGGCTCGACCCTTCTTTCGAAAAGATATAATAATATTTATTGCCCTACTGACCTCAAAGCACAGAACAACTTCACAGATATTCCGTTCTCGAAGACTTCATATCTAAGTGAATCGACTCACAAAATATAACAAACACAGTCAGGTTCAAACTGAACAATAGCTGAACACCGGATAGCAACGGCTTAATTAGCAGGAACGTAACTACACATAGATACAACGTAGGTATGCCTGTGTTACGTTTTTCCGATAACCACGTAAATCGACAGTTTCATTTTGGTTGTCTGAATTCGTTGGGTATTTTGTGATGCGGTTTTCATCCGTCATGTGTCATGCATCATGTATGACAGAGGCAAACAAGGTTGTTCGTTTCATAGGAATCGCCTGGGGTGGTTCGTTTTTTAGTTTTAGTTATGGGGATTTTAGTAGATACCTAGTTGTTCTGTTAGATTGATCCCGTTCAGTAAATGTAAAACTTGTATAAAACAATCTATGAGGTTATCACAGTGTTCGCAAACGCATAGGGTTCTTCAAAGAAATATATTATTGGCAATACTTGAACGAAGTCCCCCACTATGGGTTTGTCAAAATAATTATATAAATTTTGTAAGGACCGAATGTTTCAAATTTCTGTTGCCTACCTACCCACGAGCATTTTCTCATAGGAATTAGGAGATTTTGTAGATAAACCAGGAGCAGATTAGAGTATCTTGTTCCCATATTTAAGATAGTTTAAAAACTAAAACAACCGACTTCCATGCCGCGCGCCACCATGAAGGAGAAAATCTGCCGCCATAAACTACGGTAATTACGGTGTTCCGGCAGTACACATCGCTTCAGAGTCAGACCATTTTAAACCTAGCGTGTACCAGGGGTGGTACCACGGCATTGTCAATTATTCATCTTTTAAAAAGAAAAAGTAAAGTTTAAAGAACAAAGTACCCAGTGAAATTGCCAGAACGAGGATTGCTATAGGATCTCAATAAAATGTATAATCACCCTAATGCTATGTATAAGATGTATGGATTATATGGGATTATGGGATACCCTATAGAATAATACAAAAATCTTGAAATCGGCCTTTCGGTGCCGGAATTCTGGGGTAACATACGAACTGAGTAACTCGTTGTGTGAAGTCAGTCAAAATATGCTAAATGTTTTAATTATGTATATGCTAAGTGAACGCTAAAACTTGAGACAAACACCAAAATAGTATCGGAGCTGCGAAACCTGAATCATTTTATCAAACTATGATAATTAACTGGTATTGTAGTTAAAATTGTTCAACCAATCCAGTTTACCAAACTCACGACCTAATACGTTTGCACATGCATGATAGATAAGTGTTGTAATGTACATTCAATTTAACACACGAAATGAGAACAATAGCATAATTTGACACCGAAAGTATAAAATGGCAGCATGTGATATCACAATATAGATCTGTGCGAAATCTAGTTTAATGTATTTGTACAATCTGCTGAATTTTGATTCTTATTATTTATTATAATTAATAACTGTTGCTCTAGGCTTTGCTTGCATGCACTAGCTATCAATTTTAGTTAGTCTATTTAGCTTTGGAATAATTTCTTAAATTAGAGCGTGTCTTTTCAGTAATCAGGTTTTTTAGGGAATTTATAAAAAATCTAAGCAGGTTATTTTTACTGAATTAATATAAGTAGGTACCTATATTTTAAACATAGTATAATATTACATAATACTCGTACATATGTAATTAAGATAGCATAAAAACTAAAACAACTAACTTCCATGCGCGAGTCTCAGTAGCCAGATTGAGACGTTTATCGTCATATCTCTGGAGATACTTATCAGATCTCGATGAAATTACAATGGGACCACCTTGGAAATATACCCTACCAGTCATAAAAGAAATCATTCGAATCGGTTCCCAATTTACGGAGTAATCGTGTAACATACATTAAAAAAATATCATACAGCGAATTGAGAACCTCCTCCTTTTTGAAGTCGGTTGAAATCAAGCACCATAACAGTATCTCTCAGCACAATCTCAACATGTAATCAATGTATACTATACCTATTGTGTATCTATCACACATACACCAGCTGATGGTAATAATTAAAATGGAGACGAGGGCAATTCAACGAGTCGTGAAAGAGTCGTGATCGATTAATGACGTAGGCAGGTAGGTACAAAATACAAAAATAAATTACGGTATTGTTGATTAGTAATCGTAATCACTAATATTAGCAATTGGCGATTAGAATTGTGTGTGTGTCCATACCTAATTTGTTGCGATATGTAAAATTAAAGGCAGTTCTTAATTTGTTTCATATAATTTCATATAGGCAATTTCTGAAACCCTGACATGATTTGATTATATTTTAACGAAAGGCTGATTAGGTAGTAGGTAGGTAACACCGTCTACAGTTTTACCTGATGAAAATTTCTCACTTGTTATGTGATCACGGGAAGGTCATTGTTGACTCGTACCATCTACCGGTCAAAGACATGTCGCTAATCGGTTCGCTGAGTTGCGGCATGATGATCAGTACCAGCTAATAATGACGGTTTGGGACAATTGAGGAAGTGGATTGGAGGCGCATACTTTAGTCAGTTGTTCTGCACCTCGCTTTAGTGCAGTCTTCCATTTCCACACTATTCCATTCAGCACGATTCCATCTAATACCACATCGTCACTACGTCAGGTGACTTAGTGGTCAAGTTAATGTCTGTCAAGAATAAAAAAGGTGTATGTGTCAGGTCCGACTCACGACTGGAATTTACACTCTCCCCGCACCCCTATCTCTCTCTCTCTCTGTCTAGCCCCCCCCCCCCTCTCTTCCTCAGTCTTTCTATTTTTTTATTAACATAAACAAAGCTTTTAAGATAACGCGAATAATATCACTCCTCATAATATTTCCATACCTTAGGGCCTTAGATATGAAAATCAATTCATATGGAACACCAAAAAAAATTGTATCATTTATGACCGCAAAGATAAGAATAAGCTGAAGTACTGTATGACTGCATGTCAAAGTCAAAGTCAAAGTCAAAGCATTTATTCAGTATAGGGGCAAATTAAAAATTTGCACTTACACACGTCAAATTACATTAAACAGATCATATTCAATAAAAAATATTATAGATATAACAGAAACATAACTTATTGCTTTGAATTTACAAAAAAAAAACAAAGATATTGAGCCATTCAGCTTTCATCTAGACGTCGAACGTCACACTTAAAACACATGATTAGCAGTATTACAGTAATACTGTCCTGATAACACTGTCCTCGCAAATTATACAGCGTAGAAATTAGGTAGGCATTATTGGCCACGCTTATTATTCTTAATGTATAATAGGCGATCCATTTAGCAGTACCTAGCATGCTTGTTAAAGGAGTCCTTCGAAGACCGATGAATCATAAACACCGTCACACCATCCATCAATTGTTAGAGATGGATAGATAGCCGTATATCATGTATAGCACATCCTGCAGTGGAAAATGATATCTGTCATGATACATTGACCTACGGGCATGGTACTATTTGACATGTGCTAAATCAATGTTGCTCTATATCTATTACTTCTACCAAATTATGGAAGGTTGCCTCTACCCTCCAGGCCTCTACCTATACTACTAATACCTTGTACACATTACATTATTCTGTGCTAATAGTATAAATATCAAAAGTATACTCCACATGTAGTAAGTGGCACTTGAAAGTGGCACCAGTGACAGAAAAGTTAAGAAGCAATATAGCTAGCCTGATGTGGACATATTATGACATAGTATGACTGTAGACATATTATGAGAAGAAGTGAAGTCCACGTGACTAGAAAGGCAATGGACATGAAAGTGGACGGCTATAGAGGAAGAGGAAGTCCGAAAAAAGTGAGGATGGACTGTGTAATAGAAGATATGGATGTAAAAGGAGTGGATTCGGAAATGACTGTGAATAGACAAATGGCAGAGAATTACATGTTGCACCGACCCCACTGGGATAAGGGTAGGAAGATGATGATGATACTCCACATGCAACCTCCATTCTATATAATGTTCTTGCTGTTATCTAATATTATAATAAATAGATATTTTTAACCGACTTCACAAAAAAGGAGGAGGTTCTCAATTTGTCTGTGTTTTTTTTTTTTTTTTTTTGTGTATGTTACGCGATTTCTCCGTCAATTGTGAACGGATTCAAATGATTCTTTTTTTAATAGGTAGGATACGTTTCCGAGGTGGTCCCATTTTAATTTTATCGAGATCTGATAAGTATCTCCAGAGATATGGAGATAACTACCTCAAACATAGGAGAATGTACTGGTTTTAGTAGAAGAGTCCCAAGAAGATTATACACAATGGAGGTTGCTATTGCATATATTTTTGAAGACTAAAAAATATGACCTTGAATAATGTTTTTACATCTTTCTTCTCGTTGATTTTGGTTTTTGACAGATATTCTTACGGTAACTGTGAGCGAGATAGAAATAAAGGTGGGGATAATTAATATTTTTTATTTTTATTATATCTAATAGGCTAGCGTTTGACCACTATCTCACCTGTTGCTAAGTGATGATGCGGTCGAAGATAGAGAAGTGGACTAGAATGGGAACTGGCTCTCAAGGATAGCTGCCTGAACACATTAGATGTTTGGCGACAGATTTTCTAACTTGAGGGTGATAGCTGGCCAGGCGGACACTAGATATGTCCTACCACCATGCGGGGGTTGTTGGTTTCTTAACGACGTTTTCCTTCACCGGAGGGCAACTGTGAGAAGCGCACATATATTTTTCGATAGAAAAATTCATTGGTGCACGGTGGTTTGAACTCGGTACCACGGCATCAAAGCCGACTGTTCTCCCAATTACGCCACCGGGCCCTCAATAAATAATTATATATTAATAATTATATATAAATATAAATAATTTGTCTTCACAGGAATGTTCTACCGGGCAAAGTCTTGTTAGGGTGCAAACTTTTTTAAACATACCTATGATATTTTGACTTGACATGACGTTTGGCTAAGATGGCGGCCATTTCCGTCCCGCGACACTGCATACTTTATTAAATAACTCAGAATTATGAACGTACTTTATACCAACCAACACTGCAAAAAAATAATGTATAAGCATAATACCACAGATTATATAATAGTTACTACGTAAATAATACTTTCCGTTGTTAGGTTGGCTACACAGTGCTTTCATAATTTGGGTTTCAACAATATAGGGAAGTGTCTCTTATAACATAGTAGAGTGATTCAGTACTCTGTTGGCCATATGGCGGCAATTAATGTTAATAAACGCAAATAATACTTTTTTATATTCATTTTGGAATACAACTAGTCCGTGTTATAAAAGTATTTGGAATTATTGTAATAAAATAGACAATTAATTATCGTGTGTGTCAGATGCTTTAATTGCACAGGGCCATTTTGAACATTGTCCTTTGATACCTTGATGACATCATTATTACTAGTGAATATTTTCACTTTAGCGCGGCATTTAAAGTCAATTTTTTTAGGGTTCCGAACCCAAAGGGTACCAAATGAACACTTTCTGAGACTCTGTTGTCCGTTCATCCGTCCGTCCGTCCGTCTGTCCGTCCGTGTGTCTATATGTGCGCACTTTACAGATCTGTATCTTCTTAACCGTAATAGGTACATACTTGAAATGTTTACAATGTATATATCCGTCAGAGTATAACGGCCCAGACACAAAATTTTATAGATGCATGTAATTTAATTAAAACTTGTTTTGCACTAAAAAGGGTAAAATAAGTTATTTTTCAAAAAAAATAAAACCGACTTCATATCCACAAACAGGCACTCAAAAGCGAAAAATAAATTACTTAAAATTATTATAAGCGCTACCCACTTATCTATTTGAAGTCGGTGCCAGCCAAGTCTAATAGGTAGTAGATAGATAAATCCCTACATGTATCTACCTACTTACTAACCTACATGTACCTACTTACTACTACTACATGCATAGTATCTATCTACTATCCAATAGACTAAGCTAGCACCGATTTCAAATAGATAAGTGGGTAGCGCTTATAAATAATTTTAAGTAATTTATTTTTCGCTTTTGAGTGCCTGTTTGTGGATATGAAGTCGGTTTTATTTTTTTTGAAAAATAACTTATTATACATAAGTTTATTCAACAAACTGCCAAATAATCGAAATTCAATTATTTAAAACAATCGAATCAATATAAATTTGAACTATTATCGCGTAAATCTGAGCCAATCTCAACAAAACGTAGAGTTAAAAGCTGTTCTGTTACAAAGCGATACTAGATGAAACCCACGGTTGTTTCGTTACAAGTTTTTGCTACGCCAATGTGTCCAAAGTGAGATTAGGTACAACTTGGCCAGTTTATTTTTAAGTACTTCTGTTAAGTTCTGTTCTATGAGTGGTAATCAATAAAGTGTTTATCTATCTATGTAACGTAAATGATGGACAGACTTGATAATTAAATTATGGTGATATTATTAAAAAAACACGTGATTAATACCATGTTAATTCAGCTAAGTTGTCGCCGTGAGAGCTTCCAATTAATTACTTTTTACGCTACAGATCACGACTAATTAATGATGGCTGCGTGCTCATTGGTTTCGCTCAATTTAAATCACTATACAATCATACCTAACACTGAGTTGACATATAAACTCATGCAACCTCTATTACAAAGGCTATACAAACGTCAAAAATCAGTCAATCTCACAGACCTGCTACATATTAATCTTGTTCGCGTACACCGGCCCCCAGGAGACCGACCTTGATCGGAGTTTGTCCCTTTCTTTTGTATGGACAACTTATTATATACCATACATATAGTATAGAACATATAGAGAACTAGCAGGTTGTTAGACAAGGACACACTCCCACGCTGGTATCTCTCAAGTGTGTAGTGGAATTCAGGTGAGAACGCAAATAGCATGTTTTTCAACATATTGCTGTTTCCTACACTCGCACACATTCACCGGCACTTAATGGTTAATAATCCACATTTTTTACACATTAACTCGCGGAAGAACATAAGTTTTAGGAAAAAATACAATGAGAGCACACCCACTTTTCAACGTTCCCGCCAAAACCCCGGTGATAGTTATAGTTACGGTTAAAGTATGATGGTGCAACTCAGCCTTAGAATTACAAGTCAATCTAAAAATATACCTAGTTTTCAAAACGATCGATTGCACGACTTTACACGCCATGCAAGTAATTTTCTCAGTTGAGTTCTATATTCTCTTTTACTCTCTACTACTCACAGAAATAGGAATAATATTCCTATTTCTATGCTACTACTAGAGATGTGAAATGTGTCTTCTCTCGTTTACTCTCAGCGATGTGAAACGAAATATTTTACTCAGTAAAATATTTCGTTTTACATCTCTGTTACATCGATCATGTCATCAGCAATATTAAAAACCTTGTCTTTTGTACCTGCAACTTTTACTTCTTTTTATATTTCCTTCACACCTTTACTTCTTTGCCCGGGGCACAGAATAATGAATAGTACAAGTACCAGGGGTCAGGTGAGGAATGCACTTACCAGATCTCAACCCTAAGTTATATAATTTGTAGGTAAGTACTTACATAAGGGGTTCAGTAATAATAATCGAAGAACATAAAGTTACATTTGACATTGAAATCGCATACATTTCAGCAAATGTAACTTCCTGTCCATCGATTAACCGTCGATATTTTTTTAATATCTTATAGGCTAGCGTTTGACCACTATATCGCTTGGTGGTAAGCGATGATGTTGTCGAAGATGATAAACACGCTAGGCCTAAAATCTTTGAGTATTCACCTAGGTACTCAGCACTTTCAAGAACTGAGTACTGCCAGAACACCCTAAGGTTATCGGTAGTAGTTACCATAAGGTTAGTAATCTACTCTTTGATTGCAAGCCAGGCGGATCATCTATATAATAATAAGAAAATCTACTGAATATATACTTAACAGTTGGTTATTAGCGTAACACAACACGTCGCGGTCAAAAATAGCTTAAACTTCATGAACTATTTTGGAATGATGCAGTGAAATAACAATGAACAAAGTACCCATTTGGCGGTAATATAGCCCCGTTAAGAGCGAACGCGGGTTGCACTTTTTCATACAAATGTATTCCCCGTTACTTCCCTGGAAAATGCTTCTAGAACAAAATTTCTTTCTACAAAATATCAAGGTCTGCTGTGTCTGCTGTAGCTATCACTTGCTTTTTTTTACCAACCAATTGTAAATAGAAATATTACCCTCTAAAAATCTTAAAGAGAAGATTAGAAGGCTTAATAATAGCTACAGCAGACCTCGATTTTTTGTGGAAACAATTTTTGCTCTAGAAGCATTTTCCAGGGAGGAAACGGGGGAATACGTTTGTATGAAAAAATGCACCCTGCGTTCTCTCTTAAGAGCGACGAAGTTTATCGGAAGCATAAAACTGGGCAATTAACAATCGAGGAGCCTTTACACGTTGCAATTTCTGGGAAATACACAGTTAATTACTGGACCCAAATACTTTAACACAATTATTTCAACGGTGTCTTAAAAAACTAGATGTCAGTGATAAGCGCTCGCCTGATGGTAAGCGATGACGATGCTTTTGGACTCTACCTCGCCTGGTAGTACACGCATAAAAGAATTTAAGGTACATTACACAATAAATAATAGACGAGTAGATAACCTCCCAAGTTTTTTTTAATGCGAAAATGGGTATTCCTTGACCACTATCTCGATGATGACTCTTGATGATGTAGCGCGCTTACTCAAAAGGTACCTATTCACTCGCGACTTGAAAACCCCTAAGTTGTATCTAATCGGAAACACAGACTCAGGCCAGTAGTTCGTGGTACTATTATGTATTCTGTGCTCAGGCAGGGAAGTATGCACACTCTCCAAAATGAATCCGATAAAAAACCGTTATATACAAGAGACTGCGCCGACTCCTAAGTGTCTTAATAAGTCACGTGAAATTCCCGTTTTCAAACATGAACTTCAACAACAGCCAGACAGTTAAAACATATTTAATGGTACCTACCTAAACCATTTAAGTGAAGATATTATATCATTTTAGTAATAGGGAATATGCATGTATTTTTTAAATATTTTTATTTCATTCATTACATCCATATAACGTAATAAAAAAATAAAATACTGCTGTAATTAGTCTAATTATTTTTAAATAAACATTTAAATATACAAATAAATTTGAGCAGTTTAAACGCCATCATTTCCCGGGCTCTTTGGTAATGCATTGTGACGTCACGCACTTACGTCAGACACACGCCGCTTGAAGCAAACTAGCTTTTTTTTCTTTAACTAAGACTCCGCGCGATTATTGTATTTTGCCAATGGCATGTTTTTATTAAATTATACAGTTTCTCTAACCTCGTACTCATTTTTATCTATATTGAATGGTTAGTAATATACATTTTTGCACAGTTATACGCGGCAAACACAATATTTGGAAATACATACAATAAGACCACACCATACATTTATTTTTATGTTCGCGCGCTCAATGTTTCTATCACGTGGAGTAGTGCATAATGACGTCAACTTTCGATTCGACCAATGGTGATCTGTTTTACAAACTTAAATTTCCCTCGCTTAAATTGCATTTTTAATTTATTATTTTAAGCAAATAAAAAGGAATGAAATAAAAAAAGGTTTTACATATAACTCCAGGACAACAAAGAATCGAAAAAAAAAAATTCCAATAAATCTGAGCTTCATGCATATTCCCTATTAGCATTATTTTTAAAATGTACCTACAAATGAATTTTCATTGTTTGATAGGTAATTAAAATTATTGATCACGACCTTTAATTTATATATAACGAAATTTGTAATGTAATTATTTTATTTCGTAATTTATTAATTGTATTCTATAAAGCATTTGTACACCCACACGGGTAGAAAACTAATGTACCTATTTTAAGCATAACACCAGCTACTTTAATATTGTTATCATAGTTTTCTGACAAATAAACATTTATTCATTCATTCAAGTAGATACTCTAATTTGGTGAAATTAAAGTAAAAGGTGTAGGTGCGACCAGAAAAAGCTTTATTATTTGCCTGTTTAAAAATGAAAGCAGCGAAAAGGCTTAAATCCAACTATATATTAAATTAAATTAATTCAACTTGATACCCAGTGATAACTGATAACCAAGTTTTCAAACTGAATTTTAAACGAACGATAATCTGCGGATGTCGTCATTGTGTTGTCGTAATGGCAACTCCGATGCAGATATTTTATGGTAGATAAAATTAAATTTCATGCAAAACAATGCCACAACTCGACTTCCAATCTTCTCGTCACTACGGTCAATGGAACATGATCGAAATTTCGAGGTAAAATCACCTGTATTTATAGCGTGATAGGTCCCTTTTTACAACATAACTATAATTTAAATTAATTTTGCTAACGGCCTCGTGCAGGTGGATATCAGGTACCTACCACCGATATCAAAACGTCACTTATCACGTACCTACGCAATAAAATATGTTATCTTTAGTGACTTTGTGTAAGATCTCTATTGCTACTTTTCATAGATTGAGCATGTATGTATGCAATCCATAGATACATCTTTACAATTTTAATTCTCTCATTAGAGGTGCCAGTATGTGGCACTATGAGATTTTCAATTAGTCCATCTTTAGATGCAAATTGAACGGTAAAACTAAACCACAGAAACTAACTAAATGAATTCGTCGCACATTCTGTTTTTATTTACCTACGCCTATTATGAAGGATATAATAGATGTAGGAATATTGTCTTTCAAGGGACCTACCATAAACTTTATCTTTTTCAGCCTTGCTACTTACTAAGTAGAGAAGAACTTACTATAAGGCCTTAAACTCTCTCTCTCTCCCTCT
The DNA here is from genome assembly GCA_954871355.1 of Cabera pusaria. Lineage (NCBI taxonomy): Eukaryota > Metazoa > Arthropoda > Insecta > Lepidoptera > Geometridae > Cabera > Cabera pusaria. Next base: position 18,655,880 of record OX940901.1, read on the forward strand.
CGCAAGCAACGTAGTCACTCTCCCCTACAGGGGAGGTGACTCTGTTAGCGAGTAGTGTAATGTACTACACCAATCAATTTGATCGGCTATCTTACGAATCTGAATAAAAAATGCGCTTTTAAAGTCATCACTGACCTCTATATGTATATGGACTGGTTGTCCGATATTAGTGACAGCTATTAGGATGTGCTAATTTGAAGCACCACCGCGAGAGTCCCTCTAACTATTATCGACTTTCGAACATCACTACTTTTAGTTTTAGTTTCAGCCTCCATAGCCACTCGCACAGCTATATTCACAGCATACTGCGCCGATATGGCGATAGGCAATTAGACATAAATCTACTTTTGATAGCCACCTGTAATAAATAATAGATTAAGTGTGTAATTACTAATAATGATAGACTTTTGTGAAAATCTAACAGCTTCTTTTTTTTACGTGGAGTTGAATAGATGGATTAACAATGAAATCTTGTACCGAATATGTTTAACCTTGTGATAGATCCCCAGCTGTTCAATGCAAAGATAATGACTTCATTTATTGTTTTTAATGTAAGAGACACTGCTACTCTTGGAGGTTTTTGTAATATGACATTAACATTTTATTTTAAGGTGACCGAACAAAACAATTAATAGTAATCATGTTACAACTTGTAGTTTTGAATTAGTACTTCTCTTACTTGCTAATCAAGCCCAACAGGGAGCTCTATCGTACGTCTGAAAAGGGCAAAATGTTTTCATCAGAAATTTAATTTACATACATTTTTGAAGTTGCGTTTGGTCTGCTATAAAATACGAAAACTTAGGTCTGAGTCTAGTTAGTCCACAGAACACAGTGGTCTAGTCTACGTAGTATAGTAATTGATGTCTACGTAGGTGTTAGTACCACCTACATATTTAATTAACTGTCAGACAGAAATGTAAATTACGAGGAACTTGTAGTAGCCCCCAGAAACCATTAGGTCGTTAGTCGGTTAGGTATGTATCAATATAACAATACCATAATTGATTTAACTTATATATATAAACCTACTATACGGAATATACTGTACCTAGGTACCTATAGGTCTATATTAGGTATGATCGGCAAAATTCGCATAAACATTTCAGTATTTCACAAAACGAGCCATCCCGATGTAATTGTCAAATAGTGAACTTTAATATTCGTCCATCCATATTTTATCACGGATCAATGATTATGCTGACGCTGCCGCGTTTTGTTAACGTTTTGTTGCTGACGGTCCCGCCCACATCCAATGAAACATTAATTAAAAGTAGACTATTTTGGTTGTTCATTAAATAGCAATCCAGTTCGATTCACAATTACCGAGTAATTTCGGAAATGCGGCTCTTTATTTTTATATCCAGTTTAATGGATCGAACTCAATTGTTTATCTATATAAGTAATGATTCGTAGTTACATAATTAAATATAGTATTTGTGTCTATCATGAATAATGCGCTGTCAGTCCATTAGATTTATGTTAATTTATTATTTATTAATAGTGACCTTGGTTCTGTATTTTATTTATAGTTATCATATATTTTTTGTTGTCTAATTAGGTGATTAAATTTAAGTTGTATACATAGTCAAACTGTCAAAAGAAACTATATATATATATATATATATATATATATATATATATATAGACTATAACTAATAAGTTCATTTATCTGATCATAAATTAATGATTTTTTTGTTATACCTACTTATAGTTAAATAAAGTTTTATTTAAATTTATTTTGTCTATGATTTACTATTTTTATATATATTTGACGGGCTCCATAAAAGAAAGAGGTAGGTAAGTAGACATTGCATGCAAATGCTATGTTAAAATTATTATCTCAGAATAATAATTCTGACATACATAAACCGCTTTGGATAATTCTTACTTTGTGCGATAGAGTTGTACAGCACGGTGGTTTATCCTTATCCATTTTATGAAGATCTCTAGAAATATAGAGCGAAACTTGACAATAAGAATAGGTTGCACGACATGTGAAGTCGGACTTTTTGTAAATTTCGAAAATCTCTTCAACTGCATTGGAGCCAGGTGCGGATCTTTTCTGACTGTTTTGTACTGTCAAAATATTTTATTGTAGTCATAGTCAGATAAGTATTAGCAGGTAAGTATTTAAGTCGTAAGTAATACAGTATTCACAGATAACACCAGACTCCTTCTCTATGAAAAATAATATAATGTCTAATGTAATCAAAGAGAGAACACCTGAATAAAGCAAAATAACATGCCAGCCTAGAACATTCAGGCAATCAAATTAATGTTTACTTACACATGCCAGTAAATATACTGTGGTTTCTTTATGTTTACTACATAAGTTATTTTCCACTTGTACCAAAGAATTTTCGTGAACAAAAGTATACAATATCGTTCAAAAACTAAGGAACGGTCCAGACCAGCGGTTCTCAAACTTTTTTGGAGACGGAACCCTTTTGGCAAACCTATTATCTGACGGAGCCCTAAAATATAACAAAACCTAGTTTTTAATAAAATCCAAAGTTAGTCATCTGAGACTTCATATGACTCTCCGGGACAGTTGGTCTAGTGGTGAGCCTAAATAGAATCTTTGTGGGATCCACAGAGTGTTTTGAATTGTTCCGAGTCCGGGTGTAATTGTGTCCCTGATTTGTACTAGGGTTTGCTCCCGGGAATTCCCGGTACTGGAAATCTCGGGATAATATATGTTTCTATGTGTTGTATGTTTCGCTAACGTTTTACCATAGAACGTTTACGTTTTTTTTTAACGTTTTACAAGTATTTTTTTATTGTCTTCACATGGTAATATAATAGAAATTAATAAAACATTTAAAAGTCTATTTCGAGTTTCTGATATGTAAGAAACTGTGTTTCTGGTCTGTTAAGGTTTTTATTGAGACTGATTATTGAATTACATTGGGGTAATTTCGAGATTTTAATTTATTTTGCTATATATTGTTACATTTATTCAATGCAATTAATTTTTTTTTTCCAGTACCGAAGGTATCGAATTTCCCGGTATTTTCCGGTACTGGGTCTACTCCAGTACCGGGAAATACAAATCCAATTTTAGTACCGGTACTGCAAACCCTAATTTGTACGTTTGGAAAGTCTCACGCGATACAGAGTTTCCAAAGGCGGGGAGTTGTCTTTACTAAAAAAATAAAAAGAAGAAAAAAATTAAAAGTGTAATTATCTTTCTTCCCTAAAGAAAGAAATATTGTAAAGATGTCTTCTTTATTACATTTATAGACATGTTTATGATCAACTCTTGGAAGATGGTTGTCGTCCATTCAATGAGAGACCGCATTGTAACAGACAGGTGGGCTGTCATTACGTAATGACAATAGACGGTGATGTCAATGAGTCTTTAACAATGTATTCAGTGTCCACTTAGCGGCGCTTTTGTTATTTACCCGGCTACGGCAAAGCCGAGGAGAGAGGAGAGGTTATTATTTAGCAGTCTATGTAATGTAGGTAATAATTTCCACCGTAGGCGTAGGGTCTAAACTACACATCCGATTTTGATGAATGAGTAATAAGGTATTTAATCAATTTGTTATTAGGGTTTAGGTGATAGCCTGGCAGACTACATAACCCATAGATTTTATTTTGCCGTAGGTAATGTAGAATTTTGTTTTAGTAGTTTCTTGCATTGCTGTATAAATAAAATAAAAAAGTCGTACAAAAATATCAAAGTCATACCTAGTATTTCAACTGATCGAAAATAAACTAATTTGTTTTGAATGAAATCTCAAGACTTTTAAGAAACCATTAATCTGTACGGTCTGTAACCATTAATGTGTCTGTTACATGTAGTTACAGTATTAAGTTAATATGTTAATGAAAAGCAACACCTAAATTAATACTTCCTAAAATATAGTAAACTAGCTGGCCCGGCGAACTTCGTACCACCTAACAGACTATGAATGGCGTGTTACCTTTTAGATGAACTTAATTTAGGCTTTTATGAACGTAATACAATTAACACAAAAGATATATGTTTAGTAATGTATTGTGGCAATACAGAAATATAATAAAAATACAATAATCAAATACTTCAACTGCGTGTCAGCAAGACATGATTGAATTAAACAATGTTATTATTGTTATAGATAAGTTATAAACTTGACATTAGTTCGATTGAGTTTAATTTTAATTTATTTCTCAACACCATTTAAAAAACTTATTAAACTAAAATATTAACTATGACTAATAATTCAAATAAAAACTACAAATAATAAATGGAATTTAGGTCGCTGTCTGCTGGTAGAGTACCCAAAAAGCTGGCGACATTACCTCTTTGAATCGTGAAACTAATGCGTTGCCCGAGGTAAGCGCCAGCTCTTTGGTAGTGGGAGACATCGATTAGGCGTCTAGACAGCTCCCTAACAAAACCGCGTGCTTGTTGACCCCACGGGCCCATGGTTTCGACCCCAAACGGAAGAAAAGCATAGTTGTCACCGATGCTTATATATTTCCTCCGTTTGAGAGCCTCTGCTTCGTCTGCAGCTGCTCCTGCCGCCCGTGAGGTATTATGGAGATGGGAAACTGCCAATGTGTCGAGGCACGTCGCATCCCACACTAACGGCTTCCCACGACCCCAAGGAACCAACGTCATGCCGTCAGGCCTCTTACCATCATCACGTGCGATACCGTTCGGCTCTAAAATAGCCGGCACGTTGACGGTGGCAAGAGCCCGACGGATGTAAAAATATAATCACCATATAAATAAATATAATTAATATTTAATTTTAATTCTGGATAAGTATACTTACTTCACGAATAACTGTCTAATATTTATTTGCCTTATGGATAAAACTGTATACATACGGCACTCATAAATTGGCTATCACATTCTTGCATATCTCTGTATTTACCTACATTCTGACAAAATATAAAATTGATTAGGCATTGATTATTATTGTCTTGATTGCTTGTAAGCATACATTTCTGAACGCACGCATATTTGATAATCAATAAATATGTCAACCAATTGTCATTACTGACAGTATTTAAAATGTATGAACGTTTTTAAAATCTACATGACTTGAATGCACAAAAACTTGAAGAATTTTTATACTTGACACTGGCTAAATACACTAATCGTGCAGCAATGACCCTTATTAATTTGCGGTTTACCGTATCGACGGGATAAACAATTGAACATCAAATGATTGGCGGTTTTGAAACCCAGGAACATTTTGGCAAAATATTTTTTCTTATATCATTTTTTTAGGTCAGTTATTCATTGTTGTTAATACTTATTATCATATTCCAGACAAAGACAATTCCAAAAATACAAAAATCATAATTATTGGTCCAGCCGTTCTTAAGTTATAAGTGTAGTAACTAACACGACTTTCTTTTATATATATATAAGATATCGGTAATGCCGTTCTTGAGTTATAAATAGTGTAACTAACACGACTTTCTTTTATATATATATTCATTGTTGATAAGTTCGTCTTTTGAAGAGAAAAAAAAAAATTTGGAAAAAAAAAATTATCGCTGTCGAACGGAATAAATAGTATCCTATGTCCGTCTCCTGGCTCTAAGCTACCTCCTCACAAATTTTCAGCCATATCGGTAAAACCGTTCTTGAGTTATAAATAGTGTAACTAACACGACTTTCTTTTATATATGTATATAGATTTATTTCGGTGTTTGTTTTCATTAACATACTAAGTACATGATGCGATGTAATTGGGACAGATTAATGGTTTCTTTAAATGTTTGAGAATTAGATTAGTTAATTTTTTGTTTCACAACCCAGTCGAAATACTGGACATGACTTTGATATTTATACGACTTTTTTTGTTTTATTTATAAAGCAATGCAAGAAACTACTTAACAAAATTCTATATTACCTGCGGCAAAATGTAAATCTTACTATTATAAGAATGATGTAGCCTGTCACCCACACCCTAATAACGAATAGATTATTACCTCATTACTCATTCATTAAAATTAGATGTGTATGAGGCTTTAAACATAAAATTGTTACATCACATAGGCTAAATTGTTAAACACAATCCAAAATTTCATCGTACCGACGGGACGGGTATAAAGTGTGTAACACTTCAAAGAAACATAATATTACATAGGCTGCTCTCCTGAACATGACCTCTCCTATAGTTATAAATATTAAAATACGGGACTTATCGCGCCTAAAACATAATTTTTTTTTTATTAACCGACTTCAAAAAAAGGAGGAGGTTTATCAATTCGACCGTATACTTTTTTTTTTATGTTTGTTCGCGGATAACTTCGTCGTTTATGAACCGATTTTGATTATTCTTTTTTTGTTGGAAAGGAGATATCCCAAGTGTGGTACCATGGTAATTTAATCGAGGTCTGATAAGTATCTCCAGAGATATTGAGATAAACACCTCAAAATTGGTACTGAAAATGAATAGCGCGGCATTGAAGTCGGTTCTTTTTGTTTTTAAACGATATTATTTAACTCGACGTTTCGACCAAGATCAATCGTCTCGTGACCACGATCAATGCAACTTGGTCGAAACGTCGAGTTAAATAAAAATTTATGTTTTAGGTGCCCGTGTTTTAATGTTTATAACTATGTTTTCAAATCGCGAAAGTTTAAAGTTTACAATGATCTCTCCTCTCGGCTTTGCCCTAGTCGGGTAAATAACAAAAGCGCCGCAAAGTGGACACTGAATATATTGTTAAAGACTCATTGACATCATCACCTTTTTTATATCGATGCCTAGATTCCAAATATTCAAAAGTTTGTACTAATATCAATAGCAATAAATGTATTGCCATTAGTATTTGTTATACATAATGTACAGTTTACACAGTTGTGTTGTGCATTTGGTTTAAATGAACCTACGGACAACCTTGTTCTAAAAATTAAAAGTACTTACTTTCAAACACATGTCACATTGTTATTACATTACAGTATAGTGACTGCTACAATGCTACATATGTACAAGTTTACTTTATTAGGAACATAGTTAATTTTTAATATGGTACAAGGTAACAGAACAAGCGAAACACTCGTAAGATGGTAACCGATTGTATCTGTCTTTAAGGCCCGCTTGCAGAAACCAGAGTTAATACATATTAACAACCAATAAAAAATAAAGTTTTCAAAGAAGTAGAGGTTCGGAGTTTTGGCAGGAACGTGGAAAGTGTTTGCTCTCATTGTATTTTTTCCTAAAATTTGTGTTCTTCTGCGAGTTAATGTGTAGGTAATAAATGTGGATTATTAACCATTAGGTGCCGGTGAATGTGTGCGAGTGTAGAGAATCAGCACAATGTTGAAAATCATGCTATTTGCGTTCTCACCAAAATTTCACTGAAAATCTACAGTAAAGTCCACATCTTTACTAAGGTATGACTTGTACTATACTTTGACTTGCAACTTGACCTGAAATATGACTTTACCTATCTTTACGACTTGAATTCTCAAAATCTTGAAGAATTTTAATACTTGACACTGGGTAAATTAATTATTTATATATCAATTAAATTAAATTAATGTATATTAATAAAATTAAATAAAATTAATTTATATTAATTAACTAATCGTGTGAAGCCATAATTTAATAAAATAGAAGTTCTTTCGAAATAAGTTATCATAGATGGCGCCACCAATGCATAATTGGGTTAAAAATGCAATCCACTAATTTCATCATATCTATGGTATCGTACTGTGGCTTAATTGGTCAGAGCACCTGGACATGATAACCGGGGGGTGCGGGTTCGAGTCCCGACGGTACGTTGACATTTTGGATTATGTGTAACAATTTACAAAAATAAGGATGAGGTTCTCAATTCGTATGTATGTTTTTATGTGGTTTTTTCGTTATTACTTTGCCAATTGTGAACTCGGTACCTCCTTAATTACTATTTTCTATTATATGAAAATTAAACATAACTCAGGAATGTTTTCTTATCATTACGAGAATAGATGTGTATCAGTAATATGAATTAACAAATCAAATAAAGCATATTATTTGTATGGCAGAATGTTACAGTTTTATCTCACCTTTGTTTACGAGCAACGGAAATACCATTATCCTGCCGTCTTATATTTTGACAACGACAAATATTTACCTAAAATATTATGTACTTAATTAGAAACTTACGTGGAAAATTGATTATTTGCAGGAAAACATATCACAACCATACCAATGTTGAGAGTCAGAGTATTCTTTGTCTTCGACCACATCATCGCTTACCTAATACCACGTATTACCAATACGTAGTATTATTATCTTTTCTATGCTAATACGTAGTACGAGTGCTTACGACTAGGCAAGATAGTGGTCAAACGCTACAATATATAAAAAATAAGTTCAAAAACTAAAACGCGACTACTGAAAAATCACTCTCTAAAAAGTATAAACAAGAAAATATTCTCAGCTGAGACCGCTATGTACAAACTATTCATTATGTATCGTGTATTATACAAACAACTACTTGTAATAAATATTTTATTGTATTTCATACATATTCATAGTGGTGTTCAGTGGATACCCGTGTTCTCAGATGAGAATATTTTCTTGAGAGTGATTTTTCAGTAGTTGGGTTTTAGTTTTTGAACTTATTTTTTATTTAAAGCATTTTGGGGTTTTTGGATAGATGTATACATGTGTACATGTCAACATACTTACTACACACACAGTGATCAACAAACACATAACCCTCCCAACTGCTTCTTAGCGACGCCGTGGGATAAAAATTAGTTTTCTTGACTTCGGCGGGATATATCTCGCCAACGCTACGCCCTACAAAAATATTATGTACTAAACTCTATCTTCATTTTAAAATCCCTATTCAACGATACCACACACGATGGAGTGGGGTGAGATTTTATTTAGTTCTGGACTTCGTCCCCTCCAGAGGGCGCCACATTCAATTTGTTGTGACGTCACATAGCCTATAACCAGCAGACAAATAGACGCGTCTAACGACACCTCATTTGTTAAATTATGATAAGTAGTTTAGAAGTTATGAGGGAACAGATTAACATACGTACAAAAACATAACCCTCCTTTTTGCTTCGCCGTAGTCGGGTAATAAAAGAAAAATAAAACTTTTTTATTTTTATTTCAATTATTACTATAATTGCACCTACTTATTACTATAATTACTTACAAGCTAATAATATGCAAAACCGGTTTCTTTCTTTTGGAATAAATTAAATTAATTATTAGAAATTACCAAATTACCCAATTTTCGGGTGCATGCCAGCAAAACCGCATTATGGAATTATTTGAAAGGGCTCGAAATGGTTTTTTAGTTCTGGTCTTTATGTCCTTAGAGAGCGCAGTTTTTAAATTTTAATATGACATCACATAGCCTATAACAATCAAAATTATTCCAACGATCCCTCATTAGTTAAATTATGATAGAGTTAAGAAGTTATGAGGGAACAAATTAACGTACGTTGTATACAAAGGCCTCCCTACCCTCTTACTATTGATCCCGGTCGGCAGCTAATGTAGCCATGGACTGCCAGTCTTTGTGAAAAGAGTCTAGCTCATCCCGCAATCTACTTCTGGGCATACCGCGACGTCTAATTTGCATAATTATATTTGAAAATTCATAAATATATCTTCCATCTCTTTCAGATTAGCCAGACATCCCTCTCAGTCCTGCTGACAGCGACGGCCTGCCTAGCGTCAGTAGTCAAGGACCCTTCCAACGGCAACTTCGAGCTGTTGATCCTGCACAACAATGACATGCACGCGAGGTTCGAGCAGACATCACAGAGCAGCGGGATTTGTACCACAGAAGATAGAGAAGCTGGCAAGTGCTACGGAGGATTTCCTAGGGTGGCGCATTTGTAAGTACCTAATAGAACTTATTACACCTATACCCTTTCCAACAAGTAATGCCTTGTAGTAAGTCAAATCATATAATGTATATTGTAAATTGCTCCTGTTATTTTGGTGTGCAATTAAAGAGTCTATCTATATCTTCGAGCATTTACCAATGAAGATGTCAATGCAAGGCTTACCCCTCTGGCTGGCCATATAGCCATTATTGGCCATATGTATTGGCCATATGAGCGTGCGTAGCTACGCTGTATCTTTAATACTGTGTGCGTATTTCAAGCTAGTGTGCGGGATCGTTAAAGTGAGTGATTTGTGTGTGTGCAATGCGTGTTTATCTCGTCCCCCGTAAGTATCGGCAGAAAAAAATGTTTGCGGATTACAACGTTAACATCTCCTTTGGTAAATGCTCGAAGATCTATATAAGAGATCTATCATCTATCTATGTACTTTTAAAAAAGTTTTTTCTCTCGAGAAAATACAATGGATCCGAATTAACTTACAGTCGTCAAATTAATTTACCCAAGTAAATAAGAAACATTTGAAAACCAAACGCCGCAGTCTAATTTTACTACTAAAGCCATCTAGTAAACGCGAACGCAAAGTTAATTGAATTGAGGTAAACATTGTACTAAAATATCAATGGTTATAGAAAATGTAATACACATTCTGTGACATTTGTATATCTATCTAATACTATAAGAATCTTTGTCCTGACATACTGACTGACTGACTGACTGACAGACAACGCACAGCCTAAACCGCTGGTCGTAGAGACTTGAAATTTGGAGGGTATATTTGACTTAGTACGTAATGGTGTTCTAAGAAAGGATTTTTCAAAATTCACCCTTTTAAGGGATGAAATGGGGGTTCAAAGTTTGTATGGAGAAACAAGTTTAGATAGTCTTTTCTTTTCGAAATTTCACGCAAGTGTTTCAGTAAATAAATAAGTAAACACGTGTGGCAGGCTTTTTTTGAAATGACACCCCTAAGAGGGTGAAATAGGGAAACAAAGTCTGAAAATCAATATTGTTTCGGATTGCGCTGAAATTTGGCATGCAGATAGTTATTACGACGTTAGTTCCCTCTGAGAAATTATTTTCTAAAATTCAGCCCTTAAGGGGATGTAACGGGGGTTCAAAGTCTGTATGGAGAAACAAGATTATATAGTTTTTTTCTATTTGAAACTTCACACAAGTGCTTTAGTAAATAAATAAGTAATAACGTATTTCAGGCTTTTTCGAAATTCAACTCCTAAAAGGGTGTAATGGGGTAACAGAGTCTGAAATTCAATATTGTTCTGGATTGCGCTGAAATTTGGCATGCAGATAGTTATTATGACGTTGGTATCCGTTAAGAAAATTTTTTTTTTTAAATCACCCCTTAAGGGGATGAAATGAGGGTTCAAAATTGTATGGAGAAACAAGATTAGATAGTTTTTTTTTTAAACTTCACACGAGTTCTTTAGTATATAGATAAGTAAATACGTGCCACAGGCTTTTTCAAAATTCCACCTCAAGAAGGTGAAGTGAGGTAATAAAGTCTGAAATCAATATTGTTTCAGATTGCGCTGAAATTTGGCATGCAGGTAGTTGTTTTGACGTAGGTATCCGTTAAGAAAGGATTTTTAAAATTCACTCTTTAAGGGGATGAAGCGGGGGTGCAAAGTTTGGATAGTCTTTTTATTCGAAACTTCACACAAGTAGTACTTCAGTAAATATATAATTAAATACAAGTTTCAGGCTATTTCAAAATGCCACTCCGAAGAGGGTGAAGTGGGGTAACAAAGTCTAAAAATCAACATTGTTGATTGCGCTGAAATTTAGAATGCAGATAGTTATTTTGACGTAGGAATCCTATAAGAAAAGATTTTCCAAATTCACCTCTTAAGGAGAGGGAACGGGGATTCAAAGTTTGTATGGCAAAACAAGATGAGATAGTCTGTTTTATTCGAAACTTTACTTAAGTACTTCTGAAAATAAATAAGTAAATACGTGTTGCAGGAATTTTCGAAATGGGGTAGGTAACAAAATCTGAAAATCAATATGGTTTTTTGGGTTTTATAAATATTTATTATTGCCCTATTTGCCTTAATCACGTGATAAATTGAAAACGGATGAACCGATTTGGCTAATTCTTTTTTGATGTCTTTTATGATAGAAAGGTTTTTACAAAAGAAACGTTATCTATACTTCTATACTAATATTATAAAAAGAGAACATTTGTATTTTTGTATGTTTGTAATGATTTGGCTCAAAAACTACTGGACCGATTTAATTTTTTTTTTCACTAATATATAGAATGGACTTTCGAAATGAAAATAGGCTATATATGATCCCGTTAATATCAAAGGTACATTCGTGGAGACCTAATTTGCAACCTAAGTCGACAAAAAAACGGTCGAAAAAACAGGTTTCTTACGAACGCTGCTCAATTGAAAAGAGATGGAAGAATATTTTCTATGCAAGAGTTGTACAACTTAATAAGACCTACAAAAAAGTCCGCGACAGCATATGTCTATCTCTTAAGGTTGACTCACAGTAACCATTTTAATCTTTAATTTTTTGTTAAAAAATATTACATAACTTCCAGGGCTATTTTCAAGTATATAGTATTAATCCTTATCCAAATAATTACGTTAATTAGCTTGGCCACATATTATAGATTAAAATTGTCCTTTACAGTATATAATTGTAATGAAAACTCTAGGAGATATCACGGATTTCACATACACGCATCGCAAAATGAATAAAATATTTGCAGTCAAACCACAGAATAGGTCATAGTTACTAAGAAAATATTATGATAAGCTTAGCTTTTCTGTAGATCCCCACCGATCGCAATCAATTTGAAGTCAATATAGTATAATAATATGATCCATTGTATAAAATAATAATGATCTATATATATATAATATAATATTTTCAACCACCCCGACTGATCTATGTATAATCTTTTCATTAAAAGCATTCCAATGACTTTAAACACGACATTTAAAATCTGAGCTGTAAGTTGGTGATGATTTGAGTATTCTGTAGAGTCCAGGAGATGTCCCAGCATCAGGTCAATGCTTCCATGTTCTTACAATATCGTTGAAGAAGAAGATTTTCGAATTGATCTGACCTATTAAATTTGATTAAAGCTCATAGTTTTATAACGATTGAACGAATTTTCATAAATCAAAGCTAAGAACACTCTCGATGAAGACATCTATCAAAAAAAACTATCAATAATAAAATCAAAATCGGTTCATCCGGTTGGGTGCTAAGATGCTACAGACAGACACACAGATACACACGTTAAACGTATATTACCCCTACTTTTTGCGTCGGGGAACGCCGTAAGGTTACGACGGCAGATGTTCTCCTTGGTGGTAACCTACTTTTCAACCGACTTCCAAAAAGAAGGAAGTTCTCAATTCGTATGTATGTTTCTTTTTTCTTTCTTTTTTTGTGTGTGTATGTTACGCGATTACTCCGTCAATTGTGAACCGATTCGAATTATTATTTTTGTAATCGGTAGGGTACGTTTTCGAGGTGGTCCCATTGTAATTTCATTGAGATGTGATAAGTATCTTCAGAGATATGACGATAAACGTCTCAAACTTGCTACTGAAATTGACTCGCGGGGCATTGAAGTCAGTTGTTTTAGTTTTTAACTATCTTGATTATTGGTAGATTTAATGATTCCACCAAAATCTATGATTCATGAATGCACATAAAACTTTCATTGGTAGGTATATAGCTAGGATTAGAACCAACGACCCTCGGGTCAGAATCAGGGTAACTATCCTTTACGCTAAAGGGCCGTCCAATACTACTACTACTACTACTACGTAAGTATCATAAAACAATGTCCGTCATTGCGTCTGTCTGTCTGTTCGCAATAATCTCAATAGTTTCTGAACGGATTATCATGCGGTTTTCACCAATAGCCAGAGTGTTTATGAGGAAGGTTTAGGTCTTAGGTGCATAATTCGTTAAGGTTTTGTGTAAATTGGTTGACATATGACGATGATTGTTAAATATGTTAATATTTTATATTCGATGCAACAAACTGATGCAAATTTTGTAGGCATATATGTTCTACCCGTGCGAAGCCGGGGCGGGCTGCTAGTAAGTAAATAAAAGAAGTTTATAACGCGGGCGAAGCCGCGGGGCACTTCTAGTGTCTACATATAACCACAGAGCCCTTAGTACGAGTTTTCATACCAAACTCGATATCGTATATCGAACAAATGTTGTATGAAAAACAGCACAGCGCCTCTAGTGGTATTCACAATTTACTAAATTTAGACCGAAAATAAGTCGAAAACTATGTGAGATCTGTCTAAAGCGTTTACGATGAAAACTCGTACTAAGTACTAAGGGTACGGAATATTATATATGTAGATAGAGAGTATTGTCACAGACTTATTACCAGTGTGATATTAAGGAAACGATCATGCAAAAATGTCCATTAAAACATGTTTCGCCAATTAAGGTAGACTTCTAAGATATATCAGCGCTCATACAATTTAGAGGTCTAGCTTAATTGGTACCAACCAACGGTACGGAAGCCTCGGTGGGCGAGTCCAACTCGACTTGGCCGGTTTTATTTGATTCTTATCGCATTGTTTGGTTCTTACAAGTGCAACTAATAAAAATAAAAATATCATTCTGCATTTTGTGCGATTATTCAAGTTATTTACTGCTGCATCATTCTTGTACTGAAAAACATCGAACAGAACGTAAAACTGGTTTTCAACTAAAATTGTTAAAGTTATAAGTACAACCACCTAAAAATCGAATTTGTAACATTTAATAAAACATACCTACATGGAGGTATATTTTTTCTAAAATCTTTTGTCATTTATTTCCTCGTAAGCAAGTTTCATAACGACAGACCTTGGATTACACTAACATCCTAAATTTATGTTTATAATATTAATTTTAGACGAATTAATATTTTTATTACTGATCGTGATGAATAATTATAAAAAGCTATATTAATGGTCTGACTGAATTAATTGATTTTGTTTCGTATAATTTGTGATGTTGGTAGGGATCTAATATACCTACATATAAAATTTAAACCGGAGGTGGTGCAGTAAAATATTACCTTGTATGGGGGATCATTCCAAATCTTACGTCAACTTTACAATTTATAGATTATATTATACTCGTAGTTATAGACTAACTATAATAGCGCGCCTACAATTTTTAAATCAGCTTGTTGCGTCGAGTATGAATCGACATCTTCTACGATCATCGACATATTTCAACCAATTCACACAAAACCATAACAAAATATACACCTAAACCTTCCTCGCGAATCTCTCTATCTATTGGTGAAACTGCATGAAAATCCGTTCAGTCGTTTTTGAGTTTATCGCGAACAGACAGACAGTTGCAGCTGGGTACTTTGTTTATAACCGACTTCACAAAAAAGGAGGAGGTTTTCAATTCGACTATTTATTTTAACCGACTTCTCAAAAATGGAGGAGGTTCTCAATTCGATTTGTTTTTTTTTAATGTTTGTCACCTCATGCCTTCCGTTTGGGTCCATTCAAATTTTATCGAGATCTGATAATCATCTCCGGAGATATGGAGATAAACAATATACTCTAATCAAATAAACGTATACCTTGATGACATGATTAATATGGCTATAGCATAGACCTATTTAACTCTATGGGCTATAGTGGCTATTTTGACTATCGCGGCATGTGATGACGTATTTTTTCGTTTTGTACGATCATAAATTATAATACTGTCGATAGGTAACAGGCTCTATTAGCGAAGACTGCTAGTTTGATTGATTTTTTGTGACACTGCACTGTCCGTATCACTATTTTGAAACAAACTGAAATATTTAAAATATAGGTCGGCTCTAATAAAAATATTACCGTTTATTAGTAGAAATGGTTCAACAGATGTAGTTAATACAAGTTGATGGATGTTTCTGTAACATTCGATATAATTCTCCATCCATAATATACAGGGTGTTACAAAACTACCCGTAACGCCGAAAGGAGGTTAAATGGGGCCTTATAACGAGTCCATTCACAATATTTAAGAACCGCAGTTACGCTGTATAACGTACCCCAAAAAAATAAAAAAATATTATTATTTTCACTGATGTGCAAACCCTATTTCAGTAAAATTAAAGAGTAAACTACGCAGAATAGACAAAAAATTTAAAAGACCTAACCTAACGTATATACTTTTAACTCCTGCTATCCTCATACGATTGCTACGAGTGCTACGAGTGCACGAGTGTCCTTTACCGATACATCTACAAATACAGACCAATAACTACCAATTTTTATTGAACTAGACTCTACTGCCCATTCGCCCATGCCCTGAGTAAACTCACAAACTATTGGATCCGTGATAAAAATCCGCTTTCGTTCGCATGAAAAATCACGGAAACCTATATTGGGCACGAATTTCATCTAGTCCTACCCGCGTAGTTTTAGATGCGTACTCACAACTATCAGAACCGGTACCAATGCAATCAAATTCGGAAACTTGATGTTTTATTATCGTCACCTGAAATATAATTGCAATAATTGATGATTCCAGGGTGAAAGAGGCACGAAAAGCCGCTCAAACTGGCGAGGGTCCTCCAGTCCTCTATCTCAACGCTGGCGACACTTACACCGGCTCTACCTGGTTCTCCATCTACAAGTGGAAGATAGCTGCAGAGTTCATCAATGCATTGCAACCTGATGCCGTGGTAAGACATACAATAGGTTCAAAGTTAGGTTACTTACCGCCGTATTCATGGAGATGACGAACACATAGCGTTTGATTTGACACATTGTCAATAATGTTATAGGTTTGAATGACATTATGCGTTCGTGAGCACTGTGAGACCTCATAGTGCTATTTGTGACTACGAGGGTAATATGGATGTGACGTCAACTGTTTGCTGGTACAAGCGTATTTATTTTTGCTTGGTTGGCGTATTTGTAATAAGTTTGATGAATTCGTATTACTATGAGAATTATTTCACAAGTCAATATAATAAGTCATAGTACAGAGCAGTAATGCATCTTCATGTAGCAGTACTAAGCGCAGCTTGTATGAACGGAGAAATACTGAAACAAGAATGTTTTATCTTGTGGAAGGTGAAATGAAAAACAAATTAAAAAACGTATATATGCCTACTCGAATAAAGCTTACATGCCTACCTAATCAGGTATTTGACTGTATTATAAAAAGTCTGCAAACGATTGTGAATTGTAATATTACAAGACGATTAGCAATTCTCAATGAAAGCATGTTTCAAACGTTAAAGTAAAAAATAATGTCCAGAAGTGTGAAACAAATAATATTACGTATTTCCTATTTCATATAATGCATCTATAATTTGTATAGCATAGTGTCATTTATTAGATAGCTATATCACACTATAAGTAGAAATGAGATGCTGTCAAATAGTTACCATAAATAAGTTGACATTGAATCGAAACAAAACAACTGATTTATAAATTGTGTAGTTCCGCGGATTAACACTAATTTTATTTGTGGAAATGTTCTGAAGGTGAAATCTGAATCTGATCTGTGAGCTCTTGTTTAAATTCTAACTATCTTGTGAAAAAGTCTCAATATACGATTCATCCTTGATCGTTAAGATTTATGTTTATATTTTTTACATTTAGTCCGTTGTTACGTATTATCGTGACGTTTTTTGTGGATTATGTCCGTGACCGAGACTTTTTGTGGCGTCTTCTAAACGTAAACTGTGAAATCAAACGAAATTAGTTTGAATTTTATCTTGTGATCGAATGATTGTAAGTCTTTTGGCCTTCGTGCAACCCAATTTGTAGTTGAAAAGAATTTGATGAGTGATTATTATTATTTTACGTTCATCTAAAAACGTCTTTATTAAGTAGGTTTGGTTTAACTACTAAATAGAGATATTAGAATTTTATAATTAATTAGAATTTTACCTTCTTTAGGTACGTAATATTATTGTAACAACTGGTACCTATTATACTTTGTGATAGATAGATTGTTTGTACAAATGGGAACACAAATTATTACAATAGATATCGGTACAGTTTACCTACTTTATCAATTATCTACGAAAATCTAGATAGGAAGAGATCCAGGTACTTTTGGCAGGAACGTGAAACAGTGTGTGTGCACTCATTGTGTTTTTTTTAATTGTCTCTTTCGCGAGTAAATGTGTATTATAATTATGATGATTATTAAACCATTATTACTCACAATGTGTCAGGATCGTAGCATGTGGAAAGAAGTAGTCTCTGTCTCAGTCTACCCCAAAGGAAAAAGGCGTGATTGTATGTACGTATGTTTATTAAGCACAGCAGTAGATACATAGTAGTAGCACCTATTATATAATAGTTACTAGAAAGTAGTAATAATTACATTATATTAATTGATCACAACAAATAAATTACAATTAGACCATTAATTAATTTACGTAAATAAGTTTTTCGTGAAACTTCAACATTCGATCACAGTTTTTTTCGTTTACGTCGAATTGTGTGTGATATTTTGTCATTGTGTGTTTGTACCACGTGCTTCAGCTATCTAGCTTATGTTGTGACCAGTCTTCAATTTCTCCAAAGGGTAAGGATATTATCTCAAATCGACTTGGCTTAGTAATTATATTTCTGTGGCAATGGTATAAAAGTGAATAAAGTACTTAGATAAACCTAAAAAAGGTTTATGTAAGAGTTAGTCCCAAGATCATTTAAATTTTGCTATAAAAAAATATAGGGCTCACAATCATAAAGTTCCTAACTTTAAATTATAATTCTACGTCTTCAAGCAATAGTTTTTTAATTAATTTGCCATAGGAAAGTAAGCTTTAGTCGATCTGCGATAATTTGAACTGTCAAGGTAAGTATGTAATGTTTTTTTTAATTATTGCTTAATGCAGTGTGCAGTGTATAAGTGTACCTTGATATGCTTTTCCTTATATATAATAGATAAAAAAATACATAACAATATTGCGGCATAGCAAAATACATAATTATAGCATAGTTTTACAATCCATATTGTAAGACTGTAATTAAACTTAGTGCTGAACACGATACATTATGTATTTGATTCTGTTTTACTTGACATATTGAAAAAAACACACTACACACCCACCTATACTCACCCACCCATCCACACACACTCATACACACACACACACATACACACACACACATACACACACACACACACACACACACACACACACACACACACACACACACACACCCACACGCACACACATTTATCACAAGTGATAAAATTTTGAACTACTACTGTACCTACTTGGATCTTGCATACTTGTATACGAATGCTTTTTTCGCGATATTACTGGTTTATAATATTCTCGTCTACCTTTTCATATACCTATTATTGTCATAAACTTTCCTTGCGTATGCCAATTCAGGTGACGGTATAAATCTAGTTTCCACAACAAAATCATATATCTACCTAACGAATATTTATTTGTATTGGTAACAGTCTACTTGTCAGTCTGCAAAATCTTTATGCAAAATTATGTACAATTTTATAATTTTACGTATTATGTCAAAATCTTTGAGGACTCGTCGTTGTCTATGTGGATTGAACTGAAAATTATTATAAGTAATATAAGGATATTAATTAGTTAGCTCGATATTAATTAGCTCCAGTTGGGGATATTCTAGATCTGACATTGAAAATTTAAATCCCATTGTGACATTTTTATCAGATAGTGAACAATGCTTGACTATCTACTGTAAAAAAAAACTCCGTTTTACTAAACAGAGATTTTTTTACAGCATGCTTCTTGTATACTTACAACAAGCATGCTGACAGGGCCGGCAAAAAATTAACTGAGTTCAGAAACCTTACCACTTAGTGATACTTATGGTACTTAGGGCCAGTTTCACCGGTTCCTGATAAAGCCCCAGATAGTTATCTGACAAATGACGCCATATAAAAGCTAGCAAAAATTCTTCAGATTTCTTCATATAAGCTCTATCAAGCCCGTGAAACTGGCCCTTAGTGTTTCAGACAATTGAAACCTTACCACTAAATTGTCTGTCAAGAAGTCAGTGAATTACATTCCATAGAGCAGCTTACATGATTCAATTTTGGGAAAGCCCAACAGTGAAATTAAAACTTTAACTACTGTGTACCATATCCATATAGGTCATCCATGTCAATAATGCGTAGGTAGGTTTACATACCTACATACGCATACATAGCTGTGAGGTAAATACGTTGCATTTGTGTGCGTTAAACACAAAGGATTGAAAATTCAGCGTCGAAATTGAAACGAACTCTTCATTTGAATAAATTCCACCTGCATTCTGGTAAACAAAATTTGCAACAGTGTTTTACAGCGCGTTTATGTAGAATACCTACTGAAAAGAATACTAGTACATATTAATTTTGAGCATTTAACTTAGTATACCTGGGTATGTCATACAACGCGTCGTGTTTGTATCAAAGGCTCAATTATTGCTCAGATTACACCGAGTTATGTACGTGACTCTACCTTAAGAAAGTGTGGATTATGAGATGGGACCAAAGGTACTTGTAGGTAGTTTATGTAAGGATGATTGGTTGAGAAGATTTTATTTAGGCTGGTTCTGTGCTTAAATCGCTCAAGTCCTATTAATAATCCTGGTAGATTAGTTCACTAAAATGTATAAGTTTCATAACTGTTCAGAAGCCTCATAGATATCCTTCGGAGTGTCAAATGCCGTCACAAAGGCTAACAATGTGCAAAATGGCTGCCAAATCAGACAACATGATTAGTCGTGAAAATAAACACAAATAGGTACACCTTTGCATGGTGATTATTTTCATAACCAATACATTGAATTATTAATGCGAAAGTCGGTTTGTTTATTGGTTTGCTTGAGACTTCTTCACGGTCAAACGGCTGCACCGATTTACCTGAAATTTTGTACATGGATAGCCAGTACTATGGATTAGGATATAGGATACTTTTTAATGCGAGCGAAGCCACGGGGAACAGCTAGTATTTAATAATCTCATCGTCCTACATCCATAGCAAATAAGTATTTGCCGTTTAGACTATATAGATAGTTATGACGTACCTACCTACTTGCTATAATGTTTCAATAGCCACGTTTCATGATGTTTGAGTAATAAATCTCACGATGACTATATCAGTTTATAACACAGACCTTGTATTACCTACTTAATCTATGGTTTATCACTTATAATTAGCGTTACGCAGGCATTCAGAAATGCGTTAGTACCTACAGTAGTTAAGGTACCAACTCGATATATAAACTGGCATTTAGCTTATATACTTTTACGTACTCGAGACGGGTACAATTACATTGATGCTAATGGTAGGTATCAAAACAATGGCTGAAAATCGATACCAGACAAATTGAATCGTCTGACTAGATTGTAGGCTGCATAAGTTACGGAAATCACAGGAAGACCTATGTATAATCTATCCTATCAAAGGGGTCTAATTACAAAGTAGGTACTGTACAAATAAAGTGTAAAAGGAGGTTGTGTACAGTCTCTTTTTGTTCTGAGATATTCAATTTTGCTTAGCAATGTTGTCTCAAATCTATATTCTCCAAATATGTTACAAGTCACAAGGTGCCAAAGTTCTAAAGTAGTGGGTGACTTAAACAAAAATACACTTACTCGAATTAAAAAGCTCCTAGTTTTGTGACGTCGATCAAAAATAAATCACTCGAGATCCTGAAGATGGCCTCCGGATGAGACCGTAACATATTATGTCGATCGCTATATCGACATCGTATAAGTCACGTTAAATTCCCGATCTTACATAAGATCATCTTTGAGACAACATCGCTAACAGGAAAGAAATCAGTAACTGCATTCTCTTTTCACGTGAGGCGGACATTTATATCCCATACCGGATATTACAATGAAGCGATGAAATCATCTCACAAGATACCTACCTACCTTTCCACCAGAGATGTGCTGGGCATCCAAGCGGTGGGCATGGTCAAAGCTAAGCTACGTAAGCCACGTAAGCTACGTAACCCAAAGCTTAGCTTATTTTAATTTTAATTTTGTGAATGAAGCAGTAGTTAGATTATCTTGAACTGCTATTTACCTACAACTCTTTCTTTTTTTAAGTCAAGTATTGTATTATATTGCAATTTGATACGTTTACAATGCTTACATTATGTTAATAAATATACGTGAAAAATAACTAAAGACTAAGTATACGTCAACTTTTAATTTGTTTCCAAAATGTACACAACAAAAGCTGTTTGTCTTCCGAATAATAAATAAAAATACATAAAATAAAATGTTCAGTGAATGTAGTAGTTGTAGAAATTTAGGAGTATACATAACTGCTTTTAAGGTGATAAATAAAATGAGAAGAATTGAAGAAATGAGCGTATGGATTAATTTCAATTTAACGACACCGTAAGTTTTTAGAACTAGGTACCAAAGTACTTAAATTTAATACAGTTTTTATAACACTTCTACTAACAAACTCACTTTCATTGTCAGTCCATTCATATATTACGTTTTTAAAATGCTTTATTTTTAACAAAACGCTTTCGACAAATTTGTTTGTCTTGGTGAGGTTGGTGATGGTAATATTGTCAAGATAATTACATGTCTCAGAGTTTTTACACATAATACTCTATATGAGTGTTCAGGTTCTCGAAAATACCAAATTAATCCATAAAATAACTACTAACCAATCTTCATAATCAATACTAACCTTTTTGAATGAACGTAACCGAATGCTGCCAGAATCCCAATAACATTTTAATTTTTAATATTTCAGTCCCTGGGCAACAATGATTTGGAGAAGCGATCCAATGTCAACTCTTCCTTGATTGACAACATTAACACCAAGATATTAGCAAGCAACGTCATCCTCAAGTCGGCTAAGGACAACGAAAACGTACAAAAATTCATAGTCATCAACGTAAGGGACGTGAAGGTTGGCATCATTGGATACTTGACTCTCGATGCAGATACCTTAGACACCGAGGGAGACATTGAATATATAGATGAAGTCATAGCAATCAGGGAACAAGTACAAAAGCTAAAAGCGCAAAATGTCAACATAATAATCGCTCTCGGTCACTCCAATCATGAGACAGATCAGGCAATTGCCAAGGAAGTAGAAGGTCTTGACTTTATTATCGCTGGCCAGAAAAATAAGTTTTACTGGGACGGAAGGACCGTTTTAGACGAAAATTACGAACATCCCATAGAAGTGACACAGTCTTCCGGAAAAGTAGTACCTGTGATCCCATCGACATCCTACAATAAATACCTTGGAAGAATGTTAGCAACATTTGATGAAAATGGTGAAATAATATCGTGGGACGCCGAACCAATCCTTCTTTCTGATTCGGTGTCTCAAGACGACAAAGTTCTGCAGGTTGTCAAGGCTCACAGAGATGAAGTTGTTACTAGGTCTGCAGAGGTAATAGGGAGTACAGCCGTTGTCTTAGATGGTACTTCCTGCAAGACCGAAGAATGTAATCTCGGCAATTTGATCACTGATGCCATGGTTTACTTTTACGCTGTAAGATTTCCTGGTGAAAGATGGACCGATGCTCCTATGGCGATCATTCACGGTGCAGCACTGGCTAATTCTATTGCACCCGTCAATCGGCCGGCTGCTGTGACGTTAGGTGACCTGTTTTCTGCATTGCCCGTAGAAAGCCGCCTCGCCGTTGTTACCATGTCTGGTGCAGTACTGACTCAAATACTGGAACACTCTGTCTCAATTTACAATACCGAAACTCCTTCAGGAAGATTGCTTCAATTCTCTGGAATTCGCGCGACGTATGATATGTCCAAAGAACCTGGATCGAGGCTGGTAGAAGCCGTAGTCCGTTGCTCCGAATGTTTCGTGCCTGAGTTTTATATTATTGAAGACTCCAGGACTTATAAAGTCCTGATGCCTGCAGCGTTAGCTAACGGAGACTTTGGGTATTCGATGCTTGTCGGACTTGATAGGGTGAATCTTTTAATTGATGAAGTGACTTGCACTGCTGAGTACATCCGTCTGAGAAGTCCCGTTTACCCTGAGGTAGCTGAACGAGTTGTATTGAAAAACGCTGAAGGCGTTCAAGACACAGGTGCGGCATCTGGCACCTCGGCGAGTCTACTTACAGTTATCATAATGCCGTTAATCTTAAATAATCTGTTGGGTACACGATAAACAAATTAATATTACATACCTATATTATATAAAAAAGTCTTCAATTCATTAAATATGAATAAATTTGGTGTTCTTCCTTCTTTTTTCTCCTTTTTTCTCAGAATACTACGCGGTATCAAGTTTTAGCTGATTTCTTACTAAGATCCTTTATAAAACTAAAAGAACCGGCTTCAAATGCCTCGCTAGTCATTTTCAGTACCAAGTTTGAGGTGTTTATCTCCATATCTCAAATTTAAATGGGACCACTTGGAAAGTATACCCTTTTAAGCAAAAACTATTTTTTCAAATCGGTCCAGGCGTCATTGAGTAATCGGGGAACATACATAAAAAATAAAGATTCCGACGAATTGAGAACCTCCTTCGTTTTTGAAGTCATTATAAAATTAGGTTCGCAGAAGGCGGCTAGCAATGACTAGTTTGACAAGTAGGCTGTTTGGCCAAGGGAAGGTCACAATAACACCTTTCGAGTCTCAAAATAATGCTTGTAATTTATCAGTAATGAAGATTAAATATTATGTTTCTTTGAAGTGTTTAACACTTTATATTTTTTGTAAATTGTTAAACACAATCCAAAATTCCCGTCCCGTCCCTTCGGTACGATGAAATTTTGGATTGTTTTTAACAATTTACAAAAAAATGAAGATTAAGTTTAAGTTTTAAGTAGAATTATGCCTTATGCTTTCTAGATTTAACTTTTTACCCAACTGCGCCAGTGGGAGGGTTATTCCTTCTTTTATCTGTTAGGAAACTGTTAGAAAAAGACATCACACGCCGCGCTGGCCTAAAAAAAGTCCATGTAGACTTCGGTTGGGTTAAAATAAAACTATGCGGGACTTGGACTAACACATAGTGGAAACTAGTGATGACCAAAGTACTTTTGTGTATATTCCAGGCAACATTCCAACTTAAATAGTCTTATAACATACTAAACTTGCTTTACTAATCCTAGTCATAAATAATAAGAAATATATAAGCCCTTCACCCTAGAAGGAAAGGGACAAGGGGACGCAGAAAAAATCCATTGGATGTTAGCTCATGCTGCCATAATTAGAAAAACCTTACGCAAGATACATTTCGCCGTTCCTACAAATAACATCAAAACGATTGAGTACATCGAGGTACATGTAAACCAGAGGTGCCCATCATAAACTGACTTACGTGCCGAGCTGCGCGCGATCGGGCGTAAGTAGTACTTACGCTAAACTAAGCGAGATGTAGATTCAGCACTGCTTTTTATTTAAACGTAGAGCTAGTTCGCAACGCGTCATCTGGTACGTAGTACATACACATCTATGGTTGAGTATTGTTTTATCCACGTTAAGCATGGGAACCTTAAAATTATTAATACTAATCTAAAATAAACCTACGAAAGGCAAAATCACATTCATTGTTTGAAACGTCGGCGATTAGCAATTTTGCAACTGCATGATTAGATACTGGTCTGCATTGATAGTGAAACTTGGCGGGACATGTATGCCGCATGTCTGACAATCTGTGCGCCAAACCTGCTGCTACGTAGGTTCCTTCTTGGGTTCTTCAGAATGTTAATATTGCGCACAAAATATACGAACGATTTTTTTCCGCAATGCGCGGACACAGTGCTTTGGTGTTGTTCACAGAGTGACGAATAAAAATCACAGTGGGCGCTTAGCCTTAGTTCCTTGTTGAATAGTTATCTACTGAACATAGCAGAAGTGGTTCGATCTAGGTTAACTAATAAACAGCAGGCTTAACATTTAATTTGATAGGTTTGAAATGATCGAAATGACAGAGATAGAGCTATTAGTACAGCTTGCATAGCAGCACGCATAGCAGCATAGATGCGTCTCCGTCATTTAGTTCATTTTGTTCATTCCATAATCAACTGTCAAAGTAGGTGATAAGGGGGCAGTACGTAGTATAGTGACCTAGCTCGTGACAGTATCACAGACAGTATGTAGCAATGACAATTCGTAGTAAGTAGATAGTTCGAGGTCTTACCCATAAGGGTAAGGTCCTCGAATTACGCTTATATCCATAATCTATGCTTACGTATACCGGAACTCAAAAGATATCTGGGCTCAGTGGATGCTAGATATACCTAAACCCTGCACCTCCGGACTAAGGTACCTACTTTTGTTGGGATTTTTACCGTAGGACATTATAGTAAAATAACTTATCACATCTTTACCTAGGTACTACTTCGGCATCTCGGTACTTAGTATAAATTTCACACAATTCAAAACACTACAACATACAATTTATGTAATAAGGTACTTATCATGTTAGTTGCATGTCAATCTTCCAAGCTTGCTGCATTTGATTGTTTTTTTTGCTTGATTGGAACCCCTGTTTAATTCTACAATGCATGTCGCATGCAACCTATGATTCTAAAATACATTTAAGTGCGTAAAATGTAACTAAGACTGAATTATTTAATAAAGTTTACGCATAGTGCAAAATGAATTAATATAAAATAAAAATGTTAAAATTTCTTAAAATAAAGCTTACTAGCAATGTCGATTGCACATAACTTGTAGTCTTGTTAACCCCTCTAACTAAGCTAAATATGCTTGTGTCTGGAGTAGGTTCACGTCAACAGGACAATATTGCAATAGGTGGACCAACGCCTTAGCCATTGGGCTATTGCAGCTTTAATTAATACAACTATCAATTTATTTATAATACTTAGTTAATTTCATTATACATCTATCATACTGTGCTAGGACGACAATTAAATAGGTAAACGAATAAGCTTAATATATTTTGCTTGTCAATATCGGTCTAAATTATGACACGCACGATCCGACTGGGCTGTTTCTACACCAAAGATGTACGATATAGTTAAGCTGAGCGAAGAAGAAAATCATCAATAGTAGATTTCATCTTCTTAGCCGCTTAAATTATACTTATGGTGGATTGTTTTCGCACTGACCGCGAGCTACCTCGCACATTTTTTGTGATTAGGTGTAATCCCGCTGCTTCATCATGACCATGACCTTAATCTTCCTAATTAAACTGACTATGCATGTGTTAACTACATCATAAAATATCTTAGATATTACTTGCTTGTCATCTGTCTGGGTGATATTTTTAGTTTTTATGGCAATGACTTTTCATTGTTTCAGTCTCTTGGAAATCACGAGCTCGATAACGGTGTCTCCGGATTGACACCATTCATCGAAAACTTGACCTGCCCCGTCCTCGCTGCCAACCTTATCCTTAACAAAGAACCGACACTAGAGGCGGAGCAAAACCTTATGAAGTCGGTTGTGTTTGATGTCAACGGAACCAAAGTAGGAGTCATCGGGTATTTGACACCTGATACAAAAATATTAGCAATCAGAAACAACGTAGAATACATCGAAGAAACTGTAGCTATAAGAGAAGAAGCAATCAAACTCAAAAGTCAAGGAATAAAGATACTCATAGCACTAGGACATTCTGGCTTTACTAAAGACTTAGAAATAGCTGAGAAAGTCGAAGATATAGATTTAGTCATAGGAGGTCACACCAATACATTCTTGTGGAATGGAATAAGTCCAGATGTAGAGAAATCCGAGGGACCGTACCCAACTATGGTAAAACAAAAATCTGGCAGAGTAGTTCCGGCGGTGCAAGCCTACGCTTATACGAAATACCTCGGAAAACTACATCTAATTTTTGACGCCGAAGGTGAATTGGCCACCATTGATGGGAATCCTATTCTATTAGACAATAAAGTCTCTCAAGATCCTGAAGTTTTGAACATCGTCAACTTATATCGAGGTGGTGTGATGAAAATATCAGAGACGGTTGTTGGAAATACCTCCGTAATATTAGACGGTCAATCTTGCCGATTGCAAGAATGTAATATGGGTAATCTAATAACAGATGCTATGGTTTTCAAATATGCAAAAAGTTACAAGGGACATGGTTGGACAGACGCTCCGATAGCTATCATACAAGGCGGTGGAGTGAGAGCTTCAATTTCTCATATAAATCTGCCGGCAAACATAACACAAGGAGACCTAATCAATGTCATGCCATTCGATGGCAATATGGTTAAGATTACAATTAAAGGCTCCGATATTTGGAGAATGTTCGAACACGCTGTGGCTAAGTACAATCCTTCTAGAGCACCCGGACAGTTCTTACAGATTTCTGGCTTGAAGGTAGAGTACGATTTAAAAAGAAAACCTGGTTCGAGAGTTGTGAAAGCTGACGTTCGCTGTGGGGCCTGCCAGGTGCCGTCGTATTCTACTTTGAATAAAAGCGAAGAGTATAGAATATTGATGCCTTCATTTTTGTCATTGGGGGGAGACGGATTCGCCATGTTCGACGGATTGCCGGCGAGTTCCCTAAGTTATGATGAGCTACAGACTACATTAGAATATATCCAAGGACATAGTCCTGTATATCAAGGCGTAGAAGGTCGTATTATTATCCACAACGCGGATTCTATGCGTGCAAATTCTGAATCTCGCTTAAATGTATCCATAATGACAGGGTGTTTAGCTTTGATGTGCATTATGATATAGCCAATATTATTTGTAATTGTAGACAATTATTTTCTAGGAATGGATATAATAGCTACAAGTACTATATGTACTTATTATATTCGTTACAATCTAGTAGGAAGGTATTTATAAAAGGCGTGATGAAAGATTTTGAAATCCTCTTCCGTAATGTGGGAACACATTTACTTTTCACGAAAAAACCTATATTTCGATAATTAACTTAAGTTTAATGAGGTTTAAAGCAATTTTTCTAATATTTTTTCAATAGGTAGTGCGCAAAAACAGCTCACATGTGTCATGGCGTCGGCTGTGACGTCACGCATACGTTAATGACATACTTAACGAAGTAACTATTATATATAATCTGTGACAATGAATACACATGGGTTTTCCAAAATGTATTAACATTTTCAAGAAAACCTTATAAGAGGACATAGGTGTGACGTCGTGCGCTGTGATTGGTGTTTCAATCAAAATGGCCGATTGCAGAATTCAAGAAAAATCTTAATAATCTCAATTTTTTATGTAAAACTAAACGATATAGTGTTTTTAATTGTTTTAATATGTATTTCTCAAAATCATCAAATCTTCAATTTTTTGATACTGTCGTCATGCCTATTAAATAAGAGATGAATCGAAATTTATCTTTACAAATAAGAATAAAGGTATTATAAGAATTGAATGAATCAATTCTTATAATACCTTTATTCTATATTATACCTACATTATTATCAGTATTATTTTATTAACGTCTTAACTGGAAAGTCTTCTTTAACTGGAAAGTGTATTATTAAGTTAAATTTATATTAATTTTGAACAAATGTAAAATATAAATATTAGTCTTTAGTAGGTACCTAATAGATATCAAAACATATCATAATTAAGAATGTAATAAATATGAACCTCATTTTGACTTCTTTTTAGGACTTTAACCTGATTTTATGCCTATTTTGCATGTTCAATATTTTAAATAAATGAGTTTACGAATTTAAAATGTGTTCTCTTCCTATCCATAAGTATTAGTAAAGATTAATTTGTAGAAAATGATGCTGAATGTACTATATATAAATATGATTTTTTATGAATTTTTCGACTGTGTAATAATAGGTACTATTTTTGTTTCTCCATTTTTGACCTAGGTTTCCAAAGGTTTAGAGATCGACTGATAGGCTTCAGAATATCATAATCATGTTAAAAACACATAATTATGCGTAGTTTTAGCGACAAAAACTAGGATCATAGGTTATGATTTATTAAAATACTAACAAACATAGGTTAGTATTTTTTATAAAAGTATAAAAAATAATTAAAATCGTTTAAAAAACTCGTAAACTATTTTCACATGCCACGCTAGTCATTTTCAGTAAGTAACATGTTCTGATATTAGTTCTGTTCTGATATAAGAGGAGGTATTTATTAACATACCTCAGGAGATACTTATCGGATCTTGATAAAATTTGCTGAAGGCCACCACCTATTCAAGAATGATTAAAATCGATTAATTTTCAGTGACAAGTTTGAGGTGTTTATTTCCATATCTTTGGAGATACTAATCACGTCGCTATTAATTGTACAATCAGACCAAATGGGAAGTATACCCTCTCAAAGACTAACGGAGTTCTGAGGTAAGAAACCTAAAAAACAGACGAAATTAAAACCACCTCCTATTTTGAAGTCAGTTTAAAAAGTACAGACTTATTGAGAACCACCTCCTTTTATATTCGGTTTAAAAAAAAACAAACATATTGAGATCCTCCTCGCTCCTCCTTTGTTGAAGCACACCAGAGGATTTAATGACAAGGAATCGCAGAACTAATGAATCTCCGATCTGGTAAGACGGTGTAGTAAACCTACGTAGAGAGGTGAAGTAAAATATTAGATAGATCGCACTTTCATATTTCCAAACAGGATTGATTTTTGAGATGGAATCGTACCTACAGTAAAACGTTCTTAGGAGTATGTAAGTATTAATTTTTGGACACAGATTTGAAAAATGATCGACGTCAAAAATAAACACTATCCTGTTTCATATAAATAAGGAACAAAACACTGCCAAACCAACTCACAGATCATGTAGTAAGTACATCAATAGTAGCTAGTAGTAGCTAGACCAATAATTGAGGTTAAAGTATCTCAATGATGAATAAAGTTAAAAATAGTAATCTAAAAAAGCGCAAGCCAGATAGAAGAGACGTAAGGCGAGGAAACGGTGAGAAAGATACGTCTTATAGATGGACTTTCATTCATTCATATAAATTGCAAAGTAAGGAAATCTCGCGATGCAAATCATACAGAGAGGACGAAGTGGAGACACGTCTTTTTAACCGACTACCAAAAAGGAGGAGGTTCTATGTTTGTATGTATTTATTTATTTTTCCTTACTCTTCTGTCTGGCTTGCCACTAAAGTTTTGCTGTAAATATATGGTTCATGCCTTTACGGTCCTGTCTCAAAAATCCATCATGAATAACTCTACGGTATGGGTATCATTATTACTGTTATTGGTTGAATACTCAAAGGTTAATACTTACATCCATTTCATTACCTAGCTGACCATAATTATCGGAATAATAAAGAGGCTGTATAACTTGATGTTATGATTATTGAAAGACACATCAATAATTACGTATGCTTTGTAAATTATAGTTTCCCATTCTAACCTCTGCAAGGTGTACTGTGCGAGACAATTATACATGTTCAATATATAAGACAGGCTTTTATTTAATCCGCTCGTTTCAGCTTATTATGTTAGCGAACGCATTCTATGTCTAAATTTCAACTGACAAACAATTTGGTAAAGGATAACCGATGGTGGGCAGTCATTAAAATAGCGCATACCTAATAATTCAGTGGTACATAAATGTACTCTCCCGCTTATGTAAATATAAGTTGATATACAAAAGCAAATATAATATATTATTAACGTAATACACATAACGAAAGCAATACCTACGCATAAAAAATTACATTGTTTGTTTCAGTCTCTTGGAAATCACGAGTTCGACAATGGCGTCAGCGGACTTACACCGTTCATAGAAAACATCACCTCACCCGTGCTTTGTGCCAATCTAGTGTTAAACAAAGTTCCAGAGCTTGCCAGAGAACCGAATCTCCGAAAATCAATAGTAATAGACGTACAAGGACACAGAATAGGCATAATAGGATATCTCACACCAGATACAAAAAAAGTAGCAATTCAAAACGACGTGGAATATATTGATGAAATTGTAGCTCTTAAAGAAGAAGTCGTTAAACTCCAAAATGAAGGAGTTAATATAATTGTAGCCCTTGGTCATTCTGGCTATTCGAAGGATCTAGAAATAGCAGAGAAAGTTGAAGGTTTAGACCTCGTTATAGGCGGCCACACCAACACTTTTCTTTGGAACGGCACGACTCCCGATATAGAAGAAATTCAAGGCCCTTACCCAACTTACGTCCTCCAAGCCTCCGGTAGAAGCGTGCCGGTTGTTCAAGCATACGCATACACCAAATACCTTGGTAAACTACTTCTTACCTTCGATTCTAATGGCGAAATAATTATTGTAGATGGCCATCCCTTGGTCCTGGATGTAAATGTTCCGCAAGACCCAGATGTACTCTCTATCATAGATAAGTACCGAAATGAAGTCAAAACATCTACGGACACAGTTTTAGGAAAGTCTTTGGTTAAACTTGATGGAGTAGGTTGCCCAAAGCGGGAATGCAACCTTGGTAATTTAATAACTGACGCAATGGTCGATCTTTATGCGGTAAATTACAAAGGAGAACATTGGACTGATGCTCCAATAGCTATCATTCAAGCTGGAGGCATAAGAACGTCCATAACCCATGCAACAATGCCGATCAAAATTACTAGTGGGGATTTGTTACAAGTGATGCCGTTTGTAGGCAACTTGACAGCGGTAACGATGAATGGAACAGTGCTACTAATGATGCTAGAGCATTCTGTATCAAATTATGAGAGTATTGATATTGTCGGGGAGTTCTTGCAATTTTCTGGTCTCAACGTTGTTTACAATGTAAATAAGCCCGTGGGTGAGAGAGTCGTCCTAGCGGAGGCGCGATGTTGGGCTTGTGAAGTGCCAAAATACCATAGAGTAGAAGAGAAGGGAGTGTACAAAGTCATTATGCCAAGTTTTGTTGCTAATGGTGGAGATGGCTATTGGATGTTTAAGCATTTAAACTCGGCTAATTTAGGTTACAGTGAATTATTATGCACTGAGTATTATGTCGGCCATCATACCCCGATATATCCACAAGTTGAAGGTAGGATAACATTTGTGACCAGTGAAGATGGCCAGAAGAGTTCTGCTCGAGTATTAAGTTCGTCATTTTCCTTGTTGTTGTTTTCAGCAATGCATAAGTTCTTATAGTCATATTTTTTATACTTTTAGCATTTAAGATGAGATGAATAAACAGTGAATTCAATTATGTATTTTTTGTTTTATTGTAGTTACCTATGTTTAAGTTGTCTCAGAGACTTTTAGTACCTACTAGAAATTTGTAATTTTGCATGGGTGTACAATTGATTTAGGTACATAGGTAATTAATACGCCGACAAAGTGGTAAAAAAACATCAATAATTATATTTTTAGGGTATGCATATACGCTAGGGTTATACGCTACTAAAAAAATAACAATATATTTTATTTAGTAAAGTGATTAAAAATATAGTCTCCTTGTATTGTGGTAACGTGATACCGAATTTTTCTTTCAGTCTCTTGGAAACCATGAATTCGATGATGGTATAGAAGGACTCCTGCCTTTCATCAAGAACGTTGCGTGTCCCGTTCTAGCGGCTAACCTATTACTCGACAAAGTACCAGAAATGAAGAATGAACAAAATCTACGGAAATCCATAGTCATCATAAAAAAAGGAGTTAAAGTTGGGATAATAGGCTACCTTACAGGAGAAACGAAGTTCTTAGCACGACACAATGACGTAGATTATGAAGATGAAATACCAGCATTACAAAGGGAAGTAGACAGTTTGAAATCACAAGGCGTAAACATATTGATAGCGCTGGGCCATTCCGGTTTACTCAAAGATGAAGAGATTGCGAAAAATGTCGAACATCTCGACTTGGTAATAGGGGGACATTCGCACAGTTTTCTTTCCAACCAAAACGAAATTGATGAAAAACCAGAGAAACCAGAAAAATACCATTACTACCCGACTGAGGTGAAGCAAGCCAGTGGACGAATAGTGAGAGTGGTTCAAGCGTACGCTTTTACGAAGTATCTAGGCAGATTAGATCTAACATTTGACTCCAATGGCGAAATTATACGTTGTGTAGGTGTACCAATTTTGCTCCGTCAAGACATACCAAGGGATCCAGAATTACTCAACCTTGTTAACAAATACCATGACCCTATAGAAAAATTAATTAATTCAGTGGTGGGTAGTTCCACGGTAGCTTTGCGAGGAGATTATTGTAGGTTAAGAGAATGCAATATTGGAAATCTAATTACAGATGCGTGTTCAAATTACGCTAAAGAAGTTACCGGTCTCGACTCGAGTATTGCAATAGTACAAGGTGGAAGGATCAGAACTTCTATTGACCGGCCGGGGAAACCGTTCAACATGACAAGAGGTGATTGGATGACAGTACTGCCCTTCGAAGATAACTTGACAGTTGTGACAATGAACGGGAGCATTTTGAGGCAAAGTTTAGAGCATTCTGTGAAGAATTGGAAAAGGTACGCCCCTCCTGGAGCGTTCCTTCAGTTTACAGGTATGAATGTAATCTATGATTTAACTAAACCTGGCGGGTCGAAGGTTGTAGAGGCTAAAGCCAAATGCTATGGTTGTGAAAGTAGCCAATTAGGTGATATCGAAGACGACCTGGAGTACAGAGTTGTAATGTGTGAATTTTTGGCGGACGGAGGAGATGGCTACTCTGTGTTTGAAAATCTACCACGGAAGGATTTGCCGTTCAATGAACTCGACGCCGTGTTATATTATTTAAATAAGACTGGTTCTGTATCATATGAAGAGACTGGACGAATAGTGTTACGTACTGACGAAGCGATCTCAAGGGGAAAACGACACTCCAATCAAATGGTTGATATTATAGTGAGTGTCGCCTTATATTTTATGATGTAATTAATTAGACACAATATTATAAACATGTTTTAGCAAATACTCAATAGAATGAAAAGTTGTTTTTAAAAGTTAACATAAAACTAAATAATAAATTATCAATGGTAACCAATCGTGTCTAAACGAATTTGGTGTACACCTACCTATACTACGTTTTTATTACAGTTGTCTAATGTCCGGTTCCTATAACATATGAACGGATCGTTTTGCTTACCATCGGTTAAATTTGACACAAGAATGTTTACGTCTCGTGTCAAATTTAACCGATCGTAAGGCGTCCATTACACGATAGGTTTTGCTGTCAGTTTGCTCACAGTCACGACTGTGACTGATGGTTATCTGATCGTGTAAAGGGGTGACTGACCGATATTTACATACTTTTATTTGCTGCATGAGCAACCCTCAGTCATTACTTTTGGTTTGAATGACGCCTAAGCAAAACGATCCGTTTGAATGTTATAGGAACCGGGCATAAATGATGCCATGTCTACACGCTTATGGTATGGCCTTTAAGGCCGTTTTATTTAGAGATGTCTAACGTTTTATTATGATTGACACATATATCAAAGATTTTCTATCCGTTACCAAAATGTCAAAATATTTAATTTAATGTTTTATCACCCACATCGTACGCGTACAAAGGGCAATAATAATAATTTCGTCTCAAACTATTTACTAAATATGTTTATCTACACTAATGTTATAACATTCTACTTATGTTTCCAATACTTGACTTATAATTACTACTGTTATAGCGCAGATAACAAAACACTCAATTTAAGCAATTTCACATGATGGTATAATATCCACATCGATATCGTAAAATCTCATTATAACATCAATAAAACGCGACCAATTAACCTGGCGAGCCTTATGTCAAAATCCTCATACAAGTTGTATAAAATTTTGATATTAGGCTGGCTTTTGAAAACAGTTGGGTTATACGTGAAAACTTCGTCGAAACTACTAAACTTACATACACAAAACTCTTTGGTAAGATCTTGTGCCAATTAAATAAAAAAAGAACAGCGCGCGCTCGCTTCTGATTGGCCCTGCGCGCGCAGCTGCGCTCTCATTGGTTAGATTTTAATGGCGGCAAGTTCACTGACAATACACGTACGCGTGAATTTAATGTTTCGCAATGTGTTTTGTTTTTAAAATACAAATTAAAAGTTAAAAATGGATAGCGACGATGATATTTGTACGCCTCCGGATATTCTAGAATTGGCAACAAAAGTAACTCACAATCTTTTGCCAGAAAAATCTAGAAAATTATATGAAAAAGGATATAATAACTTTTTGGCATTTTAACTTTCAAAATTGTACCATCCAAAATTTGAACAATTATTATAAATAAACTATTGTCAGCTTTTACTCTTGTTGTTTGATTAATTGCATTAGTGAAGATAAAGTAGTGTATGCAACTGCATATAACACGGGTATTAAAACACTCGTTACTATTATGAAACTCGCTGCGCTCGTTTCATAAACTCACACTCGTGTTTTAATACCCTTCATTATATGACAGTTGCATAAACTACTATTAAACTTATAGGTACCTATTCATAATAAATGTTTTATTATTATTCCAATCATGAAGATTACCAGTAGATTCCAGTAGATTACGATTAGTAGTACCAATTTTTAGTTCTAGTAGCCTTGAAAAGGCATATCATAAATAGTTTAATAGTACTTATATTAGGAAATATAAATACATCGAGATTTAGAAAAAAGACTATCGGCTAATGTCGTCTGCCCTCGGAATTGTAGAACGTCGTCTCTGTCACTCAGACATCTGACATCTATCAAAGTTGCAAAGGTCTTCGCTCACGGAGAATACTTTTATCCGTGGTCTTCGCTCTTCCTATTCTGAGAGACCTACGCTACAACTGTCGACGTGAAAACTCTTTTATTCCTAAGGCTAGGCTATCAAGTTCTTCGGCTATTATGGGCGGATCACTGCTCTATTTTGCTTAGCTATATCGATATATATACATATGTATAATCAATGTATATATATCGATGATTTTGGTTCTCTGTTGTATCACCTCAATTCGGAATTAATTCTTCTGTTTAATGCTGAGCATAGCCCTGCCCTGCCTGCTCTTTACACAGTTAATTCTGAAGATCGATAGTCTTTTTCGAATTCATTGTGTAATATTTTACGTCTTATTTCAGTTACCTAGTAACACGAGTATTGGATCTTAATCTTAAAATTGTGATATCGGAATAAAAAATAAGACATTTTTCTTTTTTAAAACATATATTAATAGAAAATGTATACGATTGTGACACAAAGTGTTAATGTTATAAATATATATAGATTCCTACCTTTATTTATTATTTAAACGTATAAAATACTCAATCTGTTTCTTTAGTTAGTGTTAAAAATTGTTAAAGAAATTATATATAAACACTTAAACTTAGAGACACTAAGATAATATATATATTAATGTTATGAGTAAACACCCTTATTTTGTTGATAGTAACAGTACCCTTAGTTCGAGTTTTCATTGTAAACGCTTTTGACAGATCTCACATAGTTTGCGACTTATTCTGGCTCCCTGATTGGTCTAAATTTAGTGAAGTGTGAAAACCACTAGAGGCGCTGTAGTTTGTGCAAAAAGAAAACCGTCGTTGCGTTTCGATGAACTAACATTCAAAGGTAAGGAAGGAAGGTACCTAGCAGCACACGATAATTATATTAAAACGACTGGCGACCGACGCGACGACAATTTCTACGACGTTTCTCTTTTTGCACAGACACTACTATTTTTCATACAACATTTGTACGATATACGATAACGAGTTTGGTATGAAAACTCGTACTAAGGCCATAAGGGTACAGCTCTAAAGGAGTGTCGGCGCATACACACATTGACATTTCGTTATTATTGCCGGCAATAATAACGAAATGTCATTGTCAATTAATCAAGATCCGGATCTTGATTAATGACCATTATGTTAGTGGCATAGACTACTATGGCCGTATCAAAAAATTACGAAAGACATAAAAATGCGAATCGTCATGACGGATCTTCAATGAATTTGTAAATCACTTAAAGTTTTCCTAAATCACGATAAGTTAACTGTAAACACCTATTTGTGTCTAACGAATCGTCATTGACAATCGTGTGTGTGAACGCGCCTTATATTACTTATCGTTAAATCGAGTCCAGTGCCCATTATAGGTAGGCCTTAAACTTCGGACTAGCATACAAAAAAAGACATAAGTTGAATACTTATTATACCTATAACCTATACTAGAACATAACATTAACAAATATTTTATAAAGTTAATTTTATTATTAATATCGTGACATTTTAATTAGGACATGACCATCAAAAGTGGCATATACAGGGAGCCTATGCCCAGTAGTGGTTGAAATAAGGCTTGAAATGACGATGATAATGATAAGGCACTTGAAGACATAACTAGAATAACATTTATGGGGAAATAGATTTTATAGATAAGTAGTTTTCTAAGGGTAACGATTTTAATGTGCACAAAGTAGATCAAACAATATTCTTCCAATACAGCCCAGTTGCTTCATTTAGAAAGTTCACGCAATGTAAACAAACGGTCCCTTGTCTATCGATTGAAATGAAGCAAATATAATTTATTTTTAAAAAAAATATTGTCAAACAATGCATTGAAATTGGTCCAACTGTTGATGTGATTTACGTGCGCAAACGTACTGACTAACAAGCGAACATTCAAAGTTTACTGATTTTTTATCATAGATAGGCAAGCGTTTGACAAGCGTTTCTCACGTGATGTTAAGTGACGATACGGCAAGGATTTTTTTTTTTTTAATTCTTTATAGTCAAGCGTTTGACCACTATCTCACCTGATGTTAAGTGACGATGTGGTTGACGATGTAGCACGCTTGGCTAGAAGATACCTATTCACTCGCGACTTGAAGACCCCTAGATGGTACCTTTCCGGAAACACAGACTCAGGCAAGGAGTTCCAATCCCTGGCGGTACGTATGATGAATGTGGAAGCAAATCGCTTCGTTCGGATTGATGGAATATCCACCATGTAGCGGTGGCGTGTATCAGTACGTCTGGTTGTCCGATTGAAAAAAGGTGATGGGGGAATAAGTTTGTGCAGTTGGGAGGCACACTCTCCGAAATGTATCCGATAAAAAACCGATAAGCAAGCAACTCTGCGGCGATGCTCTAAGCTTTGGAGTCTTCTGCTAATGAGCTCGTCATTGTTGATTAGCCTCTTAGCTCTTCGCTCAATTGCCTCCAACGCCTCTAGTTGGTATTTAGCCGAACCGTCCCAGAGGTGAGAACAGTACTCCATACATGATCGGACTTGTGCTTGATAAAGATTGAGCATCTGTCCAGGTTTGAAGTACTGCCTCACTTTCGCTAGAACACCAAGCTGTTTGGAGGCTATTTGTGCTTTTGATTCGATATACGAACCAAAATTCAACGTTGGAGTAAAGGAAATGCCAAAGAGCTCAAGGTGGTTAGTTAACGGCACGGATACCTTTCGGAAAGTAGGAGTCAGATGGAACTGACTCCGTTTTGCGGAGAAAAGACACGCCTGGGTCTTAGTCGCATTGAAACTGACCAGGTTGGCTTCGCCCCATTCGGAGACTGCCTTCAGAGACAGATTCAAGCGCTCGAGGAATTCCATTCCTTTGCAGAATAAATGATAAAGCAAAACGTTTCATGCGGGTAGATGGAACGTCCACCATAAAGCGATGGCGCACATTGGTACGTCTGGTTGTCCGATAAAAGCAAGGGGATGGCGGTACTAATCCGTGCAATCGAATCGCACACTTTCCGAAACGTATATGATAGAAAACCGATAAACAAGCAACTTTGCGGCGATGCTCTAGGCTTCAGCTGTTAATTGCAAAAACACTGAAATTATTGTGTTCCCGAATGAAGTTAAATTAAAATAAAACAAATATTTTTTGTATAATAATTAAAAGTTACGTAATAAACCGGTCGACTCCTGGTCGAATACCTACATTCTCTTTTTACCGAAATAAGTTTGTGAACTAACAAAACTAAATGAGCAATATGGTGACTTATATTATGGGATATTTTAGATTACTTATATAACAATGTACAAAAATATAAAGTGTAGATAGCACACAAATATAATATATATAAAACATGTGTTGTGCCAACAATCACTTATGATCTAATAAAGTGTTAATTTTCCTTTACACTTAACAACACTTGCACTTACCATTATGTAAATAAGTAATAAATTAAGAGTAAAAGTTTAAATTTAAATGACATACTTAATACATTATAAGTTGAGCTTCTCCAAACAGTCTTTTATAAATATAAACATTGTAATTACCAATAAGTTTCCACACTTTATACTACAGTAGGACCTCGATAATCCAAACGCCCAAAATGTATATTGGAGACACCTTGTTCAGATGTATGCAGCGTTCGGATTATGGTATGCAGACATTTTAAGAAAAACAACAAACAATTCACTATGGAAACTATGTTTTAATCATTAGAAAATGTTACAATATAATTAAGGGATGATGCTATTACAATACATAATAATATATATTTATACTTTTTGAAGAATTCTAATATATTACATTGAAGACTAGTATTTAGCGACATTGAATGGCAGAATGGTGCGTGGAGAGTTCAGGTACAATTACGATACGTGTAGCGTCTAAAAAGTTTAATTCGGCAGTTTCGGCACTAAAATACGTGTGTAGCGAGTTACTTAGAAACAGGAGACGCGCGGGGGCAGGGGGTCGTTCGAATTATAGACGCATTCGGATTAGCTTGAGTTCGGATTATCGAGACCCTACTGTATATTGGATCATAAGTATGTATAGTATAATTTTAAGTACCTCTTTCACAATCCTTGAGTAATGTCTTGAGTTATGAACTACATTGATAAGTGACATTACCGGGCTTGTGGGAATCAACATCCATCTTTTGTAAACTTTAAACTTTCGCTATGTATTCCATAGTTATATTATAATAATTAATAATAATATGGTACTTATTGAGCTTAGAACACTAATTTTTATACACCTCGACATCTCGATCAAGTTGGTTCATTGTGTTGAATGATAATGATAATAATGACAACAACATCTAGGTGTCTCACAGGCGCAATGCCTAAGCTTTTGTCAATCGAGCCCCCCCAGTCAAAATTCAAATGGCTGTTAGCGTTCACTCCAGACGCATCTTCAAAGTGTATGGGAAAGACATTTAATATTCCACAACTCAACTCTAGTCTTTATAGTCTGGCAATTAAACTACTAGAAACTTTACTTGAACATGGTGAAAGAGGACATAATTTCCATTTGGGTTTATTATTATATGTACAGTTATAATTTAATTGTTATTGCATTTAGAATAATGTATTAGGTAGGATATATAATGTATGTATTGGAAATTTATTGTTGTTATCAATTTATATGTACTTTAAACCAATGCTATATTACAATTTTTATTTATAAGTGTGAATACTCAATGCAAGTTACAATTTTGTTATTTATAGTAATTAGTAATAGAAATAAATATCATTACAAAAATACTGTTCCTTATTCAATTCTCAAAACTCATGGATTACATATCCTGCCGTATGACTTTATGCTTTAGCAATTGCACTAATATGGTGCATTTTCATTGTTAAGCACGCAATATCAATACAAGTGGTGTATGAACTCATAGCTTATACTTTAGGTGGTATGGCCTTCCAGTCCACAACTTGACTATATCCATAC
Organism: Cabera pusaria; assembly: GCA_954871355.1. Classification (NCBI taxonomy): domain Eukaryota; kingdom Metazoa; phylum Arthropoda; class Insecta; order Lepidoptera; family Geometridae; genus Cabera; species Cabera pusaria. Next base: position 18,697,166 of record OX940901.1, read on the forward strand.
GGTACTAAGCCTCTAAATAATGCCAAGCACTGCTTTAGCGATTCTTGACAGTCAGCTAGCTCTCTACAAGGAGCATAACGATCCAAAACTTGAGTTAGTTCACACAATGGCTTATATATCTCTAAAGCCTTACACTTGTCACCCTTCTGAAGTTTTTCAAACGTCAGCGGGTTTAAAAGACTCTCAACTTGGCGTTTTAAATAAGCAGGTAAATTTATATTTGATTTTAGCTTGACGTATGTGGGCCAGTTGTTTACACAAGCTTCACAAAAGCATGTGAATTTATACTGGAAGTTTAGATTTTTCTGCCTTGTGTTGCGGTCTTCCAGGGCATGGTGATTGCTGGAATAGTAAGTATCAGAAAATGTAATATATGGAAGGATATAGAGTATATGGCTTTTTAGATAAAACTACACCGGTAAGAGATAGTTCAAAATTATAGATTCAAGATTAGTTCAAGGATAATGTTGTTCATTAACATAGAAGAGGCCTAAGTTCAGCAGTGGACGAAATTGTCTGATTATGATGAATGTTGATCAAAGATATGTAAATATACAAAGTAAAGTATTGGTAAATGATGCCCATTGGTTACTCATGGCTAAGTACATCAATTCAAATGAAGAAATGTTGCATTCCTTGCACTGTATAACACTAAGGCTGAGTTGCACCATCTTACTTTAACAATAACAAACGTCAAAAATCTGTCAAACTCCATATAAAATCACCGGTTAATAGTTATAGTTACGGTTAAAGTAAGATGGTGCAACTCAGCCTAAATATTATGATTACAGTGCAAAGAATACAATTAAACCAAAAGATGTGTAGTGATATGTCACTACATTCTTCTATTTCCACATCATCACAATTACATCTTACATCAGGTGATCATAATGAAGTGCTTGTCCATCGTATGTCTTGTCTAATCTTTTATGGAAAAAAATAATTAAAAATAAACATACCCATAGTTATCATAGAGCTGCATGCCCTTTTTAATAGGCCTCAATGCAAACAAAGTCATCTGGTTCGTCCCCAATTTGCTAAATCTAACCACATTTGGAGCACAGGAATGGTTGATGAGGCTATGGAACGCATACGGAGCACTTGCAAAACTGGTTTCCTCAACGTAGTCTCCGTGTTTATTAGCCATGTTAGAACTGATGCCATGCATATTTGTGGGACTTGTCATTATATGCAATAGTAAAGTTCCAGCCACGCATCTTCTTATTTTCTCCCTATCTTCATCGTCATCGCAGAAAACAAAATCTGTCGCATCAGACAGCAACTTCAGAAATACGGCAGCTGTCACACATTTTTGAAACAGATCAGAAATATTTCTCTTTTCTATATTAGAGGCAAGCGTATGAATTGATGTATAATATTTGGAATCGAACACCCATTTATTGTTTACTTTAACACAACCTCTGAATTCGGTGGTAGAGAAAGCATCAGCCTTAGAGATTGTGTTAAATAAAGACGGCCAGTCTGCATGGTCGGTGCGAGCTTTGATGGCTGTCCTTAGTGCAAGCAGCTCCAACTTTGTGAATTCCATATGGACTAAAGTGGGCATCAATAAACACTCTACTTTATGGTATTCTTTCCAAGCTAAGTCCTTACATTCATTGCTGCAATAAAGAGCAAAGCAGCAGCTGTCACATGGCAGGAGATTTAAATTTCTAGATAAACAGTAGCTGCAACAGAACAGGTATTGATCTTTCAGCAGGAGGGCAAAGTAGGGATGTTCCTGAACCAATATTTCTCCTACTTGAATATCCTCTTTAGCCACCACATGCCTTCCCATCTCCTTAGTACAGAGCACCTTCAATTTGGAGCTAGCACACAGATAGATCTCATCCCTTTTATCTTTCATCACTAATAAATCCTGTATTTTTAAATCTTCATCTTCACTATTCTCATCTTTCATTTCCGTCAATGCTTCATAGCACGCAGACTGCCTTTTTAAAAGCTTGTCTTTCAATTTGCTTGGATATTCCAATGAAAGGACATTTTCTATATCTGTCAAGCACTCCTTGTGTTTTTTAATAGAGAAGAACACAGCTGATCTGTTTGCTAGGGCAAATGAATAGTGCTCAGAGTGAGAGGGTGCGTGCAAGAGGGACAGGTTATAATACTGCCATGCTTTATAGTCTTCAGATTTCTGGAAACAGCTGTTACCTAGGTTACGGTAGTGTGTAGACACATTCTCAGTTTTGTGCACATCAATGACTTTTGGAAATAAATTCAGATTCTTGATAATATAGTAGACAAACAGGACTCGTTCATCGTTAGTCGAGATCATCAGTAAGTCTTGCGAAACGTTCACTATTTTATCTTGACCTCTAAGTCTAGCCAGAATTTCTTCGTACAGAGCATCTATACTCATTTTGAGGTTATGAAATATTGATTTTCTTTGTTTCAGCAGTTCCTCAAATGTCGCACTTTGCAACTCCTTTTATAGTAGTTAATTTAGGTTGTGAAATGGTATTCGTTATCGACCAGCGATTGAAGGCTCAGAACATATCATTAGATAAATCTGAAAGAGGTTAGTATAGATTAGTTACAAAAGTACGTAGTAAAATTACTGATATGGTCTGTACCACAGTAATATGCTAATATGTAAACGAACGTTTTCTTTTTAGTACTTACAGATGTAGTCACGGTACTCCTGCATCCGAAACTTATAGAAGAGTTATTTTTACCACAACCGGTGGCCACTCACGCAATCATCAAACAGCTTCTGCAGGACATCGCAACAACTTCTATCATGAAACTTGACGATTACTCAATGAGCAAACTCTGGGATTTAATGACGATGATTTTTAAATGGCAAATAGCTGTAACAACAAACCAAAACTTATTTGACATTACCCGCCGGCACCTGAAAAGTGTTGCCACATTAATGCCAATATATTTCCCAAAATGTCTCATTGAACAGGCAATGAGAAGATTTGAAACTCTGGTACAAAAATTCAGTGATGATGATTACAAATGTCTGAGCAACACTTTGATACTCTGGTTTTCTGAATATCACACTAAAATATCAGTGCTTCTCAGGCTAGGACTTCAAAAAAAAGATGGCACTTTCAGCCTTCCAGCTACTTTAAACCCAAGCATAATGCAGAATCTCGGTGAAAATATTTATAAATATGACAATAAAAAAAACCCAGTCGAAGAATATGAGCAGCGATGTGCCGATGCTAATGAAATAAGTTGTATTTTAGAAACAATAGAAAAAATCGGTTCAATAGCCAGTATTGAACTACAATTACCTATACAACTAGGTAACAACGATGATAACGCTAAAAAAGTTTTAAAAATAGCTAGAAACACTCAATTTGAAAGTATCGATACAAACATAAAAACAAAAAATTCTGACTTAACATTTATGCCTACAATACCAAAATCAGCAAATCAAGACCTCTTAGAAATGATGCAAGATGACTCTGTTTAGTTCTTAAACCTTTGGTTGAACGATCTAATCTTAGTTAAATTAGTGCCCTAAATAATATTAATATATATTTTTTTATGTTTATGTACTTAAGCGCAGCTTAACATGATTGCACGAGTGCACGATTCATATTTTAAATACGAGCTCGTTAAGTCGTTAATGACAAACCGTCAAAACATGGAAAGAAGCTGAAAGTGATTCATGGTCGCTTTCATTGTTTGCCGATTCGTTATCGAGATGCAGCTTTGGTTTTATCAGTATTTTTAGACTGTTTAGCAGGCCATTCAACCAAATAACTTCTTGAGCAGCCTCACTCGCTGCAATAATCTCAACTTCCGTTGAAGAGATAGTTACAGTTGTCTGCTTTTGACTTTTCCAGCTTACAGCTGCTCCAGAAAATAAGCAAACCATTCCAGAAGTAGATTTTACAATAGTTGAATCTCCTGCAAGGTCTGAATCACTATAGCAATCTAAATGCAAAGGTTATGTATTTTATAACATACATACATACATACATACATACAATTACGCCTTTTTCTCGTTGGGGTAGGCAGAGACTACTTCTTTCCACATGCTACGATCCTGACATACCTCTTTCGCTTCTTCCAATTTCATGAGCGCCTTCATACATGCTCGCCGGTTATAAGTACTTTTGACTTGGCCTTTCTTTAAAACGTCTCCGATCTAGTCGTGATACTTTCGCCTAGGTCGGCCTCTACCGGCTACCCCATTCACACTCGTCTCATAAATCTGTTTCGTCAGTCTTTCTTCATCCATCCTCTCTAGATGTCCAAACCATCTAAGCATCCCTTTTTTAATCTTTGTCACCACATCTTCTACCACACCACAACATTCCCTTATCATGCTGTTCTCCACCTTATCCATCAGAGTCACTCCAATCATACTTCTCAAACTTCTCATTTCTACAGCATTAATTTTACTTTCATGCTTCTTCTGCCATACCCAGCATTCACTACCACACATGAGTGTGGGAACCAACACTCCCTTATGTACAGCCAGTCGTGCTTTTTTAGACACACTCACTTGGTTTCCTGCCAAAACTCTTCGCTCAATATCACTTTCATACTTACCATCTCTCGTAAACTTAGAACCCAGGTACACAAACTCTTTTACTTGCTCTCTACACTTGTTGTATTTTATAAGTCAATCCATAAAGACATGTTCCTTGCAAGTATCTAAAGATACGCTTTACAAGCATCAAATCATGAATAGTCGGTTCAGCAAGGTTAATCGAAGCCACCCCTACAGCATATTAAATATCAGGCCTTGTTCTTACTGACAGATATGCTAACGCACCCACTGACTGCCCTATGGAAAGTTCACAACTTTCTCTTCTTGTTCACATGCATTTTCTTTAACAATGTGTGCTGGTGCGACATTACAGTGCGTCATTCCATATTTTTCAAGGACCTTCTTTGTGTAAGTTTTTTGACATAATGTAATAGACTTGCCCTTACATACACTTATCTTCATGCCAAGGAAATATGTGGCAGGTTTGGTAGTTATCTTGAATCTGTTTTTTAATTCCTCGATAAATTAATTCCCTGCACTTGATGTATTATATGTATTATTATGTATGCAACAAGTCCATCATCAACATAAAGGCCGATTAATACCTTAGATTGTCCTCTGATTCTGAGGTATAAGCATGGGTCCGCTTCACTCTGTATGAAACCAGATTCTGTTAAATATGCGGATATGTAAGTATCCCAACAGCGAGGAGCTTGTTTTAATCCTTACAGACTTCTTTTGAGTTTACAGACTCGTTCTGTACCATCTTTGAAACTATCGTGTTGTTTTGTTTCATATAAATATCTTGTTCCAAAATTCCATTTAGAAATGCAGTCGAGACATCAAATTGACGAAGTTCCAAATTTTCTCGAGCTGCGATGGCAAGTAGTGTTCGTATGGTACTGAGACGAACCACCGGACAAAAAGTTTTATTGAAGTCTTTTCCGGGTAGCTGTGAATAGCCTTTAATAACCAATCGAGCTTTGTAACGTTCTACAGAACCATCTAGGGTCATTTTTTGTGGGGAACCCTAAGCCCAGCGGTGGAGCAGTGGACTGTATTCGTTGAAAATCTTCGATGCCGCAGACTCCGGGTTCCTTTAGACCACACTTATACTGTGAAGCTATGGAGCTGGGATTTAAACACGTCTTCAAGCCTTGAAACGCTAATTTATTCCTTCTTCACAATTTCTTCTTAATAGCTACTGAGCTATTCACTAGTCACTTAGTCACTATTCTTCCTAGTTTTCTTTCTTCTTACTAGTAGAGCCACCGTTGGTAAACTGAACAGTTTAGCACGGTAGCGACGCTCTATTTATACTGTTGTTGGTACTTGCAAAAGAGCGAGAGGTCGATAGTCTGGGAGCGCCCGCACTCTGTCTCGCGGGGCGTGTCCTTGTGTGGGCGCACGCACGAGATGCCGACTTTACGGAGATATACTCTCCCGAGATGCTGTTTAGTCGAGCGCTAACCATCAGAGAGTGCGGAGCTCTCCCAGACCTATGCGATTTGCAAGTACCAACCCTATTCCTAAACCTAACCTGGTCTAGGTTGACTATCTGTTACATCTGTCTATTAAAGCCGGACATGCTTTAGTTCTATCTAGTACCTATCTACCTAGGTTGTACGAATGACCTGTCTGTAGTCCTATAAGACCTATTATACTGTTACAAATCTTATTCCTATGTTCTAATAAGAATCTATCTATAATAAGGCTGTCTACGAATGCGATACAAGTTACTATCTATCTATACGAATATGAACGTTATACATTGCAAAGTTCCCTACCTAACCTAGAGTACTAGCTTATCTTTATTATATACAACTTATAACTAAATATCTATCTCTATATATGCTATCGGAGTACGAAGCTGTCCGGAACATCCTCCCGCCGTGCTGCCTGCAGCAGAAGAACCCGGTGTAGGACAGTCGTCGTCGAATTGCAGGACGCTCAGCTCCCGCCGGTGTTGTAGCTCGGTGAGGTGGTGATTCCGTTCTTCACCGGTGTCTGTAGAGTCGATCGCTGTCGGTTCGGCGATGAGCGCGTCTGACTGTCGGTTGTCGACATCAAGCTGCTCGTTACGATCTTCAGTGGTGTAGTGCGAGTCCGTTTTCGGTGGTCCGATGACCTCACGCAGCTTGCTGTAGAGCTCGTCCGAATCCGGTGTTCTGTAGCTTACACGCTGCTCGCTGATGTTCACGATGTTGAGCGCGTCCGTTGCCGGTGGTCCGATGACCTCACGCCGCTCGCTGTTACTGTCGCTGTTGAGCGCGTCCGTTGCCGGTGGTCCGATGACCTTACGCCGCTCGCTGATGATGTCGATGGTGAGCGCGTCCGTTGCCGGTGGTCCGATGACCTCACGCCGCTCGTTGATGATGTCGAAGTTGAGCGCGTCCGTTGCCGGTGGTCCGATGACCTCACGCCGCTCGCTGATGATGTCGATGGTGAACGCGTCCGTTGCCGGTGGGCCGATGACCTCACGCCGCTCGTTGATACTGTAGGTGGTGAGCGCGTCCGTTGCCGGTGGCCCGATGACCTCACGCCGCTCACTACTCGGTGTTCTACGCCGAGTTGATCGTTTCTTCTGTTGCTGCATCCTTTTCTTTTTTGTCATAATGCAGCATGCGATAATGGTGTATTTCGCAGCCGTCGACACCACACACCTTAGTACGGCAGGTATGATCCCGCCTCCGGTAACGCAGGCATCTGAAACATAACTTTTGTTTTCTTGCTATGTCCCAGCGCTCTTGTTCATCTGCGTTCTTGAAGGTGTCGCAATCATCGATGAAGTGTCCCGCTTGTTCACACGCAGGGCACCGTACTGTAGATTGCTGCGATTTCTGTTGAGGCTGCTGCTGTTGCGATCCTTCGGCGATGTTGTTCACTCGCTGCGTCCTCCTTTGAGGCCCCGATGCTGGCGAGGATACTCCCGGGTCCGGCTTCGCGAACTGTCCGCAAAGCTCGGCTTTTCGTCTCAGGAACGCTTCCATTTTCATCAGGTCAGGCATGTCTGTTGGCTGGCTCGGCAGGAACTGGTAGTAGCTCTGTCGCAGAGTCGACGGCAGCTTCTCCAGTATGTTCTCCGCTACCTCCGGGTTGTATAGGTAGTATCCGCAGTTGAGGGCTCGCAGCATCGCGACGGCGTTCGTAACCTTGGTCGAAAACACGCACACGTCGGACGGTGACTCGGTGAGGAGTGGCAGGGACCGAAGAGCTTGAACTTCTGTCTTCGCTAGTGTCTCGGGTCGACCGAAGCGTGTTGCGAGGGTGTTCATCACTTGATCCGGATCTGAGTTGGTGATGAGTAGACTGTTGACTGCTCCTCGAGATTTTTCCCGGCTCCGTCGCAGGCGGTTGATGTTCTCGGTTGGTGATAACATCTGTGCAGACTCGAAGTACGCTGCGCGGAACGGTAGCCGAATAGAACGTAGCTCGTAGCCCCGTTGTAGCTCCTGACTACGCCGTAGCTGCTGTTGCTCGTAGCTCTGTTGTAACTGCTGGCTACGCCGTAGCTCAAAGTCACGTTGCTGATGCATGCTTCTTTCTTGAAGCTCGAGTCCCACTGGTAGCAGGCCGCGTGGAGAATCACGTGGCACAGGCGGTGGCAGCGGCGGCTGTGACACGGAGAGCGGCGGTCCACGCGGTTCCGGTGGGCACGACGGTTGGTAGCTCTGCTCGACGCGGAGCTCGAAACTCGCTGGCACACGTGGGTGATCTCGTGACACGGCGGCGGTCGGCGGCGGTGGCACGGAGGGTAGCGGCTTACGTGGCGTCTCAGCTGGGCGGAGGGTCTCATTGGCCATGGCCAACAAGACCGGCGGCGGTGCGGCCTGGTTGTCCAACCAGGCATCGATGCGTTGCTGTGTCTCAGGCTCGGTGTACACCGAACCGTCGTCGATGTCTTCCTCGGCGTCGGAGTCGCGCTCGAGCGCGGCCAGGCGGGCCGCAGCGAACTCGATGCGCAGCTGTAGCAGCTCCAACTTCGCCTTGGAGATGCGCTGTGAGCGACGAGATTCCGCACGATGGCTGCGTGCGCGCTGCTCGACGGGCTCGGCGACCCGTGGCGGCCTCTCTCGAAGCTCGTACTGTTGCCCGGTGAGTGGTTCAGCTCCCAACGGCGGTACCCGCGGCGTCACGGCGGCGGCGATGTGATGCGCGGCGGCGTGCGGCGCGGAGGGGTGCGCGGTGGCGTGCGGCGCGGGGGGTGCGGCGCGGCGGCGGGGTGCAGCGCAGCGGCGGGGTGCAGCGTAGCGGCAGGCGGCGCGGCGGCAGGCGGCGCGGCGATCGATGCGGAGGTAGGTACCGGTGGCGCCATCACGGCGGCGGGGGGCGGCACGGTCGCGGTGTGAGTCACCGGAACCGCAGTCACGACGGGCGCGGAGGTGTAGGATGCTCGTCGTGTTGAGACCACAGCCACTGACGCGTAGCCGCTGGTCGAGGCGTGCTCCTCCGTGATGACGGTTGCCCCGGTGCACGATGTTGAAGCCGATGTACCCGATGTCGTCGTGGTCTCGGCGGATGACTCTTGCTCGGAGGCCGGCGCTCGTCCTCTTCCTGTGGAGCGGGTGACCGGCATGGTAGCGGATATCGAATCGAAGAGTCAACGAAGTCTTGAAAAAGACTGTTAGCGGCGTTTGTTATCGAAGTCGACGAGAAGTAGTCTTAAAAAAGACTGTTTTAGCGTTTAAATTAGCGTTGAGTCTTGAAAAAGACTGTTAAGGTCCCAATTATCCGGCCACGAAGGTCCAAAAAATGTGGGGAACCCTAAGCCCAGCGGTGGAGCAGTGGACTGTATTCGGTGAAAATCTTCGATGCCGCAGACTCCGGGTTCCTTTAGACCACACTTATACTGTGAAGCTATGGAGCTGGGATTTAAACACGTCTTCAAGCCTTGAAACGCTAATTTATTCCTTCTTCACAATTTCTTCTTAATAGCTACTGAGCTATTCACTAGTCACTTAGTCACTATTCTTCCTAGTTTTCTTTCTTCTTACTAGTAGAGCCGCCGTTGGTAAACTGAACAGTTTTGCACGGTAGCGACGCTCTATTTATACTGGTGTTGGTACTTGCAAAAGAGCGAGAGGTCGATAGTCTGGGAGCGCCCGCACTCTGTCTCGCGGGGCGTGTCCTTGTGTGGGCGCACGCACGAGATACCGACTTTACGGAGATATACTCTCCCGAGATGCTGTTTAGTCGAGCGCTCCGCCAACTCTCACCTCGCTACCGGACTTACCATCAGACCACAGACCAGTTCTTATGGTACTAAGGGAACCTCCAAGCAGAATTGCCCCGCCCGAAACAAGGAGAAAAATCTGCTGGGAGACCTACAGACGGGAAGTACTCGACAGGACTACATCCCAGCCAATTGAGACAGCTGAAGACGTTGAAAGAGCCACAGATGAAATCACCACAGCAATCCAGGACTCCCTCACAGTCGCCACTCTCACCACCTCCACGACGGGCATAAGACAAACTCCTCTGCCCGTCTGGATACGGATACTTATAAAAGAGAAAAGGGAAACTAGAAAGCTGTGGCAGGAAAAGAGATGCCCAAGAATGAAATGCAACCTGAACACTCTCATTGCGAAAGTTAAAACGGCTCTCAATAAACATGCGGCCACAGGATGGGAAAACCACATTGCTGAGATAACTGACGACATACCGTCAGTGCATCGTCTATGTCGACAGTTATCCAACATACCAGCAGCTGTTACCCCCTTGATCGGACCAGACGGCCTACTCAAATTCACCGCTGAGGACAGAGCGGAGATATTCGCCAACCACCTCGAGAATCAGTTTGCGCCAAATCCGACTACTGACACCGAGCATTTAAAAATGGTTGAAGCCTTCACGAAGGAATACTTCAGAGTGCCACAACGCGTCAGCATGGAAGAGGAAGACTGCATTTTCCTCACTCCCGGAAAGATCCAAAGGCTGATACGCAAACTGCCAAACAGGAAAGCCCCCGGACTCGATGGAATATCAAACGAAGCCATCAAAAACCTACCCTACAAGACCATCGCCGCAGTAACAAGGACGTACAATGGGATACTACGTTCCGGCCATTTCCCACAGAAGTGGAAGACAGGCAAGGTGGTGATGCTCCCGAAACCCGGAAAGAACGCACAGAAACCGGATGGATATCGGCCTATCACGCTCCTCAGCACGTTATCTAAACTGTTCGAGAGAGCGTTGATGCCATTCTTGATACCTCACATAAAGCCGAGGAAGGAGCAATTCGGGTTTCGGGCGGACCACTCCACGACCTTGCAAATCACTAGAATAGTGAACGAAATCGCCATGAACTTCAACAAAAAGGAGACCGTCGTTGCCGTCATGCTGGACATGGAGAAGGCGTTCGACCGTGTCTGGCATGACGGACTTCTGTACAAAATAGCGAAGACGCCAACACCTCGCAAAGTAGTCGAAGTTATCAGAAGCTACCTGCAAGAGCGAATGATCACCGTAGCCATAGAAGACAAACTGTCAAGTGAGAAGATAGTCAGAGCAGGAGTCCCGCAGGGAAGCTGCATCGCTCCCGTGTGCTACGCCTGGTATACCGACGAAATCCCAGTCGTTGGGCAGGCGCAGCTAGCTCTATACGCGGACGATGCAGCATACTTTGCATCCTCATTTAAACCGGCGTTGGCGGTAAAGAAGCTCCAAGAGGCACTAGACGCCCTACCTAGTTGGCTCCAGAAGTGGAGACTTGCCGTGAACGTGGGCAAGACGCAGGCCCTAATAACCGGGAACATTAGATTGCCACAGCCACTGAAACTCATGGGACAAGAGATCCAGTGGCAGAAAAGCGTGAAATACCTGGGGGTAGACATCGACCGAAACCTCAACTTCAGTAGCTACGTCAACACAGTAGTGGCCAAGGCGAAGTGTGCACGAGCTAAACTGACACCCATCTTGAGATCGAACCTGCCGCTGAGAAGGAAAGTAATGATATACAAGACTTATGTACGGACCCGCCTTACCTACGCAGCTCCAGCGTGGTATCCGTACATAAGTCAAACAAATAGAAACCGCATCCAACGCCAGGAGAACATCACACTGCGAACACTAGTACGAGCACCACGCTACGTCAGAAATGATGTCATAAATGGAGATCTCAAGATGGAGGGGATCAATGACTTTATAACAAGCTTGACCACCAATATGTTCCGGAAAGCGGATAAGTCAAGACACGAGCATATCCGTGGCATTGCGCCGCTGCACGCCAGGCTGCCCGAAGAACCCAGAAGAGGAAGACGCATGAAGCCATATTCAAGAGACTTCATCAAAAGAGACAGAGACTCCGAGGAAGAGGATGAAGAGAAGAAGGAAGATACGTTGGAGCCGGGGGTGGTCACTGCCGGGTTTGCTGACAGATTAGCTGGGCTTCCCCGAACGGGGTCTCACCTGGCTCGCCCCAGTCGCCCCGGCGCTCAGTGACCGCCAACGGCAACAACGAAGAAACCACTGAAAACTCCAAAGACCCGTTCAGTTGAAGCCAGGGGCAGAGAGCTCCGCCCTGACCCCCTTTCCCCACACCCCTCCACAGGGTGTGAGAAGAAAACACGATAGTCGAGCGCTAACCATCAGAGAGTGCGGAGCTCTCCCAGACCTATGCCATTTGCAAGTACCAACCCTATTCCTAAACCTAACCTGGTCTAGGTTGACTATCTGTTACATCTGTCTATTAAAGCCGGACATGCTTTAGTTCTATCTAGTACCTATCTACCTAGGTTGTACGAATGACCTGTCTGTAGTCCTATAAGACCTATTATACTGTTACAAATCTTATTCCTATGTTCTAATAAGAATCTATCTATAATAAGGCTGTCTACGAATGCGATACAAGTTACTATCTATCTATACGAATATGAACGTTATACATTGCAAAGTTCCCTACCTTACCTAGAGTACTAGCTTAACTTATCTTTATTATATACAACTTATAACTATATATTTATCTCTATATATGCTATCGGAGTACGAAGCTGTCCGGAACATTTTTATTTTGTAGATCTACTTACAGGATAAGGCTCTTCGGCCCTTGGGTAAATCGTCGATCACATCTTCACTTAACATCAGCTGAGATAGTGGTCAAACGCTTGCTTATCTACAATTAAAAAAAAATCTGCCATATCCCATGTGTCGTTTTCTTTTAGAGAACTTATTTCTTCGAGCATAGCCTTTTGTCATTTTTCCCTGTCAATAGATTGCATAGTTTCTTTTAATGACACAGGTACTTTGGGTATATTTAGATTTTCTATCTCTTCAGCTGCTGCCAAAATATAGTCATCATACCGTTTGGGAGCAGTGATGCTTGACCTATCTCTCAGAGACCTTGTATAAGTGACGACATTAGCATTCAAAGTTTCATTGTTTGCCGATTCAACTTGATCTTGTTGATCTTCTTCAGATGTAGCGATCAATGTTTGCTGTAGTGTTTCGTCACCATCATGGTTACTTTCCGAGTGCAGTTCTAGACCAGATTGTAGTGTTGGTAGTTCACGCACTGACAACTCGCCATAATTAATCAGATCAGAAGGTTATTCCTCAAATCTGTGTTTGTTAAAATACATTGACGAACATACTCTAACATCTTTAGTTATCACTAGCTGTGCCAGCGACTTCGTCCGCGTGGAAAAGTGTCTTTGGGTAGCATTAACTAATAAGACAGATACGTATCCCAGCTACACCGCACCCTACCACGCCACACTAAACCCCCTTCCTTTCTCCCCTCCCCCTTCCCCTCACTTCCGCATCACCTCCCTCTTCCGTCACTCCCACTTCCTCTCCCCTCTCCTTCCCCTAACTTACCCTACCCTCCCCCACCCCTCCCCTCCCCTTCCCCCTCACTTCCACATCCCCTCCCCCTCCCCTCCTTCACCATTTACTCTCCCCTCCCCTCCCCTCCACTCCTCTACCCTCCCCCTCCACTCCCCCTTCCCCCTCACACACTTTGAATGTCACGTTTATTTATATCGAATCAACAGCCTAAATAATAAGTTTCAAGCTTCTAGCTTTAAAAATGACGATACGATACTTCCATACATCATTTCATCCCTCCTTTCAACCCCTTACAAGCCTTTTTTCTCATTAAAAAGTAGCCTTTGTCCTTTCTTAGGCTCTAGACTATATGTGTACCAAATTCCATTTAAATCGGTTAAGTAGAACATTCACATACACGTTACATATTTCCATGCAAACTTTCAACCCTTATTGTTATTTTACACCCTTGAAGGTACAACTTTAACAAACTTTGAATGTCATATTTATTTATATCGAATCAACAGCCTAAAAAAAGTTTCAAGCTTCTAACTTTTCATCCCCCTTTCAACCCCTTACAACCCTCTTTTCGCATTAAAAAGTAGCCTATGTCCTTTCTCAGGCTCTAGACTATCTGTGTACCAAATTTCATTTAAATCGGTTCAGTGGTTTTGGCGTGAAAGTGAGACAGACAGACAGACAGACAGAGTTACTTTCGCATTTATAATATTAGTAAGGATAGTAAGGATAAGGATAGTAAGGATTGTGTGATTCCTCGAAAGCATGTATACCCTGAAAGCTTTAGAATTGGAAGTTTCAGAGTATTCAATAAATATGCCAGCGGTAGCTTTTGGTGCATGCGCATTAGTTTTTCAACACGAAGGTCTTACTATCGAATACATATAGATGATTGATGCATGCTTTTTTGCCTACCCATCGTTGAAAAGGCGTCTTGTCATTGATGGAGCTGTTAATACTTCTATTTGCTAGGTAATTTGCCCTAAATATAGCCTCACCCCATAGCTTAAGAGGTGCATTGGCATCAATCAATATCGCTCTTGCTTTCTCTACAAGAGTGTGATTTTTCCTTTCTGCACCTCCGTTTTGATTTGGTGTGTATGGAGCCGTTAGCCTACGTTGTATACCGTAGTGTTTTAAAAATTCGTCAAATTGTTTATTAACAAATTGCTGCCTGACTTATTTTTTCAGCAGCTTGTTGTTTTACGTTTGAATATATTCCCTTTTCGTCTACGAACTTGACAAGCAGCAGCCTAAAGTGCTTCTTCCTGGCTAAATGTTTCGTCGGTAGTGGACGAAACCTGACCTGCTTGACTAAAACGTGCTTCACACTCTTCGATAATTTTCGTTTTGAGGTCTTCTGGCTTCAGAAGAACGTCTCTGGATTCGATTGCGACTCTAAGATTCTCATAATCCGGTGAGAGACTATATAGCATAATAATTGTCAATAAGTCTTCATGAATATTTACTTCCATGTCAGCAAGTTTGTCGACTATGTCCATAAACTTGTACAAATGAGATCTAACATCATCGTTTTATGTTTTGTTAAGATAAGTTGCTTTTGGAGCGATGCTGGTCCTTTACTAGCGTAGATATTTTTTTAATTTATTCCAAAGTTCCTGTGCAGTTGAACAATTTTGGATTTGTTTCAGTTCAGAAGGAGCAATCAACAGAATCAATTCCAATCTTGCCTGGCGGTCGCCTTCTTTGTCTAGAGACTCGATGTTTTGATCAACAAATTTCCACAGTTTATTGTCTACTAATAGCGCTTCTGCCTGTATCGACCTTGAATTGTAATTTTGTTCCTGTTCAAGGGATCAATTTTTATATGAGACATGGTGTACTCACAATTTCTTCATTACTCTGCTACCATGTGAAGTTTTGCGAGGTTAACAGAAGGAGCAGTGTAGAATTATAAGTAGAAGCTTTATATTAGAGCCATTATCCAATCTTTACTTTAGAAAGAATTGTATTTAATGAAATAAACTTGTCATATATTTTTCCATTATGACAGATCTGTCATATGTACTTAATGTATTGAAAGTAGGCTTCAAATCTTAACAACAAGTAAAATAAATGGAAAATCTAAATAAATGCACTAAATAGTATACAGGTAAGTATAGTATATATAATATAATAGTAGTATGCCTAAAGCACTGTTCAGACTACGCTATAATATATAGCTTCATAGCATATAGTTCATAGCGCAACAATATCGCTGACCATACATTACTATGAACACGTTCACACTTAGCTATAATATAATATTAATGGGTTGCTATGAGGTACTATTAATTATTTTGTGCTATGAGCTATGAAATTGAGCGATATGCTGTGCTATATCGCGCATTTGCCAGATTGGGGAATTCTCCCCAAACTTGGGATTTTTCAAACATTTTTTGACGTGATAACGTCTACAGGTTGGCAAAAACGTCTTGAAACGGAACTATTTTTTTTCTGGCCTGGCAATAATCTAATCTGAGATTAAATTTTCTATGTTAACTGTGGTCAGTGACTGAAAATTTATGAACAAAGTTTTATTGTGCAACTTAATAGTAGTATTTTAATATTTTCCGTAACCTACGCGACTTAAAGATGTTTTAACATGAATAAGACTATCCGTAGTTCTACTAAAGAAGTAATTTTAAAGTTTACCGCCACTCTCTCTGCTATCGGGGTTACTAGTATATAGCAATAGTGGCGCCCCTATTTATTTCTACTCTATTTTGCCAACCTGTAATAAAAGATAAAGCGAAACGTTTTGTGCGGGTAGATGAGATAGGGGGTGGTGGGACTAATTTGTGCAATTAGATGGCACGCTCTATGAAATGTCAACTAAGCTTGCTATATGTCATACTTGCTTGCGATGATATCGCGTAGTGTGAACGCCATGCTATATAGTATAGCTTGATGACGTATCATGCTATTCTATATAGCGGCATATTATAGCGTAGTCTGAACCGCGTTTAAATTTAGAAAAATGGTCAATTATCAATCATCTAAAGGGCTAATAAACCAATCAATAGCAATAAACTGTATGTGCCATTGCACATAACTTCAAACAATTTTTGTTTTTGTAGAAAATCTTTATTATTAAAAAAAAAAAACATTATAATAGCTCTTCTTTTATATTTTGTATCATTTTAATTACTTAAATGCATAACTTACCTTTTGCCTCGACTTTACGACTTAAATCTTTAAAAAAAAGAACTATTGAATAATTTAACTTAACACTGGCTAAATACACTAATCGTGTGAAGACATCGGATCGGAACACAAAAAACAAAACTCCTTGATAAACATGGATTAAATACAGTCCGCCAAGTATAACTTGGCGGTGGTGGTTTTTGGAACTAATTCCGAGAGATTAATTAATTATATTATTAATTGAGAGATTACCGCGACATTATTGTTGATAAATTTGCTACATTAAAATAGTTCAATAATGCCAAAAGTAATTAAAACTGGTTTAAGAGAAACTGTTATCAAAGTACAAAGTAAAAGCACAGTGGCGCACAGCCGCGCCAAGTTATACTTGCCGGACTGTATTATATTATATTATTACTTTCTCTATGTTGATAAAACACAAATAAAATTACACGTCGATGGAGTAGGTATTACATTTATTTAATTTTCCCTCTACGTAATTACAAATAGTCTATGGTAGGGACTACCCGGAGCGGAGATGGGATTGAGGTCATGAGGTCTTTCCTTTAGTCTTTATCCATCTACATACAACACAGTAAACTGGTTTGTCCGTTACAGTATCACAGAATATTATACGTTACTGTGGTTGTATTATTAAATGAATACTAATGTTAGGTATTATCACAACTAGCATCGAGGTACATGTACTTTACCTTAGACTATTTACTTGTCTAGATGTACAGTCTGAAAACCTATGGGCCAAAAAAGTAACGGCTAACTGTTAGCCCTTAAGCTTATTCCGCCTACTTACTGCACACTTTTATCGCATTTAGCAGTCAACATTGGTGCTGTGCCATTTCAAAATGACTAAATGTGCGATAAAAGTGTGCAGAAATTACAAAGGACGATTGGAAACCATTAAAAAAGTGATCTTTTGTAGATAGGTGAACATTAAATAACTATTATTCTAAAGAAACAATTATAATAACGAAATGTAATTTTGTTCTGAGATACATAGCCATGTTTTCAGGGTTGCCTGAGTCCTTCATTTTAAATTACCCATGCGAACGTCACAATCATAATGTCAATCATTTTTGTTATCTTTGTTTTATTTGGGAAACACACGAAACTTACTACAAAGTTTTAGTGCTTTATCCTAGAACCACAGATTAAAGAAAAAAAAAATTATAGTGTAAAGAAGCCCAAGAACTGAGAACGAGAAGTTGGTACGAAAGCCTCGGTGGGCGAGTTGACTTGACTTGGCCGGTCTTTTTTAAAGACCTATCTTAATCTATAGAAACCCCGCACGTATATGTTTGATGATATTTTTATTTATTATTTTCAGTTCCATATATGGGAAGCCCGCTTTGATCTTTTATTTTTGTATAAAAGTCATGAAGCGGTTTAGAGAATACATCTTTTTCTATATATATCTTATAGGCTAGCGTTTGACCACTATCTCACCTGTTGGTAAGTGATGATGCGATCGAAGATGGTAAGCACGCTAGGCCTAGAATGGATACTGGCTCTCAAGGATAGCTGCCGGAACAGATTAAATGTTTGGCGACAGATTTTCTAACTTGAACCCTCAAGGTTAGCTGGCCAGGCGGACACTAGATAGTCTCCTACCATCATTATTGGTTTATTAACGATGTTTTGCTTCACCGGAGGGTCACTGTGAAAAGCGAACATACATTTAACATTTTTTTATACATACGATAGAAAAATCAATTGGTGCACGGCGGGGATTGAACTCGGTATCTCTGGCGTTGAAGGCGACCGTTCTCCCGGTTACACCACCGGGCCCTCAAAACATCTACTTACCAAGTTTCAACTGTGTGGTCTTAATAGTTTCGGAATAAAGTGGCTGTGACATGCGGACGGACAGACAGACAGACACGATATATGATATATATATATATATATATGACGAATCTATAAGGGTTCCGTTTTTTTTTCATTCGGCAAAATTCAAAAATTCAAAATTCAAAATTCAAAATTTCAAATATATTTTTAGAGTTCCATAGAACTCTAAAAATATATTTATAACAATAAATTGAACGAATCAATTAAAATTATTTATATTGGTGTGTTTTTAACCGACTTCCAAAAAGGAGGATGATGTTCCAAATTCGTTTGTGTTTTCTTTTTGTATGTTTGTTAGCCGATTACTCCGCAAATTGTGAACATATTTCAATGATTCCCTTTTTACAGGTAGGGTTCATCTCTAAGATGGTCTTAATTAAATTTTATTCTGATCAGATAAGTACCTCCAGAGATATTATGATGATAATTGTCTCAAACTTGCTACAGAAAGTAACTAATAATAATAGGCTTGCGCTTGATTATTTAAGTGACGATGTGATTGATGATGTGGCGCGCTTACCCTGAAGAGACCTATTTACTCGCGACTTGAGATCCATAAATTATATTTAACCGGAAACACAGAAAACCGGTCAAGTCGAGTTGGACTCGCCCGCAGAGGCTTCCGTACCAATTTCTCAAACTAAGTTAAAGGACAAACTTATCTTTGCAGTTGGATCCATAGGAAATGTACTGCGTGAAATACAAATCATAAGTTTGTGATACTAAATTTGCTGTCTTCTATATATATACAGACAAGTACGATTCCATCTAAGACCTATATATCGTATCTGGCGAGATAGTGGTCAAATGCTTGTCTGACCGTCACAATAAAACATTGTGGTGAGGATATTATCCAGATGTTGGGGTAAGCGAGCTTCCAACACTGACACTGTAGCCCTGGACTGAAGATGAGTAATTTTGGTGCAGATCTTACTACTTTTGGACTTGAACCTGAGTCGCTTTTTCGAATTCGTTATTTTGCTTGCGAATTCTGACTCAATCGTATTTTTTTATAAACTACACTTCTTCATCCTACTACATGTGCTGCTACTATATAAATTAAAAAGTGATATTTATTATAATCTATAGATTTTAATTGCAATGCAGCTGTAAAGGATGGTAGGCACAGGTGTTTAAAGGCGGAGTCGAAGATAAGTCTAGCTAGCGAAAGCCGACGACGACATGACCGTTTGTATACTTTCATCTATGGACATGACTTACTCACTGACTGTAGTGACTGTCCTCATACGAGTTGTACTCTACCTATCTAATTTGATTATTGAATAATCAAAGCCATTCTATAGTGCCTATAGATAGTGGATAGATATACTTAGTGCCTCCGTGTCTATGGTCTGGGACTTTACCAGAATATGCGTAACATCTCTACTAACTACTAGTCTGTCTGTGCCCAGAATTCACAAAGGCGGTGTTGGGGAACGTTGCGTGTTGTTCATTGCAAATGCAGAGATAGTTCATTCACGTAGTATTATATTCTCTTTGAGTTCATTGATTCGATATTTTGTTAGTGTGGTCATTTCTGTGTAAAAAGATTTTGTTCAAATCAGTATATTTGATAGCATAGAAATAAGAAACCTATTTACTGAGTTTTATTATTTCTATGCTTAGTATGCTTTCATTACTTTACTGTTGCTACTTCGGATGTTTATAAAATAGTGTAGGAGTAAAGTGGTTAGGTACCTACAGATTCTGCGAAGCGCAGCCATTTTTGTGATTTATTATTGGCGTGGCATCCGGAGTATACGGACTACGGACCTACGTTTAATTAGTTACGGCCCTAGTAGATACCTACCTTGGTAAGTTGAACTCTACTTTCGCTTTATATGTAGGTACTTGCCCAGAATATTTATAGTACTGGTACTTGTATACATCTAGGACGATTAGAGGTAGTCTGTTGAATAAAGGTCTTTGTTTTACTAAAATGTACCTAGATAGGTAGGTCATATACCTATAACATTCAGATTAGAAACGTATACCTACGAAGTACTATTAGTATTCTATGCCTATAGGTGTGCTTCGCCCGCACTTATAAGATGTATCCTATGTTCCAGGTTATAAACTATCTGTGTGCCAAATATCATCCAAATCCGTTCAGCCGTTTTGCGTGATTGAATAACGAACATAAGTACAAATCTCAATATCTATTTATAATATAATAAAATTAGGATGTGTAGGTACATTTTTGGATACGCACGACACGCTCGCAAGATGTGAATCTGATTCCCTGTAATTTTACTGGATACGCAGATATAAATTTAATAAACACCTAGGTAGTAGACACTATATGACAATTGCTGTGTGTGTATTTTACATAAGTGTTGCCTTTATATTTAGGAAATGTCGGACGAAAATAAAAACTGGACCATTGAGATCTTACGTTAATCTCAACCTTGATTAAGCAAGAGCATTATGAAACATTTTTTGAAGGCCTTGGTCATTGTGAACCTTTATTTTTTAGGTAACTCCCTAGTTACTGTTGGAATTTTCTTTCGACTTATCCACTTTATCTAACTAAATTATTTGCTTCTTCAAAATTAAAGTGAAATGTAAATTTTCAAGGATAAACTTAAATTATAGAGCTCTTCTTTTGGCCTCTTCTGAGATACCATATCCACAATGGCAAGATGGGGAGGTGTTGAGTATAAGGGTCTGCTCAGACCGCGACGCAACGCGGCGCACACTTATTAAGAGAGTGATACAAAAAAGAACTTTATTTACAACACAAAAAATAAACACATTTAAGTCACACGGGACACACGGTCACACGTTCAAGTCTAGAGTGAATAGGTTTTTACTGAGCAAGCGTGCTCCATCCTCGACCGCATCGTCATTTACCATCAGGTGAGATAGCGGCCAAACGCTTGCACAGTTCGCAATAAAAAAAAATATATTGAGTTAGTTGGGCGGCTTCAGGGTTCGCCGCGCGGCTTCTGTCTGCGCCGCTTGATACTAAAAGCATCGTCACGTCGCGTTGCGTTGCGGTGTGAACTGATCCTAATGCGTCTTTTTTAGGGTTCCGAACCCAAAGGGTACCAACGGAACCCTATTACTGAGACTCCGCTGTCCGTCTGTCTGTCTGTCTGTCTGTCTGTCTGTCTGTCTGTCTGTCCGTCTGTCACCAGGCTATATCTCATGAACCGTGATAGTTAGACAATTGAAATTTTCACAGATGATGTATTTTTGTTGCCGCTATAACAACAAATACTAAAAACAGATCAAAGTTAAAAATTAAAGGGGGTCCCCATACAAAAAACGCGTTTTTACTATAGCGCCATCTATGAACGATTGTTTACGAGTGTTTCTCAACCTTTTTCATGACGCGACGCGACCCCCTTAGTATGAAAAAAAATCGACCTACTTGCACTGTTTATAATTTGTATTTTGTTGTATTTCTAGCTTCTACCCGCGGTTTCGTTCGCGTGGCCTACAGGAAACAAATTACATATTTTCTTTTAAACCAAAAATTATAAGCACTCTCAGTCAAAACACCTACTTTACTCACTCTTTAATTAATATTTTCTTTAAAAGTATGTTTTCAAACTTTGTATTTTTCTTTTACTGAGGCTTCGCGACCCCCCAGGGGTTCGCAAGCGGCGCGACCCACACGTTGAAAAACACTGGTTTTTTGTGTTAACTAGAGATGCGCTGAATATTCGTTTGGTATTCGGTATTCGGCATCTTTTCCATTATTTGTATTCTGCCAAATTATTCGGTTTTGTTGCCAAATATATTCGGTTCAAGCATTTCTATTTTCTTGGCTCATGTAGCCAAGGTGTAGAACTAATAGAAAAAACTTCTTATATAAGATTTATGTTATATTATAAGTCAAAGAAAACATATTTACTTCTTAACCTATAGTTAGTAGGTATAGTCAACATTTATTTTAAGCCTTAAATCAACATTTAATTTAAATCTCGCAACAATATTTATTTTTAAACTTAAAATCAACAAATTCATAAACCTCAATTAAATCCATTTAAATCCATCCAAGTTCCTCGTCTAACCAGCAGCGGCACGTAGCGCACATGCTAGAACTTGTTTACGCGGCAAAACAATGTAATTGTAAACTGAATAATTCAGCCGAATATCTGTTTCGGTAAAGGTTAAACCGAATAATATTCGGTATTCGGTAATTCGGTGAAACCACTATACGGCGCATCTCTAGTGTTAACGTTCACTTAGTTGGCGTTAGAAGTTCGTTAGACATTCGTTAGATGGCGTTGTAGTAAATAAGCATGTTTAGTATTGACACGGTATTTATATTATCGATTTACTTTGTACTTTATTATTTCGGCAAATGTTGTCTAATCGGAACCCTACTTGTGCGGGTCCGACTCGCACTTGGCCAGTTTATTTTAATATGGTATAGGCTAGCGTTTGAAAACTATCTCCCCTCGTGGTAAGAGCGATGAGGTCGAAGACCATCTTCGCTTGCTAGGCCTAGCATACTCTGACTCTCAAGGGCTGTGTGGTGCCAGAACACCGTAAGAAGGATACAGCGACAGATTTTATCCTTGATGGTGGGTAAGCTATTTTTGGTAGCAAGTCAGGCGGTAAATCTATTTAATATGCTTCTGTCACGTGTGGACGAACACCCGTGCTAGGATTTCAACTGGCTACCTCTCGCTTAGTAGTCGAGCCATCTATCCTTTATACAAACGGGGCACTCTCGCGTAAATTTAAATATTTTTCTTTCAATTCTATCTTTCGTTGTCTCTCGTAAAATATCTTATAGGAACTGTTAATGTCAAAGGTCGCGCATTTCCACTAGCACTATGCTGATCTTATCATTTATCACACACTTTTTTTTTCTTATGGTAAAGGTAACAGGACAAGCACGATTCGCCTGATGGTAAGCGAAGACGTCTACCTGTAACAGATACAGCGGCATGCAAAATTCTGGACTGCCAGAATTTTGCATGTCACTGCACTGCGCTCGTTACCTTGAGACATAAAGATGTTGAGTCTCACATGCCCTGTAATTTCACTGGAGACCTTGCACTGACACACTTGGTGACTCACAACAAACAAAGGTCACTAAGTTTTTGCAAGATGTTCACAGACTAGCGAGTTGAAAGCGAGTAGGGCTAGGGCCGGAATATTAGACGAGACTAAACTCTCTTGTTCCCTTACATGTAGGTTTTTTATGTACTTACCTACAAAAATAAGGCCCTCTTTTATCCACTACATGAGACGAGTTATACAGCATCAAAACCATATTATAATGCGAAAGTTTGTATACTTATTTGCTTTGACTTGTCGTTGGTCTTGTACTATTATTTATTTTGTGATAAGACCACGGAATAAATAAAAGTAGGTATGGACATAAGATACCTACGTTTTTACGTAGGCGTAGCAGAGGATCTCCATGCAGAGGAATGTATAACATCTGGCAGAGGGGCTGCAGCTAGGGTAGTTATATTTTAACCAAGTAGTTTGAAATCAACCTTTTTGCTCTACCAAAACGTTTGGTTCCAAACTTCTTGATTTTTACTCGGAGACGGGCTGGGCGACGACGTTAGATCTTAGAATAATAACGCTCGTTAGATGGTATAGGCTAGCCCAGCACCTAGGTATAGCCTATATATTCTTTCATTCCTTCCTTCCATTCTGCCAACTTTGTTAAATTATCGAATTATCTTCATACCATTCTGCCAGCTAACTATGTTAAAGTTACTCTTCCTCAACAATTTCAGACGAAAAATGGGGAACTTTATATCGATGATCGTGGTGAACGTGGCCGGTACTGTCATCCTGATGACTGGTGCAGTGTTCTTGGCGCCACTCATGGGTTTCACCAGCGTTGGTATTGCGGCTGGTAGCATGGCTGCCAGCGCACAATCCTGGTACGGCCTCATTGGAGGTGGTACTGTGATCTCCTTGCTCATGAGCCGCACTATGGGACGTTGATGCAAAGTAGGTATCTAACTAAAACAGATGAGTTATAGAGGTCGTAAGTTCAATCCCCACTCAATACCCATTGCACTATTGACGTGAACCCACTCCAGACACAAGCATATTTAGCTTAGTTGGAGGGGTTAACAAGACTACTAGTAATGTGCAACACACATTGCTAGTAAGCTTAAAAGAAAAGTACAATAAACCCGACTGCGTGAAAAAAGATTTATTAGCATTTCCTATTCCACACTCCAATATAACATAAAAGTTATAGGTATACAGGGTGTGGCGTAAATAGTAGTCAAGCCGTCACCTGTGGGTGGAGGGCTTCATGACTGATCTGTAAATCAAAATTTGTGTTCAGTAAAAGTATCATGGTTTTCGAGTTATTGACCATTTTCAAAATTTCATAATAATACCACCCTTGGTGACACTTTTCGATGGCATGACCACAAATTAAAATATTTTCTCAATCTGATTTTTGAGAAATACTCTTGGATAAATGCGTTATCAAATGTAAGATGACTTTTTTATACCGTTACCTTAATATTTGTATTATTTAACATTTTATTTGAAAATTTACTGAGAGGTATAAGAAAATCGAAAGTTTCAGCGACTGTGGTGTAAAAAAAATGTATCAAGATATATGCAACCAAGCTACCAAAAATTTGCGTAGGTATTTAATTGAGATTCCAAAACGATATAATACATGGTATTTTCAGCTTTCAGTTGAAGAAAATGCCTGTTAAAGAGACCAAGGACGATTTTTTCCAAATAAAACAATTCTACTGTTATTATAAAAGTTTATATATTAAATTGACATATAAAATGATTATGGCACAGGAATTATGAACATTATGACAATAAAATCGTCATCAGCCGATGTAATGGTCAAACGCTAGCCTATCAGGTAAAAAAATTAATAAGAGACAAATTGACTGGAACGCTTACTTCTTCTACTGGGGATGCCTAAAGGAGCCAATCGAACATTTACGACAGTGTGTGAACACAGCACAGACAGCAGCGCAAAAAATAATGTAAATGATAAAAAGGGGTATGCAGATCCCGCATCAGGACTCGTGGTGCGCATTTTTAGCAGTTATTGTGATATTATGAATTTGAATAAAAACTCTCTTATTATTTTTTCTTACCTCATAAGCTAGCGTTTGACCATTATCTCGGCTGATGGTATAAAAAAATATAAATAAAAAACCGTCGCCTGCGTGCAAATCGCTTTTTTGCTTTATGTGTGATTATGTGATCCAAGACTTTGCTTCTTGCTAAATTTCATGATTCTAGGTCAACGGGAAGCACAGAAATATTAATTACTAGAAGTGCCCCGTGGCTTCGCCCGCGTTAAAAACTTCTTTTACTTACTTAAAACTTTTCTTTTGTAAAAACGATTCTATCATTAAAGACATCAAATAAGAATTAGCCAAATCGGTTCACCCGTTTTCATGTTCACTCAAGCCACTCAAAGAATGCAAAGACTTAATTTTGTCGAAATACGTAACGTCCCGATATCGCCGGAAGAGAATATTAACCAAATCGTCAAGAGTATTGGTGTAAAAATTGGTGTAAAAAACTTTTCAGGAGATAAATGAACAAGACGAAATAACGCTGTTCATTTATGAATTTCATGACTATTTTGACGGTTTGATTGGGGTAGATTTACTTGAAAAATGGGAATCAAACATTGACCTAAAAACTAAATCTTTAGTGACGAGACAATCGACTAACCAACTGAAAATGTACGATTCACGTAACTGCAACTTGTATGAAGAAATTATACCAGCCAATACTTCCAAGTTAGTTAAAGTCCCGATTAACTTTCATGACGGCGAAGCATATATCCCAGAGCAATCAATATCTAATTGCGTTATAGGTGATTGCATAACTACAATTAAAAACAGTCGTGGTATCATAGAAATATGCAACCCGTCACGGCATGATGTAGTATTTTCAATGGACCGCCCTGTTAGTGCAGAACTATTTAACATGCAATGCGAACGGTCTAGTGAACAACCACCGGATCGTGTTAGTGAGGTGTTATCGCGATTACGCACAAATCACTTGAACCCAGAGGAACGGATTAACTTAGAGACACTTTGTTCTCGCTATGCTGACGTCTTTTACATAGACGGCGAGCCACTCACTTTCACGAATAAAATTAAGCGCAGCATTCGGACAACAGATGAAGTACCGGTACATACAAAATCTTATAGATACCCGTACATTCACAGGCAAGAAGTACAAGACCAAATTTCAAAAATGTTAGAGCAGGGTATAATCCGCCCCTCTCAGTCGGCATGGAACTCACCTATCTGGGTTGTTCCCAAAAAGGCAGATGCGTCTGGGAAAACTAAATGGCGTCTAGTGGTAGATTTTATGAAGTTGAATGAAAAGACCATAGACGACAAATACCCTATCCCAAATATAACTGACGTACTCGACAAATTAGGCAACTGCCAATATTTTACGACGTTGGATCTCGCCAGTGGCTTCTACC
Organism: Cabera pusaria; assembly: GCA_954871355.1. Taxonomy (NCBI): domain Eukaryota; kingdom Metazoa; phylum Arthropoda; class Insecta; order Lepidoptera; family Geometridae; genus Cabera; species Cabera pusaria. The sequence continues at coordinate 18,723,862 of OX940901.1, forward strand.
AAGTAGAAATGAACCCTGACGACATCCCAAAGACGGCATTCAATGTAGAGCACGGACACTTTGAATATTTGAGGATGCCAATGGGCCTCAAAAATTCTCCATCAACTTTTCAACGCGTGATGGATAATGTCCTCAGGGACCTCCAAAACGTGGTGTGTCTCGTGTATCTTGATGACATCATCGTTTTTAGCGTTTCGTTGCAGGAGCATATGGTCAACCTTGAAAAGGTATTTCACAGACTCAGGGAATCCAACTTCAAAATCCAAATGGATAAATCCGAATTCTTGAAACTAGAGACCGCTTACCTCGGTCACATTATAAGTAAAGACGGTATTAAACCAAATCCCGACAAAATTAAAGCCGTCGAAAATTTCCCAATACCCAAAACAACCACCGAGATAAAACGATTTCTCGGGTTGCTAGGGTATTACCGAAAATTCATACCAGATTTTGCCCGTGTAACGAAGCCTATGACGCAATGTCTCAAGAAGGGGTCCAAAATCACCTGTGACGACCCCGGCTACATTGCCTGCTTTGAGAAGTGTAAGACTTTATTGACCAACGACCCCATTCTACAATACCCAGACTTTGAAAAAGAATTCGTGTTGACAACCGACGCATCCAACTTTGCAATTGGCGCTGTTCTATCACAAGGCCCAATAGGTAGCGATAGACCAATAGCTCATGCCTCTAGAACTTTAAACACCAGCGAGATAAATTACAGTACTATAGAGAAAGAGTTGTTAGCTATAGTATGGGGAACGAAATATTTCCGCCCCTATTTGTTCGGACGAAAATTTAAAGTCGTAACCGATCATAAACCCCTTCAATGGGTTATGAACCTGAAGGAGCCAGGTTCAAGGTTAACACGATGGAGACTGAAACTAAGCGAGTATAATTTCACTCCAATTTACAAGCAAGGCAAACTCAACACCAATGCCGATGCTCTCTCTAGAATCGAGATTAATAATGAGGATACCAGCTCTATCGCAGTTAATCTATCTGAAACTGGACAACCACCCTCAGTGGCCAGTTCTACAACACTTTCCGCGCACATGAGTGTAGATGACAGTTCCGTAACCCTTTCGGCTGATAATAGCCGAGGTAGTTCCGCCACTGCCACAGTTCACACAAGCGAAGAGAATCCTATCTTAGAGATCCCTATTTCAGACGACCCGCTAAATAAATTCAGTAGGCAAATATGCTTTGTGATAGTAGGAGACATCAAAAAACGACCGACTGTGACAAAACCATTTGAAACCCATACCAGAATAACTATTCAACTATCTGAATCAAACTTGGAGAATGACGTTATAAATGCAGTTAGAGAATTCGTAAATCCCAAAATAAAAACTGGAATAATAATTAATCCTCCCTTGGCCATGTACAAAATTATCCCGATAATTCAAGACAAATTTAAAAGCTCTGCTATGAAACTCATTTTAACCAAAACCGAACTTGAGAATGTTAAAGAGTACCTTCAACAACAACAACACATCATAAAAAAATATCACGAGGGAAAAACCAACCACCGTGGTATTTTTGAATGTTTCTTAGCTCTGTCTCGTAGGTATTACTGGCCTAAGATGAGAGAGTCCGTAACAAAATACATAAACGAATGCTACATCTGTGGTCAAGCCAAATATGACAGACACCCAGTAAGGCAGCGGTTTTCAATAGTACCACCACCTACTAAACCTTTCGAAATTCTTCATCTCGACCTTTTCACAGCTCAGAATGAAAAGTATCTAACACTAGTAGATGCTTTTTCAAAATACGCCCAAGCCTACCATCTCAGAGAAGCTTTTCTAAAATTCTGTACGCACCATGGCGTCCCTCTAACTGTAGTAACTGACCAAGGACCAGAATTCACCAACTCGCTATTTTCTGAATTTACACGACTACACAAAATCCAACACCATAAAACTTTAGCTCATTCACCCAATGACAACGGAATAATTGAACGCTTTCATTCAACTATCCTAGAACATCTCAGAATCCTAAAACTAGAAAAAGCAAACGAACCGGCTATAAATCTTATGCCTTACGCAGTATTGGCCTATAATAGCTCCATACACAGTTTCACAAAATGCAGACCCATTGACCTCATCACTGGACATTTTGATCCACGTGACCTAGTTGACATTGACATAACCGGACATTTACTTCAACAATACATGCAGGATCATAAACAACGCATGAGTAAAGTATATGACGAGACGTCTTTACATAACCGAACAGAATTGACTGAATATAGGAACAGAGATCGCGAACCTGAAATGGAATACATCCCTGAGCAGCAGGTATTCGTTAGGAATCCTAAAGCTTCTAGACAGAAGCTCGCTCCACGGTTTACGCAGGACACAGTCCTAGCAGATCTCCCGATTCACATATACACTAAAAATAATCGCGGCCCAGTCGCTAAATCACGCCTAAAACGCAGTTCTAAAAATCCTGTATTGTTGCAGGATACTACTATTGACGCTATTGCTGACACCTCTGACTCAAGGACAAGATGAAGTAACGATTGACTCTCTACAAGACGGACCAGGCATACTCCCATTTAAATTAGGACAAACAAAAATCGTGTCCCACTATCACTCTTTTCTAAATAATATAAATCTTGCTGATATTCACGGTCAGATAAAACGAGTTAAATTTCAGCTATCTAAACTTAAACCTAGGCTTAATAATAAAACCCTATCTTTGTACCATCCGCATATCGAGTATTTAAATCTAAAACTAGAGCGCATATCTGAGCAATTGCAGACTTTTGAACCTAGCCGCAAGAAAAGGGGACTAATTGACGGACTTGGTTCGGTTATTAAAAGTATATCCGGTAATCTTGACTATACAGATGCAATGAAATACAATAATGCCATCAAAGTGCTTGAGAATAATAACCAAAAACTTGAATCCGAAATAAAAAGTCACATAAGTTTAAACAAAGAATGGATATTATGCAACACTAAAATATTAAAAAATATAACGTTAAATCAGGATAAAATTGTTAAAGTTCTCAACCTCATCATGAATAGCGATAGTACTAAGGAAACTGAGTTAATAAAATACGCGCATTTAGCACAACATCTATTAATATTGGGCGATAATGTCGATAGATTGTCTGAAGAGATTTATAGGTTAGAAAATACCTTAGCCTTCATTAGAGTGTCGGGTGCTCCTCATTCAATATTAAATATAGCAGATTTGAAGATGATGTTAAGTAAGTTAGTTACCATGTACTCTAAGGACGAGATCCTTAACGTAGATATTAGGTATTTTTACGATATGATAAAACTAGGCTATTTTTATATTGATAGCAAAATAGTATTAGTTTATAAGATACCGATTGCCTTTCCTATAACCTATGACCTTTACAGGTTATCCCTTGTTCCCAATAGAAACCACCAAATCCTCCTGCCTACCCTTCCATTTATAGCAATTTCTAGAGATGATTCTCAGTACATGGAGGCAGAATGCGCGAAGGTGAATGATTGGTATATCTGTGCACGGACATCCAACTATAAGCCACAGCAAAATCCTGACTGCATCCACCAGCTGATCACCAAACAAGAACTCCTGCCGTCCTGCCAACTTACCTCTGTAACCTTGACACGAGCAGCCATTGAACACCTAGAGGACAAGCACTACACCGCGAGTTTCCCTAACCACACTAAGATCCAGACGTCCTGCGGACAGGAGCAACATAGAGTCCTGTATGGCAGCTACCTCATCGTTATCCCGCTAAATTGCTATTTCAAGACACCGTTCTACACCATTTCAAATACGAACGACCACATCAAAGGCCACCCGCTGAAAATTATAGAACTACCTACTTATAATAGCACTCAACAAGCAGGCACCGAGAAGTTATCTACGATTCTGAATTCGATTAACCTTGAAAACCTGCACGCCATCAATGAGAAGATATCACTGCAGAAACCGCTACAGCTAGAACACAATTCAACAAGAAGCTTTTATCATACTACGATTCCATTTTATCTAATTCTGTTGACCGCAGCCGCCCTATCTACATATATATTATATCGGGAAATTAAGAGTAACCCAGCGCAACAATCAGCATCACCAGTATCCAGATGTCATCCCCGCGAGATAAGAGTGGACCATGACAACATTTCATCGACTCTATCCAGTATCTAGGAATAGTCGCTGAGCTTCGGGGGGAGGTGTTACACACTTGCACACCACGGATACCGCTGATGCCATGTATTCTATATTCAAGTCCCACGGTACCGTCCCACGGTATAGCCGACGCAGCATTCCTGCAACTGCATCGACCACCTGCGAGCCTGAGACCATCGCGGCATCGGAACTTTATTCGACACTTCTGGTTCTCACATCGACCAGTCGACACGTCTTTAATTGTACTTTATATTAACTTTGTAATATCTTTATAATTAAACTAAGTGAAATAAATCAAGGTTTTCTTTGCGACTCCTGGGCTCGCTCTTTATAATTCGCGTAATTCTAACGATCACGAAAATTAATAGTAAACAAGTAAACACCATATCATCATACACAAATCAAAAAACTAATTCACGTTTAATAAACATTAAATTAAAGCAATAATAAACATACATTTTGTGTAATAATATATGTACCTATACAAAAGTATCAAAGGTAATATAGAATAATATCAATAATATAAACAACTCAAACATGCATAATGTTTATTCTTTGTTTATTTTATTTTGTTTTTGTTTATTTATTATTATTATTTTTATCCTTTTGTACCTAAATATATAATAAACATATTATCGCACTACCGTATAATCTAGGTAATAATATAAATATTTAAAAAAAAAATAAGAGTAGATAAATGATGACAATAAGGATAGACAAGATTAAGTATCACACGTATAAAATTAAAACTAGATAAAATCAAATCTACGAAAAACGACGGGAGAGAAAAAGAAAAAGAAAAAAAAAACTCATGCCACATCTAGTTTGAAGTAAGCCACGATAGTTCTGTGTTGTATTCCACTGAGAGCACATAAGATATTGAGGGTACTTGTAGTCTTGTATGGTTATATCATATTAAACGTAGTTTATCATCGAAATAAATCATTATATGTATAATATGTATCTATCTATAGTGAATTTTAACTATGTGATTTTTATTTAATACATTAATATATACAGTGTGTATTAGTTAGAAGTGAAAATGTTGTGTTCTCGTACACCAAAGTATGCACGGTATGTCAAGTCAATGGACTACTTTTATGCTTTTTCTTAAAAACTTATCTCTACATATAGAATTCCAATAAATAAAATCTAGATATATTAAGTATAAATAATAGATACTAAGTTACATTACCTATAAGCTCGGAAGCAAAATATTTCTCATATTTTTACCTCATCTACCTCCCTATTTCGTTGATAATTTTTTTTTTGTTTTTTTTTTTTTTATTGCTGTATGAATACAATAACCTCAGTAAGAATTAAAATTTAAATGAATAAAATTAGTCGGCGACTGGAAGGGTTTTAATGTCCTAAATACAGGGAAACCTAGTTAGGAGTTGGGCCGCAGCCATGAACCTACAACTAATTACTCATTACTTTCGACCTGTTTGAGCCAAGTTTCAAGCTTATTAAAAAAGAAAAAAAAAGTATTTCAACTTTTATTATTGTAAAGAAACCATATTCATTTTATATTAAAATTTTAAGTTTGTTTATGGCCTGTGTATTTTATAAAGTTTATATAATTATGAGCAAATAAAGAATTATATATTACATTATATTATATTAATGTTATGTTCCGTTGCTATATGTATGCGTTTAAACTGGTTCCAGCACTGTATGGAACCAAGTTCTAGTGCACCCATTGGCTCTCACCCGCTGTTATGTATGACCCGACCAAATTACGTTGTTCATTTTATCTTATAGTTGTCATATGTATCACGTTCATCATTTCAGTCGGGTTATATCTCTATAGCTATTTCATTCGCATACGCTAATGTTCTCTCTACATATATATACTTTCTCTATGTATACAGCCTACATAGCTGCGTCGCCGTCATTTAGTCCATTCAATAATCAACTGTCAAAGTTCGTGATAAGCCCGCTGGAACTCACAATGTTGAGCAACAGATTTTACAACTTGAGGGTGCCGACGGTGGTAACATGCGTATGCTCATGAATACAGATCTTATAATCGCTAAGCTTACTCGGTTGTGTATTTTAAATATGCTTAAGCATAATTTCCTTCTTTCAGATGCTGCAGTGGCCACAGTAGGTAGTGGAGACAAGTAATGTCTTTTTGTATCGAAATAAAACAAACATAAAATTTACAAAAATATTTTATTTCACACGACGTGTGACGTCATCACATTACAACCCTATACCAGGTACGGGTAACAAACACATGTTTTGATAATTATTATCAGTTCAATAATTTTAATACCTACTACAACCAAACACAATATAATAATCAATTAAGGGAAATGTAAAAAAACAGCCCCCTCTATCACGACGTTTGAGAGTGATTGAAATGAACGAAAGGACCGACATGGAACTATACAAAATGTACAACAGCGTCCTCGTTACTTAGTTCAGTCAATGATCAACTGTCAGTCAATGATCGGGATAAAACTGCAGGTTGCGATGGAAACTTCCATATTCTTCTTCTATCAAAAAAAAAACTAGAACGTTTAAGTCGGAGTCGATATTAGAATACTCAAGCAAATTTATCTATGCTGAGTATATCGAGGATTTGAGTATCGTTCTAAAATACAGTCCGCCTTATATTTTTAATATATGTATATACTTTATTAGGTATATAGTATATATATTGAATATTGGTGGGTTATACAATGCACTTCGGAAGATAGGCTTGTAAGGGGCCGTCGTGATGCTTGGGGGGGAGGGGGGGGGGGGGGTCGACAAAAATCACGATATCACGTGTATGTATTTTTCAAACGTGCGATTTTAAATCGAAAAGCGGCGGTGTACTGTGACCCTGACTCGCCGTTGCTAGGCAACGAACGAAGTATCTTCTCACGCGCCGCTTAAGATAATATTCTAAAATAGTCTACAAAATATAAGATTTTTTGTAGATACTAAAAATACACGGGGGTAGTCTTAAACCTCACCATGGACGGCCCCTAAGTCAAACGACGGCATCGCGTTGAGGCGATAGTGGAAAGATCTAGATGATTTCGACAATAATTGACGTTAACATCTGACAGAGAAGAGTAGAAGAGGTTGGGGGAACATTTGCCATAGTTTACATTTACCCCAGTTGAGTGTACAACGAATGACTTAGAACATTTCAACAAATAAAAACATGTGTCTGTTAGAATAGAACACACAGAAATTAAATGCAACTTTTATAGGACAACCACCGTTTTGAGATCTTTTACAATAATACAACCAGAAATTGAGTCAATAAGAAATTATCTGAGTACAAAAATTGCATTAAACTTGCTTAAAATTACTTATTTACTAGAGCGCTCATAGAATTCAGATTGCGGCTGACATATAAGATAAAAGTATCTAGTAAAATCGCAGAGCATGGGAGGTAATTAAGTCGAAACAAACCTTATTTGCGACAGTCAGCCTCAAACTGTTTTTTTAGTTTTACTTTGATTAACATTAAAATTATAATTAATAAGTTATATTATACAGAACACTACTTGTATGAACATTTATTTATATGAAAGATGTGGAATGAAAAAGCGTCCGTTTAAATCAGTAACATTACAATTTTAGAGCAGTTGTCAACATTGGAAGCGTGCTTTGCTTTCTAAAGAAAATATTTCACTATGGTCTTTTCTTAACCTTTAGAATAATAAAATCACAAAATATGCTGAGTTCCAAGGTACAATGGCAGTGATAAAAATGCATAACATTCGTTATTTAATAGTTTAGGTTCTAGCGAAAATGGTGCGACTGAGCGACTCTGATATTGCGCTAATCAAACAAAAGTTTAAAAAATTTACTTCAACATTACTCTAGTTAGGTATTCGTTATTTACAATTCAATCACATCGTTCTGTAATAAAAAAATATGATATATGTATTATTTTGTAATAAAAAACGTGATACATACATAAAATCACGCCTTATCCGGTTGGGATAGGCAAAGACTACTTCTTTCCACATGCTACGATCCTGACATACCTCTTTCGCTTACTCCACTTTTATGAGCGCCTTCATACATGCTCGCCGGTGATAGGTGCTTTGACTTGGCCTTTCTTTAAAAGATCTAGTCGTGATACGTTCGCCTAGTTCGGCCTCTACCGGCTGCCCCATTCACACTCGTCTCGTAAATCTGTTTCGTCAATCTTTCTTTACCCTATATATGTGATAATCCATTATCTTCTCACCTACTTATATTTAAAGCTCTATTTACATCAGTAACCTTAGTTCGAGTTTTCATACCAAACTCGATATCGTGTATCGAACTAATGTATGAAAAACAATACAGCGCCTCTAGTGGTTTTCACGCTTCACAAAATTTAGACCAATCAGGGAGCCTGAATAAGTCGAAAACTATGTGAGATTGAGATCTGTCAAAAGCGTTTACGATGAAAACTCGTACTAAGGGTACAGAAACTGACGCCTCGCAGCGTCGTACCGCGTACATCGTTTAGATTAGTAGTAATTTAACAAAAATGACATGATATACAAAAGTTACAACTATGCGGTTTTATTAATAAAGCATAACAACATTGGTACCTACATAATGTAACTAATTTGATTTGCACTAACCGTATTTCTTATACTAATAATTAGTTAAATAATTATTAAAAAAATAACTATAGTTATAAAACAATACACGTTGACATTTTATTCAACACGCTCCAACTTGAAATGATTTTGGTATAATGGTTGTATAGACAAGTTTTTGTACCTCTTAATAACCTCTTATGTCTCTCTTAAGTTTGTTTTAAGTAAGGCTTCAATATCTAATAATAAAGAAATGAAATCTTCGTGAAAAATGTTGTGTATTTGCCTAGTTTCTTAAGTTTACATTGGCTTAAAATCAAATATTTACAATAACACACACCAATGACTTAACTATATTACCTAATACTAAAACAAAAATAGATCATAAGTACAAAACATCATATCCCTGGGTCTATATCTACCCAATAGGGAAGATGCAAAAATAATATTTATGCCTGAAAAGATCTTCTGCTATTTTTTGACTCCATGTCTTTCAGTATGTTATAGGGCCATTATAATATCGTTTAAAAACTAAAAAAGAACCGACTTCAATGCCGCGCTATTCGTTTCAGTACCAATTTTGAGATCTTTATCTCAATATCTCTGGAGATACTTATCAGACCTCGATAAAATTACCATGGTACCACACTTGAAATATCTCCTTAAAAAGAATAATCAAAATCGGTTCATAAACGACGAAGTTATCCGTGAACTAACATAAAAAAAAAATATATATACGGTCGAATTGAGAAACCTCCTTTTTTTGAAATCGGTTAAAAATAGGCAAAAACTGGTGACAGATTGGATTTTGAGGATCACTGTGAAACACTCTATTAGCTTTTTATCAGTCGCACTAAAGTCGCATTAAATACTCTTCATATTTGGCACAGCTTGTATATTATTTTCATTATTGTATTGGTGTTGAAGACATAGTTCTGAATATGACTGAATAATCAGTGTTATTTATGGATTTTATTTATAAATAAGGCACTGTTATTTAACTCTAACAAACTAGTTTTAAACATTTTTAAACCGTATAATGTTGTATGGTAAAGGTTATGGAATATATTATTTTTTATTTTTGAAATAAACCTGATTTTAATTGAATGTATTCAATAGACGCTTTCTAATGAATGTAGCGTCGTTACTGATATACTACAATAATGACTAGAACCTATACATTTTAACTATAGTTTCTAAAACTTTAGATTCTAGCTCCGCATGACTATAAGGCCGGGCTGCACTAATAACAGTAATAACTGAGCGGGGATGTGTATCAACCCAAAATAATTTTATCATGCTGTCAAGGCTCAGTAGTATTATAAAGTTCAACGTTACTAAGTCTGTTTGTAAAATAAGTTTTACCATAACTATCGTAGCGTGACGAAATACTATTAGATGTTGACACACATCTCCTCTCCTCTATGCATTGGTAGAGGCCGGCCCTAAACTTGAAAAATATATCTATCCCTTTCCAACAAACGCTTATCATATTTCAACATCAGGCATCATGATGCAGGCAGGCATGCATGCACCTTGCCTGATAAACTAGATGTTTAACACTGGATGCATTGAAAACAACTTTTGATTCTAGATTGCAATTACCAAATTCTTCCATTTCCCTCTTTTCCTTCCTGTCTCTTTTTAATGTATATTTTATATACCCGTATCTCTCACTCTACATAAAGCAGTGATGCCTTAATGACGACGTGAGATCGACAACTGTCAACACAACATAGTAGTACTATCTCTATATACACACAACCTACGCACACAACCTCAATACATACAACCTAACCTAATTCATATCTCTGACTGATTCATAAAACAAAACACTACAGATTCTCGTTCTTATCTTCTCTCCCTCTCTAAGTAGTGCACACACCGCATCATCCATCTCGTTCTGCATAAAGGCGCGCAATGTCTAGAAGCGGAGGTATTTCAATATCAGACAACATACTGTCTCAATAAACAGGCTCGGATCTGCGCGAGTAACCGCTTCGCCAGACGGCGGACATTCCTCACTTTAAATTAGTGTAAATAGTTAAAAATCGCCTCCCTCTCTTTCACTCTAACTAGTGTACATACCGCATCATCCATCCCGCTCTACATAAAGGAGCGATGTCTAGAAGGCGGCGACAGATCGACATCAGATAACATAGTACTGTCTCCATACACTGGCGCGGAACCGCGCGGGTAACCACTTCGCCAGACGCGGGTGGGTGGTGAAGTCGGAGACATTGGGGGGGACATCGAGGGGGAATGAGGGGGGAGGACAGTTTGTTGTGGCTCCATTGGCAGACGAATCGCTGACTTCGACTGCAGTTTCGATTGTACTGGAAAGGGAAATTGTTCACTTTTAGTCATTTATCTTAACTTCTGAACTAATATTATCTATAGCAGTGAGACCTAAGCCCGCACTTTACGCACCCATTTCCGTGACTTAAATAGTCGATAATTGCACGGCGTTAGCTAACTTCACGCCGTGCAATAATCGACTATTTGACGGAAATAAGTAGCGTAAGCGTAAAGTGCGGGTTTATGTCACACTGCTATCTATTAAATAATATACGATACTTGTGACTTAAGTTGTCTTTCGAATAATCGACAACTTAAGTCACAAGTATCGTAATATACTAAAAGAGGAAAGATTTGTTTTTATTTTGTTTGTTGGTTACCATTTAAATCAAAAAGTACTGGACAGGTTTTATAATTTCTTTTAGTAATGGAAAGCTACATTATCAGCGGGTAACATAAGGTATATTTTATCCCCGTGTTCTGCCGGTAACGGGCACTACGCGGGTGAAATCGCGAGGCGCTGCTAGTTTATCTATTTTAAGGCTGATAGAGAGGCTATATGACGTTGCTATGCTATTTACTATATGACGTTGGCGCTTTTTTGGAAGAAACAAGCTTTTGTACCACAGCGAGACTCCAGGATGCAAACCAATAAATCTTCCTGTCCATTGACACGGAATAATGCGGAGTGGTGTTGCAGACTGAGTCTAACCATTGATTCAACATCTTCTACCACATCGTCGGTCACCACCAGGCGAGATATAAAATACCATCAGTTAGATATTAAAAAAATACGACCAAAAATGACTATGTTTATTACTGACTCAGTTACTTATAAAAGTTTAGACTACTTCCACCTATCACAGGAAGTTAAAATTAGTTATAGAGGTAGGTTATTGGACATATAATATTCGCGTGCTAAACTAAAACAATGATAATAATATCCTAGTACTTACTGTATAAATAAGCGACAGCCACAGCTCCGACAGTGACTAAAGTAGACAGATATGGAGTGATCAGTGAGAACATGGCGCCGAGTAGAGAGCCGCACGCTATGTCACTCTCCCTCTCCACTTCTACTCTCATCTCTTGTGCCGTCAACTTGGAGTTGATGGTCACCCAGCCGAGACCGCAGTTTGTGGTGTCTTGACTCACTGTCACTATTATTTCACCTGAAATAATTTAAGATCGTTTAAAAAACTAAACGAACCGACTTCAAACGTCGCGCTAGTCAAAGTAGCCAGTAGACGTAGTAACTATTATATAATCTGTGCCAGTAGTTAGTAGTATGTCGTCCGTGATAACTAAATGCATCGTAATACAAATCTTGACATATTAAAAACGGCTCGACCAATTTCGTTAAAATTTAAATGGGACCACCCGGGAAGGGTACCCTTGGAAAAAAAAAGAATTTTCCAAATCGGTTCAGGCATTTTCGAGTAATCGGTGACCATACATAAAAATAAATAAAATAAAAAAAGATTGCAACGCATTGAGAACCTCCTCCTTTTTTGTGAATTCGGTTAATAAAATAAATAGTAAACCGACTGACCAGTTGGTGTGTGACACTGGCCACGAAATCAAAGGCCGTGGATTTACTTCCCACGTAACCGAAGATGATGGGTTTGGGTCTCACGATCCACAGACAATTGTAGTTCAGTAGTACCTAAGGGCACCTTCAGACTTCATCATCAAACGAGCTCAATCGATGGCACCCATCGAGGTACACGTAAACCAGAGGCGCCCATCATAAACTGACTTAGGTACCGAGCGGCGCGCGATCGAGCGTGAGGAGTACTTACGCTAATCTAAGCGAGATGTAGATTTAGCACTGCTTTTTATTTGCACGTAGAGCTAGTTCGCGAGGCCTGGTACGTAGTACATATACATCGATGATGGTAACATAACATTTCATTGTCAATTAATTTACATATGTGTGAAAAATGTTAGCTCAATCAAACATCAGGAAGTGGGTAAAATTTTCTCTAGTTCAAAAGCTAGACTAAAGTTGTTTTACAAATATCATGCAAAAACACGTACGTTTTATCTACAAAAAGAAAGTGACTTAATATTACGATAGTTTAAAAACTAAAACAACCGACTTCCATGCCCCGCGAGTCAATTTCAGTAACAATTTTGAGACGTTTATCGTCATATCTCTGGAGATACTTATCAGATCTCGATGAAATTACAATGGGACCACCTCGGAAACGTTTACCGATTTAAAAAAAAGAATTACTCGAATCGGTTTACTATTGACGGAGTAATCGCGTAACATACACACAAAAAAAAACACAGACGAATTGAAAACCTCCTTCTTTTTGGAAGTCGATTGAAAAACATGGGAATGGAATGTTCTGCCTGAGTCTGTGTTTCCGGCTAAATACAATATGGGGGTCTTCAAATCTCGAGTGAATAGGTATCTTTTGGGTAAGCGCGCTCCATCATCGACCGCATCATCACTTAACATCAGGTGAGATAGTGGTCAAGTGCTGTCCAGTTCTATAAAAAAAAAAAGAACACATTTTCTTGTCAGATTGTTCTTACCAGATTTAACAGCCGTATCAAGTTTCAAGCCAGGCGAGGGAGTAAACTTGGTCAGTTTCAGAGCTCGCTGATGTCCAACGACGGCGAATGTAGCGGGCGGACTCAGTAGCGACACCCTACTCTGCGAGATATGTACGGGCGGTAGAAGTGACACTTTCGTACAAGTCCGGAACACGCCCCATTCTACGCAGAGATCCACTTCTGTCGCGTCTGTGATTTGTGTCGCTGGGATTATCTTGCAGCCGAGTTGTCCTATAAGAAGTGTTATGTTAGTTATAAGGATGTCGCAAACGTAAAGTGAATATAGTACAGTATAATTGAAGATCAGGCTCAAAGGCGCGATACAGCATGGTACCACAATTGGTTGGAGGATATTATATCGATGTTAAATCGTATATCGATATAATAAATAGGAAGTCTAATTGAGAACAAATTCCACACAAAAAGTGGCCCTCCTTCAAACCCAAACGACGTAGATTCAAAATAAGAATCACTTTTGAAGTTACCAATGATTGGCTTGGATTTAAATTCGGAACGAATGCAAGGATTGGTTCGCGCATGTGCTGCAATGTCTGTTATGACAGTTGAGTGAAACAAGACAAATGTCCGACTAATGATGCGATGGACACGATTTTTATACCCGCCTGCTTGGACACGACTTTTGTTGGGTCATTTTTTAACGCAGTTACATTTCCTGACTTATTATTTATTCGTAGATATCGATAAAAAAGTTGCTTACCACTATCAAGAAGAAAATCTGCCACCGCCTGAAAACCGCCATAACAATACAGTGTTCCGGCAGCACACATCCATTGAGAGTCAGGGTATTCTAGGCCTACTAGCGTCTTCACCATCTTCAACCACATCATCGCTTACCACCATGTGAGATAGCGGTCAAACGCTACCCTATAAGATATTAAATAAAGCTTACCATTGATAATATCCAGCACAGGTTCGGCATTATGCGGCAGTTTGGTGCGGCAAGTGAACGGCAACTCTACTTGTACGCCCTCCAATGCGTATTTTTGTTCTTCAGTACATAACAACGGACCCGTCGTTAGGCCTGACGCTTCGATGTTGAGAGGGACTAGAGATGGGGGCCATTCACCTGGCTGGAACTCGATCTGGTGGAGAAAACACGTTTAAATGTCATGTACCTTTAAAAAAAATCAGGTATTATTATTAATTTTATAGGGGTCATATAATGTTCGTGTACGCAAAATCTTTGAAACTACCTAGCAGATTTCCAAGATTTTTTTAATGTGTATTTTCATTGACCAGTTAGAATAGAATAGAATAGAATAGAATAGAATAGAATAGAATAGAATAGAATAGAATAGAATAGAATAGAATAGAATAGAATAGAATAGAATAGAATAGAATAGAATAGAATAGAATAGAATAGAATAGAATAGAATAGAATAGAATAGAATAGAATAGAATAGAATAGAATAGAAATACTCTTTATTGAATACCAGAAAAGTAAACTAATCATATAAACTACTTAAAGTCTATTGTATTACTATGGTCTTATCGCTAAGAGCGATCTCTGCCAGACAACCTTTGGATGGACAGTATCGTAGTAAAAATTGGCTGGTAGTGCAGTGCGCAATACATCAATCTACTTAGAAACAATCGAAAACCTATAATTAAGTAAACTAATTACATAATATTATAGACACAATACATACACACATAAAATCACGCCTTTTTCCCGTTGGGGTAGGCAGATACTACTACTTTTCACATGATATGATCCTGACTCTTTCGCTTCTTCCACTTTTATGAGCGCCTTCATACATGCTCGCCGGTTATAGGTACTTTTGATTTGGCCTTTCTTTAAAACGTCTCAGATCTAGTCGTGATACGTTCGCCTAGGGTCGGCCTCTACCGGCTTGGTCCATTCACACTCGTCTCATAAATCTGTTTCGTCAAACTTCCTTCATCCATCCTCTCTAGATGTCCAAAGCTCATCCCTTTCTCTATCTTTATCAGTACATCTTCTCCCACACTACAACATTCCCTCAACACGCTGTTCTCCACCTTATCACCATCAGAGTCGCTTCAATCAACTACTTCTCAAACTTCTCATTTCTACAGCACAGTACAGTAAAACAACTAAATAGATTAACATTTACACAACATCTTTACCTTATGCACAGGCAGTTGTTGCAATATCCTCGAGTGATGCGCCCGCTCTTGTCGCAACACGTGTCGTGTCGCCACGTCACGTGTGAGCATCGCTAGTGACGCTCCGCTGCCGGCGACTATGGTCACGCCGGCCGGCGCGCGCCAGCCCACGCCTTCTAGACATACTGCCCAGCCGCCTGTCACTGGAACGATGGAACGATGGATACATAATACGATGCCATTGTCACAGAAAAGATAATAGTCCTACAGTACATGCACTCTCTGACAGCAAGCATGCGAGATTAAGGGCCAGTTTCACCGGATCCTGATAGCGCTAATATGAAGAAATCTGACAGATTTTCGACAGCTTTTAAATGGCGTCATGTGTCAGATAACTGTCTAACGCATATCAGGAACCGGTGAAACTGGCCCTAAACCTAGTTATAGCGTCTATAACGTTCAAAATACGACTGTCGTTGGTTGTATCGAGGACGATACGCGGTAGGAAAAAAAACAGCGAGTGAATGACGCCAACTGTTGCTAGCATGCTAGTGCTAGTTTGCTATTTAAATATTGCAGCTGGTGCTGAACTGGCACGAAATGCCGTTGACACGGTACCAGTTTAGTTGACATGCCTGACATCGTATAAATTATGCATAAGGTATGATTTATACGATTCCAGTACTGTTATGCCAACTAGATCGGAACCAGGCTGCCATATAAAACAGCATCATGCCAGTGCTGGCCCGGTATAGTTGGGATAACAGCACTGGCATCGAATAAATTAGCATTAGGGACATACAAATTGGCGGATAGTAAAGTCCCCGATGTGCTATTAGGAACTTATTTGCCAGATGCCAGAAACTACAACTTTTATATAGCGTCATATTGATTATCATGAAACATTATCAGGAACCGGTACCCGCTTTAAGAAACACAAAAGAATTGAGGATGTAGTCAACTAAGGAACTCGCTTATCTAGAAGTCACCTACGGCAGGCCAGGTACATATCATGAAACACAGACATTACAGTGACAAAGCTAATAGGTACAACATGACATAGAATACTTATTCAACTTGAGCAAAACCAACCGTTTTATTATTAATTTTTTGCTTCGAAAATCTTCACAAGTATTAACACAAAACAATAGTTACACAAAGTTCTAGATCAACTTACCTAGTGTCCTTTCATTCCTGGCATCAGTCCCTGTGACCCAAACCTCGTCTTTCACTGTTACACCGCTGACTGTCGTTTGGAATGTAATGAACGTGCCCGTAGAGTCCAGTCCTTCTATTGTAAGTTCTGTGCCCAGGCTGGAATGGATAATAATATTGTATACATCACATATATTAAAAGCAAAAAATAGCGGTCGTAAGACCAATAAACGGTAAACGAAGCGTAGTACGCTCCAGCTAGGTGGAGCGATGATGTTTCCAACCGCTTCAGTATATAGAAAGAAAGAAAGAAAAATAATTTATTCAGCAGTCCTCAAGTTACAGTACAGATGAAAAATATATTTGACATTTTGAGCAAAAAACTTAACTAAATAAAACAAGAAACAAAAAGAAATACAATATGAGGTGCTGAAACAGACCAGTCTCAGCACAAATGTCCAGATTCTTGGATCGTAGACCCCAAAACCAAGACGCTGATTTTCAGAATGGCCTGAGAGCGGGAGTAGGACTAACACCGATAACAATAACTTAAATAAAATAGATACAATAACATAAATTAACAATAACAGATAACATATTTATAGCTCAAGATTGAATTCAATGGCGTAACATAAGAGAACCCTATGTCCAACAGTGGACGAATACTGGCTGTTAATGATGATGATGATGGTAAAAACCGATAAACGGTTTGAATAGTGAGTGCAAGGTTATAGTTACCATTAATTTGAAACGATAAGTTTTAATAATACAGCTACGCAGTTATGGAGGATACACAGCCTTAAGTCAATTAGAGATCTTTTAGTGTCTTATACTCGTAAACTTATTACAAACACAGAAATATTATCCATATTTCCACCACATCCACCGCATTCAGAAAGCATGCCGTCGGTGCATGGTGCCTGATAAAACATGACTGTACCGCTAAGCTGAATAACAATGCCAATTTTACGACAAAACTCAATACTAGTTACAGCAATTAAAATTACATTGTCAATAAATTACCTGTCTTGAGGTTTCGCTGCTCGAATCGACAGAGGCGTAGCGTTGACCGCAGCGTTGGGCGCTAGCAAGGCACGTCCGTGAGCGCCGCGCGGAGTTACTCTGACCGCGCCACCATCGCCGGACGGCTCTGCGGTACAGTAGTGCGGTACCGCCACTTCCACGTGGATTATCTGAGAAATTATGATGAAAAATTCAAATGACGGAATGAAACAAAGGAATGAAAACGAAGAAAGTGCAGATATTCAAACTACACTAGCGCCATCTAGATTAGATAGATTCGATTTTTTGTTTGTTACAATTTAACTCAAAAACTACTAAAACGATTTTAAAAATTCTTTCACTTATGAAAAGCTAAATTATCAGCGTGTAACATAAGCTATATTTTATCTCCGTATTCTCACAGGAAGGGGAACAACGCGAATGAAACCGCGAGGCACTACTAGTATTTAAAATCCATAAAA
This sequence comes from Cabera pusaria, assembly GCA_954871355.1. Taxonomy (NCBI): domain Eukaryota; kingdom Metazoa; phylum Arthropoda; class Insecta; order Lepidoptera; family Geometridae; genus Cabera; species Cabera pusaria. Next base: position 18,742,166 of record OX940901.1, read on the forward strand.
ACATTTACTTTCAATAAAAAAACTTACCGATTCTCTATAGATATTGTTTCTATCATCCTTATGCTGAGCTACTATAACACCATATCCCGGCTGTAACGCCTTCACTTCACCATTCTGGGTAACTTCAAACGCTCCATCTTCGAACGCTTTCCAATTACCCCTTGGTAAAGACTTGAGTCTAATCGTAGTCCCTACGGCGAGGGCTAATCTGTCGCCAGATGATATATGGTCTGTTTGGCCTTCGATGGACGTGCGGATGTCAGCAATGCCGAGGATTTCGATAGTACTATCCCAGGAACGAGTTTCTGCTACCTGTGGGATTAGAATGAACGTTGATAAATAGTTTTTTTTCATTGTTATAGGGCAATTAAAACGCTCAAAACTTTAATTTTATTATTGCATTATTATCACTACTTATTATGAAACAAAGACCCCCACCGCTTCTGTCTGTCTGTTCGCGATAAACTCAAAAACTACTTAACGGATTGTCTTGCGGTTTTGACATGAGGAAGGTTTAGGTGTATAATTTGTTAAGGTTTTGTGTAAATTGGTTGAAATTATGAAGATGATTGTTGAAGGTGTTTTGTTTATTCATACTCGATGCTAGCTAACTGACAAGCTAATGCAAGAAATGTAGGCATATATGATCTACCCGTGCTCAGCCGGGGCGGGTCGCTAGTATACAATACTTTACCTATAAGTAATTTTGTAGTGGTAGGACTTTTGCTAGGCCGCCTGGGGCGGTACCACCAGTTTAACAATTAATTTTCAGCCGTGAAATAGGAATGTTTTTCGGTTGAAATGGCAAGGTGTCCAGTGAAATTACAGGCATGTGAGACTTAACATCTTGTCTCATGTCTCAACGTAACAGGCGCAGTGCAGTGACATGCAAAAATTCTGTACTGCCAGAATTTTGTATGCCGCTGTATCTGTCATAGGTAGACGTCATCGCTTACCACCAGACGAGCGTCGTGCTTGTCCTGTTACCTTTTACCATAAAAAAAAGTACCGTACCTGTCCCATGTTCCGTACTCTGACGTCGATAGCAATCACTCCAGGCTTCAGAGGTACCACTCTAACTGATAATCCTTCAGCTACTGACCTCTCGAGCAAATCTGAAACAGATGCCCAAAACGTGACAATAATAGTTACTCCCATATCATAACGTATAGGCTAGATAGCAGAGACAATAGGTGCTTTTACGGGATAAATTAATTCTACCTTTTTCATTTTACCACAGAAATGTATGTGAGGGAGTTCCAGAGTTTCAGTCCTTATATCATCAACTACTATTACAACAAACTGTGAACTTATATCAACTCCATCATCAGATCAGCTCAATGCCATCATCGAACTGACATTACCATGCAACATTTCAATCACAATTAAACATTGAACATTGGGAAGTGATAACCCACAGACACTGGGACACGTGAAACTAAATAAAGGTGGTACAGATCGTTTAAACAACTAAAAGAACTGACTTCAAATGCCGCGATAATAATTTTCAGTATCAAGTTTAAAGGTGTTTATCTCCATATGTCTGGAGATACTTATCAGATCTCGATGAAATTTGAATGGGACCACCTGTGAAGTACAATCCAAATCGGTTCAGGCGTATACGAGTATTCGGCGAACATACATATAAAAAAAAAAGATTCCGAAGAATTGAGAACCTCCGCCTTTTTTGTGAAGTCGGTTAAAAAGAAAGATGTCATTGACCCTGCTTCGACCAATCACTGCGCGACCCTCGACCCGCCTTTTATGTAAAATCGGATAAAATGAAACATGCCATTGACCCTGCTTCGACCAATCACAGCGCGACCCTCGTACCCGCCAAACAAACCTAAGACTAACTTCTGCGCATCTAGAAGATCAAACGTTTACATTGGTGGTGGGAGTTATGTTAACTTACCATCCGAGTGAGTAGTATACAGTCTGGCAGCGCCAGGGTCACGTAACGAGAACGTGACCCGCGGGGCGGGGTGTAAGGTTGACAGTGATGACGGGGTCAACGACCCTGCTTCTATCCACACTGGACTCGGTGAGCCTACCAGCAGAGTTTGAGTTGCTGATCGAACGCGAAGATTGGATATTGGGACCACCTGTAAGGATAGATAGGTTATAAGACATTTATATGCACTAAAGCTTCATGTATTGTGATAAATATGTAACTAAACCAGTGTTTATAACCCAATTAAAAAATAATAATAAACATAAAACATCAATTAGTGAAAATCTCCAAAAAAAATGGGCTATCGAGTGTTAATTTTCCGCTAAAACCGCTAGTGTGCTGCAACGTCCACGAAATGTCAAAGTCTATTTTAGTTCTTCTTCCTCTTGTTATGGCTTTTAAACGCTGCTTGGCGTTTTTCTGCCAGTGTCAATTTACAAGTGAAAATTCCCGACAAAAGAAATAATAATGAATTAGTATGAACATAAATAATTGCTTAGTAAGCAGTATATTTGTCTTGGATATAAAGACATTTATAAACGAATATTGTTAGATTATAAGAAAATATACAAAATATATACAAACGAAGTAAATACATATGAAACGTAGACGGAATATTAAATAGACAAGACAGCATATGCGAGTAAAATAGCTACAGAGATATAACCCGACTAAAATGATGAAAATGTGATACATATGCCAGGCATAAGATAAAATGAACAACGTTATTTGGTCGGGTCATACATGACCACGGGTGAAAGCCAATGGGCGCACTATAACTGGGAGTCTGGCCCCCAGTTATAGTGTGCCCATTATAGTGCGCTGGCGCCAAGCAATAAAATCGCATATAAAGAAGGACAATAAATGTTGTCCATCTCGCTCTGTCATACTAGTGATTGTATAGATTTTTCCTTCTCATATTATTATTGTTATTTTAATGCCAGGTCTATTTTAATATACTCTGTCTACGATATGAAAGGAAGTATTTTCCCAAACTGACATTGACATAACAATAATTTTGACATTCCATTATAAAATTGTATATCTTGACAGCTGTCATCAGGACCACCAGGACCGTTGATATACAATATAGAGTTTTTGTATTATACAATGTATTATGGTTACTAACATACTAACCTCAACTTCAGACTCTGCGCTTGCCATTTCCACGTTAGCGACATCTAGGGCCACGAGTTTTACTTTCACTTTGCCGATAGACACGCCGTGCACTAATCCTGTTGATGACACCTGTAAATTATACCTTTATTATTTATTTGGGACTCGAATAAAGTAAAAGAAGTCAAGCACTATCGCTTCATTATGAAAGCAAAAAAGTTTATGTGTTTGTTATTATGTATATATTTTACATGGAGGACTTAATGCTATAATGGCAGTTATATAGGCATATTTATGACAAACAGAAGAGCCATTGTTATCTTTTCGAGCCCGTAAGCTTAGATAATTATTAACCAGGGATATGGGTGGTTTGAGCCTTAGGCCAAACCCTACCAGTAAGATGGTATGCTTTGGCCGACGGCTCAAACCACCCAGGGTCGTTAAGAGAAGACTGTTCGCGACGCTACGGGTGGCCGCCTCGACTATCTAAGACTTATGAAATAGAAAATACTTATGAATGACTTAGAAAATTATGACAACTGCTGCTGTGAAAAAGCACGTGAAAAAGTGTGTGTGTTCTCATTGTACTTTTTCCTATAACTTGTGTTGTTCCGCGAGAGATGTGGATTATTAGCCACTGAATGTGTGTGAGTGTAGGGAAACCAACGAATAAATCATAAGTCGGTTTATTCGTAGAGGAAAACAACACAATTTTGAAAATTTTGTATTCACACCAAAATTCCACTGAAAGCCTCTGAAGGCTCTCTTTTAAAATAATCATTTCCATGAGTTCGAATTAAAGAAACTAAAATAGAAAGTCCCAAAGCCCCTTCACAAACTGAAAATACTAAAAAAACTATAAATATATAAATTTCATAATTTATAGTTAATAAATAATTAATAATATATAAATAATTAATAATAATATATATAATATAATAAATAATAATTTAAAAAAAAATACTGATAAAACTATAAATTCTAATCTAAATAAAATAATTAATAAATGTTTATATTTTGAAACAAAAATTAAATTACCAATAATAAATATAAAAATAACATATATATATTTTATTATCATTTGTTTTTATAGTTTAACTAAAACATTGGTCTTGTAAACCAAAATTAAGAATTTTCTTTCTAACTAAGAGGACTTATCTGAATAAGTCCTCTCAGATCTTTACTGAACGTATGTCTTGGACTGGATTGTGACTTCAACCTGACTTGAATGTGACTTTGACTTGACTTTTACGACTTATATCTAAAATTTGAAAATGTATAATGATTCTGGCTAAATACACTAATCGTGTGGAACCATAACTAAAACTCAATAACTGCTGCTTGCTGCAGCTGCGTCTCGACGCGACTTGGTTCTTTCAAGACGATACATACCTCTACATGAGATGCGGCAGTTTGTCGGTTGTAGTGCGGCGCCGCTAGATGGGGCGGCGGGCCGCCGTGGTGTCTCAACTGTAGCCGAGCTCCGGTCGGTATCACGGCTATACGAGGGATTATCTCCAACGGCGGGAATACTAACACCTGGAAACACATTTCAATCAGACGGGAAAATAGGATTTTCAAATACATAACTAAAAGAACTCGAGACGCACAACATACCTCCCTACTTGCACACCCTCTCACCTTTACACGCCTACCAATATGACCAAAAGTTTTGATCATATAGAATCAGACTCAGACGTTCTATAATTTATTATTGTTATTTTAAACGTAAAGTGGTGTGACTCATTTTTGTGATGTATCTAGTTAGGTTTTGTATATTTATTTATGTGTATGCCTCGTCTCACACAAAAATTGACAAATTGAAAGTAAAAAAGAAAAAATCATTTATTCAGCAATAAACAAGCTTAAATTAAAGAAAAAGTAAAATGTCGGTTGCTGAAACAGGCAAATCTCAGCACAAATATCTTATTGTATAAATTAGAACGATTTGGAATAAGAGGAAATATGTTAGAGCTCATAAAATCATATTTATCAAAACGAATCCAAATGACGGAAATAGTAAGAGTCAACACAAAAACAAAAACAGAAGATATCTATTTATCAGAGCCACGTAATGTTATTTATGGAGTACCACAAGGAAGCGTACTGGGGCCTCTTCTTTTCCTGTGTTACATAATTGACTTTCCAAAGTGCACGAATCACCCGATGGTACTATTTGCTCATGACAGTACTGTAATTTTAAAGAAACAGGAAGTAGATTATAAATCTGATATTCACAACACACTTACTGACATTATTAACTGGCTTGACATAAATAATTTAAAAATTAACTTAAGTAAAACTAAGATCATGCACTTTAATCAGAGAATTCCCAAAGATAATTTTTAAATTCAATACTCAAATGACATTATTAATAAATGTGAAGTAACGAAATTCTTAGGTTTATATATAGATAGGCAACTGACATGGAAGCACCACATTGACAATCTAGTAAAAAGAATAAATAGTTTAGCATACGCTCTATATCATCTTTCAAAAGTAGTTAACCGGAGACAGCAATAGCTGCTTACCACGGTACGATTGCATCACTGTTAAGATATGGGGTAATTTTTTGGGCTAACTCTACAAATAAGCACGATGTGTTTCTGGCACAAAAAAGATGCGTAAGAGCAATCATGAATCTTAAACCAACAGATAGTTGTAAGCCATATTTTAAGACGTTGAAAATTTTAACTTTACCTTGTTTATACATCCATGAAATAGCAATATTTGTGAAACAAAACCTTGACCGTTTCGAAACTTTAGCAGACGTGTATAATTTTAATATGAGAAATAGATTAAGACTGTGTAGTAGGCCGTGTAGAACATCTCTCATGAGCAAAAGCGTATTCAGCATGACTCCAAAAATGTATAATAAACTCCCAAAGGACTTAAAGGAGTGCGACTTGGCCAGTTTCAAGAAAAAATTGCGAGATATATTAATTGAAAAATGTTATTATAGTGTCAACGAATTTTTCAATGATAGACTTTAATATTGGACACACATTTTAACATTTCTATTTATCTATATGTTATATTTTAATAATTTGACTTTTTAACCGACTTCAAAAAAAGGAGGTTTCTCAATTCGACCGTACATTTTTTTTTTTTTATGTTTGTTCGCGGATATCTTTGTCGTTTATGAACCGATTTTGATTATTCTTTTTTTGTTCGAAAGGAGATATCCTTAGTGTGGTACCATGATAATTTTATCGAGGTCTGATAAGTATCTCCAGAGATATTGAGATAAACATCTCAAAATTGGTACTGAAAATGAATAGCGCGGCATTGAAGTCGGTTCTTTTTTAGTTTTTAAACGATATTATTTATTACAATTATTTTATTATTTTTTCTTTGACATGATATTTGTAATGATTATTGATTTGAAATGCTTAGATTGAAATTTAATTTAAACTTTAATATTTTTAGTTATTGTTATTATGTGTTAGTATGTAGTTACTTATTATCTTAATATTTGAATGCCTAATGGCTCAGACTGTAATGGGACTACTACAAGCATTATCATCTGTGCATATTTTAATTCACCTACATTCTGCCAAATAAACGATTTGATATTTGAAAAAAAAATGTCGCGATTTTCTGGATTACAGACCCCAAGGATATCTGGACGCTGATTGCTGGCTGATACAAGCGCTAAAGACCGTTCATCATCATGCCAAAGGGCGACAATTAGTAGTCTAAGCATCAGGCAGCGACTGGTTGTCAAGAATCTAAAAATTACCTTTAAAATCTATGTTGGCATTGCGGGAGTTGTCATTGTAAAACAGAGAAGCCGCGCAGCATTGTTATGTATTGCATCTGCGGTGTTTGAATGATAGGGTATCCTGTGATACCCTATCAATTGTTGACTCGGTAACATGTTGAAATTACCCCAAAAAAAAAATTACAGAAAAATCAAAACAAATCTTCACTTACCTCAAGTTCCGGACTCCAAACGCCAGCTAAGGAAGCCCTCACCCTCCCACTTCCCTCCCTGACTCCACAGAGCGCACCCTCCTTCACGATGATGTCACCACTAGTCCTCCAATCAGGGTCGCGACTGATCGTCAGGTACCTATGTGATACGCCTTTCACAAGAGCAGATATTGGCACGCAAGCGCCTACGCCGACCGCGCGAGATGTTGACACTTCCACACTTAGAACTTCTTCTATATACACCTGTTGAAGAAAATAAACACAAATATTAGGCATTTGCCGCATTTCTATTATCTTTTGAATCCTCTTCTTCAAAAAAAAAATCTTACTCTAACCAATGAAAATACGCTCTTAAGTGTTTATAGAAATAGAAAGGTTTTATAGAAAGATGCTCAGCCGTAGTCAATTATATTTTTTATGATAAATAAATTAGCGCTTTACAACTATCTCACCTGATGCTAAGTGATGATGTAATCGACATATTCACTCGCGACTACGACTTTTTCGACGATTTTATTCTATACTTAGTTTGTGGATCTATGCGAGTTCGTTCAATATTACCGTTCTCAGAGTGTGGTTTTCTGAATGTAATCTCTATTTTTTTTAATGTTCCAAAGACAAGTCCTTGACTATTATCTCACCTGATGTACATTTTTGATGCGATCGAAGATGGAATCGTGTTTGTCTAGTATTTTTATTTTGATGTCACACTCAGTTCCCATGTATTCTAACTAATGCAAAGACGATTTTAACGTATTATGTCCATAGTCTAATTTTCTTTACCTCCACCACTTGACTCTCTCCAAAGACACACAGATCAGTGAGAGTAAGATCGTAGCTGCCGGGTCCTGGCACGGTGACACTCAGCTCTGACTTGTCAACGACTGCTGTCACACCTTTGGGCGTTTCCACTGTGTAACGGCCGCTGCCACCCGATACCGTTGCAATGTTGGTTAACGTCTCGCCTTCCCATGCTAAGTCCACCTGTTTGATAAAATACGTTTGTGTGTTAATTATAACTGGAAATAAATAAAACCGGCCAAGTCGAGTCGGACTCGCCCACCGAGGCTTCCGTACCGTCCGTAACGTCGGTTAGTACCAATTAAGCTAGACCTCTAAATTGTATAAGCGCTCATATAACTCAGAGGCCAAACTTAATCGGCTCAACTATGTATAAGTATATGGGGACGCCCTTGAATTTTTAACTATCCTTTATTTGTGCTGTAAGACCTTGCTTCTTGCCAAATTTTATGATTCTAGGTCAACGGGAAGTACCCTATAGGTTTTCGACCCAAAACCTATAGGGTACTTCCGGTTGACCTAGAACTGTCAATTTTGGTATTACAGCACAAGTAAAGGAAAAATTCCGTAAAATAAAAAAAATTGAAAATTAAGGTTAATTTTGGTACTTACAAGTTTTCGCGAAAATCTAAATTTGCCCATATCTTTTTATTGTGTTGATTTAGGGCCTTGATTTTTATACACCTTATAGGGACTATAGACCTCAGTATCTGGTATAAATTTTAACTTGTTAGGTCCACCCGTTCCTGAGAAAATCAGTGGTGACACACGGACAGACAGACAGACGGACAGACGGAAAAGAAAGTGATCTTAAAATTTGCTAAGTGACAGATGTTTTTACTCTGTACTATGTAGGTGTCTTTTTTAAATACAAGCCATCAAAATATTTGTACGACTGATATACCATTCGAATATAGTGAAACTAATTTAACATCAATTAATCATCTAATAATGCACCTATATTCTAACAAATTAATGTTTCATTTCATTTCATTATCTTAATTCTTGATCGCAATGTCGCGCATGGAAATTAACTAGTATATTAACCGATATAAAAGGGTTCTCAATTGGTTTATTTTTTGTTTCTTTACACTTTTCACGTTCTCGCCAAAAAACAATAGATCGTAGGTAGTTTGCTATAACATAAATAAATATAGAGATCAGAGTCAGTTTCTGACAGATTTTTAGATAATTATATAACACCACATAAAGATTGTAGTTTAACTGGTAGTTAAGTTCCTAATCTTTATCTATCTATCTAATACTATAAGAATCTTTGTCCTGACATAATGACTGACTGACTGACAGAGCGCACAGCCTAAACCCTAAGCCTAAACCGCTGGTCGTAGAGACTTGAAATTTAGAGGGTATATTTGTCTTAGTACGTGAAGGTGTACTAAGAAAGGATTTTCCAAAATTCACCCCTTTAAGGGATGAAATGGGGGTTCAAAGTTTGTATGGAGAAACAAGATTAGATAGTTTTTTCTATTTGAAACTTCGCCCAAGCACTTCAGTAATTAAATAAGTAAACGTGTTTCAGACTTTTCGAAATGCCACCCCTAACAGGGTGAAGTGACCCCACTTCACCCTGTTAGGGGTGGCATTTCAGACAAAGTCTGAAATCAATATTGTTTGTGATTGCGCTGAAATTTGGCATTCAGATAGTTATTATAACGTAGGTATCTGCTAAGAAAGGATTTTTCAAAATTCAAAGGGGATGAAACGAGGGTTCAGTTTGTATGGAGAAACAAGATAAGATAGTCTTTTCTATTCAAAACTTCGCACAAGTACTTGAGTTAATAAACAAGTTTAATACGTGTTTCAGACTTTTTGAAATGCCACCCCTAAAAGGGTGAAGTGGGGTAACAAAGTCTGAAATTAACAATGTTTCAGATTGCGTTCAAATTTGGCATGCAGATAGTTATTATAACGTAGGTATCTGCTAAGAAAGGATTTTTCAAAATTCACTCCTTAAGGGGATGAAACGGGGGTTCAAAGTTTGTATGGAGAAACAAGATAAGATAGTCTTTTCTATTCAAAACTTCGCATAAGTACTTCAGTTAATAAACAATTTAAATACGTTCGTCCGTGAACATGGCGCTTGTAACAGCGCCGAAATATCGGAAACTCAAATCGAAAGAAAGACATGGTAAATATCCCGAAAACAATATTAATAATAGTGTCAGAAACATGAAACCATAACCATGAAAACTTAAAAACTTATATAAGTTAAATACGTGTTTCAGATTTTATGAAATGCCACCCCTAAAAAGGTGAAGTGGGGTAACAAAGTCTGAAATTAACACTGTTTCAGATTGCGCTAAAATTTGGCATGCAGATAGTTATTATAACGTAGGTACCTGCTAAGAAAGGATTTTGCAAAATTCACTCCTTAAGGGGAAGAATCGGGGGTTCAAAGTTTGAACCGATTTGGCTTTTACTTCTTTGATGTCTTTGATGATAGAAAGGTTTTACAAAATAAAAGTGTTAACAAATAAAAGAAGTCTTTTACGCGGGCGAAGCCGCGGGGAACTTCTAGTATAGTATAAAACCATTATATCATTTTCAAAGCAGTGTCCGCATGTTGACATATTTGTGGATAACCTAAGTTATGTTGCAATTAATTTAAGAGTGTTTTTAAGTTTTAATCTATACTAATATTATAAAGAGAAAACATTTGTATTTTTGTATGTTTGTAATGATTTGGCTCAAAAACTACAGAACCGATTTAAAAAATTCTTTCACTAATACATAGTTTCTTACGAACGCTGCTTAATTGAAAATAGATAGAAGAATATTTTCTATGCAAGAGTTGTACAACTTAATAAGACCTACAAAAAAGTCCGCGACAGCATATATCTATCTCTTAAGGTTGACTCACAATAACCACTTTAATCTTAACATTTTTGTTAAAAAATATTACATAACTTCCAAGTCTATTTTCAAGTATATAGTATTAATCCTTATCCAAATAATTACGTTAATTAGCTTGGCCACATATTATAGATTAAAATTGTCGTTTACAGTATATAATTCAAATGAAAACTCTAGAAGATATCACGAGTTTCATATACACGCATCGCAAAATTAATGAAATATTTGCAGTGAAACCACAGATTAGGTCATAGTTACTACGAAAATATTATTATAAGCTTAGCTATGCTGTAGATCCACACCGATCACAATCAATTTGAAGTCAATATAGTATAATAATATGATCTATTGTGTAAAATAATATTCATCTATATATATGATAATATAATATTTTAAACCACCCCTACTGATCTATGTATACCTAATCTTTTCATTAAAAGCATTCCATTGACTCTAAACACGACATTTAAAATCTGAGCTCTAAGTTGGTGAGGATTTGAGTATTCTGTAGAGTCCAGGAGATGTCCCAGCATCAGGTCAATGCTTCCATGTTCTTACGATATCGTTGAAGAAGAAGATTTTCGAATTGATCAGACCTATGAAAGTTGATTTCATAGCGCAATTAACTAGAAAAAAAGCTCATAGTTTTATAACGATTGAACGAATATCAAACAAACAAAAATAACTACCAATAATAAAAACAAAATCGGTTCATCCGGTTAGGTGCTAAGATGCTACAGACAGACACACAGATACACACGTTAAACGTATATTACCCCTAAATTTTACGTCGGGGAACGCCGTAAGGTTACGGCGGCAGATGTTCTCTTTGGTGGTAAGCTACTTTTTGGTAGATTTAATGATCCCACTACCACTGTACGAAAACTCATGATTCATGAATGCACATAAAACTTTCATTGGTAGGTATATAGCTAGGATTAGAACCAACGACCGTCGGGTCAGAATCAGGGTAACTATCCTTTACGCCAAAGGGCCGTCCAATATCACTACGTAAGAATTATAAAACAAAGTCCATCACTGCGTCTGTCTATCTGTTCGCAATAATCTCAATAGCTACTGATCGGATTATCATGCGGTTTTTACCAATAGCCAGAGTGTTTATGAGGAAGGTTTAGGTGCATATTTCGTTAATGTTTTGTGTAAATTGGATGAAATTTGACGATGATTGTTAAATATGTTCATATTGTATATTCGATGCAACTGATGCAAATTTTGTAGGCATATATGTTCTACCCGTGCGAAGCCGGGGCGGGCTGCTAGTTTGATATAAGTTTAATTAAATAGTTAGCGTTTTGGCGTAGCTGTAAGCTAACTATAGTTTTATAAATAAATAAATAAAACAAAGTCGCTTCCCTCCGTCTGTACGCTGATCTTTTAAACCTCTCGTCAAATTTTCATTTGAAGAGGGAGGTTTATAACCAAGAGCTAACGCGGGCAATGCCGCGAGGCGCAGCTAGTAGACTATAAGACATTTTATCATGAACTAGCCCTAAGTTAAGTTGGAAAATATTAAAATTACCTTAACAGGATCGCATCTGAGTGGTGCAACAACTTTAGCTGGAATACTGGCTGTGGCATCTGGTATACTGGCTTTTATGTTACCGCTCCATCCTATAGCTTTGTCGTTTGCTAACACTAACTGAAACAAAAATAAAAAGAAGTTTAGTACATAGCTAATATGATAGTATATAATAATAGTGTAGTACTTTCGATAAATTCGTTATAAATATTGAAAAGGACCTTGGCATGGCGCGATAGTAATTTTCTATTGCAAGTTTTAGGTGTTTCTCTCTCTCCCTCTACAATCTCTAAAAATTAAGATAGTTTAAAAACTAAAACAACCGACTTCCATGCCCCGCGAGTCAGTTTCAGTAGCAAGTTTGAGACGTTTATCATCATATCTCTGAAGACACTTATCAGATCTCGATGAAATTACAATGGGACCTTGGAAACGTACCCTACCGATTAAAAAAAAGAATCATTCGAATCGGTTCACTATTGACGGAGTAATCGCGTAACATACACAAAAAAAACATACAGACGAATTGAGAACCTCCTTCTATTTGGAAGCCGGTTGAAAATGGCCGATAGATATTGCAAATATTTTTATAAGACCTACTTGCAACTAGTTTCATTCAACACAATAGAATAGAACTGATATACTTCAATACCGAATAATACCTAAGTTTATTTACACAGCCTTTTTGGTAAGATCTTTCAACATGTCGGAACTCAGAAAACTGATTGATTGGCAGTCTAACTTCTAGTAAGTAAGGAGAACCACGGTTGTAGCCTACCACCCATAGTCATTCTTAACTCATCGAATGACATTATTTATACTCCATACTTGTTTTTGGAAAACTTATCATATAAACACAAAAACAAAATAGTATTTTTTGTAAATTGTTAAACACAATCCAAAATTTCATCGTACCGACGGGACTTGAACCCGCAACACTTCAAAGAAACATAATATTTGATTTACGCAGTGCAACATCCTCTCGTCGGATATGAAAACTGTAATGATTTCTTCCGAATGATTAACTTTCGAAATAAGTAGTCATAGATGGCGCCACCAATGCATAATTGGGTAAAAAAATGCAATCCACTAATTTCGTCGTATCGATATATCGAACTGTGGCTTAATTGGCAGAGCACCTGGACATGTCATCCAGGAGGTTGCGGGTTCAAGTCCCGTCGCTACGATGAAATTTTGGTTTGTGTTTAACAATTTACAAAAAATATAAAGTGTGTAACACTTCAAAGAAACATAACGTAGGATTTTTAATACCTGATAATACTTATAAGGCACGGGCACAGGCGCATAATCCGGGTGAGTTTCAACAAACAATCTGTCAGTAGATCTGTACTCTATGCCCTGGTGATAAGGCTCAGTCTCCCATGACATCATCGGGCCGTTTTCGTCGAGTAATTCTCTTCCAATTGCGTCGAATAACGTCACTTTGATGGATATATCTTGACCTGGGCGGAGCCAAACCCTGAAACAAATAACATTGTTTTTAAAAAGATCCTCGTCAAAAGCGACGAAACTAGAAAGTGGTATTATCTTATATGGAACTTGCACCTATAATTATTAAACAAATTAATAGAATAGAAAACACTTTATTGAACACCATAAAAAACAAACAGTACATTACAATAAATGAAACAATAGTGTAACAATAGGCGGTCTTATCGCTAAGAGCAATCTCTTCCAGACAACCTTCTGATGGAGAAACAATAAACGTGATATGGCGATGTATGGTGATTTATCAATATACATAATAAATATAATACATAATAAATAAGTATATGAATGTGAATACATTTTAAAGGAAAATAAATAAATAAATGTATATATATAATATGGAAATTGACACTACCTAAATGATAAGGAAAACAATACGTTTATGTAAATAAATGAATTAGTGACAAATAAATACAACAATTATCACTGTTTAGCAAGGTAGTAAGTCTTAACGCGTTCCTTAAACGTGGAAACAGTTTGTGACTGTTTGGTTTCTAATGGAAGTTCATTCCATAGCCTGACAGCTTGTACAGCAAAAGATTTGTCGTAAAAGGTTGTGGCATATCTTTAACGACCTCATACATTTTCATATATCATACATATACTCTTTTGTATTAAAACGATTTATGGGTGGAACGTTTTTAAAATTTAAAAAAAGATTGAAGTATAGAAAAATCATTTTTGACGGGATTCGATTTTGAGTCGGGACAAAAAAATGTACGAGGAATGAAAAAAAGATGGAGAAGTTTAAAATTATAATAATGTGGTTATGATAATTATATTAAATTGAAAACATGATATTTCTTTAAAATGATAATGGAAAAATGTTGAAAGATGTTTTCAACAGATAACTTAACAGAGGTGATGAAAGACGCCTTTGTACAGAGGAAGATATTCGCAGATCATTGGAAGAAGATTATTTTCGAAATAGCGAAATAAACGCCGAAGCATGGGCGGAAAAATTGAATATGTTCATTGAAGAACTTAAACAAGCCAATTCTATTAGGACTTCAATGATTTCCGCCGTCACTGATAAGATGAAGTCGAACATGATAAATGTGTTAAACTAGACGAGATCCCTTAGTGAAGCAGAGGATGCGCCGGAATATTTGTACCTAGTGTTTTTAAGATAAGTTGTGTTTTGATCACAATACAAGTATGTTAAATGTTATAATCCGTGCTCATATTACCTTGTCTAGGTTCCCTTGATCCACGTAATGAGAGGTAGGCCTCCTCCCAGGGCTCCGTTGCGTGGCATTAGTTACGTTACAAGGTGCTGTGATGACTAGGAAACGAAAGCATTAGATTCTCTGATGACCTTAACGAGAGAGAATTGGAGGACTGAAGAAAGAGTTCTTTTAGGTAACTGGGAGAAGTAGGATTAAATAAGATATATATATAAGTATATATATATAAATAAGTACCCACTTATCTATTTGAAGTCGATGCCAGCCAAGTCTATTGGATAGTAGATAGATACTATGTATGTAGTAGTAGTAGTAGTAAGTAGGTAGATACATGTAGGTAGTATCTATCTATTACCTATTAGAATTGGTTGGCCCCGACTTCAAATAGATAAGTGGGTAGCGCTTATAATAATAATATTAAGTAATTCATTTTTCGCTTTTGAGTGCCTGTTTGTGGTAATGAAGTCGGTTTTATTTTTTTTGAAAAAGATTTTATTTTACCCTTTTTAGTGCAAAACAAGTTTTAATTAAATTACATGCATCTATAAAATTTCGTGTCTGGGCCGTTATACACTGACGGATATATACTTTGTGAAAATTTCAAGTATGTACCTATTACGGTTTACGGTTTACTGTAAAGTGCGCACATATAGACACACGGACGGACGGACGGACAGACAACAAAGTCTCAGAAAGTGTTCATTTGGTACCCTTTGGGTTCAGAACCCTAAAAAATTGACTTTAAATGCCGCGCTAGTGAAAATATTCACTAGTCATAATGATGTCATCAAGGTATCAAAGGACTATGTCCAAAATGGCCCTGTGCAATAAAAGCATCTGACACACACGATAATTAATAATCTATTTTATTACAATAATTCCAAACACTTTTATAACACGGACTAGATATATTCGAAAATGAATATTAAAAAGTATTTTTTGCGATTATTAACATTAATTGCCGCCATATGGCCCACACAGTCTATAATCACTCTACTACGTTATAAGAGTTGGCACTTCCTTACATTGTACTTAATACCCGAATTATGAAAGCACTGTGTAGCCAACCTAACAACGGAAAGTATTATTTACGTAGTAACTATTATATAATCTGTGGTATTATGCTTATAATTTTTTTTTTGCAGTGTTGGTTGGTACAAATACGTTCATAATTAAAAAAATATTAGGTATGCTCAAAAACTTTACACATTAACAAGACTTTGCCTGGTAGAACATTCCTGTAAAGACAAATAAATTCTCCCCATCTTTGTTTCTATCTCGCTCACAGTTACCGTAAGAATATCTGTCAATAATACTTAAATTCAAAAAATTAAAACCATCCCCGACTGATTTGTATATGCAATCCGAGTTTATAATCAAAGCATATGTATAACTTTGTACATTGAGACCATTCCAAGGAGATGTCTCAGATTTAGATCAAGCTTACCATATTTTTGCAATATCGTTGAAGTATCAAGATACTGCGACAGCGCCATTTTGATTTTTTGACGTCCGCGGTCAAAGGACTACGAGCTTACGAAAGTTGCTATCGTAGTTTTTTTAACCAAAAAAGAGCTGATAATAATTAAACGGCTGAACAGATTTTCATGCAATAAAGCTAAGAACACTCTCGACGAAGACATAAGATATCAAACAAAACAAATTAACTCAAAATCGGTTCATCCGTTTGGGCGCTACGATGCCACGATGACAGACACACAGATACACACGTCAAACTTATAACACTCCTTTGTTTTGCGTCGAGGGTTAAAAACCAAAATCAACGTGGAGAAAGATGTAAAAACATTATTCAAGGTCATATTTTTTAGTCTTCAAAAGTATATGCAATAGCAACCTCCATTGTGTATAATCTTCTTGGGAATGTTCGTCTAAAACCAGTACATTCTCCTATGTTTGAGATATTTATCTCCATATCTCTGAAGATACTAATCAGATCTCGATAAAATTAAAATGGGACCACCTCGGAAACGTACCCTACGTATTAAAAAAATAATCATTTGAATCCGTTCACAATAGGGAATATGCATGATTTTTTTAAATATGTTTATTTCACTGAATACATTCATTTAACACAGTAAAAAAATTTAATAATACTGAAAGTGTTCAAATTAAGCTACAAAATATAGTTTTAGCATTGAAAAAATATGAGGTATCTAAAACGCTGCCAAATTTTCGCGCGCCTTCGTGACGTCAAAGTGCACAACACAGTCTCCACAGATTAAATATTTTTAATAGAAATACTACGTATTCGTACTACAGTGCATACTATTTCTATGAAAAAGATTTAATCTGTGGTTTTTGATTTAAGACCGTGTTGTGCACTGTGAGTCTGTGACGTCGCTTTCTAATTGACAAGTGGTGATGTGTTTAGCAAATTTAAATTTCCCACGCTATTTTTTTGCATTTTTCATATAATATTTTAACACATGTAAGAGTATATTATTTACAAAAAAATGTTTAACATACAACACCAGAACAATAATGATTCGAAAATAAATGAATTCAAGTAAATTTATACCACATGCATATTCCCTATTGACGGAGTAATCGCATAACATACACACAAAAAAAAAACATACAGACGAATTGAGAACCTCCTCCTTTTTTGTGAAGTCGGTTAAAGAAGTGAAAGTATGTGGGTATTCCGGCGAAGGCGAATAGGTAAGCCACCTGAGCTTACGACGTAATCCTAAAACATGGTCATATTTGCGAAGACCAAATATGAACCTGCAAAATTTTGGAGTCGCTCAAGCTTATTTAGCTGCTCTTCTGTGAGGTCAAGATAACAGATGTCGGCGTAGTCAAGGATGGGGAGAAGGAGAGATTGTGCTAACGCAAGTTTAGTAGCAGTAGGTAAAAAGTTCTTGAGTCTTCTCAGGGCTCCCGCTGAGGCAAAAATTTTGCGGCTAACGGCTGAGCTGAGGCTCCCACGATAGGCAATTATCAAAAATAACTCCTAGATTTTTAACAGTTTTACTGTAGGGAATTGTTACTCCTTCAAAAACTATTTGCGGTAGAGTGCCCCAATCAATTTTAGATATAGTTCTAGAGCAACCAACTATTAAAGCTTGAGTCTTTATTGGATTAACACTAAGCCCGTGAGCGGAGCTCCACTCGGATATAGTGCATAAGTCTTTATTGATCATGGAGACAGCAATGGCTAATCTATCGAATGGAACCTGAAAGTAAATTTGGAGATCGTCTGCATAGAGGTGATAGGATGAAGTAAGACGCGAAGATATGGAGTTAATGAAAAGAGAAAAAAGAAGAGGGAATAAAACGCCGCCTTGTGGAACGCCAGCAGCGGTTCCGCACCAGGAAGAGAAAGACTCTTCAATGCGGACACGCTGTCGACGATCTAACAAGTAACTGTGAAACCAGTCAATAACCGTTGGGGATAAATTGATTGATTGAAGTAACGCAAGCAGAATATCGAAATCAACTGTATTGAATGCGTTACTAAAGTCAAGTAGCGTCAGCACAGTTAACTGCCCGTTTTCCATTCCTAAACGTATATCATCTGTTATTTTGACTAGGGCAGTAACTGTGCTGTGTCCAGGACGGAACCCAGACTGAAATGGATTGAGGAGTTGGTTGGATATAAGGAAGGAATGAAGTTGGTTGTGAACAAGTCGCTCAAGTATCTTGGAGAGGAAAGGTAGGATGGATATGGGACGGTAATCTGTGTTAGTAATTAATCAACGGGTACCAAAGTTCTGAGGTCTGCAAATAAGGCAATATCACTGTAGCATTGTGTTGTGAAACCATCGACGTCATAGCAATTAGACCCCGCTTGAAAGGCGATCACTTTCCGCTTAATCATCGGACTTATAAGTCTTATATAAATCCACGCCCACAAACGCGATGTTAGTTTCGACCAGTACGGTGACCTGTAAACACCTCCGCGCTCAGATACTTAAATTTCTTAAAAAGTCGTTGTGATGGCTCCTTGCAGTGTAAGATGGTGTGGAAAAACCAGTACAAACTCAAATTTTAAGGCAAACGGTATAACATTTCACCGGTAAGTCAATAAATGTGTCTAATCTTCAAAAATACATT
This sequence comes from Cabera pusaria, assembly GCA_954871355.1. Lineage (NCBI taxonomy): Eukaryota > Metazoa > Arthropoda > Insecta > Lepidoptera > Geometridae > Cabera > Cabera pusaria. The sequence continues at coordinate 18,761,163 of OX940901.1, forward strand.
TTAGGCAAAGCTCAGCTTATATTTGTCGGTCGGCAGTTGTCTTTAATTACTATCTCTTTTTGTCACGGGCGATGTATAATAGTTCTATCCCGTTTTTGTATGGATTTAGTGTTGCGCCTCTGCTGCAGTGATACATATCGATAAACTAGGAATATTATCGACATTCATTTTACAATTAGGTATAATTTGTAAATTTGGATGTAGTGTGTCTCCTGATCCCACAGACCATTTATGGAGATCTATAGAGTAAGTACGTTTTAATATGGCTCAACACGATAAGTGTATTTAGCCAGTGTTAAGCATTAAAATTGTTCAAGTTTCCGTCAATTCTACGTAGTTTTTACTTTACCATAACAGTTAACGCATAATTTTTAATGGCATAATAGTACATACTTACTTACATATTTTTGTTAGCATATTGTATAATTTATATATAATAATATGAGACTTTATTGTTTCATCCTAATTTTGATATGCATAAAGTTACATGGCATATTATTATTTTGTCTAATATATCTAATATATCTAAGTCATCCTATCCTACTAATATTATAAATGAGAAAGTAAGTGTGTGTGTGTGTGTGTGTGTGTGTGTGTGTGTGTGTGTGTGTGTGTGTGTGTGTGTGTGTGTGTGTGTGTGCGCGCGTGTGTATGTGTGTGTGAATGTGTGTTACCACGTATCTCTATACCCACCTAACCGATTTTATTTAAATTTAAAACGTTGATAGTAGTAGGCTTTGGAATAAGACACAGAATAATTAGATTTTTGAAAATCATTCCTTTAAGGGGTTGAATAGGGTGATAAAGTTTCTATGGAAAAATTTATTTTTTATAAAATGGACGGTTTCACTCAAAACTCGGTACAAATAAACCTTAATACATATAATGATCACCGTATTTTTTATTTTTTTCAAATCAATCTCTAGGGGGTGTGTAAAATGATTTGGTTTGGAAAAATCACAGAAAATTCAGAAATGTTTAATTCCACGTATTCTTTGGTCCGATTCACTCAAAACTCGGTACAAATAAACCTTAAAACATATAATGACACATATTTTTTATTTAAATTCATCATTGTGTGATTTGCTGTTGCAATGTTATTGTTGTTTGAATATTATCTTAATCACGTTTAATGGAGTATTTAAGTCGCGAAGGGAAAAGCATCTTATAGGCAAACATGCTCAATCGTCGAGCGCATCGTTGCCTACCATCAGGTGAGATTGTGGTTAAACGTTTGCCAAACGGGGATAATAAGACGAATATTTATTTCAAAACCTATTGTTGTTCAATTTGAATCACCATTTTATCACCCTGTGACTTAGACCTGCATTAATATTAATTTTGCTCTTGCGCTAAATAGGATAATAAACAAAATTATGAGTTTCGGCTTCACATGAAATAGAGTATACAAAGTTGGAAAATCATATGTATGAAAAGGGTGATAAGGTTTCGACTCTATTTATAACTTTACCTAATTTTTAGGGTTCCGTACCCAAAGGGTAAAACGGGACTCTATTACTAAGACTCCGCTGTCCGTCTGTCTGTCCGTTTGTCACCAGGATATAGCTCATTAACCGTAATAGTTAGACAGTTTAAATTTTCACAGATGGTGTATTTCTGTTGCCGCTAGAACAACAAATACTAAAAACAAAATAAAGTTAAAAATTAAAGGGGGTCCCCATACAAAAAACGTGTTATTAAACGCCATCTATCTAATTCGTTTCGGCAAAATGACATAGATGGCGTTAGTAAACGAGCCTCGTCTTTCTAGATCGCGACCAAACCAAATATTCTTGGTAATATCAATTAATCAAATATATGGGGTTGAAACTCTGTTATGTTTCGTATTGTACGGAACCCTCCCTAAGTGTGCGATAAGAGACGCGATGCTGACTCGCAAGTGCGAGTCAGCATCGCGTATAAAACTGGCCAAGTGGCCAGTTTTATATATACTTTTACTCACTGACGTCATTGTACATTGTCTCCTCTCTGTCATTCAAATTTGTATGTCTTTATAACAGAAAGGTTTTTATAACTTTGTAGTGGTAGGACTTCTGCTAGTCCGCCTGGGGCGGCACTACCACTTTCCAATTAATTCATCCGTAAAATAGAAATGTTTTTCGGTTTTAATGGCAATGTGTCCAGTGAAATTACAAGGCATGCGAGACAGAACATCTTTGTGTCTCGAGGCAGGCGCAGTGCAGTGACATGAAAATTCTGGCTATCCAGAATTTTGCATGCTTATATCTGTAATAGATAGACGTCATCGCTTACCATCAGGCGAGCGTAGTGCTTATTCTGTTACCTATTATCATAAAAAAGAGAGGAGTGACATGTGACTTACCTGGCCCCCTGGCTACAGTTCCCGGGAGAGTGTGACGGCTCCAGCCGTAGTTTGGACACGTGCGCCGCGCACACTGCCTCCAGATGTACTGACTCCGGTTCTGATTCACTCACTGATGTTAGTTGCACGTTGGCTTCGCCTTTCTGTTATAATGAAACTTAGTCTTAGAGGAAACTTTACATAGGCACATAGTATAGCCTGAGCCGTTGGAATTGATAACATTAGAAATTCTACATCTCAATAATCGATCTAGTAGACGCAGATGATATATGAGGAAGTGGTGACGACCTCGACGTGATCGAAATAAATTGGTTGGGGCCATTATACTAGAGGCTAGGAGTCTAATGATGTTGGCATTTTTTTTTAATATCTTATATGGTAGCGTTTGACCACTATTTCACCGTTTAGTTGGTGATGATGCGGTCGAAGATGGTAAGCACGCTAGGCCTAGAATGGGAACTGGCTCTGAAGGATAGCTGCCGGAACACAATATATGTTTGGCGACAGATTTTCTAACTTGAGGGTGTTAGCTGGCCAGGCGGACACTAGATAGTGTCCTACCACCACCATCGGTGCACGCCGAGGATTCAACTCGGTACCTCTGGCAACAAAGCCGACCGTTTTTGCGATTACGTCACCGGGCCCTCAAAAAAATATCCCTAAAAGTTTCCATAATTCTTCGTGTAATGTACCTAGTACAAAAACTACATTTCAACATAAAACGTGCAACGAATAGCATTTGACATCGTGCCCAGGGGGGTTTTATGCTTGAGTTTGACAGTTGATTATTGAATGAACAAAATGAACTAAATGACGGGGACGCGGCTATGCAGGCTGAATAGCACTATCTCTTTCATGTTCGTTCATTTCAATCCCTATCAAATTCAAGCATAAGGCAGCTGGTCTGAACACGGCTGTGAAAATCAGTGTAGCGGTCGCGCCGAAAAAAAGGTACATACATTAAAAAATCCCCAAATGAGTCTGTTAACAATATTGTTATCACTTTCAGAGTTTAATTTATCAATCTCCATTGGTGCTACCATCCTCGACCGCATCATCACTTACCAAATAGATAGATAGATAGTGGTCAAACGCTAGCATATAAGTTATTAGTTGTACCCAGCGGCTTCGCCCGCGTTAAAAACTATTCTATAGATAACCTAATCCCTAGTACTGGCTATCCCTGTACAAAATTTTATCTAAATCGGTCCAGCCGTGTGACCTTGAAGGAGTCCCAAACAAACAAACTGACTTTCGCATTTATAATATTGGTGTTGATGTTACCGGAAATGTATTTAATCCGTCATTGTATACAAATCCTAGGAAATGTATGTAATTCCTAAAATCGCACGGAAATGTGTAAAACAAATTATATTAGACACATTTCCTAGGAAATTTATACATTTCCTAAATAGCAATCGGAAATGTTAATTATTTGAGATATCAATGGGTACGCGGGGTTAGGCTAGGTCTTGTTGTTGTCTCAACGAGCGATTATTCTAATTTTAACAACATGTTTTATTACAGAAAGTATTATTTTTATACATTTCCTAATCCGATATTGGAATTATATACAACTCCTAGGAATTTTACACATTTCCTAGGACATTTTTGTATTAAATAGTTTTTTTAAACAATATTTTATACATTTCCAAATAGTTTCGGAATTGTATAAATTTCCTAGGATTTGTATACAATTCCTATATTTCATACATTTCCGGTAACATTGATAAAAAAAACTTATGAATGGACAGGTGAAATACACCGACATTTCAGATCAAATCAAGATAAAGTATCACTCACCCTTCGACACTTGAAAGTGAACAGCTGAGCATCAGGATACCGATCCGGTCGAGGTCCTTCGCGGCCGATCACTTCTGCGGTGCGGGGGTCACTGGACTGCGGGAATAGGGCTTCGCCCTCCGCAATCACCTGGCATAACATACAATTATTGTGTATTATATCTTCAGATTTTAAACTATTAGAAGAGTGAACATTTTAATAGATGACACCAATATTGAGTTAGGGCCACCGCATTGCCTCGTTCTTCGTAAGGGAAGGAAAACATCGGAAACCCCGAGCTTAGATGGCAGGATACAGGTGTTGAATGCTTGTATAAGTTAATAACGACTCAACCACATTGCCACCTACCAACAGGCAGACCTGTCGCACTCCGCGCTGTAGCTATGACAATATTAGTACATACGCGGCAGCCGGCCGGCTACAAGTTCAGTCAGTAGTGTCACGCGCGCTCTCGATCGGACGCGCGCTTTTACTTTACTATTCAATGTATTTTCTCACAACACTCAACCTTACAGAAAGAGACAGCTGACGGCCCGCGAGCTGACCGAATGATATAGACTCATATGGTTATGTTATGTATCTTCTATCTCATGTGGCCACGCTACCCAAATCTCTATACTTTTATCCCTCTACGGACTCAGATGTGTGCTTCTTCTACTGTATACATAAATGTATATTATATGTACCGGCAGCGTGGCTCCTATGACAGCGGCGGCGTGCCCCGGCCACAATAATGCGGGCGCGGCGCGCACGGAAACACGCGCGGTGTCGCCGGCACGGCCGCGCGACACTCGCACGACAGAGATGCCGCGAGTGCTGTACACTGTTTCCAGCACGCAACATGCTCCGTCTGTGGACAACAATAAACAGAATAGGAAAGATGTAATATGTTTACTTCTATTTTAAACAGTGACATGTAGAAGAGAATACAAGCATATAAACAAAATAATATACGATTTTAAAATCTTTATCTTATTTACTTTATATAATGGCGTTAATTCGGGCACACTTCAATGACGTCGTAGATAGTTGCGGATTGGACTAAAGCCAGTTGTGTTACATCTCATAAAAGACATGTCACCAATATAGTAGTATAGATAGTTGCGGATTGGACTAAAGCCAGTTGTGTTTCATCTCATAAAAGACATGTCACCAAATTAGTAGTATAGATAGTTGCGGATTGGACTAAAGCCAATTGTGTTACATCTCATAAAAGACATGTCACCAAATTAGTTAGTATAGATAGTTGGGGATTGGACTAAAGCCATTTGCGTTTCATCTCATGAAAGACATGTTACCAATATAGTAGTATAGATAGTTGCGGATTGGACTAAAGCCATTTGCGTTTCATCTCATAAAAGACATGTCACCAATATATTAGTATAGATAGTTGGGGATTGGACTAAAGCCAGTTGCGTTTCATCTCATAAAAGACATGTCACCAATATATTAGTATAGATAGTTGCGGATTGGACTAAACTCAGTTGTGTTTCATCTCATAAAATACATGTCACCGATATATTAGTATAGATAGTTGCGGATTGGACTAAACTCAGTTGTGTTTCATCTCATAAAATACATGTCACCAATATATTAGTATAGATAGTTGCGGATTGGACTAAAGCCAGCTACGTTTCATCTCATTAGGGTTTTCCATTTCCAGACAAGCATGTTTTCATCATAGGCCGCATCGTGACTTCACATAAGGTGAGGTAGAGGTTTCAAGTGCTTGTCTATCTGGAATAAATAAAAAAGCTTAAAGATGCATAAAGGTTGTGGTAAAGAGGTGTCATACCTGCTGGTTGTATCCAAGTCGCGGCAGTCACATTGTGAGGTTCAGGCCCCTCCAGCTGAGATACAGCGAAGGAAGCACAGTTGCATCTGAAAAATAAAATCAATGTAAGTGATTTAACATCAACGCGGAGCAACTAAAATTTATATAAGTTACTAGCTGGGTAGCTAGCCCCGGCGTCTAACTTATGCATGCGAAAATACTCTGCCGTTTACCTCTGATTTAAAAATAATTTATTACCGAAAAAGATAGTTTTAAAATTAAAACAACCAACTTCCATGCCGCGCGAGTCATTTTCAGTTGCAAGTTTGAGACATTTATCAACATATCTCTGGAGATACTTATCAGATCTCGATGAAATTACCATGGTACCACCCTTGGGATATCTTCTTTCCAACAAAATAAAAACCGGCCAATTCGAGTTGGACTCGCCCACCGAGGCTTCCGTACCGACTTTTCAGACTAGGTTAAGGGATAAATTTAACTTTGTAGTTCAGTGCAAAGAAAATGTATTGCACCAACTACACATAATAAGTTTGTAATTGTAAATTTACCTTTTTTTGTTATTAAGCTACATTTTTACGGTTTACAGATTAACATTACACAGACATTGTAGTAGTTCTTTCGCCAGATTATTCTAATACTATTAGTTTTCAGTCGGGTGTTCTGCAAGAACAGAATCGTTAGAAATTAGTGCTAACACATAGCAAGTATCGCTAAATGTAAACCATACATACTACTGCAAATCAGGACAGTATTGTCGTTGGAGATTCGGTTGTATGCCAAGTCATAAAATATTTAACAGCTATTTTTTGTATAATTTTAGGGTTAATTACAAATACTTACGTATGAAAGTTATAAAGTTCGCCCGTGATCTGGTGTGTAGCAGTGAGAGCAATGTGTAGATGATGCGGCCGGCCAACGCGGGCGAAGCCAGATGTCGACACTTGTATTAGTTCTGCAGGGGCCGACCATACTCTGTAAAACATTATGAATTATATGACAGTGTTATATCATACTGCTGGGCTTACGCTTCCTTTCTCTCATACTATTAAACATTTATTAACATTTAAAGTGATTTTTTAATTTTAAATTAATTAAACGATTAACATCAATAAAATCACAACAAAAAACAATATTATACAGAAGAATTAAAATACAAACCAAAAATTATTTTGAGTAAATTGAAATATTATCTTTATACTGACTTAAACATTGTTACTCTCACAAAATTGCAACAATATGTCACAAAGCTTTGACCAAAAATGTCATGAAAATAATCCCGTATAATAATCCGTCTTGCTACGAATACATAGACTTATTATTTATTCGTAGCCCTCTTGTTATAAAAAATATTATAGACTTGACCTTACCTTCCAATAGCCTGAACGTGAGGGTACTTTGTCAGGTGTACTTTGACAGGTATATATCCCTCTCCCTTCACTGTAAGAACGCCAGTAGATGTTAGAGAGAGAGGACCGTTCGGTATATCTGCTTCCGACCAACTAACTGCTTCATCGCCGCCACCGCGGTGTTTCAGGGTTATTTCTCTGTAATAAATATGTTACTAGTAATACATATTTATATAATACTGAATTATATAGTACTGGCCAACTACCTTTTGGTACCACGTAAGAGAAAATCTCGGCGGTGCAGCTCGACGCAGCCAGGCATGCGGGGCGGCCAAATTATCGGAATGAAATGTGTATCTTATTTTGTAGTTAATAAAGTTCAATTGTTTATCACGCTATTTCCTGCCGCGCGGTGCAGCGCAGCGCACCCTGAAGCCGCCAAACTAACTCAATGAAATGTGTATCTTTTTGTGTAGTAAATAAAGTTCTTTTTTGTACCACTTTCTCAATTAGTGCGCGCCGCGTTGCGGTCTGAGCCAACCCTTAACTTCACGGTGTTCTGGCAGTACAGTCCTTGAGAGTCGGACCATTCTAGGCCTAGCGTGTCATCCTTGACCACAACATCGCTTATTATCACCCGGGCGAGATAGTGGTCAACCGCTAGACTATCACTACTATCAGACATTTGTATAAATAAGCTAGCCTTTATTGGAATGCTGATATTATATTCATCATAACGATTTCATGAAAAGGGAAATAATATCGAGCGATGTTTCGTCGCATGAAACATTAAGGCTGAGTTGCACCATCTTACTTTAACCGTAACTATAACTATTAACCGGTGATTTTATATGGAGTTTGACGTTTGTCCTAGTTAAAGTAAGATGGTGCAACTCAGCCTTAGTAACCCAAATTGCTATTAAGCTTTTCACTAAATAATTTAAGATCGTTTAAAAAACTAAAAGAATCGACTTCAAACGTCGCGGTAGTCAAAGTAGCCGGTAGACGGTGTAACTATTACATAATCTGTGCCGGTAGTTAGTAGAACGAGTAAGTCATCGAGATAAGTAAATGCGTAATACAAATGTTGATATCTTAAAAACGATTTCGTTAAAATGGGACCACCTGGGAAGAAAAAGATAATTTTCCAAATCGGTTCAGGAATCTTCGAGTAATCAGTGAACATATATTTTTAAAACAAAAGTCTTTTGTGAAGTCATTAACAACAACATAATTTTCACTTACTGAATATTATCAGTCCAAGCTACAAATAGTTCTGGTGGTACAATCTCCAATGGATCTACTACAAATGCTGCCACCTGACCTTCAACCTACAAAAAAAAATTAAATTACCAGAACTAAATATTACATACTTACATTTATATAAAAAGTGTTTTATAAATATGTGAAAGTACTATAATAATTATAGTTAGATTAGATAGTTTAAAAACTGAAACAACTGACTTCCATGTCACACGAGTCAGTTCAGTATCAAGTTTGAGACATTCATCGTCATATCTCTGGAGATACTTATCAGATATCAACGAAACTACAGTGGGACTACCTCGGGAGTATACCCTTTTAAACTAAAAAAATATGATTGAATAATAGAATAGAATAGAAATACTCTTTATTGAATACCAGCACAGTAACATAATATACAAACAACTTAAAGTCTATGGTATTACAATGGGCGGTCTTATCGCTAAGAGCGATCTCTTCCAGACAACCTTTGTATGGACAGTATTGTGGTAATAATAATACTTTATTGCACACCAAAAAAAAAACAAACAAAAGTAACAGAAGATCATAAGACAATGGTAGTTCAATGGGCAGTCTTATCGCTTAGAGCAATCTCTACCAGATAACCTTTGGATTGACAGAAAAGATTTTTTTTAATTAGGTTCACAATTGGCGAAAATATCAAATAACATACACAAAAACATAGAACCTACTCCTTTTTGGAAGTCAGTTAATAAATAAATAATCATCATATTAGTGCAGAATTCTGAGGTAACAAAATATTCTCAACCCACCTTACGTGACATGATCTTGCCAGCAATAGAATGCAGCTTAGCAGAAACAATAAACGGTCCAGAGTTATGGGCAACAGCATCAGTTAACGTCCCGTTTTCCGTTGACCTCAACAACTCAACATTAGCTTCTCCGTCAACCGACAGACGTATCAATATCTCATCACCAGACATCAACGGATGTCCGGCTGCGTCTAATAAAACACTATGAATTATGAATTGATCTCCTTTGATCAACAAATTAGGTGGTCGTAGAGTTACTCTTATGCTGTAGGGTTCAACAACTGTCAATATGGCTGAAGCTACTTCAGTAGATCCTGAGTATAAAAGGACGCTTGTTGTTCCTTTCTCTGTACCTCGGATGAGGCTTACAGAGTCCTGTAGCTGGGCTATTTCAGTGAATGGAACTTTTATATAGTAAAGAGTGTCTGATATGTCTTGGATTGTCAGCCGGCCAGCTCGCGCCCTTACAACCCTGAAAAGATAAAAACATTTTCAGGTTCAGTATTAGGTTTGTGATCAATGTTGAGCCCAAGTTGAGATTTTCTTAAAGTTTTTGAGATTATTAAGCAATATGGTCCTATAATAATAATAGCCCAGAAATTGCAACAGAATTTTCATTTATTTGCAGAATTTTTTGCTTGATTATTTTTGTTCAATTTTTAGCCACATAATTTCTGTTAGATCTAGCATCTAGGGATTGACAACTCTACAGTAAAAGTATAATTCAGAACGTAAATCACCTCTGCACATAGGCTTCTCAATAAAATTATTAGTTAAAACAAAAAAAAAACCAGCCATGTCAACAACCACGGCTTCCTGTACCAACATCTCAAACTAGGTAAGGACAAACTTAACTTAGCAGTTCAAGCCCTATGCGATGCCTAGACACTGTTCACTGTAATCGCAAATCGGATATAAAGGGTCTTGCTCTTGACAGATGGACAGACAGACAGACGGACAATAAAGTGATCCCATAAGGGTTCCTTTTTTCCCTTTAAGCTATGATACCCTAAATAAGGTTTAACTACAACATAATCACAAATATGGGAATATTGTAGAAAATATTCAAATACTGAACATACCTGTACTTCAAAGTGTCACCAGGGGCAATCAGCGCAGTGGCCGGTGTCAACACCACACTTGCTACCACTTGCAGCTTGAAGTTGGTACAAATAGTTCCGAGGCACACAGTCACACGACAGCTGCCCATTGCTTGACCGTAGAGAAGGGCCGAGTAAGATCTAAGACCTTTAGCTTCTAGCTCTGTGATTCCTGAAGGAGCTTCATAGTCTGTAGCACTCCAATGGACTAGACTAAAAAATAATGAATATTGTTGATATACTTAATATCATTTTATATTTACCATTTTCGTAACCGACTAACTGACTAAACTATCAACACACATATCAAACCACTGTACAGTCTGGTCTGAAATTCAGCATGCAGATAGTTATTATTATAACAAAGATGAAAAAGGGTTTCAAAATTTGTATGGAGAAATAAGATTGGATAAGTCTTTTTTAATCAAAACTTCACACATGTGCTTCTGTATATAAATAAGTAAATATGAGTTTCAGGCTTTTTTTTAATTCAACTCCTAATGTGCATAGTCAATGATCAATTCAAATGGCACACACTCATTGGTCAATCCAAATAGCACACTTTCACAAAATCACTCCCAAAGATTGCAGAAAAAATATAGATGCAAAGTTAAATGACTTTTGACTTTCGCAATAATAATGGTGATGTTTGTATACTCACGTAACCAAAGCTTCATCTTCAGAAGTACTATCAAGGTTTTCTATGGTCCATGAAAAGCTAAGCCCCTCCAAGGATGTAAACTTATTTCCTAAAATGAAAATAAAATGTACTGTATACTGCTAAATATATTATGTTCAGTGGCATAACTTGAGAGGCCTATGTCCAGCAGTGGACTGATACCGGCTGATTATGATGCTGAAATAAATTATGAGCTATTCATCTTTTGCATAACAGCCATACATGTATTTTTATTTTCAAACCTTGTTCATCATAAGCAATAACTTCAAAGGCCTCCGGTGCCTCTTCAAGGAACAGTTTCCATGTTGTACTCATCACCTCCAGTGATCGTATTTTGTCAACATCAACATCACCGCGGAGTATCTGAAACAAAATGGCTCAGTCCTAAAATGACCAGGGTTGCCAGATATCAGCTAACTCAAATTTTGCCTACCTAGTAGCCTAAATTGCCTAATATATTTTTTTGGGCAAGTAGCCTAATTCGCCTAACATTTTGAGCTAAGCAGCCTATATTTAGCCCGAATAAAGAAGACACATAAGAAAAGAACAACGTACAGCAGAATTATACATTTTTTAGGGTTCCGTACCTTAAATTGACAAAAGGAACTCTTATAGGATCACTTTGTTGTCCATCTGTCAAGACTATTTTTCGCAGGAACGCGTAGAGATATTAAGATGAAATGTATATCAAATACAGTGTAAAAAATTAAACTTGCATGTAAACGCAATCAAATGATATTACTTACCGTTTATATCACATATTTTGATATAACTATTAAGAAATGATATAAAAAATTTGGAGTAATCCTGAAGTAGCCTAAATCACCCGTTCATTTGTTTCCAGGTAGCCTAAATGGCTACCGGTAGCCGATTGGATATTTTGGTCGCCATTCGACCCCTCAAAGTAGCCCTAAATGGCAATAAATCGCCTAGTCTGGCACCCCTGAAAATGACAACATGAGGATGGAAATTCCCGCCAATTCATAAAATAACGTTATTACCTCGCCGCTGTTCACTTCTTCGGCTAGTATGATGACAGAGCCAGAAGGTACGCTGTTCTTCGAGACAGAAACGCGCGCAGATCGCGAGCACTGACCCCAAGTATCATCGTACAGAGGCTCCAGGTCAATGATGTCATCGCGAGACAAACTCCTACAAAAATAACATTACATCACCACTCTGCAAATATTTGTTGCACACTTTTGAGCAGTGAGTTATATACGAACCATGTGTAACAGCCCCCCTCGATGATTTCAAATGTGAAATTCACTTTTGTATTCTCAAACCACGGCAAAAGCACTCTCGGGGTGTTAATCTTAGCACTGTCACTTATATATATACAATAAAACATTACGAACGCTAGGAATATAGTCTTGGGTATCTCCATTTTTAATATTCGAGACATTACATGGGTTATTAGGGAAATAAGCTTCTTTTTATTATTCACAAAACCCGACAACAAATAACCTCAAATTAAATCACCAAACAAAAATTGCGCTCAATCGCGCTGTTTGATTCAATTGTTGGCTTGCTTGTTTGTATCTGTCAAGTTGCTGTCATTGACCATTGCGATTCCAATTAGTGTTGTTCCGATAAATAAACCGGTACACTGCGTTATGACATTGCTAAGCGAATCAAACATTTTTAGAGTGGCTATACTGAAAACTTTTTAGTAATTCAAACAAAAAAAAGTAAATGTCAAAAAAATGCCAATTGCCAAATATGGCTGCTATGTGTTTGTCATGTTTGTGTCGTATTTTTGTGATAATTTTAATTACAATCCAATAATGAAAACAATTCATAAATAAGAAGATATAAAAAGTATTTCCTAGTTCACACTGAATGCTCAAAAAATATATGTGAAAGTCTAGTACTCAGAATGTCCGTCGACAAGGCTACCGAAATGAAAAGCTACGAGATCGATAAAAACAAACGTCGTCATAGAACGGACGACACTGTAGTTGCGAAAGTAGTAGCGATTGGTGGCGAAGATACATCGCAACACACGAAGATGGAGGGCACGGACGAAAGCGCGGGCAAACCCACTGAGCTGATTCTTCAAGGCAACTGTCATCTCATATCTAGCACAACGAGCAGCTTAGCCGATACGCCTGGTGATTCCGGTGTTTTGTGTCTGGACAGCGAGGCTTCGGAGGCGACAAGCCAGGCGCTTATGTCACACAGTCTCATCGGAACCGAGGAACTAACGTGCGACAGTGTTTACGACGCGCCGCCGTCCTGCTCGCAGGATATGATCAAAAGCACCACCAGCAGCCTCATGACTCGTAGTGACCTTGACAGCCAAAATATGGTTGCCGCTGATGATACGGTTCCAGAATTAGTCGTCGAGACACATAAAAAACCCAATGCCTATGAAAACTTGCCAGATGTAGTGTTAAAAGCTTTAGAAAGTGAGAAAGTTAGCATTGATGATTCAAAAATACCAGCTATGAGGACAAACGAACCAAAGAAATCTTCATCAGAAGACATTGTGTACAGAAGGAGGTGTAGAAAGAAGTCTCAAAGTGGACCAAGTTCTCAAAAAAAGAGAGTTTCTTTCCACGAAGACATATTGAACAATACCAAAACTGACAATATTCATATAGAGAGGGGTTTCATCTCTTATGGACCGGATAGTTCTTACTGTGATAGATTTAGGCAAAAGAATAATATAACGACTGACAGGTTTTCGTGGTGTGCTTCTGGTGATAACAGGACACCTAAATTTGCTGCGGATGTAGCTCAGCAGACAATGTCTGATATTCTCACATACGGTGACTCGGTCACTGATAGGACTGGAATATTTGAATACAGTCCAACATGTGAGCGAAAAAGTGAAAATATTGAAAATAGCAACCAAGACAAAGACAACAACAATGATTCTCGACCAAGTGGGAAGCTTTATGGTTGTGACTCTAACAGTTCAGATTCTAATTTTAGCTGCGACTCGGAGACATCTTCCAGTGAATCGTCATCTTCACATTCCAATAAAACTGAAACAACTCTGTTGCACAGAAAATGTGATAAAGCTCAGAAATCATACTCATGTGATGGCTTTGAGAATAATGGTCATGTAGCATTTTTGAGAAAGACATATTTCTCTGAAGCTGATATAGATCAATCCACAGATCGCATGAAGAAGCCCCTCGAAGTAACGCAGAGTACTGTGAAATCTGTTTTGAAAAAGAAACGTTACATCACAACAAACATTGTTGAAGAACGTAAACAGAACAATAAAGTATTAAATTTATTAGATGCAAATAATATAATTGATTCATTGAAGAATTTTTATAAGACCTTCAATTTTATGCCTGAGAAAGGCTTAGTTGAGAGCAGTGTTGATTTGAACAATGTTGTTGAAGCCCTGCCCTGTGACGTCAATCAGAATAAAGGGCTATCAAAAAGTCTCGACTCAGGGTTCCATGTTGATGATGAAGAAGATTTTGTGGAAATCAATTTGAATGGACAAAATTTAGAAACATCAGCCACCAATAAGACAGCTCCAAACAAAAATACCATAGCTGGTGATAGGACACCTAACGAAGGTTCACCTCGGCATAAGCTCACTTTAAACATGAAGACTCCTTCAGACAAGAAAACTACAAAGAATGAAACACTACCACCCTTGAGCAAATATGTTGTAAATTGTGAAAGTACAGTTTATGAGCACAAAGGAGTTTCTTATAGCTACGTCCATGATACATTCCAAACCGCTTTTGATGCACCAAAAGAATCATTTGTTCCTTTACCAGACACTACACCAGTGAAAGAACTGACTGCTAGTACGAGTAAATCTGAACTCAGCACCAGTAAATCTGAGCTCAGTATCAAATCTGAAAGCAATTCCATCAGTCAAACGTCTAGAGTAATGGATGTGGAAACATCAAGTAAAGGATCAACTCCGAAGCGCCAATTCAATAAGAATGTTCAAGATGAAACCGAGCAGAAAAATGGCATTCCAAAACATCTATCATCACCTAAAAAGCAGAATGTAAACAGATACAGTAGGAAATCAGCTTCAACTGTCCAAAAGTTAAACGAAGAAGCCCCGCCGCAAGTAAACAGTGACAACTGTTCTAACACTGATAATTCCACATTAAAAGGTGCGGAGGACTTCAATGAAGACTTTTTCGACAGTCCCGCCAATCAAAAACTTCAGTCCAACAAGTCAGCATTACTGAATAGGTATTTGAAAAGTGTGTGTCAGAGAAAGGACCTCGAGTTAAAGATAAAGAACAACAAGTTCTTTCAAACGAAGTTGCGGCTCGAGAAGCATTTTCCGAGTATACTGTTTCCATTTAAAGAGGTGTCGGAAACATTCCATATATCCGCCGAGCGCATGTCACGTCTCATTGACAAAGAGCTGATAGAGAACAAAAGGCTGTCGGTGAGACTGCTCACGGCCGATGAGCCGAGCTACTTCGACAGTTTCGAAGATAATGTCGCCATTGAATGCAGCGAGAAGCTGAGGCTACAGATATTTTCTTATCCTAATGAGACGCTGAATAGGGTAATTGCCTTTGATAATATCACCTTGACCTAGGTCACAATTTGTATTCACTGCAATAGTTCATTTATGCAATTTTCAAATCTCCATGCTTTGTATACTCAAATTTGAACTCTTGACTCTTCAAGGGAAAGGTCGAGTTTATTATGACCTTACTGTTGTGTTAGTTACCAACCAATAAATAACATGCAACTATTAACCCAAGTTGCATGTTTACATTATTTTCTAATAGGTTCAAAAATTTGGTTTATTGTTTAGCTTATTTTATGAGATATATGGTACATATAGAATTATAGATAGTTAGATGCGCAGTGTTCTAGCTTTGTGCCATTCTTCTTACTGACATAGAAATGTTAGATCAATGCTTAGTGCTGTTACACGGGAACATCATACAAAAATGCTTACTGAAAAATGTTCCATAGATTTAAAAGAGTTGCAGGCCAAACAAACGCTGAGTAGAGGAAGACGGAGCTATATGCCTGTATAAATGCTTCTTCCATTTGCCATTTGTTCGCTTGGTGTGTACCTAATACCTATCATAAGAGATTGATCATAAACAGTGTTTAACCTTTATCATTACAAAAGATACTACAATAGATAGACACAAAAGATACTAGCCCAACCCCTGAACACTTAACATTTAAAACTTTTTCCAGATGATGAAAGTGAAATCTCCATACAACATGGATGGTTCCTGGACTCCACTGCTAGTGTTTATCACTGACTATGCATTGTATGTGGCTGGTGTGAAGCAAGGAGGCACGGAATATGAGATCCTATGCAGGCTGCCGCATAATGAACTGGATGCTATTGCTGTGAGTGACTTTAGTTAATATTTACAGTTTGGTATAGATTTTAGAGTTTTGTGCCTGGTTGGAGGTGTAAAATGAACTTGTAGAGAGAGAAATGTATAGACAGTGTGAAATCTCCCTCTTTGTTCTTCAACTGACTTCCGAAAAGGAGGAGATTCTCAATTCGTCTGTTTTTTTTTTTAATTATTATTATTACTGTTTTTTGTATATATGTTACGCGATTAGTAGGTCAATTGTGAACCGATTCGAATGGTTATATTTTTAATCGGTTGGATACACTTCCGAGCTGGTCCCATTGTAATTTTATCGAGATCTGAAAAGTATCTCTAGAGATATGACGATAAACGTCTCAAACTTGCTACTGACACTGACTCGCGGTGCATGGAAGTCGGTTGTTTTAGTTTTTAAACTATCTTAATTATTTAATCTTGAGTTACATTGTTCTTCCGCCTTCTGTAGTCGCGCCTTAGGATCGACTCACAGTTTGATATAATCCTCCACATGTAGATTTAGATAGAGAAGTTTATGATGTATCATGGATATACTGGCTCAGATAATCGTCTGATTTTTTTCTTCGGTTCCTCATTTACGAATAGTGTGTAGGTAACTGCATTTGAGGAAATTTTGAAATGACGCCTTAGCTATTTTCCGAGGGAGTCAAAATCTAATGTGATGAGATGATGATTTCTGATAATTTTGTTCCTAGCAAAACTTTCCCATTGAATTCCGATCCAAAAGTAGTTCGGCAATATCGTAAATTACTTGATGATACCTGGCCAGTGACTAAGTGGCTCAGAATAGGGATAAGTGGCGTTGTATAGAGAAGGAGCCTAATGCCCAGGAAAATACGGCAAAAGCTACCAATAAGGGTCTGATGTGACAATGCTTGTGGCTATCTCAATGAAATGTGTGCATCTTTTTGTGTAGTTAATAAAGTTCTATTTTGTATCACTCTCTTAAAAAGTGCACGCCGCGTCGCGTCTCGATGTGAGCCGACCCTTATGGTGATGATAAAAATAAAAAACTTTCTTTGTAGAGAACAAGTATTACTCTTACTATAAACATTTGAATCGTGACTATGTCGAGCTTTAGAAAGTCCAACCATACAACAGTTACCGATCAATTTCGCCATAGTTCAATGTCAAGCGTAATTAAAGTGATCGAGGCAGACAAAACAACCGAATCGAATCGCTACTGTGGCTTGTTTAGAAAGAGAACTTACGCAGTAACTTATGTTTTTACCTGTGGTTACTGCCAGATAGATTTTTTACTGTCAATCGAGCATGGCAGCTTTTTAATTAGGGTGTAGTTATCCGCATTCAAAGTCCCGTGCAGTTTAGCCACGGTTATAGAAGTTTCGCCAATACGAAATAAGACTGGCCAAGTGCGAGTTGGGCTCGCGCATCTAGGCGTTCGTATTCCGTACACATTAGTTTAGTAACTTGATTAAAGGGCAAACTTAACTATGCAGTTCGACGATTCTCTGGATCTTGACAGATGGACAGACAGACGGACAACAAAGTGATCCTATAAGGGTTCCTTTTTCCTTTTGAGGTACGGCCCCCTAAATATTATATAATAGAATTATAATCTGTGATTTTAGTATCATGATGGAAATTGGAAAGTGACGTCACACGGTCACATTCCTATGATTGAATACAAAGTTGGATAAGTGCTCATCTGCTAAACTATCCTCCTCACTTGAAGGGCAGAAGACTTTTGCTTACACAAGCCATGTCGATGTTTTTAGCACTGGTGGTGCTAATGGATGATCGCCACTAGAACCCCCATTCCCCTTCTCTATTAGTGGTTTCTATTGGTGGTGGAATAAGATAGTACTGTAGTGTTTAGTATGAACGATCGAGTAAGGTAAAATTCAAGTAAAAAATGGTGATTGTGTTGCATTAATCTGTAATTTAAAATGTAATAAGCACTTTAATTATTATTTATCATAAAAAGGTTGAAATGTTATGAATCTTATTATACAAATGGAAAGTTAGAGGTGATATGATAATACTTTATCGGCATTCATCTATTATTAATTCATTGAACTCAGTTTAACTGTTAAACAATAACATAACTTTAACTTATCATTTATAATAACATAACTTAAACAAAGTATTCATTATTAGGTACCTACTTTGATTGAAGAGAAAGGAATAGATTAAATAATAAACACGATTCATTCAAGACAATGTTGCCCATTAACACTACATATAAGGACATCAACATTGTTACATTATATAAGAATAATTGTATAATATGTAACTTAAGAGAAAATATTTGTATGATAGTTTCACAGACTGGCTGGGAAAGTCGCACTGTAAAAATTACAGGACGTGACACATAGCACTTAGATGTCTCATGTGCTGCGTGTTAAAGTGGCTGTTATAGACTTAGTAACTATTATTATATAATCTGTGGCATTATGAAAGCGTCTTTTAATTCTAGTTAGTAGTGGGACTAATGGGGCGATAAGATATATGTACGGGCGTCCCGCTAGGGATGTACCTATGTATTGTGCATTTTCCCTTGCCAGCGACTACCCAAGCCATTCAAGTCCCCATTGACAAAATCAAATTTCTGTTTTCGTTCACAAAAATGTATGGCAATGACAAGAAATTTAAACGAAATAGGTTTTTTTGGCAGTAGCTTCTTGACGTAACGGAGTATGCCTTTGGGTTGCTATACGTCGCATAACGTTCCCAATGGTAATAAAGGTGGTGTTTTAGATGATGATGAGAATTTTTTTTTTTATATCTAATAGGCTAGCTTTTGACCACTGTCTCGCAGCTGGCAAGCGATGATGTGGTCGAGGATAGTGGAACACGCTATGCCTAGATTGTTCTGACTTTTAAAGGCTGTGTGTTGCCGGAACACCGTAAGATTATGGCGGCAGATATTCTCCTTGATGGTGGCAAGTTACTTTTACTAGCAAGTCAAGCGAAACATCGATATAATTCTCCTAGGTACCACTTGTGAAAATGGATGCGAGCGTCACATAGGTACTAGGTATATTATATTTCTCACATTCTGTTAAATCTAATAATACCTTTAACATATGTGAGATTAGAACAAAAAAAACTAGCTAATCAAGCTATCAACATATCATGCGTCAAACCTTTAGGCGCGTTTATTCAACAAGATTTCCTGTAAAATCATTTCAATTTAAATGAGCAACCCACCACGTTTTTTTACGCCGTATAAATGCACCGTTCTAATCTTCCGTGCACGCTTTTCAAATCGCATCGTCATTTTGTCTATAATATACTGGCATAAAACTACGCAGTTGTGATAATTGTGATGCTATCGTTAGAACATTGTATCACAGTTTTACAATTATGGATTATAAAACTGAGACTGCTACACTCGGACTTTCGATAAATTAAAATCCCTTCCCAGTGCCTAATTAACTTATATTATAAACTTCTACACGCGAAAATGTCAAGCCATTAAAAACTTATACACTACGAGCAATGCCCTGCTTTGCCAGCATTAAAACTAGTTTTATTTATTAAAAATTTTCTTTTATAATAACTTTCTTCCATTAAAACACAAAAAATTAGCTAAATCAGTCCACTTTTATAAAACCCAAAAAAAAACAATGATTTTCAGACTTTGTTACCTACCCCATTTCACGCATTTAGGGCTTACAATTTTGAAAAAGTCTGATACACGTATTTACTTTTTATTTACAGAAGTACTTGTGTGTAGAAGTACGTTGTTTCTCCATATAAACTTTAGACCACTGTTTCATCCCTTTAGGATGTGAATGTTGGATCATCTTTTCTTAGCGGATACCTACGTCTTAGTGACTATTTGCATGCCGAATTTCAGCGAAATCCGTCTAGTAGTTTGAGCTGTGTGTTGATAGATCAGTCAGTAACAATTGCCTTTTTAACCGACTTCAAAAAAAGGAGGAGGTTTCTCAATTCGACCGTTTTTTTTTATTTATTTTTTTTATTTTTTATGTTTGTTCTCAGATAACTTCGTCGTTTATGAACCGATTTCGATTATTCTTTTTTTGTTCAAAAGGAGATATCCCAAGTGTGGTACCATGGTAATTTTATCGAGGTATGATAAGTATCTCCAGAGATATTGAGATAAACATCTCAAAATTGGTACTGAAAATGAATAGCGCGGCATTGAAGTCGGTTGTTTTTTAGTTTTTAAACGATATTATTATAATACACAAGATTGTCAGTCCTCATTCTTAACTATTGTTACTATATGTATGTTAAGTGCTTGATATTGTTAATTCATTCTCGTCAGGATGGTTACGTAAGGTGACTAATCCAGTATGGCCACAGAATAAATAATACTTTATGCCTGCACTTGTGCGCTAAAATGCAAATGAGGTCTGATTCCGCGATAAATTATGTAGAGTAACCTCTACTAAGTATACTTAAAATACCTGTTTTAATTATAATTCACTGGAAATGTATACGGGCTGTGATTATATGCCATATCAATACGACTTCTATATATAATATATATTTTTTCTATCATCTAGCTGTATATATATTATATTATACTAGCTGACCCGGCAAACGTTGTTTTGCCATATAAATAAATGGCTATTAAAAAATAAGGGTTGATCGTAGAAGGGTGAAAATTGAGGATTGTATGTATTTTTGTATGTTGTATCATAAAAAAATAGAAATTAAAAATTTTGTCTAAAAAATAAAAAATAAAATGTAGGGGTGGACTACCCCTAACATTTAGGGGGATGAAAAATAGATGTTGGCCGATTCTCATAGATACCGGATAAGCACAAAAAAAATCATCAAAATCGGTCAAGCCGTTTCGGAGGAGTATGGCAACGAAAACTGTGACACGAGAATTTTATATATTAGATATATTTTTTCTATCATATAGCTGTATATATATTATATTATATAGGCTAGCATTTGACTACTATCTCACCTGTTGGTAAGTGATATTTTTAGGATTTCGTACTGCAAGAGGAAAAAACTACTAGGATCACACTTTCCTTCGATTTCTATCTATCAAGATCTGATATTTATCCGTAACGCGTGTAGGTATCATGTTGAAATTACATATTATCCAATTCCGTAAGGTCTTTGGTTTGGTCCCATAGTGCTCAAGAAAATGAAGCTTCTAAGTAACACGGCCATATTTTGAACTCATACAGAACTAGTATTTCTTCTGTGCTCATACTCATAAAAGTGTTGCATCGCTATTTTTATCATCACACACTTACACCCCATATTCAAGAAGATATTGACAAACGCTCAGTAGCAGTTTTCGCTCAAGTAGGTATTGTGTTATTTTCAATGACTTTTATGCGTTCGGGAGCACTGAGACCTTATAGTATTTAATTATTGTAAATACGGGTGTTATAATTGCTCAACATGTGATTATTATTGTTATCGTCATTAATTGCGAGCTATATATATGCCAGTGTTTATTCAGATGCTCAAAAGTCTTTAGATTTTTAGATAAAGACGATAAATAACATATCTCTACACTTCATGTCAGATAATGTCAAAATCACGTAATTACGCCTTTTGTATTCCCGTTAGGGTAGACAGAGTAATTCTTTCCACATGCTACGATCCTGACATACCTCTTTCGCTTCTTGCACTTGCAGGACCGCCTTCATACATGCTCGCCGGTTATAGGTATTTTTTACTTATATTATAGAAAGGTAATATAATATTGATGTGTAGTAGTTATATATTTACGGCAGGTAAGATAGGGGTGAATCGCTGTATGTTATGTAGGTATATATAACATGTAGGAAAATTGACTGAAAAATAAGATGTATGTAATTATATAACAGGTCGGTCCTGAAGCGCAATACATCCAAATCATCGACATAGCTGGCAACATCGCGTGCTCTGTTGTAACGGGCGAGTCGTCGCTCGGCGCTCGACTCGCGTCCTCACTGGAATGGAGCGCTAGAACATCCCCGCTGCGCATACTTCGGCCTCCGGCAATGATACCTCTCACTTTCCGGGAGCTAGCCGCTGCAGTGGCCAGGCAAAGACGGGAGGAGCGGGTAAGTTTAGTCAGTAATGTTTCTTGTAAGAATTTTCTTAATGTAACCTGAAACGCCGAAGAAAACATTCCAAAAACTGTCAAAATATAAGCGATACAGCTGACAATATAGCTTGCCCCGACTTTTCCACTCAAAGGTATTTTGACATACTCTACAAAAGAAGCAAGTGCATTGCATAATTCGTGTGAATTAAGAAGTTTTTAAACAAGTTATATTAATGTTTCTTAAGAGCGTTTCTTTTTAGGGTTCCGTACCCAAAGGGTAAAACGGGACCCTATTACTAAGACTCCGCTGTCCGTCTGTCTGTCTGTCTGTCTGTCTGTCCGTCTGTCACCAGGCTATAGCTCATTAACTGTGATAGCTAGACAGTTGAAATATTCACAGATGGTGTATTTCTGTTGCCGCTAGAACAACAAATACTAAAAACAAAATAAAGTTAAAAATTAAAGGGGGTCCCCATACAAAAAACGTGTTTTTAAACGCCATCTATCTAATTAGTTTCGGCAAAATGACATAGATGGCGCTAGTAAACGAGCCCCGTCTTTCTACATCGCGACCAAACCAAATATTCTTGGTAATATCAATTAATCAAATATATGTAGTTGAAACTCTGTTATGTTTCGTATTTTACGGAACCCTCCCTAAGTGTGCGATAAGAGACGCGATGCTGACTCGCACTTGGCCAGTTTTATTTAATAAATAGGATATAAAAAAGAGTTACGCTAGACGTTTATTCCGTCACCTGATAGAAAGCAAAAATTCCTCAGTAAGTTGTGGCAATATCTGATTTCTGTATCACGATGTGACTACGGCTAAAGCATACCAGTACCACACTGGGGAATTTAACGTGACTTACGCGATGTCGATATAGTGATCAACCATTGTTTCGGCTTAAATTAGAAGCCTTTGATTGAAGCCGAAAAATTTTAATTTTTAAATAACATAATATAAATAAATATAATACGAATAAACAGTGTAAATCACTGTAGGTAAACATAGCCCTCTAAATACGGTAAAATCAACATAAAACGAACATTCATAACTTGTAACACAATAATAGGCACATAAGTGTGGATTGTTCAAATACGTCAATGTAGGTAAAACTATTTCCTATTGAATAATACAAACAGGTAAATTAATAATTCTGTGGAAATGAGCTCTACAATAAGTTAGAAGGTGTAATAAGTGTGTCTCATATAATTTGTAACCTATGTAAACAAATATTTTTAGCGTTTGGACTTCTGCTGGACAGCTTTGTCTGTCATTTGTCCGTAAAATAGAAATGTTTATCTGTTTGAAGATAAAAGGTGATGGAAAAGAAGGCGTACAGTGTGTTTTTTACTATTTTTTTATCCCACTGCTGGGCAAACAAAGGTCTCCCGCCCATATTTTTCCACCTGTACCTATCCAACGTTTGTGGCCAGTCTGCGAAAACCATCGATATGGTCTCGCCACTGATTTTTGGGCTTTCCTCTTTAGCGAAGGCCCTCTTCAGGCACCCATTATATGACAATTTTAGCCCACCTGGCGAGATGCATGTGACAAAGGTATTACCCGCCTAGTCCCATTTCAACCCGACGATATTGTTACCCACGCCAGCTATGCCAGTATTTGACTGTAGATCAGTGTTGCGTATCAGTGAAATTACAGGGCGTATTATGACTCAACATCTCAAGAAATCAATCTCAAGTCAATAAGCAACATTCTGGCAAACCAGCCCTCCTAGACAAAATCCAATATATGTTTCCACTCACGCTAACGCAAGTTGTTGCAACGCAAAATGTATGGGAATTAAATTTATTTTTCCCCAACAAAGTTGTCATTCCCAGACATTTTAAAGTTTCGTTAGTGTAAATGATAACAAAAATTTTGTCTACGAAGCCTGAGCTTGCCACAATATCTGTTATAGGCAGACGTCGTCGCTTACCATCAGGTGATCGTTTAGCTTGTCTTGTTACCTTCTATCATAAAAAAATTACATTTATGGGTATAATGAGTAAAATTAATTATAATTATACAATTTGTGGTTTTAACAATTGACCATATTTCCTTCTTTGAGTTTATGCAATTAATTAAATTTCAATTTTTAACCGACTTCAAAAAAAGGAGGAGGTTTCTCAATTCGACCGTATATTTTTTTTTATTTTTTTATGTTTGTTCGCGGATAACTTCGTCGTTTATGAACCGATTTCGATTATTCTTTTTTTGTTCGAAAGGAGATATCCCAAGTGTGGTACCATGGTAATTTTATCGAGGTATGATAAGTATCTCCAGAGATATTGAGATAAACATCTCAAAATTGGTACTGAAAATGAATAGCGCGGCATTGAAGTCGGTTGTTTTTTAGTTTTTAAACGATATTATATATCCTTTTAAGTGATAAAAACCGAAAAACAATACACTCGCGTAGTACTTACTGTCATCCAATCCAGTGGTTAATAGGAATACAAAAAATAAATGTTGTAACCTTTTAAGTTGATCAATAAAAAGATGGGGTAGGTATCCTAATAAATTGGGTAAAATGCGTAAGGGTGAGATTTCCCCTTCCGAGCGATGACGCATCATAAAAATGGCGCCAGTTTTCTTACCAAATAAAACCCGTGTACAGTAAGTAATACAGGTAAAAGAACTTGTCTTTATGGCATTAGTCAACTTATTTTGCACAAAGAGTACCTACCTACATATAAAGCTCCATACTCACGTACGGTATTGCTCGATATTTTTTCTCGAATACGAGGAAAATACATCTAACTATGGACCGCAAACCCGAGTCTAGAACTATAAATTTTGCGGTCAACAGATTGATTTTTACTCGCTTTCGTGTAAAACTACCGAGTAATACCGAATGTGAGTACGGAGCATTAGATATTTATATATCAATATAGAGTTTGACTAATTCTGAATTTTAATGATAAATTTAGTTATTAATATGAACTCCACCAATATTTTTAAATTCCAATTAACAGGTTGACGTACTATGATTTATCCATACAGATGAAATAATACCAAAATATTTACCGCATACTATGCTGTTATTTGACCCGGTTTCGACATGTGGTAGGAACATTTTATCGATGTTCCGCCTGACTTGCTACTAAAAAAGTAGCTTACCCACCATCAAGGAAATATCTGGCGCCAAAACTTCACGGTATTACGGCAGCACACAGCCCTTGAGATTCAGACCA